>CM053787.1:816062362-817262362 GCA_028749045.1 Cupressus sempervirens
ATGATAGAGTTAACATTGCTCTATGGATAGTTCTATAACACTTGCCACTTCTCTATCTAATTTTTTTTTTTTTGAGTGTATGTGCACTGAACACCTTCTGTCACTACTTGAGTTACAAGTAGATGATGAGTATTCATCATCATCATCATCTAACATAGTATCACATGCATATCTAAATTCTTTCCCTTTTTGCTTTCCCCAAGGGGTTATATGGGGTCACAAGGGGTTAGTTAATGTCCCCTTCAAGAAGTTCTAGGACATCTTATGGCCCCTTTTGACACATTATAGCCATCAAGTGTTCCCTAAGGGGTGTTATGAACCATTAGGGCAGACTTGGTGGATCTAATACTATTCTTTCATCAGATCTAGATTTCAACTATTTTATGGATCTTTAGGCTCAATCACATGCCTAAAGGATTGGCTAGCAGAAAATTGTGACTATATATCAAGTAATATTAAAATGTTAAGTTGAGGATAAAAAATTGTAGTGGTCAAGAAGAAAAATGACCATGGAGAGTCTAGTTATGAATCCTGTTAAGAATAAAACTAATAACAAACCACTCAAGATTAAAAGACAAAGCCCACCTAGTTAATGAGAAAGAGTAGGAAGACCTTCTTGGACCCATGCACATAATTATAGATAAGGATCTAAAGAGATACGAGGAAATTGGAAAAAGAAAGAAGTAAGATATGAATGTGAGCATATGTGAGTTGTTGTTGATGATGATGATGAATCACACTAGGACCCCTCATGACCCCTTTCAATACATTAGATCCAACGAGTCTATGCACTTATAGAAATGGACCCATAGGATCTACAATATATATGTGTGTGTGTGTGTGTGTGTGTGTGTGTGTGTGTGTGTGTGTGTGTGTGTGTGTGTGTGTGTGTGTGTGTGTGTGTGTGTGTGTGTGTGTGTGTGTGTATAGAGAGAGAGAGAGAGAGAGTAATAAAAAGTAATGGTATAATTTGGATAGAAAGGATCATCCTACTTCATAAATCAAGAAGGAAAACATAATTATAGATATCTCACCTCAACTTATGTCACTAGTTTTGAAGTTTTCTATCAACTAGACCTCCTTGTCCTTTTATAGTACCTACATGAAAATAGAAATCTAAAGGGTATGTGCAAGATCATGGTCAACCAAACTATGGCCTTCAATGGTAGTGAAAAACCAACAAATCAGGGTTATGTTAACTTGACACATAATTGTAAAGTGGTTCTGGACTTTATATCAAAAAGTTGTAAGAAAATAATATATAGGAAATTGAATGTAGTTTCTAAACTACTAAGCCTTATCTGGAGAAAAAAATAATTGATTGGTCAAAAGTTTGGATTTTAATGCAGTACTACAAAAATTTCAGGGCAAAAACAAAAGGTAGGTGCATGTTTGACCACCTTAGTCTAAATCAAATGATAATATTTTTTTTTATATAACTATAGATACAAAAATTAGACTCGTGCCTGGATGTGATGCATATTTTTGGATATTTTTATTCCAAGTCAATAATTAAATATGAATTTTCTAATAAAATTTTTTCTGAAAAAAAAACTCCCATGTCTGACCACCTTAATTAATAGAAAACTTTACCAAATTTAATTTAATTTTTTATTTTTCTTATACTAAGAAAAACATAGAATGTGACACAACTTTTTCATTTAAAAAATGTTATACCATTTGAAAGTTATAGCTTTTTTTAGTTAGTATGTCAATTAGCACTTTACAATTATCTTCATTGAAAATTAACTAATAAATACTTATCAAACTCAAAATTTGATAGATATTATATTGATGGAATCTCGAAAGTGTTATAAAAAACCTCTTTTCATTTCATTTAATTTCGATGAAAATAACATTGTCAGATGGCTACCTAAAGTTTGAGTGTTATTGAAACCCTTCTCAAACACGTTTTTTGGGTCAACCAAATAGGCTTGGTAAATATTGAGCCTAATCGGATACCCAAAATAAAATCGAGTATCCGATTAGGCTCATGATTTTTCAATTAAAATTTTGGAGGGAAATTTGAGAGGAAAGATATTCCAATTGTAATTTTGGAGGGAGGCAAATTTGAGAGGGAAACTTTAGAGTATTTTAGAGGGTAATTTATTTGGGGGAAGTGTGGACATTGATATTATAATTATTATATATGATTATAATTATTATTATATTATAGTAATATGTATGATTATTGTTATTAAATATAATATCGTAATATATATGATAAATATTATTATTATTAAATATATAAAGTAATATTATATGAATATTATTATATATAATAATAGATATGGTTATTATTATTATTAAATCTATAATCTAGTAACATATATGATTATTATTGTTACATAATCTAATACTATATTATTATTATATTAAAATATACAATATTATATTATTATTAAATATAATATTGTCATAAAATGCATCAAAAGGGTTCATAGGTTAACCTATGACCCCTTTCGACGCACTCCTAATGGGTCCCTAATAGTCCTAAGAGTCCTAGGGACATAAATTGTCATGAAATGCATCGAGAGGGGTCATAGGTTAACCTATGACCCCTCTCGATGCATTAGAACCAACTAAATGCATCCCTAGGGGTACTAGGACCCCTAGGGACATAGGTTGTGATAAAATACATGGAGATGGGTCATAGGTCATCCTATGGCCCCTTTTGACCCATATAAACGAATATAATATGTCCTTAGGGGTCCTTGGACCCTTAGAGACATATGTCGTCATGGAATGTGTCGAAAGGACCTATGACCCCTTTCAACACATATAAACAATTATAATATGTTTCTAGGGGTCCTAGGACCCCTAAAGACATATGTTGTAATAAAATGTGTTGAAAAGAGTCATAGGTCATCCTATGGCCCCTTTCGACCCATATAAATGATTCTAATATGTCCCTTGGGGTCTTAGGTTCCCTAAAGACATATGCCATCATGGAATGTGTCGAAAGGGGTCATAGGTCATCCTATGACCCCTTTCAACCCATATAAATGATTATAATATCTAGGGGTTCTAGGACCCTTAAAGACATTTCATCATGGAATGTGTCAAAAGGGGTCATAGGTCATCCTATGGCCCCTTTCAACCCATATAAATGACTCTAATATGTCCCTAGGGGTCCTAGGATGCCTAGAGACATATGTTGTAATAAAATGTGTCGAAAGGGGTCATAGGTCATCTTATGACCCCTTTCAACCTATATAAACAATTATAATATGTCCCTAGGGGTCTAAGGACCCCTAGAGACATATGTTGTAATAAAATGTGTTGAAAGGGGTCATAGGTCATCTTATGCCCCCTTTCAACCCATATAAATGATTGTAATATGTCCCTAGGGGTTCTAGGACCCCTAGAGACATGTTGTAATAAAATATGTCGAAAGGGATCATAGGTCATCCTATGGCCCCTTTTGACCCATATAAACAATTCTAATATGTCCTTAGGGGTCCTAGGACCCCTACAGACATATGACATCATGGAATGTGTTAAAAAGGGTCATAGGTCATCTTATGGCCCCTTTCGACTCATATAAACAATTATAATATTTTCCTAGGGGTCCTAGGGCCCCTAGAGACATATGTTGTCATGTAATGTGTCAAAAGGGGTCATAGGTCATCCTATGGCCGCTTTCGACCCATATAAATGATTCAAATATGTCCCTAGGGGTCCTAGGACCCCTAGAGACATATGTCATCATGGAATGTGTCGAAAGAGGTCATAGGTCATCCTATGGCCCCTTTCGACCCATATAAACAATTATAATATTTTCCTAGGGGTCCTAGGACCCCTAGAGACATATGTCATTATGGAATGTGTCGAAAGGGATCATAGGTCATCCTATGGCCCCTTTTGACCCATATAAACGATTGTCATATATTTTTAAGGGTCCTAGGACCCCTAGAGACATATGTCGTCATGGAATGTGTCGAAAGGGGTCATAGATCAGCCTATGGCCCCTTTCAACCCATATAAACGATTGTAATATTTATATGTCATCATGGAATGTGTCGAAAGGGGTCTAGCTCATCCTATGGCCCCTTTCGACCCATATAAACAATTTTAATATGTCCCTAGGGGCCCTAGGACCCCTAAAGACATGTCATTATGGAATGTGTCAAAAGGGGTCATAGGTCATCCTATGGCCCCTTTAAACCCATATAAATGATTGTAATATGTCCCTAGGGGTCCTAGGTCCCCTAGAGACATATGTCATCATGGAATATGTCGAACCCGTATAAATGATTGTAATATGTCCCTAGGGGTCCTAGGACCCCTAGAGACATATGTCATCATGAAATGTGTCGAAAGAGATCATAGGTGATCCTATGGCCCCTTTTGACCCATATAAACAATAGGACCCCTAGGGATATATGTTGTCATGGAATGTGTCGAAAGGGGTCATAGGTCATCCTATGGCCCCTTTCGACCCATATAAATGATTCTAATAATAATAAAAACAATATTATGTGTTGTTATAGTAATAAATAAAAATAATATAGTAAAAATATAATAATATACTAAAAATAATAATAATAACATATATAATATATTACGTTATTATAATAATATAGTAAGAATAATAATAATTTCATATATATATATATATATATAATATTTATAGATAATAATAATAATAGATATTATTATATTTAATAATAATATAATATAATAATACGTTATAAGGTAATACATATTTCATAACTCATATATTTTGGTAATTCATAACTCATTACTCACTAATAATCAACAGTAATTCATTTTTCCCTCCAATATTTGGGTGGCAATATTGGATACCTAATATTTACTAGCATGATTTTTCCAAAATATTCCCTTTCATTGTAGACTCGACAACATCGCTTTCTACAGACCATTTTCACGAGTTTTTAGAAAAGTCATGTTTTGGGGCCCAAACCATCAAAAAAAGTTTGATAGCATATCCCTAGGTGTCCAATATTGTCATCTAAATGAAGACCAGTAGTCATCGAAAGGCTAAACGCAAAAGGAAGGTATCTAATGAAGACATTGTAGCATATAGGGAAAGGGACAAAGTAAATAATCAAAGGAAAAGACAAGGTATGTTAAATGTGAGTCAAGTTGATGATGAGTTAGTCAAAGGTGAAATCATAGAGTCAAATAATGAATATGTGCAGTTGGGGAATGAAAATGTACCAATTAAAAATGATGATGCTAGGATTGAAAATTTAGAGAATGAAAATTTGGAGGATGAAATGCTACCAGGTCATCATGTAAATTGCATAATTGACCATGTCAAAGATGGCAATGCATAGGAACCTCACATATCTCCTAATTATAATTGACATCAAGGTTCTAGAACACCAAAATGGATAATTGAAATTGTTGAAATGATTATTACCAATTTGGAAGGGAAAAAATTAGAAAGAACTATTCGGTTATGGGCTTCAAGACTATATAAGATGTTTTTCGGCAACAAGATAGTGATGGAACAGTGTTAGCTTTTCATGCACTTATTAAAGATGCAAAAGATCAGACCTATGCTTTCCAAATTGAAGATTTGTGTCAATAAAAAATTGGAAAGAAATGTCATTATTGTGAAGAATCTTTTTAGTGCTCTCAATAGCATTGAGAAAAATAGCGGGGAGAAGGATAAGAGAGCTACTCAAAGGGTTATTACAACCTCTTTGGTAAGTCATCATTTGAGAAAGGGTAGATATATGAGACATATTTGTATTGAATTGAACTTAAATCATACTACTTTGAGAAGAGCACTTAGTAGACAAGAGAGAATTGATGATCCTCTTCAAAATGAAACATGGGCTTTTGGTGGGAGACTACCACGTTTTGATAAGAAGCTATCCAATGATATGAAGGAAGAAATTACTCAATTTTGGCACTCTAGCTCACGAGTATCAACCAATGCTAAAGACGTGTTAAAGTTGAGAATTGGCATCAGAGACTGCACGCCACATCCTAAACACTATTTGGAGGTAAGTCAAACTATGTTCTTCAAACAATTTAGAGAGAGTCATCCAAGTCTTCATATATCACAAAGGGATTTTGAATCTTTGAAGCCATTTTATTGTGTGCCACTTAAAATTTGAAGTACATGTTGTTGTAAATATCGTGTCGAGTTTTCTATGCACCATGAACTATTACGCTCCATTCATTCTACTTTGCATAGTAAAGAAATGTTGGAGAATTGTGGTGCTAGTGGGCTTCCAAAATAATTAAGAGACTTGCTAGATCAATTTTTATGTTATAGAGTTGATGGTTGTTTCTTTTATAGAAATGCTTTCTTAAATGAGAAGTGTTTAGAATGTGGCAGCTTATCCAAGTTTGACACATGTTTCCATGAGGGGTGTAAACAAGATCTTGGAAAGACAATAGTAAAAAAAAAGGTATATGAAATGGTGAAATACACATTGAAGAGTGGGGGTGAGGGCTCTAGATGTGAATTGGTTGCAAAAGAAATTAGTGTGGCTAGTTTTATTTCAAATTTCAAGGCAAATCTTTTCTACAAGTATGCAGGACATAGTCACAGGTCTTAGTGGTTGGATCAACAATTTAGAATGTGTAAGGAGACTTTTTCCATTGGCACTATTATATCAGTTGTTGATTTCGCTAAGAACTACACATTGCAACCTCAAAATGAGACACAATCTCAGTATTACAACTCCATTCAGATTGCTATTTTCATCCACATAACATTTAGACATGCCCTTGATAGTGCATAAGATAATCAAAATATTATTAGAGAGTATCATTTTTATATAAGTGATGATAGATCTCACTCTCACGAGTTTGTGCAACATTGTTTTGAGAATTATTTTGATTTCTTATAGAAGCATGCAATTTCTATGGATAGACATATCATTTGGTCAGATAACTATACAGGTCAATTCAAGAATGCTCACATGTTTTATTGGTTGTGTAGGATGCACATAGAGAGGGGGGTGCATCATATTTGGAGTTTTTTTTAGTAGGGCCATGGGAAAGGGGAACATGATGGAGTAGGGGCATGTTTGAAGAGAGCTCTAGTTAAGGAGCTATTAAAGACTTCAGCAGTAGAGCTTCTTGATGCTCGTAGCATTGTTGATTGTTGTAAGTTAGCATTATCACAGGGGGGGACTCTTGATTCAGTGGTACATAGGTTCTTTTGGTTGGTTGAGAAAGGGTCCATAGGTGATAGATCAAATTGTGCTATAGTGAGAGACTCATCAAAAATGCATTCATTCCGGAGCTCTGATTTTGGTACATGGACCATTTGGACATAATAACTAGCTTGATTTTGTCCTAGTTATTTTTAGTGTGATTGGGATCACTATGAGTCAAGTGAGTGGGTGGACACATGGACTCCACATTATCTTACTCCATTTTCTATCATACCCTCTATCAGAAATGATGACATGGAAAGTTTACTCAAGCATAACCATCTATTAGATCTTCTTTAGCCAGGACATGTCTTTGCATTGGTTGCACCATAGGGGAATGATGAGAAATCTGATTATTGGTTAGCACGTTATGTAAGAGGTAAACAAAATCTTGCACAACCAATCACAAATGATGATGGATTCACATATCCTACTAGTTCAATGGTTGTTGTTGGAACATGGCTGTGGACATACATGCTTAGAAGGAATGGAATTCTTGCATTTGAAGACTATCAAAAGCACAAAATAATTCTCATATATTCACATCTTATTATTGTAACAAATGTAAAGTTGTTGAAGCATCAAGGAAGACCAAAAATAAAATAACTTTTTACTAATACTAATGTTGATCATGAAACCCTATTGGAAAACTCGACTAGGTATATTTACTTCTTATGTTATTTTCTTCATAATGATTCAATGAACCGATGATTATCTTGTTTAATACAATAAGTTGCTAATATTTTTTATGATATTGGAATGTAGGTACATCATGAAGAGTAGGTGGGCGGGGTGTTGGGGAGAATTCCTAAGATTTATGATGTATTATGATGTAAAATGTAAAGCTTTTTATATATTGTTTTTGTAATAATGAAAAAGATAGCTTAAATTAATTACATATCCTAATTTCTATTTTGGTAGGTTCTTTGTAAGGAATTATAAGAGGAAGATATTGAACAAGTTCTTGCAAATCATATTTGCATGTGATACAAGGCTATAAGGACAATTTTAAGAGCATTTATAGCTATATGAGTATTGAAGCAAGGAGACAATGAAAGATAATTTCTTGTGGATATCTTATTACAAGTTTGGTTTTTTTCTTATTTGACATAGAGCTGACATTATTATTATTAAAACCATTTTTATCAAACTAATCAAATAAGACAAATCTAGAAAATACGGATGAACAATTAGAATACTTGATTCCTTAAAAAACAATTTGGGGGAAGGTGTCAATAAGTTTGAATACTCATTCATAATGAGGCATTGAGACAAGAAGTGATTTTATGATGCTAATATTGTGTAAACCTTTTACTACAAGTCTTATCAATGCATTTCATTCCTTTTTTATGGTGTGAGGTTTCCATCTCTAGGTTATTATAAACAAAGACTTGTGGTGCAAGAAGAGTGATGGGTGGAAGAAATAGTTGATTTGGATAATATTTTTCTATATCTTGGGAATGCTAGGGTGGTTATATTACACTTTATTAAAGTTGGTTGTTATAGTTCAAGTCAAATTTTGGGTTCTATATATTATATAGGCTCTAATTGTTTGACAACAATCACATAAACTTATTGAAACACTTGTGTGCTTTGCTACATTTATGTAATCTATTTGTATAAACTCAAAGTATTTCTGTCCATATATATCCATTGTATATTTTACTCATTATTTTATTCTAATAATCTTTTTTTCTCTTTACCTATCTGTGACAAGTTCTTGTATAAATGTGGTCTTCAACGTTTCATGAATTTATATTGCTCAAATTCTACAGTGGCAAAAAAAAAAGCAAGCCTACAAGTCACCCAAATTCCAAATTTACAACTCTAAGAAAAAATTGCATTAGGACCCAAAGTCCCTAGGGAATAGGTCAACCTAGGTCATCCTATTTTGGAATAGTTGGACCTAGGTTAATCTATTCTAGACTTAGTCAACCTAGGTTAACATATCCCAAAAAGAGAAGACAATGAATTATCGTAATAACATTAAAAAAATAATCCTTATTGGTTATTATGACTCTAGTAAAGCCTATTGATTGTATGATCCTAAGGGGGGTGAATTAACATCTCTAAAGATATGTCAAATTAAAATAAGTGTTTCACTTTTCAACCTTTTTCCATGTTGGTTTATTAGAAGAGAAACATGGTAGTGACACATCATTATACTTACCCAAAAATGTTGAGCTAGAATTCAAAATTCCTATTGAATCTATGTACAAGAAAGGAAAGATATTAACAAGCCAAATTTAGGCTTAATGTACACTCCACAATTGACAAGTATTATCCAAAGGTAACACTTGTAGAAAGCTTGAAAACTAACCTAATCTACCCTAACCAATAACAAGAAAAATACTAAATAAATTCATTTACTGGTTGGCTAAAATAATTGACTTTATTCTTAAAAGTGCCATGATTAACATGGTTAAAGGAAAATACCAAAATATGGATAAATGAACAATATTGAATCGTCTGATGCAACATCTATTGAGGAATGAAAATGGTGTGACTTAATTCACATTGTTGATTGAAAGTATCAACATTTGGGACTGAATCAACATGTTGCATTTGATCCTCTCCATAATCATCTTCATGTTCAAGTGCTAGTTTGAATGGTGACTCCTCCCTTGACTTGAGCTGGGAAAAATACCAAATTGCATAGCCTCTTGAAAGCACAAACTTTAACCTTGATTTTCTAGTTTCTATAGTGTTTCTCCTTTTTGTTGGTTCATCATGGTTACCATGCATTATTACAACCATGCCAACTCTTCCTCCATGGTCAAGGAGTCCCCTCCTTTTGTTAAGGTAGCTCAAAGTTCATAACAACTATCAACCTATTGAATACTCTTGAGAAATGGATCCATCTTGCATTCATGCTTAGAATAATTAGGAAAAATGCATATACTCTAAATTTTCAGTAGCAAGGTTCTCACAAAAAACTTTTACAATACTATAAAAATAATCTTCTAAGCTTTGGTTAGCTACCATCTCATTCATATTTTTTTATCTTGGCATCAAATCATCAGAGCCATTAGCTTCAAATGGGCAGGTGAACCCTAGTGACACCCTTGTTCCGGCCACGGAGACCCTCCATCATCTACGGCCACCCTGTACCGAGTAGTCTCCAAGGTGCTCTAAGTACATTTTGAGGTCGATCTTTCGAGGGTCATAACTCAGAGCTTGTGAGGGCTATTGATGAAACATCAAATTCTATAAGACAGTGATGTTGAGACTTAAAATAACCTATCTCATTTTTGAGAGATCACATTCCATTTGGATTCAGCATAATGATCTTTCTCGATGCCAAAACTCACAATGTGCCTCAGTTCATAGGTGCACCACAGCATAACTTTGAAACCGCTAATATTGATATCAAATCATCAGCACTATTAGCTCCACATGGGCAGGTGAACCCTAGTGACACCCTTTTTCTAGCCACAAAGACCCTCCATCATTTGTGGCCAGCCCATACTGAGTAGTCTCCAAGGTTCTCTAAGTATATTTTGAGGTCGATCTTCCAAGGGTCGTAACTCAAAGCTCATGAGGGCTATCGATGAAACATTAAATTCTAAAAGACAGTGATGCCAAGGCCTAAAATAACCTATCTCATTTTTGAGAGATCACATTCTCTTTGGATTTGGCATAGTGATCTCATTCAATGCCAAAACTCGCAGTGTGCCTCAGTTCATAGGTGCACCACAAAGTAACTTTGAAACCATTGATCTTGGAATCGAATCATCAGTGCCATTAGCTCTGGATGGGCAAGTGAACCCTAATGATACCCTTTTTCTAGCCACAAAGACCCTCCACCATCCACGGGTAGCCTATATCAAGTAGTCTCCAAGGTGCTCTAAGTGCATTTCAAGGTCGATCTTCTAAGGGTCATGACTCGGAGCTTGTGAGGGCTATCAATGAAATGTCAATTCTACAAAACACTAATGCCAAGGCCTAAAATAACCTATCTCATTCTTGAGAGATCACATTCTTTTTGGATTCGACACAACAATCTTGCTTAATGCCAAAACTCACAATGTGCCTCAGTTCATAGGTGCACCACAGTGTAACTTTGAAAACGCTAATTTTGGCATCAAATCATTAGTGCCATTAGCTCTGAATGGGTAGGTGAACCCTAGTGACAACCTTGTTCTGGCCATGGATACCCTCCATCATCCATGACCACCTCATACCTAGTAGTCTCCAAGGTGCTCTAAGTGCATTTCGAGGTCATTCTTCCAAGGATCGTAACTTGGAGCTCGTGAGGGCTATCGATGAAATGTCAAATTATACAGGATAGTGATGCTGAGGCCTAAAATAACCTATCTCATTTTTGAGAGATCACATTCTATTTGGATTCAGCACAACGATCTCGCTTGATGCCAAAAGTCGTAGTGTGCCTCAGTTCATAGGTGCAACACAACATAACTTTGAAACCATTGATCTTGGCATTGAATCATTAGCACCATTAGCTCTAGATGAATAGGTGAACCCTAGTGACACCCTTGTT
Source organism: Cupressus sempervirens (assembly GCA_028749045.1). Lineage (NCBI taxonomy): Eukaryota > Viridiplantae > Streptophyta > Pinopsida > Cupressales > Cupressaceae > Cupressus > Cupressus sempervirens. Next base: position 816,074,009 of record CM053787.1, read on the forward strand.
TTGGCCATGGAGACCCTTCATCATTTGCAGGTAGCCCGTACCGAGTAGTTTCCAAGGTGCTCTAACTACATTTTAAGGTCAATATTTTGAGGGTCGTAACTCAGAGATCGTGAGGGCTATCGATGAAATGTCAAATTCTATAGAATGGTGATGCCAAGGCCTAAAATAACCTATCTTATTTTTGAGATATCACATTCTATTTGGATTCAGCACAATGATTTTTCTCGATGCCAAAACTCATAGTGTGCCTCAATTCATAGGTGCACCACAGCGTAACTTTGAAACTACTAATCTTTGCATCGATTGTTAGTGCCATTAGCTCCAAATGGGTGGGTGAACCCTAGTGACACCCTTGTTCTGGCCATGGAGACAATCCATCATCTGTAGGCAGCCCGTACCAAGTAGTCTCCAAGGTGCTCTAAGTGCATTTTGAGGTTGATCTTCCAAGGGTTGTAACTTAGAGCTCGTGAGGGCTATCAATGAAACATTGAATTCTACAAGACGGTAATGTTGAGGCCTAAAATAACCTATCTCATTTTTGAGAGATTACATTCCATTTGTATTTAGCATAGTGATCTTGCTCGATGCCAAAACTCATAGTGTGCCTCAGTTCATAGGTGCACCATAGCGTAACTTTGAAATCACTGATCTTCGCATTGAATTATCAATGCCATTAGCTCTAGATGGGTAGGTGAACCCTAGTAACACCCTTTTTCTATCCACAAAGACCCTCCATCATCCACGGCCACCCCGTACCGAGTAGTCTCCAAGGTGCTCTAAGTGCATTTCAAGGTTGATCTTCTGAGGGTCGTAACTCAGACCTTGTGAGGGCTATCGATGAAATGTTAAATTCTATAGGATCGTGATGTTGAGGCTAAAACAACCTATCTCATTTCTAAGAGATCACATTTTTTTTGGATTCAGCATAGCGGTCTCACTCGATGCCAAAACTCGCAATTTGCCCCAATTCATAGGTGCACCAAAACATAACTTTGAAACCGCTAATTCTGGCATCAAATCATCAGTTCCATTAGCTTCAAATGGGAAAGTGAACCCTAGTGACACCCTTGTTCTATCCATGAAGACCCTCCATTATCTGTAGCCACCCCATACCAAGTAGTCTCTATGGTGCTCTAAGTGCATTTCGAGGTCGATCTTTCAAGGGTCATAACTCGAAGCTCATGAGGGCTATCGATGAAAAATTGAATTCTACAAGATGCGATGTTGAGGCCTAAAATAACCTATCTCATTTTTGAGAGATCACATTCTGTTTGAATTCAGAACAACAATCTCACTTAATGTCAAAACTCGTAGTGTGCCTCAGTTCATAGGTGAACCACAGCGTAACTTTGAAACTGTTGATCTTGGCATCAAATCGTTAGTGCCATTAGCTCTAGATGCGTGGGTGAAACCTAGTGACACCCGTGTTATATCCATGAAGACCCTCCATCATCTACACGCAGCCTGTACCAAGTAGTCTCCAAGGTGCTATAAGTGCATTTCAAGGTCAATCTTCCAAGGGTTGTAACTTGGAGCTCATGAGGGCTATCGATGAAACATCAAATTCTATAGGAAAATGGTTCCAAGGCCTAAAATAACCTATCTCATTTTTGAGAGATCACATTCTATTTGGATTCGGCACAACGATCTCAATCGATGCCAAAACTCACAATATGCCTTAGTTCATAGGTCACCACAGGATAACTTTGAAACTGCTAATTTCGGCATTGAATTGTCAGTGTCATTAGCTCTAGATGGGCAGGTGAACCCTAGTGACACTCTTCTTTCCGCTACGGAGGCTCTTCATCATCCGTGGCCACCCCATACCGAGTAGTCTCCAAGGTGCTCTAAGTGCATTTCAAGGTCGATCTTTCGAGGGTCGTAAATCGAAGCTCATGAGGGCTATCGATGAAATGTCCAACTCTACATGATAGTGATGCTGAGGCCTAAAATAAACTATCTCATTTTTTAGAGATCGCATTTTGTTTGGATTCAGCATAGCGATCTCGCTCGATGTCAAAACTCGTACTGTACCTCAGTTCATAGGTGCACCACAGTGTAACTTTGAAACCGCTGATCTTGGCATCAAATCATCAGTGCCATTAGCTCTGGATGGGCGGGTGAACCCTAGTGACACCCTTGTTCTGGCCACGAAGACCCTCCATCATCTATGGCCACCTCATACCGAGGAGTCTCCAAGGTGCTCTAAGTGCATTTCAAGGTCGATCTTCCAAGGGTCATAACTCGAAGCTCATGAGGGCTATCAATAACCCATTACTAAGTTTGGTGAACTTCTCTAATTAAGAATTTAAAGTTATATCAAAAATTGTTCAAAATTGCAAAAGTTACAAAATTGTAATTTTGCAACTTATGCAACTTTTTATTGCAAAGTAAAAATGAGTGGAAAGAGTCAGTTAGGGGTTTGAGCATGACCATACAAGTTTGGAAACACATATATAAGGTGTGAAATTATAGCATGCATTAATGAAGCTAGTTTTGTTAAGTGGATCAGTATGGGTTATGTGAACCTTGTGTACGAGGTTAACAAGTATGTTTATGTCATGATAGCACTTCAAATTAAACATTGCATCCAAATTTGATAATAAAGGTTGTTAAAATGTTATTCATAAATTATTACATTTGAATCAAATATAACAAACATTATCAAAATTAGTGATATTCCATAAACATGAACGATACACATCATCTACGATAAATTAAACAATACTAGATACTAAATTAATATGTATATCATTGTGCACATAAATGACAAAAATATATATCAAAATACATGTATCCATAGACAAATTACACAAATATATATCAAAGATCATGTATCCATTGACAAAGTACACAAATATATATCAAAATACATAGATCCATATACAAAATGTGGTTGATCATGCCATCAGAATGTGTATAATATCAATGTTTCTATAAACAATGTGGCATATGCCATCTCAAAATGTCTCATGACACATCCTATGACAACTATACTATCCTAGGGTGTTGGTGGATGACCAAAATACAACCTCTTCGTTGTGCTAGGTGGATCGGATGCCTCCTACATAAACAAAAAAGGAAAACCCAAAGTTAGACTACTAAATTTATATGATTCTTTGTATCTAACATTGAATTACTCAAATGCATAATGATCATTTTTTAATAAAGATTTATACTATTAAACTTTCATAATAAATACCTCTCTCATCGACCTCTTGCACCAGTTAAGAGTCCTCTCGTATGCCCTTGGCAATGCTTGTACCTCGTTGATTGTGGCCTGTGTATGTTTAAATATGTTTGTAAGATGAATCTACAATTTAAACTATAACATTATAATTTATAGCATGCTAAATTTATAAAATATTTAATCATGAATTCAAACTACAACTTACTAGTGTAGGCTCCTCCTCAAGATATAGTGGATGCATCATCAAATCTACAAAACTCTCCTATCAAACCTCGTGTGCACTAGGAGTTTCCTATGAGATAAAAAATAGTAGTTTTTAATATCATAGAATTCATTTTTCAATTTATTTATGACAATAAGGAAAATGAAAAATAAATGATACTTATACATACAATGGGGCTCTCAATGCGAATAGAAATGCCTAAACATCTACAATGTGGAATGTATATGGGCTCATTGCCAGTAGTCATGGCCTATATACACTAAAGAATGTAATTAAATTTCATTATCATAAACATTTTACAAGAATGCATTGATATTTAATTAAATAAAAGAACCTAATTACGTTTCCTTTGTCGATGGATGTTGGTTCATCACCCACACTTTGTCCCCTAAGGACAGGTGATACCTGTAAGATAAAAGAAAGATTAGAAACCATATATGCTACAATATCAAATAGAAAAAATAATGAGAACACAACATAATGTACCATAGATGTCACAAGGCCAAATGAAATGGCTGAGAGTGTGGCATCATCAACTTGTCTCAACTTCTCCTTTATCAACTAAATATGAATGAAGATCACATACATGTATAAGTCAGTATGGCTTAAAAATTAAAATTACTCTATTATAAAAATTAACTTTAAATCGCATATGTCATAAAAAAAAAATGTAAACACATGCTGACACAAAAGGAGTCCATGCCTCTACATTCCCTCCCCTCTTGCATCAAGGTCTATAGCCTCTGCATTTGCATCTCATCTAATACAAAATGATACTCAGGAAGATCACCTATGGGACCCAGGAAAATATTCTTGCATGTAATGCAAGTGTGAGGTACACAAATGTGTGATGAGCTAGCTGATGATGAACTGGCCCTAGCATCATCAACACAAGGAGGTAGGACTGACCTAGTCTGAGATATCAATAGGCTACTCAATCTATGAATGGCTCTAATGGTCTAAGAGCTAGCCTCTGCGATAATATCAAGATGCTACACTTGAGGATGGGGGGAGACATTAGTAGGGGGAACAAAAGTGCCAACTTTCTTTTGCTAGGAAGAGGGTCTATCCTAAGGAGCTCCTAGTCCTACACCCATGTTGGGCTTCATGTTCCAATAATTCACTTTGAGTTTCAACACAAATTCTACATACAATTTTTTAAGGAAATAAAATGGAACCTCTAAATTTCTATGTGGAGGGATATCAAAAACCATCCACCAATGATCCCAAAAATTTGCATGTATGTCATCATTTGTGCACCATTTAATCGATAATTTGGGTTTTTTGTGATCGATTGGTAAATCAATTTTTGGGTTTGCAAAAAGGCTAACCAAATCATCTTTGGTTATATTAAGGGTTGCAACCTCATCATGGTCCAAGCCATCATCAAACATCTCATGCATTTGGTCATGCCAACGACTAGTGGCATTTTGTTTGTTGGTAAGGCTTTCAATGTTATCCACTATGGTGTTTAACATGGATAACATAGGAGCCAATGTGGGTACATTATTATATGTTCTTTGCAAACCCCTCAATTCAGTGAGATTTTCAATTATCAAATTCTTGATTCGAGGAGGGTTTTGAGGGGGTAAAGGATCATTTGGTGGATGATTTTGCAGGGGCACTAGATCATTTGGTGGAGGGTTATGAGGAATATTATTCCTTGCCTCATGGTCATCATTTTGATCTGCCATTCCTATTAATTTGCAAAACATAATTTATATTAAAGAAAACTTAAATTTTAACAAATTTTATCAAAAAAACCCTAAATTCTAACAAATTCAACTAAAACTAACAATTTTATAATAATATTTATTAAATTTATATTAAATTTGATTTTTTTTTTTTAAAAAAAAAACCTAAAATTGCATATCCAGTAGTAAACAAATATTTGTGCTAAAAACAAATACACAATTGTGCAACACAACCTGTGGGTTGTTCTTTTAAAAAAAAATAACATTATCACTTTTTGGGTATCTGATATAATATCGGATACCCGATATTTTCAAGCATTCAATATTATATCAGATACCCGATAAGGGTTGGGTTTTACTTTCCAGGTTTGGTATTAGGATGGGTGAAAAAAAGTCAGAGTAGATTTTGAAACACTTTTAGATGTTTTCAAACTTTCTTTTTTTCACATCGCTACTTTTTGGCACACCATGATCCTAGACATAGCCTAAAGTTTAGTGGTAAGCTCTATAGATACCTTAAAAAAGAAGGTGCACTAAAACACAACTTAACATGATCTTATAAAAAGATATAGAATGGATGACAACATATAAAGAATTCCAATTTTCCAAAACCATATCAAATCCATCTTGATCCAAAAAAAGTTTATTTGTATTTGATACCTTTTTCCATCACTTCTAGTCTTTTCTTGTTCTTTCTTTTGCTACTTTGAAGAATTTTGTGAATTAGGATTCAACGGTTGTAAAAAATATTCCTGAGAAATCCAAAAGAACTATTTATTTTATAGAAACAATAGTATTTATAGAAAATTGACACTAATAACAAAACTACATACACCACTAACATGCATAGACATATAACTACATTCTTAAATTGAAATACTTATACAAACGTTTGTTACAATGGAAACAAGCTCATGTATACGAGTGAAAAAATCATTGCAACATATGAAATTAAGTGTACCACATAGGATAATGATGGCTACATTTGTATGCCCTCCAAATCTGGTGGTGGTGACATATTGACAGGATTTGATGATTCCTAAGATTGGTGAGACCAGGAAGACCTAGTTAACATTCACCTTGGTTGTATTTAACACATGATATATCTAAAACTTATGATGAAGATGAATGTAATGGAAATATTTTAACGAAGGTGACACCTACAACTAATAAACTATCATGGAAAACTTGAGATGAAGATGACACCTACAACTACTATACTGTCATGGAAAACTTATGATGAATCTGACACTTGTGCAAATACTAGACTCTCATGGAAAAATTGTGATGAATATGGCACCTGCAACTAGTAGAATGTTATGGAAAATGTATGATGAAGTTGGCCCCTGTAACTACTAGACTCTCATGGAAAATTTGTGACCAAGATGACACCTACAACTACTAGACTATTATGGATAACTTGTGATGAAGTTGACACATGCAACTACTAGACTATCATGGAAAACTTTTGATGAAGTTGGCACTTTCAACTACTAGACTATCATGGAAAACTTGTGATGAAGATGACACCTACAACTACTATACTTTCATGGAAAACTTGTGACAAAGATGGAACCTACAACTACTAGACTGTCATGGAAATTTTGTGATGAAGATGGCACCTAAAACTACTAGACTGCCATGAAAAACTTATGATAAAGTTAACATCTACAACTACTAGACTGTCATGGAAATCTTGTGATGAAGCTAACACCTAAAACTATTAGAGTGTCATGGAAAAATTGTGATGAAGATGACACCTGCAAGTACTAGACTTTCATGGAAAACTTGTGATAAAGATGACACCTGCAATCACTAGACTGTCACGTAGAACACTTGTGATGAAGATCACACCTGTAACTACTAGACTGTCATGGAAAAACTTGTGATGAAGATGAAACCTTTAACTACTAGACCATTTGGGTAGTGAAATTTCTAGGTCCATGTGGGGGAATAACCATATGGGGTTAGTAGTAGGCACATGCCAACTAGGAACAACATGACCAACATGAGGAGCATCTGCCAACCTTCTCAAGCCACATCGTAGAGAGGCATAGTGGCGACAGTGAACATCCTAGCCACTGGGAGAGTGGTGATGGGCTTGGGAACATGGTATTTAGGAGCAATGGGCCAAGGAGTGATGCCCTCAATGATGACCATAGGGTGTAGTATGATTTGCCAAAGTGGAATTTGACAACACAAATGCAATCGTAGATGACACATTGCCCCAATGATTGAGAAGCTCTTATATGTGGGCCACCTCTAGAGTCACTCTATTGGCTTGAACTTGAATCTAAATATTTACATTATTACATATGCAATACTTAGTAGATGTAGCAACATTTATATCCAAAAAGTTGCATGTAAAAAACACATCATTTCTATCTTTCCAAAGGTTGAAAATAATCTCCAGCTTGAAAGAATGCCAATTTTTGGAGAATTTAAATGGAAATTTGGAAGAGTCCTTGAGAAAAACCATATGCCAATAAAATGGTTCCAACCTAAAAGGATTGAAAAAATCATGTATCTAGAGTCAATATTGTTGAGCTCCATGACAAAACTAAAAGATGTGCAAGAAAGTCTCAGCTTGCCCACAAAAAGGAAAATGTAGGTCAAGAATACCCAAATGCTTAAGCCAAGGGCCCAAAGGAAAACCTTGGAATAGAAAAAACCAAGCAAAGTGTGCAATCCTTGGCTTAGTAATGGCTTTCCAGATAGTGTTAAACATGTATCTCCAATTTTTTTGTGTGGACTAGAGATGCCAACAATGGTTGAGAGACTCAACCATAGGAAAATGAGGTACCAACCACATGTATCCCATTTTTGGGTTGTAATTGATAAGAGGAGTACATGGATACCACTTCTAGTCCTTCCACCAAGGTTTGGTTGGTTGAGCGCCCAACTTGTAAACAAAGCGAGGAGGTAGAGAAAATATCAGAAGGTCAAAATTCTGTTGATCTAGGTGAATCAAGCATTACTCAGCCTACATATCCTCTCAAGATCTTAGATTCATGGAGACTCTTAAAAATAGATCTTTAGGTGTTCATATGCAACATTTGAAAAAATGCAGTGCACTGCTACCTTGAATCTTGGCTAGTGGCACACCCTCTAAAATAGAAAACAAGGGCGACCACTCCTATTTGTGTTGATTCATGGAAATCACATCTTTGAAAACATTATCAATCCATTGAAGCCACAACTTAACAACCTCCCATGCTCTTCAAATGCTCTTAACCACAAAGGAGCCTTTGGTTTGCACAGGTTTTGAGGTGATGAGAGAAGAATTTGAACAATACAAATCCACAAAACCCGAAGAACACCTGCATAAAAGACCTTGTCACAGAGAAGAAGGGGCAAAGAAGAGGCAAGGGTTTTACTCTAAAAATATGGAAAATTATATTATCAGACTAAAAGGATGAGAGATATTTACAAAAGATCAATCCTTATAGAAAGAGATTGAAAAACCTAAAGGGGAAACCCTAAGAGATAAATGACATTTAATAATTACTAATTAATTATTAAATGGAAATGCAAGTGCATTAAGGGAAATCTTAAGAAGGGAGTAATAGATAATTTAATAAATTAAATTAAATTAACCTTTTACTCTAACATCCCCCCTTGAGATGAGCAACAATGTAGCTATAAACAATGCAAGAAAAAACAAAGAAACTATAGTGCTGAAAGAAAAACTTGGGTCCCGACAACAAGACCTGATGAGGTACCCAATCACAACCAAATCTCTATGAAATAGAGAAATAGAGAAAACCCAGTCCGATAGTGGTGACAGTGTAGTGACACAAAGCTAGTGGCAAAAAAGGCTACGATGGCTTGAACGGTGAAGGCTGCAATGATTTGAAGATTGATTGCTAGTGGCTCCGCTATGATTTGAAGACCGCTAGCTAAATACCGCGTAGTTTTATGACCGTCACGCTTAAAAAATTGTGCAAAAAATAAATTGTTTTGTGATTCTTTAATTTTCTCTACCTCATAATGCATGCTAGAGGTCGTACAACCTTGGTATGCAAACTTTTTTGCCTCCCCAGTCAGCGTTGTCCAAAATTGACAACTATTATATGAAAATGGGGGGTCTTGACACCATTTGAATCCAACCATGAGATTTGTTTGGCCACAAAGTGCTTTGAAAATTAGAAACACCTCTATTTTCACAAAAAAATACCGTGAAAATACCTAGATTTGTTCTATCAAACCCTTGTTCTTCTTTTTCTCCAAATAAGAACAAGCTACAATAAGTCATGCTCTGATACCAAGAAGGATTTGAGAAATACAAATCCACAAAACCCAAAGAATATTTGCATGCAAGAACCTATCACAAAGAAGAAAAGACAAAGAAGAGGCAAGGGTTTTGCTCTAAAAATATGGAAAATTATATTATTAGACTAAAAAGATGAGAGATATTTACAAAAGATCCTTATAGAAAGAGATCGAAAAAACTAAAAGGGAAACTCTAAGAAGTAAATGACATTTAAAAATTACTAATTAATTATTAAATGCAAATTCAAGTGCATAAAGGGAAATCTTAAGAAGATAGTAAAGGTAATTTAATAAATTAAATTAAATTAAATTAACCTTTTACTCTAACAATGAGAAGGGTTTGAAACCCAATCCCCTTCCATGTCAAGATATTGATTGACAAACCAAAGGAGATACAGTGCCTGAGAAGAATCTTCTAGGCCTCATCCCCAAAAAGAGTTATAATAACCCACTAGGCACACAAGGCTATCAAAGGGTTTTTCAAAATACTAAATATAACTATATGTTTTGAGGTGTGCATGGAAACATATATGTTATATTTTTCAACAAAAAATGGAACAAATTTTTGTGTGCACATGATTTGACCCTCTTAATCTTATCCATATCTTAAAAACCTTAGTAGTTTAGAAACAAATTAATACAATTTTTGTGTTTTACACATTTTCTCATTTTGAGTGCATGACCCTCAAATGGATCTTTCAAGATCAGATTTATCAGATTTTAGAGAAAAGGTGTCCACTTATACCCCCTTTTTACACACCATCTTGGTGCACTTACCCATAATAGTCTCTGAAAAATAGAATATGACATGCATTGGAAATGAAAATTATTCTTTGAATGCGATCAAATATGTTGATCTAATTTAGCTTTGAAATAATACAAAATCGCAAGAGCGAAACATTAAAGACAGAACCTTACACAATGGATGTTGTAGCCTTGATTGAGAGGAAGAAAGAAGTAATGAGTAAATTTAGAAGTGTGTGTATCTCCTTCTTTGATACAAAACTCTTTTGTTTGACCTTAAATGAAGGAAATAATCTTGATCCATAGAGAAGAATAAATTGAATGCTTGATAAGAAGTATATTTATTGAATGATTGAACACTTGTCTTGAAACCTTGGACTTTAATGCTTGAAATCCTTGAATACATCATAATATCTATTGTGGTTACCAAAATAAGAAAATATAAGGTGTTTGTATATCCCTCATGACATCTCAAGGGTTAGAACTCAAGTAATTTGTCTATGAATCCAAATATCCCACTAAATTAGAGACATAAGACTAGTTCCAAGTTGGGTCCCATCTTCAAAGAACAAAACACCTTAGTCATTATGTTCATAGGAACTCTAAAAGATTACTAATTGGACAAGTAAACAAATAAGAACATATATAAACTTCAAGCATCTTCTGTTGAGCATATTACAAGATAAAGTTAATTTTGAGGTTGGGGCATTATACAAATGCCATAAATAGTAACATTGGGCATAGGATATGAAAATAATCACTAGATTATCTAAGAGAAATAGAGGGGCACACTTATAAAAAAGGGATTACCTCAATTTTAAATGAGATTGAAAGACTAAAGGATCTATATTTAAATTTTGGTGTCCATTAAGTGTCATATGAAGTTCTATTTTAAAAAACACACTAAGGCAGGTGCTAAACAATCATAAAATTATTCACATAAGTTAGATGCTTACAATTCGTAGTAGAAAAATTACATATTAATTAATTAATTAATAATATCCCTTACCTAAATTAATCTAATTGATTAAGCGTTACATTTACTCATAATTAATGGAAAACCATAATATGTTCAATTAATTAATTCCTCTATTAATTCCAAAAAAAAAATCATTTTATTTGATTTACTTTGTCTTTTCCCTTAAAAAAAGATTAATTTAAAAAATTAATTAATTTTTGACACAACTCTCATAACTAACTCTTGATCTTAACTAACCTTATTCCCTCAGCATGCATCTAACGCTAACTCGATAACTAACCTAAGGTTTAAATCAAGCTTATCCTAACCCCCCCTTATGTGTGCGCATGGCAATTTTAATTAAATGGGAAAATAACCTCTAATTTTTGTAGTATCTCCTCAAATTGGATGCACTATCTTCCCTTAACTTGTCATCCTTTGAGATACTAGTTGTCATTTATGATGAAAAGTGTTGAATTTTAGAGACCTCTCTCATTGCACTCAAATCCTAGAATTGAACCCCTCTATTTTCTCCATTACTCATCCATCTTTATGCATAGTACTATTGTAATGGAATTTTGCCTTTAGAATTCACAATCCATTTTTTTTCATTTTAGCAATACATTTCCTCGTTTTAGCATGATTCCATCATCATTTACATCATTGAATCCATAGTTTCACCTTCATTTACACCCATTCATTATCAAATCACCATCTTTTTGCATTTATTATGACCAACAATTGCATATCTAGGGAGCCCAATTGGGCATTCTTAAAGACCAAATAGTGAGTATACATATTAATCTACCAAAATCAAGGAAATATCCTCAACAAAAGATGCTTGAAGTTTATATATGTTCTTATTTGTTTACTTGTCCAATTTGTCATCTTTTAATATCCCATCTTGAGTGTTTGCATTGAATTGTGTGCTTAGATTCTTAGTGTAGTCTTTGTTAGAGTGATAAAGATTTTTCATATTAATTAAATGATATTGATTTAATTATTAAGTCACTTATTATCTCTAGTTTACTTAAGCTAAACTTTGGTCATATAATGATTAATTCTATTAGTAATTATTATCATGCAACCTAGGTTTTACCTTTTAGGGTTTTGATCCCTTTTATAAGGATTGATCTCTTTGTAATTTATTCATTGACTTTTGATAATAGAAATTTATCTTTTTGCTCATCAAGAATGTCTCATTTATGGATTTGGGAATTCCAGCCTCCATCGCTTTTGCTTCTCTTTTATGATGTGTGTTTGCATGCAGGTGATTCTTGGGAGATGTGGGGTTGATCTTTCATCAACTTCAACAATCTTCTTTTTATTATTTTTTCCCTCATTTCATTGCACGCAAGTACTAATTATTTTCTATAAATTGAAGTGTAACATTAGTTCCAAGATAAAGGCATGCAAGGACAAGTTCCAAGATGGGGAAGAAAGGGCCTTGTTGAGCAATTTTAGGACATCGAGAGGACAACGAGGGGACAACAATAGGTGGTTGGGGCTAGGGCGAGGTGTTGTATTCTATACATATAGAACTTGAAATGCTAGATATGAAATGATGTTTTAGTTTAACATACCAAATTGAAATACTTTAACATAGCAAAATTGCAATGCAAACCAAAACCATTAAACATTCAACAGAGTAACATAGTACATAACCAGTAATAATAGTAAACAATTATAATTCAAACAAAAATTCAAGTACCCATCCCAACAGGGGCATGGTTGCAGAATGGCAGAGGTGGGGGTATTTAGATATTGCAATACCTAGTGCAGGGGCATCCCAGGGACATGTACTTCAAGTTTTTTTGGTGGGTGCAAGTCCCTAGGTTTCATATATAAATAGCCATTGCCTATGTGATGGCAATGTTTAATGTAGTTGATTAGTTGATTCCATGTAGATCTAGACAATTAGTTTCTTATTGATTGTTTAGATTGGCATGTCTCCACAAGGTGAATTATTCTTGCCTCTAACAACTATTATCAAAAAACTCATTAAATTATATCCCTCCTCCATCTTCACTACAATAGGGCATAATTGGGTCATATGCTCATATTGAATTTGGTCACGTTCATAGTTATAGAAATGTATATATTATTGAAATAATTGTGATATTTTTAGATGGCATAGGAAAGCTTTGGTTAATCATACATGATTATATAATAATACATGTAAATTTTTGGATGGGTTAAACCTCAGCAAAACACATACATTATAATTCTCAAGGTTATTGTGGGCAAAGTTATAATATTGACAAAAATGGCTCCTCTAATGTAAAGAATTTTTAATGTTTTTGGAAAAATGGGCCCTCATACAATGAGCACTTAATGTTTTTGGTAGATACATAAAAGAATTGTGGAAGAATAAATCAACACATTTGAAATTTCAGTAAATTTATATTTGAATATTAGAAATGTATAATTGTCATTGGAAAAAGATATTAATTACATGTACCTTAGAAAACAAGTAGATGATAGATTCAAATATTTGATTGATAATTTATAAATTTTGGCTGACTTGACCATCTTTCTAGTTGCAACATATTTGCTAATTTTGAATTGGTTGATACAATTTCCATTTCTAGTAAAATAATCTCTTGATTCAATTTCAAAAATTCATTCATCAATATTCTCAAAACATTACACCTTATCATTCCCCTATAAAAATTATACTCTATATGCTATCTACTAGGATGCCTTGGAGCATATACATGTACACATGATCCTTGTGAGAGTGAAATTAATCCTTATACATAAAAGTGAGCCTTTAAAGTTTACGAATGAATTATAGCTATTTTATCTAGATTTAAAACCTCATATCCATGGTTTCTAATATCTATATAAACACTTTTTGGGAATCTCATGAGTTATAAAGTCAATCTTAAGTTATAAAGTCAATCTTTTGTCTTTCAAAACTTTTGTGCAATAATTTAGAATTTGAGAAAAGGTTCGAAGACAACAAACAAACATGCAATAAATCTAGAACGAGATGATTTCTAATAACTAATTAATAAATATTGATAAAAATTTAGCCTTGTGTTACTTGATAAATCAAAGATGATATCCCACACTAATTAAAATGATTGGATTTAGGCAAGAGCCTACAACACAATGGTAAATTGTGAGTGCCTCTTATCGAAGAGGTCTTGGGTTCAAATCTATCCGTGCTTAATAAAATATTAATTAATAATAATACATAATAATTAATCTTAGCTTTGGCCTCTTACCAATTAAAAAAAAAATTAAAATGATTGGATTTATATTTGTAAATGCAACAACCAAGCACAAAATTAAATTCTTATGCTCTAATTGAATTCATAATTTTAAATTTATGAAAGGTCAACAAAGTGTTAAGCAAAAGGTTGAATTATTAAAAGTTTTGATTTTAGATTCACAAATATAAAATTGACTCAAGTCAAGATTGATCCATAAATCTCACTTAAGGTGAGAAATTTAGATTTGAAGATTACAAATACACTTTAATAGATCAAATTCTTCTCTACACTTTTTCCTAACTCTAGATCAACCATCTAGGAAGGTGAACATGGTTGCTAAGCATCCCTCTTTCATCTATGTCCTCTGACACCTAGTTTTTTCTAGGGTACATCCTAGGTGTTGTTGGAGTTATTCGTTAGGCCAGAAGTGAACAATATTATTATTTTATCTTATACTATGGACAATAACACTAATAATGTGATAGCAACCCAAGTTATTATTGTGGTTTTGGAGAAAGTTTGAGTTGAGTTGGAAGAAAGTTACTTATAAACTCAATTCCTTGGTCTTGGTTTCTCTTTTGAAGAAATAATTTTCTTAGGAGTTCTCTTGTTTCTTTTGTTTGATCTGTCTTCTTCTCACTCCAAATTTTGAGGCTATCTATTTTGTTCATATATTGTTAAAGAATGGAATGTTATCTTCTTTAGTGGACTTCAAAGAATAATCATATTTGACATGTTCAAAGTTAAATAAATATTCACAACTTTGGCAACTTTTTCACAATGATTAGACGCAAATAAGATGTGTAACCCTTCAATCAGTATGACAGTCATTTAATTCATTTTGACTTTGAAAAAAAGATAAAAGCTACCATAGGTTTTCTCATTTTTAATTTAAGAATGACTCTTAACATATCAAAATTTTAATATTATAAAATATAAATTTTAAAAAAATCTGTCTATTTTACCATTTTAGAAGAAAAATAAAGTATCAACTACCATGTGTCTACATAATGATAAACAACTCTAAAACATAAAAGAAAAAAGGAAAAAGATTATCCACATTTTAATAAAGAAAAGAGTGCACGAGACAAATTTAGTTTGAGAATCATTTAAAGAAAGAAAATAAAAGAGAAGCATGTTTCAAAACATGGATGGTGAAAAATTGAACACAATCTAATCCAGAAATCATATCAATGATTTCAATGGACTGTGGATGATATTTCTAGAGGAAAAGCAATTCAAAAATGGGAAAAATGGTATAAATTCTATTTTAAAAAAATTGATTACGGCTTGTTCTCGGCCTTTTTAATTACCCTTCTGTACTTCTGATATACGGCTTGATCTCTGCCTTCAAATATTCTCTGTTCTTAAGCCAGGAATGGGATTCATTCCAGCCGAAGGAATTTGTTCGACTGTAAAAGAGATGTACTAAATTTCTCATCCATGATCATGAGAAGCAAGCTGTAATCTTTTAAGTACCGTATTCACTATTCGTACCGAGCATTAAATGAACTTTCTTTTAACATATCAGATCATATTTGATGGGATGTATGACACATCTACTTTTACATTCTCATTTTTTTATTGCGTTTTATCCCTCGAATGAAATCATGCCGTATTCAACAGTTCGAGAATATTTGAAGGCAGAGATCAAGCCGTATATCAGAAGTACAGAAGGGTAATTAAAAACGCAGAGATCAAGCCGTATTCAACAATTTGAGAATATTTAAAGAAAAATAAATGGAGAAATCTCAACGAATAGCTAAAGAAACCAAGTACGGGGACAGGAAATGATAGAAAGGGAAGAAAAATTATATTGATAAAAAAAGAAATGTTCAACCAATGGCTAGGCAGGTTTAATGGCTTTAGAAAATGGAACAGAACAGTTCCTCTTATTCTCCTATACGAATTAAAAAAGGAATGTTCAACCAATAGAACAGAGCAATTTTCTCTTTGGTAAAGAAAACACAGTACAGAGGCAGGAAATGATTTTAAAAGAGAAAAAAATTCTTCCGGATTGTCCAGATATTTGGAAAAAGAAATTCTTCCAGGGGAGAAGAAAGTGAAAGGAGATCTAGTTTTAGCGGACTGTGGAAAACATGTTTTTCTTTATGACGTAAGGAGGCTTCTGAATCAAGCTTCAGAACATTATTTAAAGCCACAGAGTATGAAGAGAGATTCACCGAGAAACTGATCAGTTAATCAGGAGTGCGAGAGCAAAATTAAAACTAAATCCTTGAGAAAGATGAATAAGCAAGTCTTCAATGCTGCCAAAAATGGCGAGCTTGATGCGATTAAGATATTCCACGGCCAAGACCCTGAGCAACTGAGAAAAGTTACCTTTGAACGCAATACTGTTCTTCACATCGCTGCAAAGGAAGGGCATTTGGAGCTGCTTCAATGGATTCTTCAAAATGTTAAACGCCTCTCTGTAGCTTGCAATGCCGATCTGAATACGCCGCTGCACGAAGCTGCAAAGCGGGGAAATGCAGAGATAATTACTACTCTTCTCCGCTACAACAGGTAACCAGCCGCCAAGCGCAATCAGTTTGGAGAGTCGGCATTGCTAATAGCTTCAGAGCACGGTCACATGGAAGCAGTTAGGGTTTTGGTGGAGGCCACGCCCTTGTATCTCATCATCTGGCCCAGGAATGATCATCAAACATGTCTACACGTTGCTGCTTATGGAGGGCATTTTGGTAAAGCAATTTCCTTTCAATAAATAAATTTATTTATTTTTATATATATTTATATTTTCTCAATATGATGTTTTTCTTACCATTATGCAGATTTCTCTTTTGCGAATGATAACATCAATTAATATAAAATAGTTAGTTTGTATTTTTTTGAAAAATTAAGTGGGGTTCACTCTCTTTAAGTTAAGCATAGATTGTTTTAAAAGATGTGTTAAACATATTTTGAAAAATATGTTTTATTTTTGTTCGTATTATTTAATTATTTATTCTTATTTCTTGACAAAAAAAAAAATTATATGTTGTAGCATTCTGAAGACAATAAACTTCTAACACTAGTTGTTTCCTATATTTAATCTCTAACATCTTTGAACTTATGTAAATATTGAAAGTAGTCATGTAAATATTATCATAAATATAAGTTTTGTATACTATATGTAAAGTTACTAATCAAGGTGTTGGGTTTTTAATGACTTTATATGTTTCTAATCTTTGCTTGTTGGATGTTAATGTGATGCAGAGGTTGTGAAGATGATAATCAAGAGGCATAGTTTTTGCAACATATTGTGTTGTGTAATGCTTATGAAGGATGACCATGATAGGACACCTTTGCATTATGTTGTTCATGGGGGAGATCCAAGAATTGTTACTGAAATTGTAAATTTTTCTTTAACAAATAGGAATAAATTTTGTTTTGGCATGAGTTGGATGACAAAGCAGGATGCATTTGGAAGGTGTGCAATACATGTGGCAGCAATCAAGGGTCGTTGGGACATGATTGAAATATTCATTTCAAATATGACTGATTGTGTTGAAATTTGTAGCAAAAACCTTAAAATTGCTCTACACTTTGCAGTGGAAAATGATCAATTTGATGTCGTGCAAAAGCTACTCTTTAACTCAAAGCCCGAAGAAGTTGCAAAATTGGTGAGTTATGATCGAGATATTTCTGGAAACACTGCACTACACCTAGCTGTCATGAATGAGGTGGATTCTCAGGTTAGTCCTATCTATTTTTTACTAACTATTTAATTTATGTATTATAAGTGTTAAAACAATTTCATTTTTTTTTATTTTTAAAATATTTTAATTATTATGATTTCTTTAATAAAGAATTAGTTTTTATTAATATTTGTAGATAAGAAAAGTTAAACAAATTTATAACTTATGATTGTAAATCTATTTTATTTGGTAAACAATTCTAGTTTAATAAACCACACTAATAAAGTTCAACTATTTCCAATTATCACCATCTTTAAATGTCTCTTTAATCAAAAGACAAAATGTACATGTTATATATATATATATATAATCATACATACATACATATAATTTGGTAAACAACTCTAGTTTTATAAACCACATTAATAAAGTTTAATCATTACTAACACACACGCGCACGCGCGCGCGCACACACACACATGCACACTCGCGCTCACATGTGCATGCGCACCCACACAGAAAAACAATTAAGGAATAAATAATATGTTTGGCTTACCTTTTATTTCTTCTCTACCTTTAGTTTTTAATTCTTGCAATCACCACCTCATTTAAAGCATCAAAACATTATTAGTTTGTTAGATCAGTTAGTTATCTTGATCTCCCCTTATTTATTTTCATATTCATTCTACATGATATTGACTTGTCATGATTAATTGATATATACATATATGAGTCTAAGTCTATAATTGTTTTTATCTTTAGTTATTGTCTAAGTTCTTCAAGACCATCTATATTCTTCTATTCTCATACACATTCAAATATAGATCCTATAGATGTCTCTCTTTTCATCTTTAGCATACATGATCTTTGGCTTTAATTTAAGCATGAAGACTAGCTATTAATAATCATATAAATATTTGTCCTAGATTTTTCTTTTTTTGAGTCCAGATTAATATTCTTCCTTTTAGGGTTTTGGGGATACCATTTCCTAATGGTCTTAATTTTTTTTTTATAAAGATAATTCATTTGTTATGAGTTAAAATTTCATATGCATAATCAAAATTTATATACAAGATATTGTCTTATCACACTTTGTCCCACTATATTATGTAAGAAAATGTGCTATGTTGAATGGGCAACCAAATCATAGATTGGTTTACCTTGTCTTTTCCATAGTTGCATCTATTTGAAAAGGAGCTAGCTCTTTTTCTTGGCTCCTTTATGGCTATAGTTTTTTAAATTAGAATATGATGAATAAAAGAACCCCAATCTACCTAAGCTAATGTCAAAATTGAGAATTAGGATGAATGTACATAACAAGTAATAATGTATGTCCTTACTAGAAATCTACTATTTTATGTTTCTAAGCTTGGACAATTAGCTTATTGTCTCCATAATACAACCATCTTCTCTCAAGTTGGCTAAGCTATCTACATCCTTATCATATTCCCTATATATATGGTTTATCCTTCTATCTTTAAAAATTAAGTGGTACTAAAGCTCTTCCTAGTGTTAAATTGAGTTGCCAATTTGGGGCTCATCCTATTTTGATTGCATTTAGGATTATTTATGATTTTTCTTATATGTTAAGAGTTTCAATTCCTAAGTGTTTGCATGATAGTAGACCTTCTATTAGAGATTCTATTTAGAAACCTTATTATTTGTATCCTTGCCTATTGGTCTTGCTAATCATACACATGTTTCTCCATCCCATTGAGGGATGATGCATCAATTCCTATTGTCCTAGGGTTCCCCACGTGGCCCATTCAAATTTAAATTAATACCACCAATAGCTAGGTATTTACCATTTATATTTCTCTCTCTTTATTTTACTACCCATCTTTTCGCGTCTACCCTATTTAGCAATCTACAAACCATACCACAATTTCCTCATTTTTAGCATCCCAAGTTATGAAATTTACTTCTTCGTTGTGATAAATTTTCAACTTGTTAATTTTCATCTCTCCAATTGCTACTTCTCTCTTATTTGTTGATCTTATTATATTTATTTTCTTTTCTTAATTTGTTTTCCTATTTCTCTCTTTCCATATTTTCAAACCAAAATATTAGGGGAGATTTTTCATAATACAAAAACAAAATTTATTTACATATGTACTCGACCATCCTTTGATTAGATTCTTTAGTTTATTTGGAAAGGATGTCTTCCCTCCTAATTTTTGACAATTATAACCAATGATCGTAGGCATGAGAATGACTTACAAACAAGTGATCTACTATTTCTTGCTCTATTTCACATAGAGTACACCTTGATGGACCTTTGGACTATTCCTTTTCAAACCAAGCATCTGTTAGAATATGTAGTTTTGAAGTGTTTCCTAGAGGAACATAACAACTTTTAGAAAGAAAGATTATCCTGACATAATTGCAAGTGTATTTTCTATTTCTCTATAGCTTGAGAACCTTCCAATTCTTTATATCCCCCCTTGACTCTACAAACTCCTATTTTATGTTTTATCCATATTATTTTCTCTTCTACTTTTTATTATGATTTTTCTTTCTCCAAAATTCTCTTGTAATCTTTCATTTTCTTCTTATACCAATTGGGTGTTATTTGTTCGAAATAGGAAATACTAAGAGGGGAGTGATGGGGGTGAATCGTTATTTCACAAACTTTTCTCCAATTATGGGTATCATTAACAAACTTGTAACTTGTAACAAACACATAACACCATATTTTGTTAACTAGGCAAACCCTCACCAAGGGAAAACCCTAGTGGACATGGTACCCAAAAAATGATCCATTAATCAAAAGTATCTTGTGAAAGATATTGACCCTATTAGGAGTCTCTTACATCCATATAGTGTCTCAGTCCTTGTTAGAAGACTAGGTCTTATTAGAAACCTCAACCTTGTTAGGAGTTGTTATTACAGTTTTAAAAAGTATGCAAGATGAGCCCACTACTCAAACATGCAATATACAATAATGTTCTTCAATACAAGAGATAGATCATACAAAAACCTCTTATTGCCTCTAATATCTTCAATATCTAATTTTCCTTTGCTGCTCTTCACAAAAACTTGATCACAAGTTCGCACTGGTATGATTGTACATCAGAATTCACATCTCAACAACCACATAGTTATCATGAAAAAAACCACTTGACTTCAAATTCAAAACTTCTTCCCTTATACCTTATTTCTTAACATATTGGTCTTCATTACTTCACACAATTTCCAAATTATCAAATTAACTCTTTCTCACTTAGGGTTAACATCTAGGATGTCGTCCCTTATAAGACAAGTAATTATTTTGACAAAGAAGATAATTCCTTAACCCAAATTACTCATTTCCATAAGTTGACTTTGTTATGTCTTTTTAATGTTGTTGCTAGGAAAAATGTTGTAACTCTAATCGTACTGACTGTATGGTCTTGCGCTTGTGCATATGTCATCTTGACATATTGTACTTTCTCTAGTTAAGAGCACACATGCCATAAATGCTTCTACGAATTGTGTTGACCAAAATAGTGTATGTGCTAACATATAACTCTCTCTTTCTCACTTAGGTTTAACATTTAGCATGTTTTCCCTTATTAGTCAAGTAATTATTTTGATAAAGAAAATAATTCCTTAACCCAAAATACTCATTTCCTTAAGTTGGCCTTTTTATGTCTTTTTAATGTTGTTACCAAAAAAATTGTTGTAACTCTATCTATATTGACTATATGGTCTTGAACTCATGCATATGTCATCTTGACATACTACACTTTCTTTAGGTAATAGAACACATGCCATAAATTTCTTTTGCAAACTACATTGACCAAAATAGTGCATGTGCTAATGGACAACTCTATTGTTCTTAGACAATTTTCTATGTCTTTATCCCAAAAATTTATCTCCAAGACCTTCTTACTCAATCTTGACTATACGTTTCCATAAATGAAAACATCATATTGCGAAACCTAGCCAAATTACCAACAATCTCCCCCTTTGGCATTGATAGAAACATATGGGAAAATTAGCTAAGTCCCAAAACCATAACTTCAAAACTTGTAACTTTTGTTACATGGACTTTAAAAAATTTACAAAACTATGGATCATTATATGTACCATCTTTACATTCATAGGTATACTCCCCCTTTGACTATACTCCATCCATTACTATACTCTCTTTTTGTACATACAATTTTGTTTTACTCACTCCCCCTTCAATGTCAATGACAAAGGCGGTGACAAAACTTATATAAATGTCAAAATTTTGTTACCTTATCCTTCATGCTGAGTTTGATAAATTTCTTGCAATACAATCAACAAACCTTGCTTTTAGATTCTCAAATTATTTCTCCCATGTGTCTTTGACTATGTTGGATACACTGATAAGGGTAAACAATCCATAAGATACCACCTCAACTACATTTAAATATGAATATAAAAAAAATTCGTATGATTTCTTAGCCTTAAGATACTCCTCTAGATTATTTTTGTACATTACTTATTTCAACATCAAATGTTCTCTCAACAATGAAAACCTCTTGATAATCCTCTCTCTATTCAACTTAATTAGACTTATATCATTATATATCTTTGCAACTCTGGTCTCTAGGTCTTCAATCTTCATGTCAAGTTGTTGTAGCTCATTAGCAATACTATGTAGTTCTTTTTTCTTCTTATTCAACTCCTCATTGACATCTCTAATAAAATTGTATGACAAAGTACATTGTCCATGCAATGTTCTTCCTTCTATTGCATATTTCCTTCACTTTTTATACAAGAGTCAAGTCCTTCCAAGTTTTTTTTTTTGGCACATTGTATCAAATAATTATACATCATATTTAATTTGCACCTATGCAGCTACTACTTTTGACAATTGAGTCAACTCATTATCAAAATCCTTAACTAGTTTCACTTCTCTCAATTGAGGGTTTGCTTCTATAACTCTGCTAGATACAATACTCTATAATCCCTCAGAAACATCGTCCAATAATTCCTAAAGACTCTTTACTTTCTTTTTCTTTTCAAATAACATACTCAAAGATGATATCAATCCTATTTGATTATCATCATCACCAAATAAATTGGCCAAAGCTAATTCCAGTAGTGAGTTAGATTTGACTGGGGTTTCCAATAAGATATCTACCTAATCCTTAAAGGTTACTTTATGAATCACAATCTCTATATGCTTGAACTATTGCAAAAAAAATTATTTCTTGCATGATCATCTTCCAAATGTTCTTAAGTTTCTCCTCTTCGTCTTCTTCATCCTTCTTCTCTTCCTTTTCTTCATCCTTCTTCTCTTCCTCTTTCTTTTCTCTTTCTTCTTTCTCCATATCTTCTTCTTCTTTCTTCTTTTTCTCTTCTTCCTTCTTTTCTTTTTCTCTCTTCTTCCTTTCTTCTATTTTCTTCTTATTTTCTTTTTCTTCATATTCTGAGCTTGTGTAACCTACCAAATTGTCAACTGTTGGCCAAAATTCTTGAAGGGATTTTCTATTGTATCCAATGTTATACTAGTGATGTCCACTTGCATAGTCTTTGTCTCAATTGTAACTTGCGGCATCTCTACTGATTCTAGTACCTCTTTCATTTCTAAATCTTGTATAGTTTCTGATGTTACTTCTAGTGCTTCTCCATCCATTTCCTTTTCCTGTGTTTATATTGTAGGGATTTCTCCCTCTATCACAACATTTTCTTTCCTTTTCTTGTGTAGGTGTCTCCGTTGTAGACTTACACAGACTAGATGGTTTGATTTTTGTCATCATCTTTATTAATACTACCTCTATCTCCTTATTAACCTATACTACTGACTAGATGGTTTGAGTTTTGTCCAAGACTACTGAATAGACTCTATAAGTGCTCTTCACTGGTAACTTCATAAATTTATTTAATTGATTTTCTCTTATTTTATGATCTTCTTCTACTACTCTCTTCTTTCATTAACAAGTATTTCATACAAGTCTTTGGGAAGAAGACTTTGCATATCTAAGAATTTTTTGTAATTCAATGTTAGTTGCCTTATCATTGCATTCTTTAGCTCAAACTTTTCAAAATTACTGTACAAATCATAAAGCTTGTTCAATTGCACAAAGTTACCATTAGTTATGACTGTGCAATTTAGTGTTTCTATCTTTGGTTTCCATAGTTTTCTTCCTCTAGTGGGAACTTTTGATTCTGCCTTTTCTTTTTCTTTTACCTTCTTTGTTTCTTTTGCTTATGCATCTCCATTTTTAGATTCCTCATATTCTAATTCAACTTTTGTTATTCTTCTTTGTGTACCCTTATATGTGAGAAGTATCTTTCTTTTCTTCTCTATTCCACTAGCTATTTGTTTGGCTCTTTTGTGTCTAGGAGTTTCAGTTGGCTCCTATTTAACTTCAATTAACCCTGTAGACCTTCTAGTGCTAGGAGGGTTGGTTGATTAGACTTTTATGATTTTGACATCTTCCTTTTACTTCCTCTAAACAAGTGGGATGAACCAGGGTTTTACTTTTGATACTGTTGCATAGGGTGCACTAGGTATCTATGTGGATGATCTTGATACTGTCACTTCTTGTGATGCACTCCTAATAGATTTAACAATGAGTGTTTCTGATTGCCCACTTACTTTCATCTTTGTTTCTTTAACATGATTTCTTTAAATTCTTCTCTACTCACTCTAGTTTCCTTCAATATGTTTTCAATATTTTTGTGGACCTTTTTCTTTGTCTTTACTGTATAGTTCACTATGAACTTCTTTTTCTTTTTCTTCATAAGTGCCCCATCTAGGACATTGCTTGTCTCTTTATGATTCAAGAATGATCTTTGCATATCCTTCTATCAGCTCTTATGTCATCTAATACCCCATAGGGACGGTAAAATTTACCCTTGGTTCAACTATTCCCATGTAAGTCAGATCAGTTTCAAACATAAAACATATGTCATCCTTGTACTTCTCAACCAATGATGGTGAAATTATAAACCTTTGTTTTATTTAAGCTTGAAATATTTTCATCATTCCAGTTATGTCTTATGTCATTCTGTCCCAAGAATGTTTTCTATAGTAGTGAGTAATCAATTCATTGTACATCTATTTGAGTTCCATTCATAGTCATTCATTCTAGGGAATTTCTGGATCACTTGAAAGAATAAGTGTGTAATCAAAGATTCAAATATGATTACTGGATTCTTTGTCTTCTTAATTTAGTCAATATTACCAAGTATTAGTTGCCTTAGTATTTCAAACATGTTCACTTTTTCCTTCTTAACTATCATCAGGTAGGCTCCATGGATAAATCCAGGAGGTATAAAGTTCTATCTTGACGTGTAGTTCATCTTGTAGATAATTACTTTTCTTATTAGTCTAACATTAGTTTCCTTGATCATGTCTAGTTTCATGTTTCTACCATCAGATTTTTCTCTACCAAATTCTTCACATTCTTGGCATTAATAGGGTTACTATCCTCATTTCTAAAACTAGTAAGTTTTTTAATCATCCCATTATCTATCATGATAGGTATATCCCCTACTTAGAACATGTCCTTATGTATGTGGCTCATAATTATCCTTGTCCACTCATAGTTGTCAAACTTAGCATAAAACATATACCTAGTGATGTTTAAGTCTTTTAGGTGCTCAAACCCTTGTTTAAGTGATAGGTCATTGTTGAAAACCAAGTCCATGTGACCATGGATGTTATTGTCACCCATACTTTATAACTTATAGTGAATATACACACCAATTTCTTCTACGTGTAAAACATTGTTGGGTACTTGTGAAAATGTTGCTAATGTGTCATCATCTAATGAAATGTAAGGATATTTCTTGAATTTGTACCCAGATCTTTCTATAACATCACACATAGTTGGAGTTGTCATTTCTTTCAAATTCAAACTTCAATTTACGATTGTGCAAGCGATAAATACCTCAAATTCGTAAAATTTAGGCCTTCCAAATTCAGTTTTTAGATCACTCCAATTTTGCCTTTTGATTCACTCCAATGAATTATTTAATTATTCCACACTCAAATGGTACTCAAAAACTTGATTTCACCCTTTAAATCATTTCCAATTTATTTTTGCATTAATTGTGTAAGTACCTTTAGTTTAAAATGTTGTTTTTATTTTTACGAGTAACCTTGTTTTACTTTGCACACTCACATATCAACTCATAATCATATGTGCACTTAACCATAGCTTCCACTCATCTTTTTCTACCTCATACTAACTTCACAAATCTCCATTCCTATTCTAAGTTTTTGTATACTAATATGATGCTAATTCAACTATGTCAATTGATGAAATGATATTCTTAATTAGATTGTGATTGGTTGGAGACTAAATTGTATTCAATATGTTCTCAGATGCTTCACCTAACTAAATTTATAACACAACATTGAACTTTTTGGTTCCTTAGCTTTAGCAAATGATTCATCAAGGTTTCCTACATGATCTTTCACATTTTCTCTTTGATTGATACTGTTATTCTCATTCCTTCTATTGTTGTTTATATTCCTTTTAGGATTTGGGTTTCTCGTGTTATTCCTAATATTGCTCATCCTAAAATATCTTGTTGTGTGTCCCATGTTGCTACAAATCTATCAAACTATAATATTGTTTCCATATCTAGGTCCTGACTGACCAATATGTGCTCTACAATCTCTAGCTATATACCCAAAGTTGTTGCACTTATAACACATATTGTCATTCCTTATAACATCAAGGTTCCTCCAATAGGTCTATTTTATGCAAGATTAGTACCTCTAAACATTCTACTATTATCATTATTGAATCTAGGTTTCTTACATTCAATAGCTCTATGACCAAAACCATGATAATTATACAATGACCAGAAAGGGGTTTAAATGACTTTCCTATATAGTCCCTTTTCATGTGACCAAATGCATTGCATGCATGTAACATCTACCTTTGAATTTTTTCTCCACTTGTCTAGGTGATTCAAATTGCACATGTTGCTTTGGTACATCTCCAGATTGATTAGATTTAACCTTGTTCTCTTCTTTGTTCTCAAGTTGCTAGATCACAAGATCTAGTTCTTTACATTCTTTAGATTTCTTAGATGGATTTTTTCTAAGGTATCCAAGATATGTCTTTTCATAAGAGGGTCTCTATATAAAGATATGTTCATCAAGCTTTTCATTTTTGGAATAAAACTTCTGAAGGTGTATCTTAGACCGAGTTTGTTCTCCTTTCACAATTATATCATACTTCTCAAGTTCTGCATACTACAATTGTGTAGTCTTAAGCTCAGATGTCACTTTAAAAGTAAAATTAGATCTTAGATCTGGATATTTAAATTTCAAAACTAACTCAATTTTACTATCATCATACTTCAAGCTTGACTTTACATTTGTAATCTTCAGTTCATGTTTCAAGATCTAATTTTCTTTTTTTAGTCTTGAAACTTCATTACTATCCTTGATATGATCTTTAGGCTCTTTCTTGGGCTTAAGATAATGTATCTTATCTTTCAAATTATCAATTTAGTCTTTTTCATCTTCATACTTGTCTTTGAGAGTATCTCTTTCTTTAGTAAGAATATCAATATGCCCAAGATCTTCTTCAAGATTCTTTTCCTATTGATCCATTTACACAGAGATCTTACTCAAGTTGTTAGGTCTTTTCTGAGTAAATGTGATCTGATACCAAGTGTTAGAAATAGGAAATACTAAGAGGGGGGGTTGAATGAGTATGTCACAAACTTTTCCCTGATTATGAGTATCACTAACACACTTATCACTTGCATATTAAAGTAAACTAATTGTGTTGAACAGTAAAGACAACCATAAAACAATGCAACACATAACACCATATTTTGTTAGCTAGGAAAACCTTGGCCAAGGAAAGCCCCAGTGGGGATGCTACCCAAAAAATGATCCACTAATCAAAAGTATCTTGTGAAGGATATTGACCTTGTTAGTAATCTATTATATATGTATAGTGTCTTGGTCCTTGTTAGAGGACTAGGCCTTGTTAGAAGCCTCAACCCTGTTAGGATTTGTTATTACAATTAATCAAAGTATGCAAGATGAGCCCACTTCTCTAAAACAAAATACACAATAATGTTCTTCAATGCAAGATATAGATATAAAACCTCATGTAGCTTCTTCAATATCTAATTTTTCTTTTCTTCTCTTCACAAAAATTGATCACAAATTTGTACTGATATGATTTTACATTAGAATTTGCATATCAAAAATCACATAGTTATCACAAAAAACCATACTCGACTTCATATTCAAAACTTGTTCCTTTATACCTTATTTCTTAACCTATCAGTCTTCATTTCTTCACACACTTGCCAAATTATAAAATTAACTCTTGCTCACTTAGGGTTAATATCTAGGATGTAGTCCCTTTTTAGTCAAGAAATTATTTTGATAAATAAAATAATTCCTTGACCCAAAATTTACTCATTTCCTTAAGTCGACTCTATTATGTATTTTTAATGTTGCTACTAGAAACATTAATGCATGTGTCATCCTAACACATTGTACTTTCTCTACGTAAGAGTGCACATGCTAGAAATGCTTCTTCAAATTGTGCTAACCAAAATAGTGCTTGTGATGACAAATAACTTTGTTGTACTTAGATAATTTTCTATGTCTTTATCCAAGAAGTTTATCACCAAGACCTTCTTACTCAATCTTCACAACACCATACTATGTAACGTAGCCAAATTGCCAACATTATCTACAAATTTACACCTCCATTGTATTGTTGGATCTCTACTAGGTATCTCCACACACTCCTTACTTTTTTTACCAAATGATTTGTTTAAATCTCTTCATTTTGTCTTATATTAGACTATTAGTTAGGGTCAAGTAGGCCCCCAAGAATCACTCCGAAACAAATTTTTGCCACCATCTTCTATGTTTTTTTGGTATGTTGTCCATAACTAATTTCCTAATTTTTAGTAAGGAATTCCATAATCAAGATCCCTTAGGTAGATTTATTGTTTTGAATATGCTACTTGAGTATGTTCCATTAAGATATTTCTCTTGTAATCTCTTAGCCCATTATTTTGTGAGGCTCTTTATACATCTTCAAAGTACTTTTTTTCCTACTACTTTACTTTGTCATTTTATATTATCTAGTCCAATGCTTGCTTCTTCAATTGGTCTATATATTTTATCCTATCTAACCAATGCTAATTTATTTTCTTCTAATACCCTTTCCAAAGAAATGTTCTCATTTTCTTGTCTAAATTGTGTCTTTCTTCTAAAGTTAGGGGAAGATATGACATTTGGTATATTGAGATGGTTGAGAGGACTATTTTAACATTGTTGCACACCCTATATTTGATATTCATCCCACCTTCCATAATTCTATTTTTTAATTTCATCTTGTGAAAAAATTAATCAAGTATATAATTTATTTTTTCTAGCCCGTCTATCTAAAGGGATCCCTAGATATTTGCAAGGGAGGGTTCCTTTTTGTAACCTAATACATTGCAAATCATCATGTCTTCTGATTGATTTGTACTAAAGAAGAAAATTTATGATTTTTTTAATAAATTTATGATTTTTCTATATTCCCTATCTATCTTAAAGCTTTGGAGTATATGTTAAGTATTTTTTAAAATTTATTATTCTCTCTCATGGTTCTTGCTTGAAAGAGCATAGTATCATCAACGAACTTTTAGTGTGTTGAATTGGCTATTTATTTTATAATTTTTATTTCTACAAAATCTTTTCTCTTTTGGATGTGTTCATTATACTTCCAAATATTTTTGTGAGTGTAATAGATGAAAAGGGAGATAGAGGGTCAAATAGGGATATATTTGTAGCTGATATTTATTCACACATGAGATAAATCAATTATTTTGTGAATTCAAATGCTTCTAAGAATTTTCAAAGAAAGTGTTAGTCCACTTTTTCATAGGATTTTTGTACATATAATTTAATAAACATATTGGGTTATGTGTTGTGTTAGATGGAATGAATTTCTTCTTGAGTAGTTATTACACCATAAAAAAAATATTTTTTGATAGGTAAATGGCTGAAGATTTGGTTAATTATTATTATAATTAATTAAGATTCATTATTATTAGTTATCTTTAAGTAGACTCAAACCCAAGACCTCCTAGATAAGAGGCTCACAAGTTACCATTATGCTATAGGCTCCTTCCTAATATGCCATGAAATATTGATCTACCTACTAAAAATCCAATTGTTTTTTGTAAAATTATATTTCAAAGCAATGTTTTAAAAATATTAGATAAAGATTTAGATAACACTTTGTATAAAGTGTTGCACCTATCTATCTATCTATTTGTGTGTGTGGAATCATTCAAGCTTTCTAATCTTCCTTTTTTCAAAATTAAAGTTATGAAGGTATTGATAATCTCTTCAATAATTTTACCTAAGTTCCTTATGTACCATTGATGGCTTATGTCATTTAATCTCCTACAAAATGATAACATTCTTGTTAAATACATGCTAGAAATCTATTTGTTCTAGGGGCCTTATTCGGGTTACATTTGATTAATCCTTGCTAACTCAAATTTGGAGAAGTTACCTAAAAGAATCTCATTTTATCAACTTTTATGATTTTAGGCATGTTGCAAATCATTGCATTTTAGGAGTTGAGATTTGAATTGTCCCAATTGTTTAGTATGCTCTTTAAAAGATCTAGAATTTCCTCTAAAATATCTTTCAGATCCTCAATCATGTCCCCATTTACTCCTTTGATTCTACTGGTCTTGCCAACATTTCTTATTTTCATTATGCTATATTGTAAATATTTAAAAATAATAATTATCACCATATTAAAGATATATTTCTCTTGATTCTCATTTCCATAATATCTCTTCTTTTGATAATATGTCTCAAGTGTTTTTGATAATAAAAAAAAATTCGTTGGTGTCTCCCTTGATCCAATCTAGATTTAATAACCTCATAATTTAGTTTGTTAATATCCTCTTCCATTATTTCCTTTTTTGTGAAAATTTTATTAAAATATTTCTCATTCCATTGTTAGAATTTTTTCTTAATGATTATTGGTTTGGATTTTGAACAAAATATTTTAGAACTTCGTACCTTTGTTTCTTTCTACCAACCTTCTACCAAGGTTAGGAATTTTTTACATTCATGCTCATTTTCTCAAACTTTGAAGGAAATTTTTGAGGCTTGTGTCTATCCTTTATTAATAATTGGACTGAGAGGTTATATGATCTAAAACTAGCATGAAGTTTCAAGGTTAAAACGAAAGCACAAACCTACAATGTTTTTTTCAATCATATTGAACCCCTCCTTCATATTACTCTATGCAATTTTTCTAATATATATTGCAATTTACTAGAGACTATTATTTTATATACACATTCATTGGAGTCCTTTTGGGGTTGTTATTTTATCCAATTCCCTCCTCTTTTATTTGAGGTCTTCATAATGGTGTCAAAATCAACACCTATTACAACATGGGCTTCTGAGAACTACAATATTAAGGCTTCAATCTCCATCCAACTTTCTTTCACTTTTATAATATATATAAGTCCATATGCATTATAAAATATATATTTTAGAGTGGTATTGATGCTTATCGCCTATCTTCTTGTCTAGTATTTACTAGAGACTATGTTTTTCATAGGCTTCTTTCTTTGGGTTCTATTATGTTTCTATACCTCCTAATGTATCGTTACATGTGCCTCCTTCTATCTTCCATACTATTAATCTTTTATCAAAATATTTCATTTCTTATGTACTTTGGTTGTTATTTTTATTATTATCAAGTTTGATCAAAATGTTTCTATGCAATGCTTGATTAGGAATTATGTGTTAGGGGCATTCATGCCCCTATGGTCAGCCTCATTTCCCCTTCAGATGAAACATTACATTTCTTTCTTTTTTGTGTTTTTTTCTTGAATTTCTATTGCCCTTTCTATTTCTCTTAATTCATCTAGTGATTTCTTTCCTCACTTCTTTTTTGTCTTCCCATAACCAAATCTTCAATTTTCAAGGAATTAATTGCCAATGCTATGTGTTTTTCTTATCTAACTGTGTTCCCCTCCCAAATTCATTATTGTTAACACTAAACATGTCTTCATTATCTTCTAAATCTATTTCACCAAATTATAGATTTTCTCTTATCAACATCTATTTTAATTTTTTTGCCTCTATATTTCTTTCTTCTTCCATATCAAACTCCATGAGATGGTTTATGCTCAAGATATCCCATGTTGCTTCTAGTTCTCTAGGGTTTCATTCTTCTTCTTCTATTTCTTGGATCTTTCCTCATTACTTCCTTCTCTACTCTTTGATACATATGTGAGGATCAACAATGATAAATTATTGTAATCATTTATAGAAATGCAAACATTTTGCCTCCTTTGATAATTCATCAAACTAGGGAAAAATGTACCACTTACAAACAAATGCTAATAACTTTCATAAATACCATAATTATGCCAACATATTTTGTACATTTGTAGAACTATGAGATAAATAAAATTTCCAAATTTTATAATAAGATCCAATTTTTCAAATTAAATGTATGCCCTTTTCCCCAAAATTACCAACCCTGAGGAAGATGTCGATCTGTCTTCACAAAACTGACCATAACTTTTGCAAAACTTTATCAAATTGGATCAAACCAAAATAAAAATAAAAATAAATATCAGCTTTTAACACTTTTGTATTTCAGCAATGATTTAGAGTTTTCTTGCTAGTTCTTTCTCTGATGAGCCCTTGAACTAGTTCATTAATAAATATATTATATAAGTGATATGTCACTTTTTGATTAAAAATAAATTTTAAATTTTTTTTTTTTAAATTCAGAAAAATATAATTTTCATATCCTTATCATTATTTCAAAGACCATACAAATTGAAATATCGAACAAATTTTATAAAAAATAACTCAGAAAATGAGAGAATAGTCCTTCAAGTTTTCTTCCATTCCAATCCTTCTCCAAACTTTTTCACTTTATAAATTATACTTTGGGAACCAAATCTATACAATTTGGCATCATATTAAACCAATAAAAAAACCTAAAATTACCCATAAATAATTTCAACAACCTTTTAAAAAGATGTCATGAAATTTTTGGCACCTTTTGAAAAAATTTTAAAATTATTGTTGAAATGAACTCAAAGCTTTCCTAAACCTTTCAAACATTATAAAAGTGACACTGAGTCTCAAATTATACCAATTCCACTGTATTTGGATATATTTGAGTGGTCCGACTTTACTAGGAGCTTATAGATCACCATGTGAATATAATGGCTTTAATAACCTTACAAAATGTTTTGAATGGATTGTAAAGGGTCTTTAGGACCTTACATAGCATTAAAAAGACATTAAATATAATATGTCATATCAAACTATTTATGGGACATCCAATGAATAGGTTCTCTTGCACCACCCTTTGTTGGCTCTTCTCATTTTCTATAATTTAATCTCTATATATTTCATGCAAACAGGACAATTATTTTCTTATCTCTTCATGTAAGGATTCTACTTCTTCAATTAACCGATTTAGAGATTCTTTAAAAAATATTAATCTCTCATATACTTCCATTGGGTTGTGAACTTATTTATCTCACTAGCTCCAAATTTAGAGGCTAGATTTTCAATGAAGGACCCTCATATATCATTGTTTAACTTTATCTTATTCCTGACATCTTGTGGTAGCTATTCTTTATTATTGTTTATTATTTTACTGTATGTTATTGGATTTTGATTATCTAGACCATCGAAAATTCTAGCCTAATATAATATCCTTTTTACTCTATCATATGTAAGAGCCTTAGTTTTTAGAATTAACATTAATGTCTATTAACATTTCTTACCTCTATAAAATTGAATAAATTCCCTTTTATCCCTATGAATGAATCCATAGTATTTCCAACTTCCTTATATTCTCTATGTGTAGCATTTTTATAGTTAAATATGTATTCTAACACATCTTGGAAAGCATATATGTTTATATTATTGAGTTTAATGTTTTGATCTATTAAATGAAAACCAAAACCTTTGTAAATTACTATCTAACAATATAGAAATTCCTTTTTGAATGATTCCTCTCTCCAATATAAATATATAACATTTCAAGAAGGGTGGAAATCATTATGTATTTTGGAAATGCCCATTTTCACCACCTCACAATATTACTAGTATGTTGCCTTGGTGCACTCCATTTTCTAAACAAGCTATGATTTCTAAAATGACTCTACCTTGTGGAAATTTTAGTTTTATGGATGATTAACACTTTGTAATCCAATCTTTTGATTTATCAAGGGATTTTGTCTTTATTTTCCACTGAGATACTTTTGGGTTACTCTCTTTGTGAAGTAGAATTTGTCTTTTTGAAAGAGGAAGGAGTGAAATTGGGTCTAGTTTATCTTTCAAGATATGGTTTCTTTTCATAATACTCTTGACTTCTTTGGACATACAATCACTTGAAACAATGGTCTTTGATTGATAATTAATAGATAGATCTATTGAAAAGGGTTTATTATCACTGACAAAGAAAGGTAGGTGTTAATAAGTACTCTAATAAATTATAGAAGTTGAGTATTCAATTAAGGAATCATTAGGTAAACCAAGAGAAAGTGAAAATATATGTAAATGAAATAATGAAAATAAAAATATAGTATGGATGAAATAATTATATTCATAATGAAAATGATGAAAAAATCTTGTTGATATTGATATTCTTATAAGACATGGAAGAAATTTTCTAGAAGGAAACATAAAAGGTAGAGGAGAGGAATACGACCTTCTTAAGGTAGAGTTCATTATTTAGTAGAACAAATTTCTATAGACAAAAAGGTCAACTAAGCTCATAGAAAATAAAAGACACATGAGGAATTATGAATGAAACCAATAAGGAAACAAAGTGGATACTACATAAAGGTGATATGATTCTTGGAAAGATCATTTTTGTACCTCTTATGAATTTTCATCAAATATCCTATGTAAATAAAACTCCAAATCTCACATTCCACTAACTAAAAGAAAATTAAAATGATTCACCTTAGTTGTGCATATTCATGTAGATCCATCGATTTATTTCTATATTTTTTCTTAGTAGGTATAATTTATAGTTTATGTTTCTTTAATCTTCCTAATGTTATTTTTCAAAGAGGGGGTAAATACTTTTGAGCTAGAACTATGAAACAAATTGTTCACAAATAGGGGCCACATCTCAAATATAACCATTCAATATTTACACCCAAATTGTATTTGAGCCTTGCTAAAAAGAAAAACAATATTACAAGTTAACTATTATGTCATGCCAATATCCACATTAGTATTCCTAATTATACAATACATACATTTTTTATTTTTTTCACCTTGTAATTCAATCATCTATAATTTCTTTCTTTATTGTTCCTTCATGATATACAAATTGTTAATTTTAAAAATCAATTATATTTCAAATCCTTTAGTAACCTAATTTCATGTCCATCAAATTAATCAAACTTTGTATGATCTTGCATGGGCCAAAACTATTCACCTTTATTGTATGTATTGTATAGAAATATTTATTTCCTTACACTTTCCATCACTTCATCTTCAAAATCATATTCCTTTTTAACCCACTTCGTATCATCCATCTTATTGTACTTAGAATTTACTTTTTCAAAATTTTACTTGTACCTCCAACACCCCTAAATTCTAGTATAATACTAGCCATACACTATTTTGAGTAAAGTTTCCTTGTACTCTTGATCATCAAATTATTATAGGAAAACTCCTCTTAAGGTAATGTCATATCTTAATTTATTATATTTTCTCTTATAAAACACTTAAACAAGTGATAATATTAGAATTATTTAAGCGGTGTTTATAATTCAAAACTCAATACAAAAGTCAATATTTTTACACCAAACCAAATAAAAATATATAATATACATATATTAACCATTGAGAAAAAAGATGCATATTATTCTAAAATAGTTTAATTGATAAAAAATCAAATTAGTTATAATTCATGTTTAAATGTGGATATAATATATACTTTTAAATAGAGGTTGGACAATTACATATTGAAAATATGAATAATCGTCACAACTGGGCATATGCACCGAGTTGTGGTGCCAAAACAATGACAAGGTTTGTTTTTTTCTAATTTTCAATAGCGCGTACGCACTATTCTGATATTGAAAAAGTTATATGATGGGCTGCAGACCCACGGCCCATCATTTTCATTTTTCTTTTTGGCTCTCCAATAGCACGTACGCGGGTTTGATAGCAAAAATTCACCACCATTTGCCAAAATGCCTCCTCATCGACGAAATCCAAGACAACGAGCACACCGACGACAATGAAGTAAGTGATATAAACTTAACTTTGCATTGTTTAATATGTTTTCCATATTGTTTTATTGGTTTTTGATATTCTTTTGTAGGGTTTTTACAAATTTCATTTAGATTTGTTTATTTAGTTGGATTTCAATTGATTTTTTATCAGGAAATGTCCATAATCAACCAAAAAATCCACAAAACCCTCAAGAAACTCAAAATCAAAACCCTCCTCAAGAAGAACAACAAATTCCACAACCCAAACCAATTGCAAGACCTCTGCCAAGCACACAAGAAAATATAAGAAATGAAATACAGAGAGGCAAAACTAAATTAGAAAGACTCATTGCTCGGTTGAAAGAATCCGGACAAACCAATCCAATGAGGGTTCAATTGGCATCATCCCTCAAATCCATTAACACTCTAATAGCCTCAGTTAGTGGTTAGTTAGATATTTGGCAGGCTAAGAGGGATGAACAAAAAAGATTTTATGCAAATAAATTGTCATATGAAGATGTTAAAAAAAAAGAAATATCAAAAGGTAGTATATGTGCATTATTTAGAAAACCTGATGAGCCAAATACTGTTAGAGAGGGTACTAAATGGTTCCCCATCCATTGGTGTATACACGATGCTATTAGAAATAATTTTTGGGATAGATGGTGGATGGTTTTTGATGCCCCTCCTTGCAACAATCACGAGGTCCCCATGTATTTTTTGAAGAAATTATATTGTGAGTTTGTCCTTGGGGAGATCCCCAATTATTTTGATATGTTAGACTCCCAAGGTAGAGGTGGGGGGTCATCATTTGAGAGGCTAGGAACACGTCATGACCCTAATGTACTTAGGGCACCTGTGGTCCATCCATAGCACGAGCATGTGATTATTCCTTCAGTTGTGAAGGAACATGTAGAGGCCAGCACTCTAGGGACCATTAATGCTTTGATGCAGACCCTCATCCATTCCACAAGCCTGTTAGTTGAGGGGGAGCCTTCTATGCATTGTGGTCACATGTGCACTTCATGTGGATCCCTATGCACATTTGGCACTCATGTCGGAGATGCTACGGATGATGGGCTTGTCACCGATGAGTTCTCGAATGAGACATTTGGCATTGAAACGTAGGTAAATTACTAATTTGATCACATTTCATATGTATAGTGAATGATTAATTAATTAGCATTTATTGACATTGTTCAAAATTTAGGGTCAAAGTGTTGTTGGGCCTAGCAGTGATCCTCCAGGCCCATTTCTTGTCCCTTCGACGAGTCCTAAGGTATGTATCAGTTTAATCATTTTAATTAATACATATATTTATTATGTAATCATATTAAGGATTGACAAAAAAAATTATGAATGTGCATCAGTTCTCCATAGGACCCTCAACCTTTACCACAAACACAGAGCAGAGACATCATACGAGCTTCACATAGGTACAGTTGTTTCATGTTAATTTAATTCATTTGATTATATTTATTCCATGTTTCATGTTAGATATAACGTGTATTGTATGACATGTAGCTCGTGACGTCAGACACACCTCCTCATCTGCGACAGTCTGTTGATAGTGGATTGGCCGCAGTTGTGGCTAGCTCACAACCACTGACGAAGGTATGAAAGAATTTTCTTTGTTTTAGTTGTTGTTTATAATAGTTAATCTCAAAATTTCTAATGTTATTTATAAGTGATTATACTTATTGAATTGTTGTAGGGTCTTGTCACGCCTGATCGTCCACGAGCATTTGAGGTGGACTTATAAAGTGACTATTTGTTGGCGGTAAGAAAATAATTGATTTTGTGTGTACATATATTTGATTTCAACGTATAATAAATATTGATTCATATCTACTTTCTTTGTATCATTTGGACCTAGAGAAGAGCCTCAACAAGAGGTCGAGTGAGCGTGTCAGGAGGGCCCCATCATCTCCACTGTCTCCCTCCACACGACGACAGAGGATGTCGAGAGACTTGTTTCCTTCCCGAAAAGATGTAGTTGAGATATTAGATACACACACACACACACACACACACACACACACACACACACACACACACATATATATATAGAGAGACTTGTTTCCTTCCCCATGTATATATATAGGCATCCGAGAGACATATTTGACATACATTTGATGTACATATGACATTCTATATTTGATGTATGACATTATTGGTTAATATATGATATGTTTGTTCATATATGACATTATTGGTTATCATAATATATTATGTGTTTGTTAATGTATATTACATTATTGGTTATCATTTTATATTATATGTTTGTTCATGTATGATGTTAAATTAGATATGTTCGTGTATGACATTAAATTAGATATGTGCATGTATGAAATTAAATTCAATTGCTAGAGAGTTGCCATTATGTCTACCAACTAGTAGATGTTATTTTTTTCTTTATTAGTATTTCTCAAAAACTGCAAAGAAGTTGTTTCTGGTGAATAGTTGTAAACAATTGTGATCATCGACTTCATGTACTCATGGCTTTGGCTGGGAACACTTGTAACTTTGGCTATAAGCATCCATGGCTTTGGCTATGTGCACTAGTGGCTTTGGCTGTGAGCATTTATGGCTTTGGTTGTCGGCATAATATAGCCTTGGTTGTAGGTTGTCTTTCTTGCTGCATGTCAAAGTTACCTTCAAGAATATCATTAGTCTAAGATCATTACAATGAAAATACTATGACATAATACCTTGGAAATAATAGTCTTTAACCCATTACTTTATTTGTTAAAACATCATGTAGTATCTACTATAGTGCTTCTACTCAAATATGTTTTCAAAAATACTTAGTATGGCAAAGAAATGTCTATGGAAAGCTTGTCAAATAGGATATTGAAGAACTAAATGTGGACAATCATTAGTACCCATCAATAAGAACACGAACATCTTTCTCAAGCAAGCCATATGACGTTAGCTTAATTTATAAATTTCCTTTGCAAATAACTAGAAGATGCTATGAATCTTAATATAGAGTTAATCACGAACTCATTATTCCATCCAAGAAGCATTTATCACCCTAAGCCAATTAACCAATAGGATAAAAATCATATTTCAACAAAATTTTGAGTATAACAAGCATCTTAGGGATTCTTACAAGAATTAACACGATGTTCACAAGAGCATTACAAGTTCTCATAATGCTATTTCACATATTGTAATCATATTCAATTTTGAATGGCCATTTGTGTTACAAGCATAAATTTTCTTTAAGGTCTTTTAATTCTAGGCATGAATTTTATTCTGAAGCTTTTCTATGACAACCCACTCAATGCATATATTGTTGTTCCACATTATGCTGATTTGACTTTCATTGGTTGATTTGGGTCTAGACATGACGTTATTCACTACCTTTTTTATATATTATTTTTTTGTAGTGAGGTTCTAGCCTGAATGAATGTATTAATCATCGAAGTTGTGAACCTTGGTCGAAATCCTTACAAATATATTTTCAAATTAGACCTCAAATAGTTTTCTCAGTCACCGCCTGGACACAGATACTAAAATTGTAGTTAATTACAAAATTAATACTAAATTAACACAAGTTTAATTGAGAAGTATTATGTACCTCAATAGGCTAGATTATTATTGACTGGGAAGCTTTATCTTAGAGCAGTTGGTTTCCTAAATAATATTTATTTAATCACATTGTTTGAAAAAAATTTAATGACCTTTAAATACAATTGAAAGAAATGGAATTGATCTCCCTTACTCATGTAGATGAATAAAATTGGAATTTAAAAAAGAGAGGGACATCCACCATAAAACCATGCAATCATGCACTTCTTGATGGGAGTATCATAAGTTCATTGTTAGATGGATATGCCAAATGTGGAAGAATTAAAAGGAAAATATGTTGATTGATTGAATACAAGCATCAAACCAATGTGATAAAAAAAAATCAAAGTTGATTCCATAAGGTCTAACAAGCTAAGTTGTTATTAGATCAAACCTTATTGTTACTTTGTAATCATTGTATCAGTCTAGGGTAAATCCTTTGGATTAAGGTTGAGCTAACAGTCATTTGTTTGGTTGGGAAGTTTGCTTCCAAGCCTTTCGGAATGGAGTCTCTGAGAAGCTTTGGCTGCCGGTTGGGCTAGGGTTTTTCCCCTAGCCTGTTCTTGGTGTTTGATCTTTACTATTTTTCTGTTCTGTTTGGATTGTTAGCTACTGGACATAATTTGCGTCGGTGTTTTTGGAGATCTTCTGGAGTCAATTTTGGATTGGGGGTTTTATTGTTTGCATGGCAGGGCTTGGGATTTCTTCTCCGTTGGTGAGAACAGATGGTTCTTCTCCAACTATGCATGCAATGCGATCTGAATCATTTTATTCAGGGGAGAGCTCCAAGCTAAAAAAAGTTAATGGTTGTCTTCTGCGTAGCCATGATCGCCTTGTTCTGGTTATTCCTCCAACGGCTGTAATGGAGGACATTGATTATTGGACCAAGCATGCTTTGATATGCAAATTTCTTGGAATCTGGATTTCCCTATCCGCTCTTGAGGCATGGATCCGCCGCTCTTGGTAGGTGGAAGGTGATATGGAGATTATGTTGGCAGGGAATAGTTATTTTTTTGTTGTATTCTCTTGCATGTCTGATTGTGATTGTGTTTTTGAAGGAGACCCTTATTTCTACAACAATGTGGAGTTATTCAGGTTTTAATTTTGCTAAGGATCTCCCTTCAACAGTGCCAGTTTGGGTTCGCTTGTCTCGTCTTCCCTTGGAATTTTGGCATGAAGACATCCTTCAACAAATTGCTACTTTGTTGGGGAAGCCAACTGCGATCGCACATCAAACCCTCGATAAAAAGGTTATTTCTTTTGCTAGAATCTGTGTTGAAATTAATTTGAATAACCCATTACCAGATTCTTTGGAAATTTGTCTGGGGGATTCTTCTTG
The DNA here is from genome assembly GCA_028749045.1 of Cupressus sempervirens. NCBI lineage: Eukaryota > Viridiplantae > Streptophyta > Pinopsida > Cupressales > Cupressaceae > Cupressus > Cupressus sempervirens. The sequence continues at coordinate 816,115,056 of CM053787.1, forward strand.
GGTGGAGCAGTTAGATTATGAATCCCTCCCTTTCTGTTGCCGGATTTGTCATGACTATGGTCATTTACTGCGGCAGTGCCCCCGTAACTCGAGTTTCAAAGGAGTGGATTGGTCTACAGCTGGAAATGCTGGTGGTTTGGCAGATACTACAGGGAAAGGACAATCTCAAATGGTTAATACTACCAAGGGGATGAATCCACAAGATGCTACAGGTAAGGGTAAGGCTCCAATGCAGGATAAGGATGGATTTACCCCTGTTTGTCCTCGAGCTAAGGGACGTGGTCAAAAGAGGCCTTTGAAAGAAAGATTTTCTGATTCAAGTTTTAACCGTTTTGAGGTGCTGGATAGTATGGTTCTAGAGGAGGGTATTCCTCCTCCTATCTCTTCTGATCTAGCTTGCCCAGATGAGAGATCTGTTCCTAATGATGCTTGTGGGGCATCTCAAGTTGTAGTATATCAGAATTGTGAGGTTCCTGTAGCTCCTGTGACAGTGGCTTTGGTGACTCCTACAGTGTTGGAAGATGATGATGTTGTTTTGGCTGACTTGGTTAAGGATGTGCTACCATCAGGTAAGGGCAAGGGATCTCCTCTCCCCTTGGGGTTGCTGCCTCGACCCTTTAAGCGGGCTTCTTCTTCTCCCCCTCTAAGGAGTGGGCGCAAAATAGACCAAGAGAAGATTAAACTCACAGGAGATATATTGATTGAGTCTGGTTCAGCGAAACCTTTGGATTCTCATTTTCCCAAATCTACCCAATGATGATTATTCTCTCATGGAATTTAAGGGGGTTGAATAGCATCCCTAGACAAAAGGCTATTCATAACTTGGTGGTTGATCATAGTCCTGATGTTTTTTGTATCCAAGAGACTAAGCTCTCTGTGGAGTCTATGGTCCAACATGCCTCTAGTATTTGGTCTTGTGGCCAATGCCAGTGTGTTGGGGCAACAGGCAGTGCTGGTGGTTTAGCTATATTTTGGGATCCTCAAAAAATTTCTCCTCTTGGTTGGATGTCTTCTCGCTCAGCTCTCTCTATGGTAGCTTCTGCTCTAGACTCAGGAGAGGTAATCATGGTTACTAATGTGTATGCACTTGTTGATCTTGTGGGAAAGGAGGAACTTTGGGAACATATTCAATATGTTAGAAATTGTCATCCTTATCATCCTTGGGTGTTAGCAGGGGACTTCAATTCAGTTTTGAGTCTGGAAGAGAAGCATGGTGGTTTGGCTAGATTGGGGCCTTCTTCTGCTCTTCTTCGGCATCACATATCTCTTTTGCATCTCTCTAATGTTAAGCCTTCTAATGGCCTCTATACCTGGAATAATTGCAGGACTGGTGTTGCTGCTATCTCAGAACACCTGGATAGATTTCTTATTTCTTGCTTCTGGCTTAGTGGCACCCTTACTATCTCTTCAGAAATCCTTGATTGGAGGGGTTCAGATCATTGGCCAATCAAATTTTCTGCTATAGGGGCTTATGTTCCGAAGCATCCTCCTTTTAAGTTCCAGTTGATGTGGCTTCGTGACTCCTCTCTTCATGATTTTGTTTTTTGTTGGTGGAAAGATGGTACCCCTGCATATGGTACTGCAATGTTCTCATTTTCTAAAAGGATTCAATATGTTAAAAGGCAGCTCAAGATATGGAATAGGGAATGCTTTGGGAATCTTCACTTTATGAAGAGGCTTGCTCAAGAAAATCTTGATGTCATCACAAGGGAGATTAGAGATCGAGGTCTCTTGGAGGATCTTGGCCAGGTTGAATCCCTTGCTTCTAGAGCTCTAGAAGAATGGGAACTTCGAGAGGAAATTTTTTGGAAGCAAAAGGCTCGAGTTGATTGGCTCCAAGAAGGTGATCGAAACACTGCCTTTTTCCATAAAACAGTGCAATCTCGTCGGAATCAGAGCACTATCTCTTCTTTGGTTAATTCTCAAGGTATCCAACTGAATTCCTTGCCAGCTTTGTTCTAGGGGGCTATTTTGTACTTCTCTACCCTCTTCTCTGAGGACTCTCCTCTTGCTGATAATGAAGAAAATATTATTTTGTCCTGTATTCCTTCCCTTATCATTAAGGAAATGAATGATTATCTCATGCGTCCTATCTCTTTGGAAGAGCTGGAGGCGGTGGTCTTTGGCATGCCTAAGGGGAAGGCTCCTGGTCTTGATGGTTTTCCAGTTGAATTCTTTCAGGAATTTTGGTTTGTTGGAGGTGGTTAAAGAATCCTATGCTAGCAAGCAGATGCTTCGAGCTTTGAACTCTACATTCTTGACTCTTATTCCTAAGAGAGAGGGTGCTAATCAATTGGAGTTTTTTAGACCAATTGCCTTATGTAATGTGGTCTACAAAGTTATTACTAAGCTGATTGCTGAGAGACTGAAAAGGTGGCTTCCCATTATTATCTCAGAAAAACAAGGTGGTTTTGTTGCTGGAAGACAAATTTTGGATGGGGTGGTTATTTTTACTGAGGCTATTCACTCTATGGCTACTTCAAGGGAGAGAGCCATGTTTGTTAAGATGGATATGGCTAAGGCCTACGATAGAGTTAAATGGAGCTTCCTAAGGAGTATTCTTCTTTCTTTTGGATTTAGCTTTGACTGGGTGAGTTGGATTATGAGTTGCGTTACTTCTGCCTCTTTTTCTATTCTTATTAATGGTCAACCTTCACAACTATTTGGTGCTTCTAGAGGCCTCCACCAGGGTGACCCTCTCTCCCCATATCTATTCATCATCATGGCTGAAGGCTTGGGCAGATTCATTAAGCATCAGGTGTCCCAGAATTCTATTCAAGGCTGGCGGTGGGGTAATGGCTTACCTTCTCTTTCCCATCTTCAATTTGTTGATGATTCTGCTCTTGCCGGTCTTGCTAGGATCAAGGAAGCTGAAGCCTTTCAACATGCTTTGGATGTTTATTTGGTAGCTTTAGGCCAGAAAGTTAATGAGCACAAATCTTTCATTTACTTTTTTAACACTCCTGATTCTATTCAGCACAGGATTGTTGGTATCCTACGGTTTCAGATAGGTTCACTTCCTTTGACTTATCTTGGCATTCCTATTATTGTTTCCAGGCAGCCACGTCTATACTGGCAAAATTTGATTACCAAGCTTCAGGATAAGGTAAATCATTGGACTCATAGATGGCTTTCTACTGCTGCCCGGGTTACTCATCTTCAAGCTGTTATCCAAGCTCTTCCTACTTATAGAAGCATGGTTCATGATGCACCTATTTACTTTCTCAAGGAGTTTGATGCTCTTTCTCGATAATTCCTTTGGAGTGGTAATTTGCATAGTACTAAATGGAGCTTGGTTAATTGGGCAACTGTTTGTAGGCCTAAAAAGGAGGGTGGTCTTGGTCTTCGTTCTGCTCTATTGAGTAGACAAGCTTTGGCTGCTAAACTTTATTGGCGATGGTGCTCTGGACAGCATCAACTTTGGGCTCGTATTATCACTCATAAATATTTTCATGGTGCTAATCCTTGCTCTGTTTCTGCACTTCCTCTTGAAGGTCGTGGCTCAATGGTTTGGCATACTTTGAAGACAGGTGCGATGTTGGTGAAGAGGGGTCTGTTCTGGATATGTAAAGGAGGTTCTCAGGCTTTGTTTTGGTCTGATGCTTGGGATGGATTCCCTTCCATTTTATCCATATACCCTCATCTTCAGCCTCTTTGTGACTCTTTTCTGGCCGCTGGATGAGATAAAGTGGCTCATTACAAGACTCCTTATCAATTGGGACCTGTTGTTGGTTATAGATGGAAGCATTCCTCTGATTGGCCTCCTGGATGTACATACATGGATCGTCAGGAGCTTTCTCAAATTCTGGCCTCTAGAGAGTGTTCCTCTTTGCTTGGTCTAGATGTATTGGCTTGGGGCAGTACCTTGTCTGGTAAATATCATGTCTCTGCTGGGTATCAGGAGATAACTAGACAATTATTTGGGGATGCTGAGGTCCCTTGGTGGAAGCAATTCTGGAATAAATTTTCTTGGTCCAAGTGCAATTTTTTCATGTGGCTAGTGGCTCACAACCATTGTCTTACCTGGGATAATCTTTGTAAACATGGATTTCAGGGCCCCTCTTATTGTGTTTTGTGTGGTAATGGAGAGGATTTTGTCTCCCATCTGTTCTTCCATTGCTCCTATTCTACTCAGATATGGCACCTTTGGTGGAGCGCTTGGGGTTGCTCTTGTCAGCATGCTTCCTCTTTGCCTGAGTTCTGGGCTCGCTTTGGTAGTCCTCCCTCCAAGTCTTCTTCTCTCCATGCTGCTTGGATTGCTGGCCCATCTTTCATGCTTTGGCATATCTGGTTGGAGAGGAATCGTCGCATATTCCAAGATGTTCGGCTTGGTGTTTTGCATCTTTGGTGGAAAATATCACATTCTCTCCAGGAAACTATTCTTGTGAAGTGTGAGCTTGATGGGGGTATGGATCCGGTTGATCTTGCTATCTGTAATCGCCTCAATTTTCATCTACAGGATGGGGTTGCAGCTCATAGGTTTCCTTCTATGTCCAGGCAGCTTCACCATCAGAGGAAGGGTCAGGTTAACCGGGATGGGCACTGGACTCCTCCTCCCTGTGGAGTTCTGAAAATTAACACTAATGGTTCTTCTCGTGGGAATCCTGGTCCGACTGGTATTGGCGGAGTGGCTCGTTGTAGTTCTGGGAATGTTAATTTTTTCTTCTCAATTCATAAGGGTGATTATACTAACAATCTCATGGAAGCTCAGGCTATTTTATATGCTGTGGAATAGTGTTGCTTGTGGGGATGGAGTAAGATTATTTGTGAGTCTGATTCCCAGGTGGTGGTGAACATGCTTTCTTCGCAAGAGCTTGAGGATGTTAGTTGGCAACTGACCACTGTTGTTAAGCAGATTCTTTTCTTCTCTTCCTCTTTTCAGTTCATTAGGTTCAAGTATATTCCGCGAGAATGGAATAGACCTGCTGATTGTTTAGCCAAATGGGCTTCTAGTCATGATCCGGGTTGGAATATTAGGGATAGGGGGCAACTGTCCTTTGAGATGGTGCAAGAATTTGATGATCTTGTTGCTCAGGATCGAGCTCCTTGTTGAGCTCTCCTTGTTGTATTCCTTTCTGTCTTAATAAATTTTTACCCCTCTTTTTGCATAAGGTCTAACAATATCATATAATTCATTTATCAATAATTTGAAACATCATAAGCATATGTCTAATAATGTCATACATGAAATATATGTAAAAAATGACATACATAGAAAAAATTATACAAAACATATGCCCAATAATGCCATATAGGTGTAAAATGTACATCATTAGATATATACTCTTTCCAACTAGGGGAACAAAATAAATCCCTAATTGTCTTTAATTGCCAACAAGTGGGAGATGACCAGTGTATATAACGAGGTCTTCCTAACATGCTCACTAGTCCATTAGTCTAGAATCTTCTGTAACTCGACATGTTACAATCAAAATTATATATGAATAAATAACTATTTTATATAAAAAATATATATATATATTTACACAGAAAACTTAATATTTTCTTACAGCTAGCTGATAATTCCTTTGTATATACACCTCAGGGATACACTGATGGTTAGGAATAATAAGACCCTACAAAAACTATCAAAGTTACCACTCAATTTTGCCTATGAATTTTATATTGAATTTTAGTACTAATGAAATTTTAATGTAAACTCTTTCATACCTTAGTCATTGGCTTAGAACTAGTGAGTGCAATAAGGACTCGTTGATCAATACAATGATGAAGATGTAAAGGTATCTCTGATGTCAATAGCTTAAAATGATAATACATGAGACTCAAATGCAGTTATGAAGAATACACATTTTCTTTTGTCGCCATATCAAATAAAATATTTTGGTACCTCTGTGAATGTAGTATGACATCCTTCATTTTATAGTGTTGATCCCAAAGCTACAACACTTATTATTTATTACACATGTATGTAAATCTGTTAAGCATCAAATTCAACACCTTTGTCTGCAAAATAATGTACTATATGTTAGAGTAATAAATTAATTTCCTTAGTAATTAAATTATATTGATATAATTACTAAGTTACTTATTATATTGATATAGTTTACTTAATTCCTTTTGATTTACAACTAATTGAAATGATTTCCCCAATTTTCCATCTAGTCACTAGAAAATTGGATTTGTTATCTCTTTCTCTTAAAGAACCGGATCTACTAGTTCCTTTGGTCTACAAACCTTCCATTGAGATTGGGGTTTTGAAAGGTTCAAGGGTTGAGGAACTTTTTATAGAATATCTTGAAGAAGGAGAGGTCATGTATAATGGTTTTGAGGAAGGCTAGAGTTCCATCCAGATGGTGTTGCAAAATGGCCAAACGAAGAAAGAGGTAGAAGAATAAATAGAATAAATGCATGAGAAGGAGGGTCATGGGGGAAATGGATTCAAACCTACAACCAAGCTTTTATACCATTAGACAAATTACAAATTATAAGACTATGCCTTTCATGATAGTTGGATTTTCATATTGGCAAATGAAGAATGACTTTTGGAACAAACATAATAAATACTTCCAAATAAAAATGAAGCCAATTTATTGTATTATAAGCTCGAATGGTAAAGACCAAGCCCAAACATTTATTAAGGTGTAGCATTTATAATTGTCAAGTTCATGTGAAGAAGTCATCGTTCATATTCTCATTGTTGTGTAATTTGATGATAAGAAGAATACAATGATATAGAGGTTGATAGTGACTTAAAACTTTACAAAATGCAATCAATGAGAATTTTACATTGAGGGGGGAGTAATAATCAATGTTTCATTCTCATTGTTTGACAAACTCTTATATAAAGAGGGAGTAGACAGATGATATGGTTTAGTCTTCTTCCGAGAATCGTAGTCATATTGGTTCAGAAGGATTCATGATACAACTACTATACTTAGCGTGACCAATTGATGCTAAAAACCTTAGTATTGATGCTACAAACCTTAGTATTGACATAATTTAACCTCTGCGATTCCAAGCATAAGATGATTATCATACAATGGTACTTGAACAAAGAACACTAATAAATATTGAGGATGTGAATTGATAATACCATTTCGCAGATGATTTTGGCATCTCACCCTTTATCACTGGTGACCTACAAATGAAGAATTAGCACAGTAACAAATCTAAGATAAGATTAAAAAAATGGGTCCTATTAAAGAATCTAATATAAATTCAAATAATGTATCTATATTCTAAACAAATCAAAACTAAATCTCATCACTTACACATCATAACAATACGGTCCACCTTAGTCATGTGATAGTCTTGGGGAAGAGGTTGTAACATTGGATTTGGATCCAATTGATCACTTTTTCTCTCTCTCCCAATTCAATCTAATGAGCCAACTGGATCTGCTCGACATTTTAATGTCTCAAGTATTGCCTCATGGTCTGACTCACGAACTTTCCAAAGAGTCTTATTATGTGGTTTTCCACCATATTTTATCAAGTGGACATTTGATGCGACAACAAGGTTTGAATAATGACAAATCTTTCTCTCTGTTTGCCAATCCTTGAATAACCACAAGTTAGGATTCTTCATAGGATATTGTCTAAGCCATGTGCCTGTTACAACCACCGCACCGACATGGTACTCTAAACCTTCACCATCTATAACCGAGTGATCCAATTTTTGTTTGGCTTCAACACAACAACACAAATAATAATTTATCCCTTCTTCATTGTCTTTAGGTGCAATAATAGCAAAAACATGGCCTACAGTGACAAATGTACAAAATGCGGTCATTAATTCAGAAAATACTTGGGTAAAAGTTATAAAGTTACATATTGAAATTACAAAGATATATATATATATATATATATTACCAGGTTGCACTAAATCTGACAAGCGGTCAAAGTCAATAGATGAATCCATCTCTACCATTTCCAGTGCTTGTGGGGGATGATAGGTGTCAATTGGGTCCAAAACCCGTATATCCCATTTGTCCACCCATTCAGTTGACTCGCAGTCATCCCAATTTTCCTCTGCACATGATGGACAATAGCATGCCATTTTTCGTGTGTGGATACTCCATGAACTTGCATCAGAGCTTCTAAAAGAGTGTAACTCACCAGATCTTGTTAGTGTGCAACGATCTTGATATGGTGCAATGTTAGTATTATCTATCAACCAAAAAAATCTATGAACTGTAGACTCACCTTCCTTACCTGGACCCGTTGTAGCGTTACACCATTGGACGATGGATTTTGCATCTATCAATATTGTTCCATCTTTGTACTTTAGTTCGTCACGAGCCAAGGCTCTTTTAATGCATGTGCCTGCACCATCGTGCTCTCCCTTACCATGACCAGCCTCTGTGAAATTCCACATATATTGAATTCTACACAACCTGTGCATCCTACTCAACCAATAGAACATTCATGCATTCTTGGATTGAGATGCACAATTGTCTGACCAAATAATGTGTTGACGATATGATATGCCCTTGTTAGCCAAATCTCCATAAAATAGTTGAAAACAACCATGTACAAACTTCGTAGAATGTGATCGATCATCGCTGATGTAAAAATGGTACTCTCTCAAAATCTTCCTGTCATCCTCTATACTTGTAGGTGAATGCATGAATGTTATGTGAACAAATATAGAAACTTGTTGAGATGTATAATACTTTGCTTGCACCTCATTTTGTGGTTGTAGTGTGTAGTTCTCTGCAAAATTTACAACCGAAACAATGGTATCCAATGGAAACGTATCCTTGCACAACTTGAATTGCAAATCCAACCATCGAGCTCTATGGGTATGCCTTGCATACTCGTACATAATCTTTTCACGAAAATTTTTCATGAACTCATACACTGGAATCTTTTCAATAACTAGATCACATCTTTTACCATGTTTCCCATCTTTTAGAGCATATGTCACTATCTTGAATTTTTCGTAATCTACTATTTCATTTCCAATTTCATGTGTACTATCCATATGTTGACAAGTTGATAAAAGTTGCAAAGAACCACAAAATAAGAACGTACCATCCAAGCATGATGTCTTGTAAAATTGTTGGTCATCCCCTATTTCACATAAAATGTTGGATATGAATTCCCTTGAATATCTTGGTGGCCCTTTTATGTCACAATCCTGCAAAACAAACTGAGAATGCAAAACTACGCATATGTGCCTAAAAACATCAAAATGGTTAGAAAACTCAATATGTATCCTACAACAACAAGTTGTGCATGTGTGATTTATTTTCACATAAAAAGGTTTACCCATCTCAAAAAATCTTTGACTTATTCGAATTTGAGGATACATACTAATAAATTTTGCAAAAAATTGTTTTTGAGTTGAGTCCAAAAAATGTTTCGCATGTGGCTCACGATTTCGGCTACCAATCCTCCTTCTTACAACATCTCTTTGATTAGGAGAAACACGTGTGTTATTTTTCAAAAAATCTTCAATCAATGATTTCAAGGCTTCACTAATTTCTTTATCCTTTCATGGTAGTTTATCGCTAAATGTCCATAACTCATTTTTTGTTGGATCTTCTAATCTCTCACGCCTTAGCATGGCTCTCCTTAAGGTACCTCTACCAATTTTTAATGTTTTGCTTTTCTTTATCATGAGTCAAGCTTTCTTCATTTGGCTACTTACTATTGTCGATGTGAGTATTTGTCTTGTGATATTACTATCTTTGGTGCGTGATTTAGAACCCACTTTGTCATAAGCACTCATTAGATTCTTTACAATATTTCTTTCATTTGAATCATCCATCGTTCTTAGCCCAAGAATCTTCATGATAGGCCTAAATTTCAAATTCCTCATCATTTCAAAAAATAATTGGCATTGACTTGTAATATTTAATTCTTCAAAAAATAATCTCCACATATGATTAACTTTTCTTTGACAAGTACACTTGCTAATCTTGTCAGACATTGATTTCAAAATGTTAGTATCAATATCAATCAAATATTTTGGTTTTCTAAAACGAATTCTAGAAGGTGCTCTAATCTCTTCAATTCTCTCAACATTTTGAACATCAATATAAGGTTGAGTGTATTGCGTACCTTGAACTAAAGATGATGTGCCTTGGCAATAAGATGTAAAAGATGGAATATCACCTACTTGATGTGTTGATGTTGTGCTTTCAACATGACATGATGGAGTGTGTATATCGTCGGATCTATAAATTAGTGTCTCTTCAACATGAGAGGATGATATGACTTCAACATTGGAAGATGGTGTAGTGGATGATATGACTCCAACATTCAAAGATGGTGTAGCGGACGATATGACTCCAACATTGGAGCATGGTGTAGCTTCACAATTCAATTGTCTTCTTGAGCGTAACAATCTCATTCGTTCTCTTTGTCTTTTTAATTCTTCCTCCTTGTTTCTTTGTACTGGTGGTTCTTGATCCTCTTCAAAAGTTAATTCTTCATCATTGCTTTGCAATTTTCTTTGTTCACGTAGTAATTTCATTTTATCTCTTTTAATTGTCAAATCTCTCTCCCTATCTGGATTTGTTTGAATCTTTGGTTTCTTCCTTGGCATGATGATGATTTCTACATGTCAAATTATTCAAACATCTAAATTACTTAAAATGTGTAAATTACAAATTATTCAATTACATATAAAAATTATAATTATTTGAATGAATACACAATATATATCAAATGACTTGTCAAATTTCTAACCATTTCGAAATAACATTTCATTCAAACATACAATTTTTAATGAATTCACTATATATTACATAACATATCAAATTATAATCAAATTTGTATCTATATATCGACAAACAATATTTAAAATGGATTGCACTAACCTTTTCTATTAAAAGAATATTAAAAAATTCTTCAAATCACGTATCCAATGATTGAATTTGGTGTTTGCTAGCTTCCAAAAGTGTTGAAATAGTGTTTGCTAGATGTTGAAACCCGTGTTTTCTGTCGGAATAACAGAGAGAATAATAGACCAAAAGTTAAAAATGGATGAAACGGGCCTCAAGGTTGGTTTTTGACCATTTTTTGGTGATTTGAGATAGTGCGTATGCACTATAGCGCGTACGCACTACAAAGCCCGTACGCACTATAGTGCGTACGCACTATCTCAAAACACATCACTCCCCATCCTCCCTACTCTCTATCCTCCCTACTCTCTCTCCCATCCCCTCCCTCTCTCTCTTACTACTCTCTCCCATCCTTTACTCTCTCTCACCCTCCCTCTCCCACCACCTACTCTCTCTACCTCTCTCACCCCCTCTCCTCTCCTATCTCCGACTCTTTAGATCTCTCACACACACTCTTATCCCCCCCTATTTCTCTCCCTCTCCCTCTCCTACCACATAATTTCTCTCCCCCATCCCCTACTCTCTCTCTTCTTTCCCATCCCCTACTTTGTCTCTCTTACATACATTCCCATTCCCCCTCTCTCTCCCTCTCCCGCCGCCTACTTTCTCTCCCCCATCGTCATACTCTCTCTACCACCCCCTACTCTCTCTCACCCTCACACTACTACTACCTACTATCTCTCTCTTTCAAGTTCTCTCTCTCCCTCTCTACTCTCTCTCCCCCATCTTGTACAAGCTCTCTCTTCCTCTCCCACTCTCTCTCCCATCGCCTACTTTCTCTCCCCCATCCCTTGCTCTCTCTCTCTCTTGTCTCCCATCCCCTACTCTCTCACACTCTCACATTCTCCCCCATCCCCTACTCTCTCTCTTCTCTCCCATCCCCTACTCTCTCACACTCTCACTCTCTCCCATCCCCTACTCTCTCACACTCTCACTCTCTTCCATCCCCTACTCTATCTCTCTTTCCCTCTCCCATTGCCTACTTTCTCTCCCCCATCGTCATACTCTCTCTCTCTGCCACCCCTACTCTCACACTCTCACACTCTGTCCCATCCCCTCCTCTGTCTCTCTTACACACACACTCCCATCCCCCCTCTCTCTTTTCCTCTCCCACCGCCTACTTTCTCTCCCCCGTCGTCGTACTCTCTCTCTGCCACCCCCTACTTTCTCAAAACACATCACTCCCCATCCTCCCTACTCTCTATCCTCCCTACTCTCTCTCCCATCCCCTCCCTCTCTCTTCCTACTCTGTCCCATCCCCCCTATATCTCTCCCTCTACTACCATATAATTTCTCTCCCCCATGCCCTACTCTCTCTCTTCTCTTCCATTCCCTAATTTGTCACTCTTACACACATTCCCATTCCCCCTCTCTCTCCCTCTCCCACTACCTACTTTCTCCCTCCCATCGTCGTACTCTCTCTACCACCCCCTACTCTCTCTCACACTCACACTACTACTACCTACTATCTCTCTCTCTCAAGTTCTCTCTCTCCCTCTCTACTCTCTCTCTCTCTCTCCCATCTTGTACAAGCTCTCTCTACCTCTCCCACTCTCTCTCCCACCACCTACTTTCTCTCCCCCATCCCTTGCTCTCTTTCTCATCTCCCATGCTCTACTCTCTCACACTCTCCCCCATCCCCTACTCTCTCTCTCTCCTCTCCCATCCCCTACTCTATCTCTCTTACACATACACCCCCATCCCCCCTCTCTCTGTCCCTCTCCCACCGCCTACTTTCTCTCCCCCACCGTCGTACTCTCTCTCTCTCATCCACCCCCTACTCTCACACTCTCACACTCTCTCTCATCCCATGCTCTATCTCTCTTACACACACACACACTCCCATCCCCCCTCTCTCTTTTCCTCTCCCATCACCTACTTTCTCTCCCCCATCATCGTACTCTCTCTTTGCCACCCCCTACTTTCACACTTTCACACTCTCTCCCATCCCCTACTCTCTCACTTTCATAGATACACACACTCTTATCCCCCCACTCTTCTTCTTCTCTCCCATCCCCTACTCTCTACATCTGTCACACACACTCCCATCCCCCCTATTTCTCTCCCTCTCCCTCTCCCTCTCCCACTCCCTCTCCTACTGCCTACTGTCTATCTCTCTCAAGTTCTCTTTCTTCCTCTCTACTCTCTCTCTCTCTCTCTCTCTCCCTCCCTCCCATTCCTTACTCTCACTCTCTCTCCCATCCCCTACTACTTTCTCTCAAACTCTCACACTCTCTCCCATCCTTTACTCTATCTCTCTTATAAATAAATACACATTCCCATTCCCCCCCTCTCTCTCTCTCTCTCGCAGTCCTTGTCCCACTACCTACTCTCTCCCATCCCCTACTCTATCTCTCTTAAATGCTTCCATTCCACCTCTCTCTCCCTCTGACTCCCTCTCCCACTGCCTACTATCTCTCTCTCTCTCTCTCTCTCTCTCTCTCTCTCTCTCTCTCTCTCTCTCTCTCTCTCCCATCCTTCTACCATTGCCTACTCTCTCTATCTCTCTCTCCCCTCTCTCATTCTTGAATCTCTCTCTTTGACACACACACCCATCCCCCTTCTCTCCTCTTCCATCCCCTACTTTTTCTCTCACTTGCTCTCCCTCTCCCACTCCCTCTCCCACTGCCTACTCTCTCTCTCACTCTCACTCTTACTCTCTCCCTCTCCACTCTCTCTCTCTGCTACCCTCTGGTCTCTCTTAAATTTTCACACTCTCTCCTATCCCCTCCTCTCTCTCTCTCTCTCTCACACACACACACACACACACACACACACACACACACACACACACACACACACACACATTTCTATTCCCCCCTGTCTCCCCCTCTCCCACTCCCTCTCCCATCGCCTACTCTCTCTTCCATCCCCTACTCTCTCTTGAGCTACTTTGTCTTCCCCCCCTCCCATTCCATACTCTCTCTCTTTCATAGACATGCACTCCCATCCTCCTCTCTCTCAAGTTCTTCCTCTCGCACTCTGTCTCCCTTCACCTACTCTCTCTCTCCTCCATCCCCTACTCTTAATCTCTCTCTCCCAACCTGTACTCTCTCTCACACTACCTCTCTCTCCCATCCCCTACTTTAAATCTCTTTCCCCCACACTCTCTCTTTTCCACCCGTACTCTCTCTCACACTTCCTCTCTTTTCCACCCCTACTCTCTCTCTCTCTCTCTCATCCTATACTCTCTTTGCCACCCCTACTCTTTCTCACTTTCTCTCTCTCATCGTGTACTCTCTCCCCTCTCCTATCCCCTACTTTCTCTCTATCTCTTTCATGCACACACATAGCCATTCCCCTATCCCCCCCACCTAGTTCTCTTTTCCAACTTACATCTTAATAGTGCATGCACACTATAGTGCTTGCGCCCTATAGCGCGCATGCACTATTTAGAGCTGAGGTTTAAATAGCGCGTGCACGCTATAGGTTTCATGCGATATTTAAACCTTAATCAAACCCAAGCCTAAGGCTTGGTTTTTCCTTGGAGATCCAACCCAAAGGTTTGGGTTTGATGAACATGCCTGAGATGTGTTTTCTAGCAAACATACAAAAAATGATTTGTTTTTCTTCTGTGCTCCCCTTCAAGATTTCTCGTGGTTGGGTATCGATAAGATCAGGTTACATAGCATTATAGGTCTCTATGTTAGCTATCTAACCATATAATTTATTTTCAATTTGAACTATTTCAAGCCTTTCATGTATAATTTCTTTTGAATGTATGTTCATTTTTTGTCAAAAACCACCACGTACGAATTGGGCTATAGATTTTAGCTCGTTCATAAAATTTTGTAACAACTTAGTTTTTTAGAAACTAGACTCCATTCTACACACTTTGAAAAAAAAAAGTTTTGTTTTTAGATTAGTTTTCAATTATTTCTAGGGGGAGCACACAGATATTTCACATTTTTGGGATATGTCTAGTCAAAAAATTCGTTAAAAAAAAATAGACATTATAAAATTACTCAAAAAATCTGGGATAAATTACATAGTGTTAAGTAACTTTTGACCAAAGCGATTAAAAAATTTCAAAAAAAAAGTTAAAATTTTAGGGGGTCCACACTTTGTACTGTGCTATGCTTTTTTGGAATAAACAATACCACTTTTTGTGGCCCCCTTTTTTGAGGACCTAAAACTAAACCATTTTGAAAAAAAATTAGTAGTTTAGAAACTAGATTCAAAGGACTACGAATTTTTTTTTTGTCATATCTGAAATTTTTGAGCGTAACTATCTTCAAATTCTTTTTGAAGTTCAAAATTTGCAGATTTCAGGAAAAAGGTGTCCACTTATACCCCCCCCTTTTGGCACCACAACTTTATGCACTTACCCAACTATAAAATTCAACTTATTTATTATATATAGCAAAAAACTACATAAGTTAAAATTATAGAAAGATTAATCATGCAATATTTAAGAATATCAATTCAATTATACACTCAATAAACATTCTCCAATACATAAACATAAATATTTCCTCTCATTACATTGTAATCTTACACATGATTCATAGAATTTTAATAAATGTTATTGGTGCATACATACAATTTGGTGACAATATCTTATGATATAAAATACATAGGAATGATATATTATATTGTGAAAGTTATTAAATTTAATGAATTTTTTAGTATTAAATAGTAATCAAAAAAGTTTGTTGTCCATTACAAAAAAAAAACTTGAGGGCATACGATTAATGGAAATATAAATGAGTAATAAGAAACTACCTAGAGAGAAGACAAAAATAAACCACATACAAAGTGGTCATACAGAGTATATACAACTAATTAGCCATAAAAAGGATAATAAATAATTTTCTAAATCATTAAAATAGAAAAACTTAAAATAGCTAACACTATTTATCCAGAAGTAAATCATCGGTATCATCTATAGTATAAATGATATAATTAAAAATAAGGGAAAGTGTCACCTCACCAAGGTAACAAGAGGTAGAACCCTAGACATACAAAGATTAGAAATTTCTAGGTATTTTATAATGCATCTTGACTTGTACAAAACATAGATCCAATCATCTATAAAAGATGAAGAGATCCATATAATTCTTGTCATCTTCTATGTCCTTACCAAGCATCTTCTAGTAGAGTAGGTATAAAGAAGTAGTTGTATTCTGCATACCCCAAAGACTAACATGTAAATACAACCCATATTTCTTTCCATATCCACCAATCTAGTCCCAAACCTTCTCACCTTATCTTTAGAATTGGCCACCTCCTATGCCCTAATCATGCATCCTACACAATCCATAATAGGATTGATAAGAATGGTATTTTATTCACCAATCATTAGATCCCTCCTTAGGAAAATGAGATTCTCATTTACACTATTCAAGATATGCATGAAATTTTTAGTCATTGTTATCCTCCTCTATGTCACAATCCATTATTCGTTTTTCCTTTCCTACAATTCATAGCTAGTCTACTTGATCAAAAGGGTTTCTATTTTCCTTCTTGACATCCACCTTACCAAGCATGTCTTACAGTACAATATGCACAAAGAAGTAGTTGTATTTTGCATACCCCATTGACTAAACTTGGAAATACAACCCATCTTTCTTTCCATATCCACTAGTTTTCTCCCAAACCTTCCCATTGTAGCCTTCAAATTGGCCACTTATTATGCCATAATGCTACATCCTATACATTCCATAACAGTATTGATAAGATTGGTATCATATTCACCGATAATTAAATCCCTGGTCAGGTTAATGATATTCTCATTTACACTATCCAAGATATGCATGGAGTTGTTAGTCTTAAACCTTTTAGAGAAACCAAGTGTATTTGCTTCAACATCAATACCATTCCTATTTTTCATTTTATCATCATCTTCCTTATTTAACTCATTCCCTTAGTCATTACTAGGTAAAAGTACAAAGTTGTGTCACCTTTTAGGTTGACTTATCAGAATGACTAAATTTGAGTATTTCTATTTTAAAAATCAATTGTGTTCAAACACATGATCTTGATAAATTTAATCTAGCTAAGTTATATATGGTCTCACACTTTTCCAATTGGAAATGTTTATTAAATGCATGCTTTATGCTAGTTACCATCCAATTACTAAAGAAATAAAATTATTTGAGAAAATTGATGTTTCAATAACACTTATTATTTTTTATTGTATTTTTTTAATAACATATAAATACTTGAAAAATGTGGTGGGAGATGAAAACTATTGATTTTAATAAGTTAAAATTTGAATCATTATGAAAGAGAAAATATAGGTCTAAAGGCAATTTTTGTTTTTGATTGTTCTAGCTACATATGGTAACTATAACATAGTTTGAGATCAAAGAGAAATAAGTTTATTTCCATGTCATTTTGTGGTGGGAAATAGACCCCTAAATTCTAGTTTTTTCAACAACTAAAAAGTTATCTTTAAAAATAGGAAAATATATCATTTCTTATTCGAATTAATTATTAAAAATTATAATCCTAAACTTTACCATTTCTACACATTTCACTAGCTTATCTCATTTTCAAATTCTAAATAATAATACTAGTTTTATGTCATTGAAGGTGAATGGTTTTATTTTTGTTAGTCTTTTCCTTTATAAAAGGGTGACATAGGTTTGTGCTTTTACCCTACTATCCTCCTCTAAGTCACAACCAAAACTAATTGTTTTACTTTTCCTATATTTCATAGCTAGTCTGATAGATCAACAAGGGTCACTATTATCCTACTTGAAACCCACTTTTTCATCATAGGGAACCTCATAGACATGGAAGAGGAGGGCTTTTTTCTTTTTTTGAATGGTCATCTTAAACTCCTTATCTTTGAAATCACTAGAAATAATAATAGGAGTGTTAGAATTGAGCACTTTAGAATTGGAAGGTTGAGGGGCAATCTTAGAGGCTCCTGAATGATGATACATTTCTTCTTTACTAGTACCTAGTGTGATAATAATATTAGCAAGAGAGACTTTCAGAGAAAGGCTTCATAGACAACAATAGGTCAATGAGGAAAACATAGATAAATGAAAATTATGGAGACTAAAAATAAGACCCTAATGCAAAAGAAAAGTTTTCTTGTCCTAAGATCTAAGACTTTCTATTACATATTAATAATGGAAAATTGTATCTTTATTTATTTTTCATTAAAGTTTTTGTTGACTTAATATTGATTTCTTTTAATGGCAATTATAAAATTGAGGACAATAATGATTCTTTTGATCTCTTACTTGTATTTTGATCTATTTAAAAGTTATTAGAATTTATATTTTTATTCAATATTATTATATAATATTAAAAATTTATTATTAAAATTTTAATATATGTAAAAAATCAATATCATTGATCGTGAAAATTTTGTATATTTCATTCCATAACAATTATAGTTATTTTATTTATTTAAAAATAATAATAGTAATGTTTTATTTTAAAATTCATGATTTATAATATCTAATATAATTACTAAATTTTAAATGTCATTTTTTATAACGTTTTACTATCATTACTTTGTATTATTATAATTTTTTATTCTTAATATTAATATTTATCATAAATAGTTTTGCCTTGAATTTTCAAACAATAACTTAATCATTTGTAATTAGAGAATGTCATTATAATAAGGTGAATACATTATTTTATGTATTAAAAAATGTTTAAGTTGACTATTATTATTCCTTTTGCAGCTTATAGAATATTTGATATCATTTCCATATGTAAATGTGAATGCCATATATAGCTTTAAAGCAAGGAAAAAATAATTGTGAGAAGATTAACAATATGTTAGAAGATGTTGGAGCTTCTCAGAGTTGCTTACCCAATTTAATGCTTGAGAAATCAGAAGATTCAAGTGAAGGGGGTGGTGGAGAGAACAACATCAAGGATATGGACACATTAGTGGCATCTCTCATTGCTTCTATTACATTTACAACCATATTTTTAGTACTAGGGGGAGCTTCAAGTAATTGGAGAAACAAACAACAAGATGAAGTTGCTAATTTGGGATTGCATACACTATTCCAAATATTTCTATTCTTTGATAGTCTTGCCTTATTTTCTTCCCTCACAATGGTCATTGCTTGGTTATTTCGTGTGCAACTAAATGTCAGTTTTGATTCAAATCAATCATTGTTAGCTAATTTTTCAGTGTTGAGCTTGGGAACCTCTATAGTCTCTATAGGACTTGCATTTTCAACAATTCTTGTCACAATACCCAGTCATTATGAAGATATGAAGAATATAGATAAAAAGCATTTTAAGAAATACAAGCTACTATTGGGAGGTGAAATATTCATAGCATTCATTGTACCCACACTTGCACTTATACTTATATCCTTCTTGTGGGTAATCTAATACAATTTCAAAGCTACAATGGAAGAGAAAGTTCGACTTTTGAAGCAACTCAAGCAAGTCCTCTTATACATAATTCCACCATTTTCCATAGTATTTGGAGTTATTGTATATTATGGAATAACACATAATGTTTAGCATGCTTATGTGTTAAACGTATCCTTATTAAAGATGATTTGATATTATTAAATATATTTTCATAGTTTATTAATATATTCAAAGTGAATGGTCTTATTATTGTTTTATTAATTTTATCCATTATATTAAAGTAATTTTTTAGTTTCTTCTTTCCTAATTTTAGAAAGATATCATGGTTTATAGTTTTATAAATTAGGGATTATTTTTGTGATGTATTTTTTCTAAATTTTATGCATTAAATTTATTGTGTTGTATAGTATTATGTGAATAAGAGTCATGGATAATGTTTTAAAATAGCAATTTGTCATTTTTAATAATATTGTTTCTAGTATAACGTTTTATTTTGAAATAAATCTATTTTAAATTATTATATTGTATTTATTAGTACAATAGTTAATGTTAAGAGCATATATTTACTAAATTTATTTTAGTTTATTTTAGCTTATTTTTATCTAGAAACATTCTATAATAGTAACATGGGATGGCTTGTAATATCAATGTATTCAAAGTTTAATGTTATTCCTTCCAATAAATCATATTTTCCTCAAGGGATCTTATTTACTATAGCTATTTTCTATGGATTTAAAACCTCATATCCATGGTTTCTAATCTCTATATAAACACCTTTTGGGAATCTTGTGAGTTATAAAGTCAATCTATTGCCTTTAAAAACTTTTGCGCAATAAGTTACAATTTGAGAAAAGGTTCGAAGACAACAAACAGGTTTCTAATAACTAATTAACAAATATTGCTAAAATTTTAGCCTTGTGTTGCTTGATAAATCAAAGATGATATCCCACACTAATTAAAATGATTGGATTTATATTCGTAAATGCAACAACCAAACACAAAATTAAATTAGTATGCTCTAATTGAATTCATAATTATAAATGAAAGGCCAACAAAGTGTTAAGTAAAAGATTGAATTATTAAAAGTTTTGATTTTAGATTCACAAATATAAAATTGACTCAAGTCGAGATTGACCCATAAATCTCACTTAAGGTGAGAAAAATAGATTTGAAGATTACAAATACACTTTAATAGATCAAATTCTTCTCTACCCTTTTTCCTAACTCTAGATCATCCATCTAGGAAGGTGACCATGGTTGCTAAACATCCCTCTTTCATCTATGTCCTCTGACACCTAGCTTTTTTATAGGGTACATCCTAGGTGTTGTTGGAGTTATTCATTAGGCTAGAAGTGAATAGTAATATTATTTTATCTTATACTATAGACAATAACACTAATAATGTGATAGCAACCCAAGCTATTATTGTGGTTTTTGAGAAAGTTTGAGTTGAGTTGGAAGAAAGTTACTTATAAACTCAATTCCTTGGTCTTGGTTTCTTTTTTGAAGAAATAATTTTCTTAGGAGTTCTCTTGTTTCTTTTGTTCAATATGTCTTCTTCTCACTGCAAATTTTGAGGCTATATTATTTGTTCATATATTATTAAAGAATGTAATGTTATCTTCTTTAATGAACTTTAAAGAATAATCATATTTGACATGTTTCAAAGTCAAATAAATATTCACAACTTTTGTAACTTTTTCACAATGATTAGATGTTTAACCCTTCAATGAGTATGGTAGTCATTTAATTCATTTTGACTTTAGGAAAAAAAGAAAGATAAAAACTACCATTGGTTTTCTTGTTTTTTATTTAAGAATGACTCTTACCATATCAAAATTTTAATATTATAAAATGTAAACTTTTAAAAATTATCTATATTTTACCTTTTTTTCAAAAAAAAGTATAAGTATTAACTACCACGATGTCTACATAATGATTAACAACTCTAAAACATAAAAGAAAAAGATTATCAACATTTTAATAAAGAAAAGAGTGCATGAGGAAAATTTAGTTTTAGAATCATTTAAAGAAAGAAAATAAAGGAAATTTTCACCTTTCGCTCTCTCATCGTGATGATGAATAATGTAGCACTTGTGATTTGAAATGTTGATGGTAAAAAATTGAACACAATCTAATCCAGAAATCATACCAATAATTTCAATGAGCTGTGGACACTAATATCTCTAAAGGAAAAGCAATTCATAGATAGGAAAAAATGGTATAAATTCTATTAAAAAAAAGATAGAAAAGCGTTACTCCAAGTCTCTCTTCTTACGCCATGAATAGGATTCATTCCAGCCAAAGGGAAGAAAATAGTGGATACATGGGAAATAAGGGCCCGTTTGGCAAGTGGAAAACACCTGGAATAGCTATTTGTTTATTCCTCAAATCTTTGTATTCTCCATTTGGGTGCAATAAGCAAGAATTAGGAATAGGCATACAATGAGAATATGTATTCCATTTTATGCCAAAAAAGAAAGTATGTCAAAAACTAAATTTTCTTAGGTCCATCCAAAATAAGCCTGCTCATTTTTTTTGGGTGCTCAAAATAGAACTGCTCATTTTGTGCATAGCTTCTCTGGTTCAAAGGTAGAGATTTTTGTTCTCTAATACCGGTGCGTAGCATTTACTAGAAAATTCCAAAGACAGTGTATGTGGGTCGATGATGGCTAAAGAAAATTGTGACAAAGTTAGATAGTGCATAATTTGAATGGCATATTAAGTTAGTTTAAAATGTGAACAACGTTGAGAACTTGTTTTAATTCAGACAGGAGATTTTCATTTTTAATTTATTTCATCTTTTGTCAAACATGAATTGATTTGGTTTTGAAATTTGGAATGAAGATGATGACCTCTGATTTCAATGATAAATTTAAATATAGGAAGAAAAGGCACTGAGATAACCCATGAAAGCTCGTAAGTTTTTTTAAATAATTTTTTGGGTTTTGTTGTCTTTGTGAATTTTAGGTGAACCAAACAAACAATAGGAATATGTATTCCATTTTAGTATTCCCAAAATAACAAACCCAAAATAGGTATTCCTATTCCTGTATTCCTATTTTTCTTGCCAAATGGGCCCTAACAAAAAAGGAATTTTGCTAGTTATTCGTTCAACTGTAAAAGAGATGTACAAAATTTCTCATCCATGATCATGAGAAGCAAGTTGTAATCTTCAAGTGCCATATTGGCCATTCGTACCGAACATCAAATGAACTTTCTTTTAGCCCATCAGATCATATTTGTTGGAATGTATGACACATTTACTTTTGCACTCAATTTTTTATTATGTTTTATCCCTTGAAAGAAATTGTGCATTGATCTTTTATCTCAAGTATAGAAGGGTAATTAAAAAGGTAGTGATCAAGCCGTATTCAAGGTTTTCCACACAATTTGAGAATATTTAAAGAAAAATAAATGGAGAAATCTCAACCGATAGTTGAAGAAATAGAGTATGGGGACAGGAAATGAATGAAAGGGGAAAAAAAATATTCCTAAGTTTGGGACAAACGGAAAAGAAATCTCCAAACTAGAAATAACAAAATAAAATAAATTTCAGACACGCTAAAAATCAATAAGTGAGAGGAAATAGTGTTTGCGGCCTGTCGCATGCCGTTTTCAAATCTTTTAGAATATGAACATAACTATATTAATAAAAAAAGAAATGTTCAACCAATGGCTAGGTAGGGTTAATGGAACTGAACAATTTTTCTTTATTCTCCTATACGAATTTAAAAAAGAATGCTCAACCAATAGAACAGAGCAGGAAATGATTTTAAAGGAGAAAATAATTCTTCTAGATTGTGCAAATATTTGAAAAAAAAAATTCTTCCAGGCGAGAAGAAAGTGAAAGGAGATCTAGTTTTAGCGATCTGCATGGAAAACATGTTTTTCTTTATGACATAAGGAGGCTTTTGAATTAAGCTTCAGAACATTATTTAAAGCCACAGAGTATGAAGAGAGATTCATTGAGAAATTGTTCAGTTTATTAGGAGTGCGAGAGAAAAATTAAAACTAAATCCTTGAGAGATATGAATGCTTCTCTTCAATACTATCAAAAATGGCGATCTTGATGCGATTAAGAAATTCCATAGCCAAGACCCTAGGCAATTGAGAGAAGTTACCTTTGAATACAATACTATTCTTTGCATTGTTGAAGATGACACCTGCAAAATTGTGATGAAGATGACATCTATAACTACTAGATCATTTGGGCGGTGAAATTGCATGGTCTAGGTGGGGAAATGACCATTTGGGGTTAGTAGTAAGCATAAGCCAACCAAGAAGAATAGGAGCAACATGAGGAGCATCCACCAACCATTCTAAGCCACATTGCAGAGAGGTAGAGTGGTGATGGTGAACATCCTAGCCACTGGGAGAGTGGCGAGGGGACTAGGAATATGATATTTGGGAGTGGCAAGTTGAGGAGGTGGTTAAAAACACAAACCTATGTCACCCTTTTGTAAACAAAAAAGCTAACAAAAGTATAATTGTTCACCTTCAATGACATAAAATTTGTATTATTATTTTGAATTTGAAAATAAAGTACACTAATAAATTGTGTAGATTTTGATGAAGTTTAGGATTATAATTTTTAATAATTGTTTGTAATAAAAATTGCTATACTTTCATAATTTTTATAGATAAATTTTTAGTTGCTGAAAAACACTAAAAATTAAGGGTCTAGTTCCCACCACAAAACTATATGAAAATAAACTTATTTCCCTTCTCAGATTATGTTATAGATAACATATATAGCTAGAACAATAAAAACTAATAATCATTTTAAGAGAAATATTTTCTCTTTTCTAATGATTCAAATTTCAACTCACCTGAAATCGATAGTTTTCATTTCTCACCACATTTTTCAAAAAAGATCTATCTAAACAGAAGAAAAATTATACATTCTTTAAGAGGACTCTCTCCTTTAGAACTTCATATAATTTTTAAATTTTTTTGATATGATTTAATATTTTTTTCATTCTCAAAATTGACATCTTTTTTAGTGTTAAAATACGTGCTTATAGAATTTTTTAATCACAATATACTATATCTAATTATAACACTATAAACTCTATATGAGAATATTATTGACTTTGAGCTCTATAAAATGGTGTTTATATGTTAGTAAAAAAAATCATAAAAAATGGTAAGAGTTATTGAAATGCCACTTTTCTAAAATAATTTTATTTCTTTAGTAATTGGATACAAACTAGTATAAAACATGAATTTAATAGACATTTCCAATTGAAAAAAGTGTGAGACCATATATAACTTAGCTAGAATCAATTTATCTAAATCATATGTTTGGACAAAATTGATTTTTAGATATAAATACTCATATTTAGTCATTTTGATAAGTCAGGCTGAAAGGTTACACAACTTTGTACTTTTACCCAACTACGCCCTCGACGATGACCATAGGGTGTAGTATGACCCATCGAAGTGGAATCCAACAACACCCAGGCAACTGTACATGGCACATTGCGCCAATTACTGAGAAGCTCCTATAGGTGGGTTGCCTCTAGAACCACTTTGTTGGCTTGAACTTGAATCTGAAGCTTTACATTATTACATATGCAAGCCATAGTAGGCATATAAACATTTATATCTATAAAATTGCATGTAAAAAGAAGATCATTTCTATCTTTCAAAAGGGTAAAAATAATCTCTAGTCTAAAAGCATGCCAACTTTGGGAGAATTTAAATAGGATTTTGGTAGAGTCCCTAAGAAAAAGCATATGCCAATAAAATGGTTCCAACCTAAAAGGCTTGAAAAAATCATGTATCTAGAGTCAATACTATTGAGCTCTTCGACAAAACCAAAAGATGTGTAAGAAAGTCTTGGGTTTCCCACACAAAGGACAATGTGGGTCAAGAATATCCAAATGCTTAAGCCAAGGACCCAAAGGAAAACCTTGGAAGAGAACAAACCAAGCAAAGTGTGTAATCCTTGACTCAGTAATGGATCTCTAGATAGTGTTAAACATGTATTTCCAATTCTATTTTGGATTGGAGGTGCCAGTAGTGGTTGAGAGACTCAATCATTGGAAAATGAGGTACCAACCATATGTATCCCATTTTTTTAATTTTTAATTGACTAGAGGAGTACATAGTTGCCACTTCCAGTCTTTCCACCAAGGTTTGGCTAGTTGAGTGCCCAACTTGTGAAGAAAGTGATGAGGTAGAGAAAAGATTAGAAGGTCAAAAGTCTGTTGATTTGGGTGAGTCAAGAAATTACTAGGCTTGCATATCCTCCCAAGATCTTAGATTCATTGAGACTCTTGAAAATAAATCTTTGGTTGTCCAGATGCCACATTTAAAAAAATGTAGTGCACTAGTACCCTAAATCTTGGCTAGTGGCACACCCTTTGAAATAGAAAATAAGGATTACCACCACAAATTGTGTTGATTCATGGAAAACCCATCTCTAAAACCATTACTATTCCATTGTAGCCACAAATTAACAACCTCCCATTCTCTCTAAATGCTCTTTACCACAAAGGAGCCTTGGGTTTGCACAGGTTCTGAGGTGATGAGAAGGGTTTGAAACCTGACCTCATTCCATGTTAGGTTGTTGACTAGAAAACTAGAGGAGATGTAGTGCCTAAGAAGAATCTTTCAAGACTCATCCTGAGAAAGAGTTATGATAACCTGCTTGGCACACAAAGCTACCAAAGGGTTTTTCAAAATACTAAGTATAACTATATGTTTTCTGGAGTGCACATAAATATATATGTTATATTTTTCATCAAAAAAAGGAATAAAAATATGGGTGCACAGGATTTGACCCTCTTTATATATATATATATATATATATATTGATGGAGGACTCAGACTTGCGAGGCAGCCCAATGAGGCATGAAGCCTATGAGCTACCAACTAGCAAAGGCCACCACATAGACATTTTAGGAACCTGATACAGGCCCACTCATGCCTAAAACCTCTTTGTCTTAGAGCCAAGGACTGAGGGGCATCCAGGCCATCAAAATCACCCAAGGTATGATCTTGGCCTCGTCCCTTATGATGTCAAAGCCTTGCACTAAGCAACTTATATATATTTTAAAAACATTAGTAGTTTATAAACTAGATTCAGACTAATAAAAAAAATTTGTTTTACACATTTTCTTATTTTGAGTGCATGACCCTCAAATGGGTCTTCCAAGGTTAGATTTACCTGATTTTAGATAACAGGTGTCCACTTATACCCCCTTTTTACACACCATCTTAGTGCACTTACCCATAGTAGTCTTTGGAAAATAGAATATGACATGTGTTAGAAATGAAAATTATTCTTTGAATGCAATCAAATATGTTGATCTAGTTTAGCTTCAAAACAATACAAAAACCCAAGAGGTAAATATTAAAGACAAAACCTTACACAATGGATATTGTAGTCTTGATTGAGAAGAAGAAAGAAGTAATAAGTAAATTTAGAAGTGTGTGTATCTCCTTCTTTGATAAAAAACTACTTTATTTGACCTTAAATGAAGGAAAAAATCTTGATCCATAGAGAAGAATAAATTGAATGCTTGATAAGAATCATATTTATTGAATGATTGAATGCTTATCTTGAAGCCTTGGACTTGAATGCTTGAAATCCTTGAATACTTAATAATATCTATTGTGGCTACCAAATAAGGAAATATAAGATGTTTGTATATCTCTCATGACATCTCAAGCATTAGAATTTAAGTAGTTTGACTATGAATCCAAATGTCCCACTAAATCAAAGACTTAAGACTCTAGTTCCAATTTGGGCCCCGTCTTCAAAGAATAAAACACCTTAGGAATTATGTTCATAGGAACACTAAAAGATGACTAATTGGACAAGTAAACAAATAAGAACATATATAAAATTCAAGCATATTCTGTTGAGGCTATTTCCTTGATTTTGGAAAATTAATATGCATGCTGACTAGTTGGTCTTCAAGAATACCCAATTAAGCTCCTTGATATTATGGTCTGCCCAATTAGAGCTCAAGCAACTAATGTGGATCTTGGATAATCAAGGGATTCCAATTCAGAAGGTAAAGTTAATTTTTAGGTTGGGGTGTTATACAAATGGCATAAATAGTAACGTAGGGCCTAGGATATGAAAATAATCGCTAGATTATCTAAGAGAAATAGAGGGGTACACTTATAAAGAAGGGATTACCTTAATTTTAAAAGAGAAATTTTGGTGTCCATTAATTTTCATATGAAGTTCTATTGTAAAATACACACCAAGGCAGGTGCTAAATAATCATAAAATTATACACACATGTTAGATGCTTACAATTCATAGTAGTGCAATTACATAAATTACTTAATTAATTAATAGTGTCCCTTAGTTAAATTAATCTAATTGATTAAGCTATAGGTTTACTCATTAATTAAGCAATAATTTAATTAATTAATTAAAGGAAAACCATAATACATTCAATTAATTAATTCCTCTATTAATTCAAAAAAAACATTTCATTTTATTTGATTTACTTTTTCTTTTCCCTTTTTGCTAAAAAAAGAATTAATTTAAAAATTTAATTAATTTTTGACACACCTCTCATAACTAACTCTTGATCTTAACTAACCTTATTCCCTTAACATGCATCTAACAACAACCCGCTAACTAACCTAAGGTTCAAATCAACCTTATCCTAACTCTCCCTTATGTGTGTGCATTGAAATTTTAATTAAATGATAAAATAACCTCCAATTTTTGTGGTATCTCCTCAAATTGGATGCACTATCTTCCCTCAACTTGTTATCCTTTGAGATGCCACTTGTCATTTATGATGAAAAGTGTTTCATTTTAGAAACCTCTCTCATTGCACTGAAATCCTAGAATTGAACCCCTCTATTTTCTTCATTAATCATCTATCTTTATGCATAGTACTATTGTAATGGAATTTTGCCTTTAAAATTCACAATCCATTTTTTTTTTTTTTAGCAATACATTTCCTCATTTTACCATTATTCCATCAACATTTAGATTATTGAATCCATAGTTTCACCTTCATTTATACCCATTTCATTATCAAATCACCATCCTTTTTGCACTTATTATCACTAACAATTGCATAATCAGGGAGCTCAATTGGACATTCTTGAAGACCAACTAGTGAGGATACATATTAATCTACCAAAATCAAGGAAATGTCCTCAACATAAGATGCCTGAAGTTTAGATATGTTCTTATTTGTTCACTTGTTTAATTAGCCATCTTTTAATGTCCCATCTTGAGTGTTTGCATTAAATTGTATGCCTAGATTCTTAGTGTAGTCTTCTTATTTTTTATATTTCTCTCACATTTCATTGCATGCAAGTACTAATTATTTTCCATAAGTAGAAGTGTAATATTGGTGCTAGGATGAAGGGATGAGAGTGTTGGAAATGATTGAAATGATCATAAGAAAAGTTGTTGGAATAATATATGGAACTGGTAAAGAATGTCCTCAATCATTATTTTGTCATTAATGTCAAACTTGCTACTTGCAGGAATGACAATTGCTTTAGTGATCCAAATACTATCAATTAGTTGATTGTCAAGCAGGAGACAATCAATAAGATGTAACTAGAACACCTAGAGAAAGGTTGAAGTTATGATGTTGTAATGAAGTACAAGGATCGGCTAAGCCATTGATGAAAAAATGTATTTGATGACATACTATAAGATACAAAGAATGGGAACACTGAAACATATCAAAGATTTAAGGTTTTAGCTAAGTCTTTGTAAAGCTCAACTAAGTTCATTAGAGAGAAGGAGTCGAGCAAGCTAGTATGAGCTGAGAAAATTCCTAGTTAATGTCGAATAAACTTCAAATGCTGAGCATGATCAGATGCCGAGTAAACTTCAGATGCCGAGCAAGTTCAGATGCCGAGCAAGATCAGATGTCGAGTAAACTTCAGATGTCGAGCAAGTTCAGATGCCGAGTGACATAGAGTTAACCAAGTGGCGAACAGGTATAGGTGCCGAGTAACATAGAGGTGTCGAGCACCAGTAGCTCAATAATGTCGAGTTGCTGCATTATTTTGAAAAATTGAAGATTTGTCAGATCTAAGCTGACAAGGTTGTTATCTAGAAATTTGTGAATTAAAAAGGAAGATAAGAATGATGAGCTGGTGGCACAGAACACCATGTAGAACATTTTTAAGGATATAATTGGCAAAGTTTCTAGAAGAGAACAAGATATTGGGTAGATACTTTGTATCCTACCTAATCCATTTTGAAACCCTAAAATTGGAGAGGGATAATTGAGTGGCAAAGGAAAATCAAATTTCTATTTAAGAAGACACAAGTTAATAAAAACAGAGAGAGAGGTGGTCAAGTATAAAAGCATGAAGTACTAAAGAAGGTGCTAAGGGAGAAGACAACACAAGAATTATGTTTGGATAGATGACCACAAGGATGATTGCATTGACAGAATGAGTAAGAAGACTCAAGGAGATGAAGCTTGAGAGGAAGCCAAGTAGTCTGAGCTGAACAGATTGAAGCCAAGCATAAGGATTAAACTGAAAGTGTGATCTGAAATCTGTAAAGTATGTTGTAAGTTATATCAGATCAAAAGACCATTATCGTTACATTCTAGCAATTGTAACAGTAAGTTTAAATCCTATGGACTTAGGTTGGTTTAATAGCCATAAGATAAATCCTTTAATAGGGTGACATTCCAAGAGAATGTTCTAAAGACCTTTAACCAGGCCCAATCCTAATAGATTGGTAAAATCTTCTAACAAGGTCACATTTAACATTGTGTTGTAAGCCTTTAACAGGGCATCACTTCAGAAGAGTGAGAATCAAGTAGCATGTTACTGGTGGTTTTTTCCAAATTGGGTTTCCACGTAAATCATTGTGTCATGTGTTGATCTTGCATGTTTTACCTTTGCATATTGATTTACTATAACTTGCTTATATGATTGATTTAAGTTTGGATGGATGAAAAGTGTATGAATTTATTAAAATTAGTACAAAGGTATTAATAGGGCATTTGGACCTTGAATAACTAAATCACCCCCCACCCCTCTCAATTATTCTAAAGAATTCTAAAAATTGGTATCAGAGCCTGAGTGTTGATTCAGTTTAAAGGGACTACAAGCAGAAAAGATCAAAATGCCAAAGAGAGAAGTTCCCAAGCTCAACAAAGACAACTTTGTTGCATGACAAAGTTTGATGAAGTTACATTTTGGATCCATAAGAGATTATGCCCAAAATTCAATTGTCACTGAACATGTAGATCCAATAGGTGCTCCTACTACAGAAGACATGAAAAACAAGCAAGAACACAATTAGACAATGCTAGAAATTGCCTCTACACTCAGCTATGCTGAATTTGATGATATCAAAGGATGTGACACTGCATTCAAAATGTGGAAAGCCCTATCAGACATCTATGGAGGAGATCAGAATGTACAAAGAGCAAAAAGAGAAAGTTTGAGAGGAAAGTTTGATGACATGAAAATGGAAGAAAATGAGAATGCTGCTCAGTATAGTGCAAGAATAAAAGAAGTGGTAAGTGCAATAAGATGCTTGAGTGGTCAACTGGATGAAGATACTGTTAATAGTAAGTTCTTAAGAACCTTGCTCCCTAACTATGCTATTAGAGTATCAGCAATACAAGAGCTAAGATGTATACCAGGAAACAATCTAAGTTTTGAAGGTATAATAGGTAGACTCACTGCATTTGAGTTATCTAACTGTGACAACTACAAACCTGAAAATGTTGAATATGCTTTTAAGGCCAAGTTATCACTGAAAGATGTTGAATAGGTGAAATCAAAGAAAGGAAGAAAAATGAAGTATGTATCCAGTGACAGTAGCACTGATGAGGAAGACGTGGAACAACTGGAAGCATTTCTCACTAGAAGATTTCACAGGGGCAAAGGAAAATTCAAAGGTAAGATGCCTATCATTTGTTTCAATTGCAATGAAGTAGGTCATATTGCTGCAAGGTGTCCAAAGAAAAAAGATTCCAAGGAAGGCAACAAATACAAGTATAGAAGAGATGATGACAAGAGAGATTACAAAGAAAAAGGTAAGAAGTGTTATATTGTTGAAGAAAAATCTGATGACAATGATGATAAAGTTGTTTATGTAGCCATGAAGGACCAATCTGATGAAGAAGAGCCCATAGCAATGGTAACATGTATAAACAAGAATGACAGATGGATTATAGATAGTGGATGCTCACATCACATGACAGGAGACAAAAGTAAGTTTGTTAACTTTACTCAGTATGATGGAAATAGTGTTAGATTTGGTAATGATGCTCCATGTCCAATCAAAGGAAAAGGTTCCATTAAGCTCATAGAACAAATTTCATGTGACAATGCATACTATGTTGAAGGATTAAACTACAATTTACTGAGTGTCTCACAGTTAGGCAATATATGTTGCAAAGTGGAATTTGAAAACAAAACTGCAAAAATCTATGATATTGATGGTAAACTGATAGGAAGAGGAGATCAAACAAAGAGTAATTTGTTTTACCCTGATATGGATGATGTTTCTTGCCTATTTGCAAAATTTGATGATGAATGGTTATGGCATAGAAGATTATGTCATGTCAATTTTGACAATCTAGTCAACATCAGTAAAATGAAGAAAGTCTGAGGTTTACCAAAATTGAAGAGGCCTAATAACATCATGTGCAAACAATGTCAACTAGGAAAGATGACAAAGTCAAGTTTCAAAAGCAAAAACTATACATCTAAAGAGATACTTGAGTTAGTTCACACTGACTTATGTGGTCCAATGGAAATACAAAGCTATAGAGGAGATAAATACATAATGCTATTTGTTGATGACTATTTCAGGATGATGACTGTTATGTTCTTAAAACGAAAATCTAAAGCCTTTCAAATGTTTAAGTGGTATGTGGCTAGAGTTGAAAAGGAAACTGGAAAAAGCTTAAAATGCTTAAGATCAGATAGAGGTGGTGAATTTACATCAAATGAATTCGAGGTATTCTGTAATGATAAAGGAATCAAAAGGCAAATGTCAGCTACTAGAACTCCACTATAGAATGGAATTGCTAAGAGAAGAAACAGATCTGTGATTGATTGTGCCAGAACATTAATGATGGAAAAGATTATTGCTCTAAAATACTGGAGAGAAGCGGTAAGTCTAGCTGTTCATACACTGAACCAAGTACAAATCAAGAAAGGTAAAAATACAACACCTTTTGAATTATGGTATGGTTACTCACCCAATGTAAAACATTTCAAAGTGTTTGGTTGTAAATGCTTTATCCTTAAAGATGCTAGAAATGGAAAATTTGATGCAAAAAGTGATGAAGGTATATTTTTTGGTTACTCCACTAGAAGTAAGGCATATACGTGTTTGAATATTAACACTAAAAAAATTGTGGAAAGTGCAAATGTAAATTTTGATCAGCACACAGAAGTCCAAGCTGAAGTACCAAAGAAAATGGAAGAGTACAGAACCTTTGTGTATTCTTATGAAGGAATGACTGTTGATGAGGATGATGTCAATCAAATTGAAACTCAACAACAAACTTGAGTCTCGACCGAGTCTCAACCAGTGAATGCTGAGTTGCATTCAGAAGCCGAGTTGCAGAATGAAGGAAATGGACAATCTGACTCTGAAGACAGTACACATAATGAAGAACAACTTGACAACGAAGTGCATAGTGATCCTGAATCTGGAAGATCAAATATGGAAACAAGGATAGAGCCAAGATTATCCAAATATGTAAAAAGACATCACCCTGCTGAACAGATAATTGGTGACAAAGATGTAAGACCAATGAAAAGGAACAAACTAAAACAAGAATCATGTCTAATCAGCAAAACTGAACCCAAGATAGTATATGGTGTATTACAAGATGATGACTGGTATAAAGCTATGGAAGAATAAATTGATCAAATAAGAAAAAATAAAACCTGGAGTTTGGTTTCCAGACCAACTGACAAGAATGTGATTGACACCAAATGGGTATTCAGAAACAAACTAGATGAGAATGGTGAGATTACCAGAAACAAAGCTAGACTAGTATGCAAGGGTTATGCTCAAGAAGAAGGAATAGACTATGGGGAAACATTTGCTCTTGTTGCTAGAATGGAAGGAGTAAGAACTTTACTTACATATGTTGCCTACAAAGATTTTAAAGTCTATATCAGATCGATGTAAAATCTGCTTTCTTAAATGGTATACTAGAAGAAGAATCCTACATTGAACAACCAGAAGGATTTGTTGATGAAAACAACAGGGATATGGTGTGTAAGCTACATAAAGCACTCTATGGTTTGAAACAAGCACCTAGAGCATGGTATGAGAGCCTTCACAAGTATCTAGTGCAAATTGGATTTGAAAGAACTGATGACAACAACAACATGTACATCAAAGCAGAAGAAGGTAAAGACATTATTATATCTGAAATCTTTGTGGATGACATAGTGTTTGGTGGTAAGGAAGTACTTTGCAAAGGCTTTGCTGACAAAATGAAACATGAATTTGAGATGTCTATGTTTGGAGAAATCAAATTTTTTGTTGGGTTGCAAGTACATCAACTCAAACATGGAATATTTGTTACACAATCAAAATACATCAAAGAAATTCTTAAAATGTTTGGATTGGAGGAATCCAAACCAGTCAGTACACCAATGGCAATGGGAAATAAGCTATCCAAAAATGATGAGTCAGCTGAAGTTAATCAAACAATGTACATATCCATGATCAAAAAACTACAATATGTTGTACATAGTAGACCAAACATAGCATTAGCATTTGGAATAGTGGCTAGGTTCTCTGCTAATCCTAAAGAAAATCATCTCATAACAGTGAAAAAAATAATGAGATATCTTAAAGGAACTGATGACTTTTTTCTATACTACAAAAAGAATGGAAAATTTGAGCTCAATGCATATACAGATGCAGACTGGGGAGGTAACATTGATGATAGAAAAAGCACAAGTGGAGGTGCATTATTTCTAGGTAAAAGGCTAGTCACCTGGACTAGCAAGAAACAAACATGTACATCCCAGTCCACTGCAGAATCAGAATATGTGGTAGCTGCATTCAATTGCACAAACATTGTATGGCTCACACATCTATTGGAAGGAATGAAAGAAGAGGTAACAAAACCTATGACATTATATTGCGATAATACAAGTGCTATAAACATATCCGATAATCCAGTGATGCATGCAAAAACCAAGCATATTGCAATCAAGTATCATTATGTCAGAGAATTGGTAGAAGACAAACAAGTAAAGTTGGAATACATTCACACAAAAGAACAAACTGTAGATATATTCACCAAACCATTGCCCAAGGATGCCTATGAATATCTAAGAGGCAAGTTGGGGGTAATACCCCTAACTCAAGCAGTTTAAGGAAACAAGGAAGCTTCCCTACATCAACAGGAATACATCATTGAAATATTAACAGGTTGATGCAAAGGATGACAGCAGGAGAAAAAACTCCAAATCAGTCACAAGTATGGTGACAGAGGGAGAAAATCAACAAGAAGCCAAAGCTTATATTTTGCATGATAAAGATACTACATCTTTGGCATTTATGTCAAAGAGGGAGAAGTATACAGAAAACTGATCAATACAAAGAAAGAGGGAGATATATAAGAAAGAGGGAGATATATGAGATCAGTAGTAAAAATGAAGTAAGACAATGTATACAATCTTGGTGGTAACTAAGTTGATCAATTGATCAGTTTGGTTTGCCATCAATGCCAAATAGGGAGATTGTTGGAAATGATTGAAATGATCATAAGAAAAGTTGTTGGAATAATATATGGAACTGGTAAAGAATGTCTTCAATCATTGTTTTGTCATTGATGTCAAACTTGCTACTTGCAAGAATGACAATTGCTTTAGTGATTCAAATACTATCAATTAGTTGATTGTCAAGGAGGAGACAATCAATAAGATGTAACCAGAACACCTAGAGAAAGGTTGAAGTTATGATGTTCTAATGAAGTACAAGGATCAGCTAAGCCACTGATGAAAAAATGTATTTGATGACATACTATAAGATACAAAGAATGGGAACACTGAAACATATCAAAGATTTAAGGTTTTAGCTAAGTCTTTTGTAAAGCTCAATTAAGTTCATTAGAGATAAGGAGTCGAGCAAGCTAGTATGAGCCGAGAAAATTCTTAGTTAATGCCGAATAAACTTCAGATGTTGAGCACGATCAGATGTCAAGTAAACTTCAAATGCCGAGCAAGATCAGATGCCGAGTAAACTTCAGATGCCGAGCAAGTTCAGATGCTGAGTGACACAGAGTTAACCAAGTGTCGAACAGAATCAAGTGCCGAGCAGAACCAAGTGCCGAGCAGGTATAGGTGTCGAGTAACACAGAGGTGCCGAGCACCAGTAACTCAATAATGTCGAGTTTCTGCATTATTTTGGAAATCAAAGATTCGCCAGATCTAAGCCGACAAGGTTGTTATCTAGAAATTTGTGAATTAAAAAGGAAGATAAGAATGATGAGCTGGTGGCACAGAACACCATGTAGAATGTTTTAAGGATATAATTGGCGAAGTTTCTAGAAGAGAACAAGATATGGGGTAGATACATTGTATCCTACCTAATCCATTTTGAAACCCTAAAATTGGAGAGGGAGAATTGAGTGGCAAAGGAAAATTAGATTTCTATTTAAGAAGACACAAGTTAATAAAAAGAGAGAGAGAGGTGGTCAAGCATAAAAGCATGAAGTACTGAAGAAGGTGCTAAGGGAGAAGACAACACAAGAATTCTGTTTGGATAGATGACTACAAGGATGATTGCATTGGCAGAATGAGTAAGAAGACTCAAGGAGACGAAGCTTGAAAGGAAGACAAGCAGTCTGAGCAGAAGAGATTGAAGCCAAGCATAAGGATTAAACTAAAAGTGTGATCTGAAATCTGCAAAGTATGTTGTAAATTATATCAGATCAAAAGACCATTATCGTTACTTTCTAGCAATTGTAACAATAAGTTTAAATCCTATGGACTTAGGTTGGTTTAATAGCCATAAGATAAATCCTTTAATAGGGTGACATTCCAAGAGAATGTTCTAAAGACCTTTAACCAGGCCCATTCCTAACAGTTTGGTGAAATCTCTGACAAGGTCACATTTAACAATGTGTTGTAAGCCTTTAATAGGGCATCACTTCACAAGAGTGAGAATCAAGTAGCATGTTATTGGTGGTTTTTCCCAAATTGGGTTTCCACGTAAATCATTGTGTCATGTGTTGATCTTGCATGTTTTACCTTTGCATATTGATTTACTGTAACTTGCTTATATGATTGATTTAAGTTTGGATGGATTAAAAGTGTATGAATTTATTAAAATTAGTACAGAGGTATTAATAGGGAATTTGGACCTTGAATAACTGATTCACCCCCCCTCTCAATTATTCTAAAGAATTCTAACAATTGGTATTAGAGCCTGACTGCTGATTTAGTTTAAAGGGACTACAAGCAGAAAAGATCAAAATGCCAAAGAGAGAAGTTCTCAAGCTCAACAAAGAAAACTTTGTTGCACGAAAAAGTTTGATGAAGTTACATCTTGGATCCATAGGAGATTGTGCCCAAAATTCAATTGTCACTAAACATGTAGATCCAACAGGTGCTCCTACTATAGAAGACATGAAAAACAAGCAAGAACACAATCAGATAATGCTGGAAATTGCCTCTACACTCAGCTATGCTAAATTTGATGATATCAAAGGATGTGACACTGCATTCAAAATGTGGAAAGCCCTATCAGACATCTATGGAGGAGATCAGAATGTACAAAGAACAAAAAGAGAAAGTCTGAGAGGAAAGTTTGATGACATGAAAATGGAAGAAAATGAGAGTGTTGCTCAGTATGGTGCAAGAATAAAGGAAGTGGTAAGTGCAATAAGATGCTTGAGTGGTCAACTGGATGAAGATATTGTTAATAGTAAGTTCTTAAGAACCTTGCTCCCTAACTATGCTATTAGAGTATCAGCAATACAAGAGCTAAGATGTATACCAGGAAACAATCTACGTTTTGAAGGTATAATAGGTAGACTCACTACATTTGAGTTATCTAACTTTGACAACTATA
Source organism: Cupressus sempervirens (assembly GCA_028749045.1). Taxonomy (NCBI): domain Eukaryota; kingdom Viridiplantae; phylum Streptophyta; class Pinopsida; order Cupressales; family Cupressaceae; genus Cupressus; species Cupressus sempervirens. The sequence goes on from CM053787.1 coordinate 816,152,210, forward strand.
GACCTGAAAATGTTGAATCTTCTTTTAAGGCCAAGTTATCACTGAAAGATGTTGAACAAGTGAAATCAAAGAAAGGAAGAAAAATGAAGTATGTATCCAGTGACAGCAGCACTGATGAGGAAGATGTGGAACAACTGGAAGCATTTCTCGCTAGAAGATTTCACAGGGGCAAAAGAAAATTCAAAGGTAAAATGCCTATCATTTGTTTCAATTGCAATGAAGTAGGTCATATTGCTGCAAGGTGTCCACAGAAAAAGGATTCCAAGGAAGGCAACAAATACAAGTACAGAAGAGATGATGACAAGAGATATTACAAAGAAAAAGGTAAGAAGTGTTATATTGTTGAAGAAAATTCTGATGACAATGATGATGAAGTTGTTTATGTAGCCATAAAGGACCAATCTGATGAAGAAGAGCCCACAACACTGGTAACATGTATAAACAAGAATGACAGATGGATCATAGACAGTGGATGCTCACATCACATGACAGGAGACAAAAGTAAGTTTGTTAACTTTACTCAGTATGATGGAAATAGTGTTAGATTTGGTAATGATGCTCCATGTCAAATCAAAGGAAAAGGTTCCATTAAGCTTATAGAACAAATTTCATGTGACAATGCATACTATGTTGAAGGATTAAACTACAATTTACTAAGTATCTCACAGTTAGGCAATATAGGTTGTAAAGTGGAATTTGGAAACAAAACTACAAAAATCTATGATATTGATGGTAAACTGATAGGAAAAGGAGATCAAACAAAGAGTAATTTGTTTTACCTTGATATGGATGATGTTTCTTGCCTATTTGCAACATTTGATGATGAATGGTTATGGCATAGAAGATTATGTCATGTCAATTTTGACAATCTAGTCAACATCAGTAAAATGAAGAAAGTCAAAGGTTTACCAAAATTGAAGAAGCCTGATAACATCATGTGCAAACAATGTCAGCTAGGAAAGATGACAAAGTTAAGTTTCAAAAGAAAAAACTATACATCTAAAGAGATACTTAAGTTAGTTCACACTGACTTATGTGGTCCAATGGAAATACAAAGCTATAGAGGAGATAAATACATAATGCTATTTTTTGATGACTATTCCAGGATGATGACTGTTATGTTCTTATAACAAAAATTTGAAGCTTTTCAAATGTTTAAGTGGTATGTGGCTAGAGTTGAAAAGGAAACTGGGAAAAGCTTAAAATGCCTAAGATTAGATAGAGGTGGTGAATTTACATCAAATGAATTCGAGATATTCTGTAATGATAAAGGAATCAAAAGGCAAAAGTCAGCTCCTAGAACTCCACCACAGAATGGAATTGTTGAGAGAAGAAACAAATCTGTGATTGACTGTGCCAGAACATTAATGATGGAAAAGACTGTTGCTCTAAAATACTAGAGAGAAGCAGTAAGTGCAGCTGTTCATTGCCCCACAAGCTTAGCGGTAAGAGTAGCGGTAGGTGTAGCTAGAAATTGCCCCACAAGCTTAGACTTTTTCTGTGCCACTTGTCAATCATGTACCGATTTCTAATTTTTATCAATAATTTTTTTAAACATGTTTATTTATTCAGTAAGTGAATTGAAGATGGTAAAATTTAAAAATAAATAAATGAGACCACCTACTTCCATAAATTATGGAGTTGAAACTTTTTAAAGAAAAACTCTACCATGAAATTCATGGAACCTCCCACTTTAATTATAATCCTAAAGAATCCCTAGAGTACCCGTTGAATTATTTTATGAAGTCCCCCTCCATGGGACCACACCCTAAGCATCCCTCTTTCATGTATGTCCTCTTTCACCTAGTTTTTTTTCTTTCATCTATGTCCTCTTTAGCCTAGTTTTTTTCTAGGGTACATCCTAGTTGATGAAGTTATTCATTAGGTCATGACTGAACAATATTATTATTTAATCTTATACCATATGGATAATAACACTAATAATGTGATAGCAATCCAAGCTATTATTGTGGTTTTTGAGAAAGTTTGAGTTGGAAGTTACTTACTTATAAACTCAAATCCTTGGTCTTGGTTTCTCTTTTGAAGAAATAATTTTCTTAGGAGATCTCTTGTTTCTTTTGTTCAATAGATTCTTCATCCCACTCCAAATTTTGAGGCTATCTATTTTGTTCATATATTGTTAAGGAATGGAATGTAATATTCTTTAATGGGCTTCAAAGAATAATCATATTTGACATGTTTCAAAGTTAAATAAATACTCACAACTTTTGTAGCTTATTCATAATGATTAAAGGCAAATAAGATGTTTAACTCTTCAATGAGAATGATAGTCATTTAATTCATTTTGACTAAAAATAATAATGATAAACAAGACTCATATCAACTCCCAAGAAGTCTACATAATGATAAACAACTCTAAAACGTAAAAGAAAAAGATTATCAACATTTTAATATAGAAAAGAGTGTGTGGGCAAATTTAGTTTGAAAATCATTTAAAGAAAGAAAATAAAGAAAAAACAATTCGTAACTAGGAATAAAAAATAATGATAAACAAGAATCATATCAACTATCACACCATCTACATAATGATAAACAATTCTAAAACATAAAAGAAAAATATTATCAACATTTTAATAAAGAAAAGAGTACATGAGGCAAATTTAGTTTGAGAATCATTTAAAGAAAGAAAATAAAGGAAAAACAATTCAAAATTAGGAAAAATGGTATAAATTCTATTAAAAAAAGAGAAAAGCGTTCAGTTATTCGTTCAACTGTAAAAGAAATGTACTAAATTTCTCATCCATGATCATGAGAAGCACGCTGTAATCTTTAAGTACCGTATTTATTAAATTAACTTTCTTTTAACCTATCAGATCATATTTGATGGAATGTCTGACACATTTACTTTTACATTCTCATTTTTTATTACGTTTTATCCCTCGAATGAAATCATGCATCGATCTTTTATCTCAACCCGTATTCAACAATTTGAGAATATTTAAAGAAAAATCTCAACGAATAGCTAAAGAAACCAAGTACGGGGACAGGAAATGATAGAAAGGGGAAAACAATTCTTCCCGAGTTTAGGACGAACAGAAGAGAAATCTTCAGACTGGAAATAACAAAATAAAATAAAATTCCAGACACGCTATAAATCAATAAGTGAGAGGAATTAGCTTTTGCGGCCTGTCGCATGCTGCTTTCAAATCTTAGAATATGAATAAAAAAAGACGTGTTCAACCAATGGCTAGGCAGGGTTAATGGCTTTAGAAAATGGAACAGAACAATTCCTCTTTATTCTCATAGAACAGAGCAATTTTCTCTTTATTCTCGCATAGGTAAAGAAAACATAGTACAGAGGCAGTAAATGATTTTAAAAGAGAAAACAATTCTTCCGGATTGTGCAAATATTTGAAAAAAGAAATTCTTCCAGGCGAGAAGAAAGTGATAGGAGATCTAGTTTTAGCGGACTGCATGGAAAACATGTTTTTCTTTATGACGTAAGGAGGCTTCTGAATCAAGCTTCAGAACATTATTTAAAGCCACAGAGTATGAAGAGAGATTCACCGAGAAACTGATCAGTTAATCAGGAGTGCGAGAGCAAAAGTAAAACTAAATCCTCGACAAAGATGAATGCTCAAGTCTTCAATGCTGCCAAAAATGGCGATCTTGATGCAATTAAGAAATTGCACGGCCAAAACCCTAGGCATTTGAGGGGAATTACCTTTGAAGGCAATACTGTTCTTCACATCGCTGCAAAGGAAGGGCATTTGGAGCTGCTTCAATGGATTCTTCAAAATGTGAAACGCCTCTCTGGAGCTCGCAATGCCGATCTGAATACGCCGCTGCACGAAGCTGCAAAGCGGGGAAATGCAGAGATAATTACTACTCTTCACCGCTACAACAGGTGCCCAGCCGCCAAGCGCAATCAGTTTGGAGAGTCGGCATTGCTGATAGCTTCGGAGCACGGTCACATGGAAGCTGTTAGGGTTTTGGTGGGGGCCACGCCCTTATATCTCATCATCTGGCCTAGGAATGATCATCAAACATGTCTACACGTTGCTGCTTATGGAGGGCATTTTGGTAAAGCAATTTCCTTTCAACAAATAAATAAATTTATTTTTATACATATTTATATTTTCTCAATATGATGTTTTTCTTACCATTATACAGATTTCTCTTTTGCGAATATTAGTTTGTATTTTCACTCTCTTTAAGTTAAGCACAGATTGTTTTAAAAGATGTGTCAAACGTGTTTTGAAAAACATCCTTTATTTTTATTTCTGTTATTTAATTATTTATTCTTATTTCTTGACCAAAAAAATTGTATGTTATAGCACTCTAAAGACAATACACTTCTAACACTAGTTGTTTCCTATATTTAATCTCTAACATCTTGAACTTATGTAAATATTGAAAGTAGTCATGTAAATATTATCATAAATATAAGTTTTGTATACTATATGTATAACTACTAATCAAGGTAATGGGTTTTTAATGACTTTATTATTCTAATCTTTACTTATTTGATGTTAATGTGATGCAGAGGTTGTGAAGATGATAATCGAGAGACATAGTTTTTGCAACATATTGCGTTTTGTAACATTTATAGATGATATCCATGGTGCCACACCTTTGCATTATGCTGTCCATGGGGGAGATCCAAGAATTGTTACTGAAATTATAAATTTTTCTTCAAGAAACTGGAATATATTTTGTTTTGATGTGAGTTTGATGACAAAGAAGGATGAATTTGGAAGGTGTGCTATACATGTGGCAGCTATCAAGGGTCGTTGGGACATGATTGAAATATTCATTTCAAGCATGCCTGATTGTGTTGAAATTCGTAGCAATGATCTTAAAACTGCTCTACACTTTGCAGTAGAAAATGATCAATTTGATGTCGTGCAAAAGCTACTATTTAACTATAAGCCCGAAGAAGTTGCAAAATTGGTAAGTTATGATCGAGATATTATTGGAAACACTGCACTACACCTAGCCATCATGAATGAGGTGGATCCTCAGGTTAGTCTTATCTTATTTTTCATTAACTATTTAACTTTTGTATTATAAGTATTTAAACAATTTCATTTATTTTAATTACTATGATTTCTTTAATAAAGAATTTATTTTTATTAATATTTGTAGATAAGAAAAGTTAAACAAATTTATAACTTGAGATTGTAAATCTATTTTATTTGGTAAACAATTCTAGTTTTATAAACCACACTAATAAAGTTTAACTATTTCTACTTATCGCCATCTTTAAATGTTTCTTTAATCAAAAGACAAAATGTATCTTATACATACACATCTCTCTCTCTCTCTCTCTCTCTCTCTCTCTCTCTCTCTCTCTCTCTCTCTCTCTCTCTCTCTCTCTCTCTCTCTCTCTCTCTCTCTCTCTCTCTCTCTCTCTCCCTCTCTCTCTCTCTCCCTCTCCCTCCTTCCGCACGCGCACGCCAATAAAACAATTAAGGAATAAATAATATGTTTGGCTTATATTTTATTTCTTCCCTACTTTTAGGTTTTAATTCTTGCAATCACTACCTTGTTTAAAGCATCAAAACATTATTAGTTTTTATCACTGAGTTATCTTGATCTCCCCTTATTTATTTTCATATTCATACTACATGATATTAACTTGTCATGATTAATTGATATATACATATATGAGTCTAAGTCTATAATTGTTTTTGTCTTTAGTTACTGTCAAGTTCTTCAAGACCATCTATATTCTTCTATTCTCATACACATTCAAATAAAAAAATTCGAATATAGATCCTATGTCTCTCTTTTCATCTTTAGCTTACATGATGTCTACTCTTTAATTTAAGCATGGAGAGTAGCTATTAAAAATCATATAAATATCTGTCAGGACTACATTTTTCTATTTTTGAGTTTGAATTAATAATCTTCCTTTCAGGATTTTCGGGATACCATTTTCTAATGGTCTAATTATTGTGATGATCCCCATATTTTCTTAATATTATTATATATATTTTAGATTATTCATTTATTTAGAGTTAAAATTTCATAAGCATAATCAAAATTTATATAGAAGATATTGTCTTACCACAATTTGTCCCACTATATTATGTAAGAAAATGTTCTATGCTCAACGGGCAACCAAATCATAGATTGGTTTACCTTGTCGTATTCATATTTGTATCTATTTGTAAAGGAGCTAGCTCTTTTTCTTGGCTCCTTTATGGCTGTAGTTTTTTGAATTGGAATATGATGAAAAAAGAACCCTAATCTACTTAAGCTAATGTCAAAATTGAGAATTAGGATGAATGTATGTACCAAGCAATAATGTATCTCCTTACTAGAAATCTACTATTTTATGTTGCTAAGCTCTAACAATTATCTTATTCTCTGCATAATACAACCATCTTCTCTCAAGCTGGATAACCTATCTACATCCTTATCGCCTTCCCTATATATGCGGTTTATCCTTCTATGTTTAAAAATTAAGTGGTACTGAAGCTCTTCCTAGTGTTGAATTGAGCTTCCGGATTGGGGCTCTTCCTATTTTGATTGCATTTAGGATTATTTATGAGTCTCCTTATATTTAAATATTTTCAATTCCTAAGTCTTTGCATAATAGGAGACCTTCTATTAGAGATTATATTTAGAAACCTTATTATTTGTATCCTTCCTATTCATCTTACTAATCATACACATGTTTCTTTATCCCATTAAGGGATAATGCATCTAGTTTCGATTGTCCCAGGGTTCCCCATGTGGCCCCATCAAATTTATATTTATACCATCAATAGCTAGGTATTTCCCATTTGTATGTCTCTCTCTCTAGTTTACTATCCATCCCTTCACGTCTACCCTATTTAGCAATCTGCAAACCATACCACAATTTCCTCATTTTTAGTATCCCAAGTTATGAAATTTACTTCTCTTTTGTTATAAATTTTCAACTTGTTGTTTTTCATCTCTCCAATTGCTACTTCTCTCTTATTTGTTGAGCTTGTTATGTTTATTTTCTTTTCCTAAATTCTTTTACTATACCTTTCTTTCCATATTTTCAAATCAAAATAGTAGGGGAGACTTTCCATAATACAAAAAAAAAACTTTATTTACATATGCTCAACCATCCTTAGATTAGATTCATCAGTTTATTTGGAAAGTTTGTCTTCCCTCCTTATTTTTGACAATTATAACCAATATTCTTAGGTATGAGAATGACTTACAAACAAGTGATCTACTATTTCTTTCTCTACTTCACATAGATTACAACTTGATGGACCTTTGGACTATTTCTTTGCAAACAAATCATCAATTAAAATATATATCTTTGAAGATTTTCCTAGAGGAACGTACCAACTTTTAGAAAGCAAAGATTATCTTGACATAATTGCAAGGGTATTTTCCATTTCTCTACAGCTTGAGAACCTTATAATGCTTTATATCCTCCTTTGACTCTGTAAACTCCTATTTTATGTTTTATCCATATTATTTTCTCTTCCCATTTTTATTATGATTTTCCTTTCTCCTAAATTATCTTGTAATCTTTCATTTTCTTCTTATACCAATTGGGTGTTATCTGTTAGAAATAGCAAATATTAAGGGGGTGATGGAGGTGAATTGGTATTTTACAAACTTTTCCCCAATCATGGATATCATTTACAAACTTATAACTTGCATATGAAAGCAAATTGATTATGATGAACAATAAAGACAACCATTAAACAATGCAACACATAACACCATATTTTTTTTAACTAGGGAAACCTTGGCAAAGGGGAAACCCCAGTGGGGATGGTACACACAAAATGATCCACTAATCAAAAGTATCTTGTGAAAGATATTGACCCTGTTAGGAGTCTATTACATCCATATAGTGTCTCGGTCCTTTTTAGAGGGCTAGGTCTTCTTAGAAGCCTCAACCTTGTTAGGAGTTGTTATTAAAATTGAACAAAGTATGCAAGATGAGCCCACTACTCAAACACACAATATACAGTAATGATCTTCAATACAAGAGATAGATACAAAAACATCATATGTCTACTAATATCTTCAATATCTTATTTATATTTTCTTCTCTTAACAAAAACTTGATCACAAATTCACACTATTATGATCTTACATTAGAATTCACATCTCAACAATTGCATAGTAATCACAAAAAATGACACTTGACTTTGCATTCAAAACTTCTTCCTTTGTACCTTATTTCTTAACCTATCGGTCTTCATTACTTCAAACACTTGCCAAATTATAAAATTGACTCTTTTTCACTTAGGGTTAACATCTAGTATGCCATCTCTTATTAGTCAAGTAATTATTTTGATAAAGAAAATAATTGCTTAACCCAAAATGCTCATTTCCATAAGTCGGCTCTATAATGTCTTTTTAATGTTGTTACTAGAAAATTTGTTGTAAATTTGACTGTACTGACTATATAGTCTTGCACTCATGCATATTTCATCATGACATATTGAACTTTCCCTAGGTAAGAGCACATGTGGTATAAATGCCTCTGCAAACTCTGTTGACCAAAATAGTGCACGTGCTAATAGATAACTCTCTCTTTCTCACTTAGGGTTAACATCTAGGATGTCGTCCCTTATTAGTCAAGTAATTATTTTGAAAAATAAAATAATTCCTTAACCCAAAATACTTGTTTCCTTAACTCGGCTTCGTTATGTCTTTTTAATGTTGTTACTAGAAAAACTGTTGTAACTTTATCTGTACTTATCGTATGGTCTTGTGCTCATGAATATATCATCCTGACATACTATACTTTCTCTAGATAAGAGAACACATGTCATAAATGCTTCTGTGAACTATGTTGACCAAAATAGTGCATGTGCTAACAGATAACTCTATTGTACTTAAACAATTTTCTATGTCTTTATCCCAAAACTTTATCTCCAAGACGTTCTTATTCAATCTTGACTATATGCTTCCATAAATGAAAACATCATACTGTGTAACCTATCTAAATTTCCAACAATCTCTAGTTTGGCATTGATTGAAACATATGGGAAAATTGGCTAAGTCCCAAAACCAAAACTTCAAAACTTGCAACTTATGTTACATGGCCATTACAAAATTTACAAAACTATGGATCATTATATATACCATCTTTACATTCATAGGGATACTCCCCCTTTGACTATACTGTATTACTATACTCTCTTTTTGTATATACAATTTTCTTTACTCACTCCCCCTTTGATTTCAATGACAAAGGTGGTGACAAAACTTATATACACGTCAAAATTTTGTTACCTTATCCTTCATGTTGAGTTTGATATTCTTGCAATATAATCAACAAAGCTTTCTTTTCAATTCTCAAATTATTTCTCCCACATCTCTTTGACTACTTTAGATACACTAATAAGGCCACACAATCCATAAGATGCTACCTCAACTACATTTTAATTTGAATATACAAATTTTTCATATTATGTCTTAGCCTTAAGACATTACTCTAGATGATTTTGTATATTACTAATTTCAACATCCAATGTTTCCTCAACAATGAAAATCTCTTGATAATTCTCTCTCTATTCAACTTAATTAGACTTATATCATCATAAATCTTTGTGATTTTTGTCTACAGGTCTTCAATCTTCATGTTAGGTTGTTGTAGCTCATTAGAAATACTATGTACTTCTTTTTTCTTCTTATTCAACTCCTCATTCACATCTCTAATACAATTGTATGACAAAGTGCATTATCCATACATGTTCTTCCTTTTATTGCATATTTCCTTAACTTTTTTATACAAGAGTCAAATCGTCCCAAGTCATTTTTATTTTTTTTGCACATTGTATCAAATAATTGTACATTATATTTAATTTGCACTTGTGTAGCTACTACTTTGGTTAATTGAGTCAACCCATTATCAAAAGCCTTAATTAGTTCCACTTCTCTCACTTGAGGATCTGCTTCGATAACTCTACTAGATACAATACTTTGTAATTTCTCAGAAACATCGTCTAATGTTTCCTTAAGACTCTTTACTTTCTTGTTCTTTTCAAATAACCTACTCAAAGATGATATCAATCCAATTTGATCATCATCATCACCAGATAAATTGGCCAAAGCTGATTCCACTGGTGACTTAGATTTGACCGGGGTTTCCAATAAGATATATGCCTAATCTTAAAAGGTAACTTTATGAATTATAGTCTCTGTATGTTTCAATTGTGGAAAAAATGTTATTTCTTGCATGATAATTTTCCAATTGTTCTTAAGTCTCTCCTCTTCCTTTTCTTCTTCTATTTTCTCTTCCTTTTCATCCTTCTTCTCTTCCTCTTTCTTTTCTCTTTCTTCTTTCTCCTTTTATTCTTCTTTTTCTCTTCTTCCTTCTTTTCTTTTTCTCTCTTCTTCGTTTCTTCTATTTTATTTTTCTTTTCTTCTTCTTTATATCTCTATTCTTCTTCTCTCTTCCTCTTTTCTTCTTCATCTTCTGAGCTTGTGTAACCTACCAAATTGTTAACTGTTGGCCAAAATTCTTGAAGGGATTTTTTGTTGTATCTAGTGTTATACTAGTGATGTCCACTTGCATAGTGGTTGTCCCCATTATAACTTGTGGCATCTTTTCTGATTCTATTGCCTCTTTCATTTATGTATCTTTTACACTCTTTGATGCTACTTCTAATGCTTCTCCATCCATTGTCTTTTCTTGTGTTTATATTGTAGGGATTTCTCCCTCTATCACAACACTTTCTGTTGTAGACGTCCATGGACTATATGGCTTGAGTTCTTCCAATATCTTTATTAGTATTGTCTCTATCTCCTTATTGACCTCTTCATAGTTTCCTCCCATGATCAATATAAGCCTTGTCATGTTCCTTAGGTAAGGTCCAAGACTACTCAATAGACTCTCTAAGTGTTCTTCATTGGAAACTTCACAAATATTTCTTACTTGGTTTTGTCTTATTTTATGATCTTCTTCTACTACTCTCTTCTTTCTATTAACAAGTCTTTTATACAAGTCTTTGGGAGGAAGACTACATATTTAAGAATTTTTTGCAATTTAGTATTAGGTGCCTTAATACTACATTCTTTAGCTCAATATTTTCAAAATTATAATACAAATCATAGAGCTTGTTGAATTACACAATGTTACCATTAGTCATGATTGTGAAATTCAATGTTTCTATCTTTGGTTTTCATAGTTTTCTTCCTCTAGCAGAAACTTTTGATTCTCCCTTTTCCTTTTCTTTTACCTTCTTTATTTCTTCTACTTGTGTATCTTCCTTTTTAGATTCCTCATATTTTAATTCAATAACTTGTAGTGTTATTCTTCTCTATATACCTTTATATGTGAGAAGTGTTTTCCTTTTCTTCTCTTTTCCACTAGCCATTTGTTTGAATCTTTTGTGTCTAGGAGATTCAATTGGCTCCCATTTAACTTCAATTAACCCTGCAGACCTTCTAGTGCTAGGAGGGGTGGTTGATTGGACTTTGATGATTCTGACATCTTCTTTTTACTTTATCTAAATAGGTGGGATGAACTAGTGTTGTACTTGTGATATTGTTGCGTAGGGTGCACTGGGTATTTGTGTGGATGATCTTGTTATTGCCACTTCTTGTGATGCACTCCCAATAGCTAAAGGCTTAGAAATGAGTATTTTTGATTGCCAACTTGCTTTCATCTTTAATTCTTTTCCCGTGGCTTCTTTAACTTCTTCTCAACTCATTCTAGTTTCCTTCAATATGTTATCAATATTTTTGTGGACCTTTTTCTTTATGTCTTTACTATCTAGTTAATTGTGAGCTTTCTTTTTCTTTTCCTTCATAAGTGCCCCATCTAGGACATTTCTTAGCTCTTTATGATTCAAGAATTATCTTCGCATATCCTTCTATCATCTCCTATGTCGTCTGATACCCCATAGGGCCAATATAATTTATCCTTGTTTCAACTATTTCCATGCAAGTCACATTAGTTTCAACCATAAAACATATGTCATCCTTGTACTTTTCAACTAGTGATGGTGGAATTCTAAAGCTTTTTTTTATATTTAAGCTTGAAAGCTTTTCATCATTCCATTAATGTCTTATGCCATTATGTCATCTGAATGTTTTCTATAGTAGTGAGTACTCAAGTTCATTGCACATCTATTTGAGTTCCATTCATTGTCAGGCATTCTAGGGAATTTTTTGATCACTTGAAAGAATAAGTGTCTAATCAAAGATTCAAATTTGAATACTGCATTCTTTGTCTTCTTAATTTTGTCAATATTATCATGTATCAGTTGCCTTAGTATTTCAAACATGTTCACTTTTTCCTTCTTAACTGTCATTATATAGGCTCCATGGATAAATCAAAGAGGTACAAAGTTCAATCTTGAAGTGCAGTTTATCTTATAGATAATTACTTTACTTATCAATCTAGCATTAGTTTCCTTGATCATGTCTAGATTTATGTTTCTACCATCAGATTTGTCTCTACCAACTTCTTCACATTCTTGGCATTGACAAGGTTACTACCCTCATTTCTCAAACTAGTAAGTTTTTGAATCATGTCATTATCTATCATGATAGGTGTATCCTCTACCAAGAACATGTCCTCATGTATGTGGCTCATAATTATCCTTGTCCACTCATAATTGTCAAACTCTATATAAAACATATACCTAGTGATGTTTAAGTCTTTTAGGTGCTCAAACCATTGTTTAAGTGATATGTTAGTGTTGCAAACCAAGTCCATGTCACTATGGATGTCATTTTTATCTATACTCTCAAAATTACAATGAATATACACACCAATGTCTTCTACATGTAAAACATTGTTGGGTGCTTGTGAAACTGATCCTAATCATTGGTCATCATCTAATGAAATGTAGGGATGTTTCTTAAATTTGTACCTATGTCTTTCACTAACATCACATACAGTTGGAGTTGTTATTCCTTTCAAATTCAAACTTCAATTTATGATTGTGCAAGCAATAAATTCCTCAAATTCATAAAATTAGGGCTTTTCAAATTCACTTCTTAGAACACTCCAATTTTTCCTTTTAATTTTCTCCAATGGATTATTTAATTCTCTCATGTTCAAGTGGTACTCAAAAAAATTATTTCATCCTTTAAATCATATCTAATTTACTTTTACATTAATTGTGTAAAAACTTGCAGTTAAAAAAGTTGTTTTAATTTTTACTAATAACCTTGTTTCACTTTGTGCACTCACATATCAACTCAGAATCATATGTGCATTTAACCATAGCTTTCATTCATCTTGTTCTACCTCATACTAACTTCACAAATCTCAATTCCTATTCTAAAGTTTTGTATACTAATATGATGTTAATTTAGCTATGTTAATTGATGAAATGATATACTTAATTAGATTGTGATTGGTTGGAGACTAAATTGTCTTCAATCTATTCTTAGATGCTTCACTTGACTAACTTCCTAACACAACATATTAACTTGCTGGTTCCTTAGCTTTAACAAATGATTCATCAAGGTTTTTTACAAGATCTTTCACATTTTATCTTTGATTGTTACTATTATTCTCATTCCTTCTGTTGCTGTTTATATTCCTTTTAGAATTTGGGTTTCTCATGCTATTCCTAATATTTTTAGGCATTCTCATATTGTTCATCCCATAATATCTTGTTGTGTGTCCCATGTTGTTACAAATTTCTCAATCTATAATATTGTTTCTATATCTAGGTCCCAACTGACCAATTTGTGCTCTACAATCTCTAGCTATATACCTAATGTTTTTGTAGTACTTGTAACACATAATGTCATTCCTTATAACATTGGTTCCTCCAATAGGTCTATTTTCTATAGGATTAATACCTCTAAACATTCTGCTATTATCATTATTGAATCTAGGTTTCTTATATTCAATAGCTCTATGACCAAAACCATGACAATTATAACAATGACTAGAAAGGGGGTTTGAATGACTTACCTGTACAGTCCCTTTTCACGTGACCAAATTCATTGCATACATGAAACATCTACCTTTGAATTTTTTCTTCACTTATTTAGGTGATTAAACTTGCACGAGCTACTTTGGTACATCTCCATATTAATTAGATTTAACCTTGTTCTCTTCTTTGTTCTCAAGTTGTTGGATCACAAGATCTAGTTCTTTATTTTCTTTAGATTACTTAGATGGATTTTTTCCAAGGTATCCAAGACATTTCTTATCATAAGAGGGTCTCTGTATAAAGATATGTTCATCAAGATTTTCATTGCTGGAATAAAGCTTCTCAAGGGTTTGTTCTCCTTTCACAATTATATTATACTTCTCAAGTTCTACATACTACAATCTTGTAGTCTCAAGCTCAAATGTCACTTTGGTAAATTTAGATCTGAGATTTGTATTTTTAAATTATAAATCTAAATCAATTTTACTATCATAATACTTCAAGCTTGAATTTAGATTTGTGATTTTCATTTCATGCTTCAAAATCTCATTTTCTTTCTTTAGTCTTGAAACTTCAACACTATCCTTGATATGATCTTTAGGCTCTTTCTTGAACTTAAGATAGTCTATCTTATCTTTCAGCTACTCACTATAGTATTTTGTATCTCCATACTTGTTTTTGAGAGTATCTTTTTCTTTAGTAAGAATATCAATATGCCCAAGAGCTTCTTCAAGAATCTTTTATAACTGATCCATATACATAGAGATCTTACTTGAGTTCTTAGGCCTTCTCTAAGTAATTGTGCTTTGATACCAATTGTTAAAAATAGGAAATACTAATAGGGGGGATTGAATGAGTATTTCACAAAATTTTCCCCAATTATAGATGTCACTAACACATTTATAACTTGCATATGGAAGTAAATTGATTATGTTGATCAATAAAGAAAACCATAAAATAATGCAACACATAACACCATATTTTGTTAGTAATCTATTATATCTGTGTAGTGTCTCGATCTTGTTAGAGGACTAGGCCTTGTTAAAAGCCTCAACCTTGTTAGGATTTGTAATTACAATTAAACATAGTATGCAAGATGAGCCCATTGCTCTAACATGCAATATACAATAATGCTCTTTAATACAAGATATAGATACAAAAACCTCTTAGCATTGTTGATATCTTCAATATCTATTTTTCCCTTGCTTCTCTTCACAAAAACTTGACCATAAATTTTTACTGCTATGATCTTAAATAGAATTTGCATCTCAAAAATTGCATAGTTATCACAAAAAACCACACTTGACTTCATATTCAAAACTTCTTCCTTTTTACCCTATTTCTTAACCTATTGGTCTTCATTACTTCACACACTTGCAAAATTATAAAATTAACTCTTTCTCACTTAGGGTTAATATCTAGGATGTAGTCCCTTAGTAGTAAAGTAATTATTTTGATAAAGAAAATAATTCCTTAACCCAAAATTTACTCATTTCCTTAAGTTTCTTCTATTCTATCTTTCTAATGTCACTACTAGAAAAACCATTATCACTCTATATGTACTGACTGTATGGTCTTGCATTCATGAATATGTCACGCTAACATACTATAATTTCTCCACATAAGAGTCCACATGCCAAAAATGCTTTTGCAAACTATGCTTACCAAAATAATTCCTATGTTGGCAGATAACTCTATTGTACTTAGACAATTTTCTAAATCTATATCCAAAAACTTTATCTCCAAGACCTTCTTACTCAATCTTGACTATATGTTGCCATAAATGACAAAAGCATATTTTGTAACCTAGCCAAATTTTGAACATTATCTACAAATTTACACCTCCATCCTATTGTTGGATCTCTACTAGGTATCTCCACATACTCTTTACTTTTTTAAACAAATAATTTTTTTAAATCTCTTTCATTTTGTCTAATATTAGACTATTATTTAGGGTCAAGTAGGCCCCCAAGGATCACTCTGAAAATTTATTTTGCCACCATCTTGTATATTTGTTTGGTATGTTTTCCATAACTATTTTCCTAATTTCTAGTAAGAAATTCCATAATCACGATCCCTTAGGTAGAGATATTGTTTTGAATATGCTACTTGATTATGTTCCATTAAGATATTTCTCTTCTAATTTCTTAGCCCGTTATTTTGTGAGGCTCTTTATACATCTTCAAAGTAGTTTTTCTTTTAATACTTTACTTTGTCTTTTATATTATATAGTCCAATTCCTACTTCCTTAATTGGTCTATATATTTTATCCTATCTAACTAATGCTAATTTATTTTCTTCTAATACCCTTTCCAATAAAATGTTCTCATTTTCTTGTCTACATTGTGTCTTTCTTCTAAAGTTAGGTGAAAATATGACATTTGGTATATTGGGATGGTAGAGAGGACTATTTTAACATTGTTGCACATCCTATATTTGACAACATAGTATCATCAACAAAATTTTAATGTGTTGTATTGGCTATTGATTTTATCATTTTGATTTCTACAATATTTTTTCTCTTTTCGATGTGTTCATTATACTTCCAAATATTTCTATGAGTGTAATGGATAAAAAGGGAGATAGAGGGTCACCTTGCACAAGTCCCCTTGATATATTGAAATATCCTTTTGGTCATCCATTAATTAATAGGGATATATCTGTAGTTGATATTTATTCACACATGAGCTAAATCCATTATCTTATGAATTCAAATGCTTCTAACAATTTGCATTGGAGAGTACCAGTCCACTTTGTCATAGGATTTTTGTATATCTAATTTAATAAACATATTGGGTTATGCATTGTGTTGTATGGAATGAATTTCTTCTTAAGTAATTATTACACCATAGAATATATATATGTTTGTAGGTAAACGACTGAAGCTTTGGTTAGTTATTATTATAATTAATTAAAATTCATTTTTATTATTTATTATCTTCGAGTAGACTCAAACCCAAGGCCTCCCAAATAAGAGGCTCACAAGTTACCATTATGCTATAGACTCTTTCCGATTATGCCATCAAATATTGATCTACCTACTAAAATCCATTTTTTCTTCTAAAATTATATCTCAAAGCAATGTTTTCAAACTGTTAGATAAAGATGTAGATAACACTTTGTATAAAATGTTACAAATATGTGTATGTGTGTGTGTGTATATATATATGTGTATATATATGTATGTATATGTGTATATATATATATATATATATATATATGAATACACATATAATATATATACATACATATATATGTATGTATATATATAATATATATATACATACATATATATATGTATGTATATATATAATATATATTTACACATATACATACATATAATACATATATATACATACATATATAATATATATATACACATATACATACATATATATACATACATATATCTACATACATACATATATATGTATATATGTATATATATACATATATATACATATATGTATATATATACATATATATACATATATGTATATATGTATATATATGTATATATATATATATATGTATATACATATATACATACATATATGTATATATGTATATATGTATATACATATATACACATATTTATATACATAAATACATATATATACCTAAATACATACATATATATACATAAATACATATATATATATATATACATACATATATATATATATATATATATATATGTATATATATGTATTTATGTATACATATATACATATATATATATATATATGTATATATATATAGATATATATATAGATATAGATATATATATATATGTATATACATACATACATACATATATATATATATATGTATATATATACATACATATATATACATATACATATATATGTATATGTATATACATATATACATATACATATATATGTATATGTATATATATGTATGTATATATATACATATATATGTATATACATATATATAAACATATACATATGTGTGTGTGTGTGTGTGTATGTATGTGGAATCATTCAAGATTTCTGATCTTCCTTTTTTCAAAATTAAAGTTATGAAGGTATTGCTAATCTCTTAAATAATTTTACCTAAGTTCCTTATGTACCTTCGATGGCTTATGCCATTTAATCTCCTACAAAATGAGAACATTCTTGTTAAAGCCATGCTTGAAATCCATTTCATCCAGGGGCCTTATTTGGGTTACATTTGTTTAATGCTTGCTAATTCGAATTTGGAGAAGTTAGCTTCAAGCATCTTATTTTATTAACTTTTATGATTTTAGGCATGTTGGAAAACATTTCATTTTAGGAGTTGAGATTTGAATTGTACCAATTGTTTAGTATGCTCTTAAAAAGCTCTGGAACTTCCTCTAAAATATCCTTCAAATCCTCAATCATATCCCCACTCACTCCTTTGATTCTATTGGTCTTGTCAACATTTCTTCTTTTTTCTTGTGCTATCGTGGATATTTAAAAACAAAATTTGTCACCATGTAAAAGTTATTTTTCTCTTCACTCTTGTTTCCAGAATATCTCTTCTTTCAATAATATGTCTCAATTATTTTTGATAAATAGTTTGTTTTCTTTGGTATAGATCCTTCGTCCATTCTAGATTTAATAACCTCCGAATTTAGTTTGTTAATATCCTCTTCCATTAGTTACTTTTTTGTGAAACTTTTATTGAAATATTTCTCATTCCATTGTTAGAATTTTTTCTTACCGATTATTGGTTTGGATTGTAAACAAAATATTTTAGAACCCTGTACCTTTGTTTCTTTCCACCAACCTTCTACCAAGGTTAGGAATTATTTACACTCATCATCATTTTCTCAAACTTGAAAGGGAATTTTTGAGGCTTGTGTTCCTCCTCTATTAATAATTGGACTGAGAGGTTATCTAATCATACATTAGTAAGAAGTTTGGAGTCAATAGGTGAGCACAAACCTGCCATATTTTTTCCAATCATACCAAAACCCTACTTCATATTATTCTATTCAATTATTCTGCTATTTGTTGTAATTTACTAAAGATTGTTATTTTATATAAACATTCATTAGAGTCCTTTTAGGGTTGTTATTTTATCCAATTCACTCCTCTTTTATCTGAGGTCTTTGTAAGGAAACTTGCAACAAATAATATAACCCTTTCCACATAACCCATAATAGATGTGAAAGAAACATGCAATTAAAATCCACATGCAAGAGAATATCTACAGCATACCCACAAAAAATGTGACACAAGATATACTCTAGGAAACTCTCATTGAGAAAAAAAATTGAGCCTCCAAAAGCATCCATCACCATGTATTATTCAACAAGAATACCATTGAAATACAACCATGGAAGCCTTCAAAGCCATAGCCACAACCGAGAAATCCATGTGAAAAAGCATGAATCCACACATCACATGCCATGCTTCCAACCTTCAAAAATTCTCCCTTAGCTAACCTATCAGGCCTTGTCCCATTTGACTCTTTCACCTTTTCCCTTTTTTTTCACTTACAACAATAACTACCCTTGTGTCTGCTTAAATAATAGCAAGTCCCACAAAACCACCAAGTGGTATTACATAAACCATGTGCTACCTAACCCATTGACCCCACATTTAATATTGGAAATTTTAATTCTTTTCTCCAATATTAAATAATTACATGGAATATTATCACAATGTTACAATGCAACTCATCAAGTATATCCCATGGGAATCTTTCCATGTTGCACATCCATCTAGGTGCAACATTACATAATAAAATAAAATAATAAAAGATAACAATATTATGTGATGTGTGCAACACCCATTATCTCAACAAACTTCATAATGGTGTCAAAATCACTGACTATTACAACATGGGCTTTTGAGAACTACAATAATTGGGCTTCAATCTCTATCCAACTTTCTTTATATATATATATATACATTATTTGAAATATATTTTCGGGCGATATTGATGCTTATCACCCATCTTCTTGTCTAGTATTTACTAGAGACTATCTTTTTCATAGGCTTCCTTCTTCAAGTTATATTATGTTTCTATACCTCCTAATGCACCATTACATGTGCCTCCTTCTATCTTCCATAATATTAATCTTATATCAAAATATTCCATTTCTTATGTACTTAGCTTGTTATTTATATTATTATAAATTTTGATTGAAATGTTTATATGAAATGCTTGGTTAGGAATTATGTATTAGGGATATTCATGGCCCTAAAATTCCAAGTTTTTAGCCTCATTTCCCCTTCAAATGAAATGCTACCTTTGTGTTTTTTTCTTGATCTTCTACTACCCTTTATATTTCTCTTAATTCAACTAGTGATTTTTTCCTCTCTACTTCTTTTGTCTTCCCATAACCAAGTCTTATACTTTAAAGGAATTAATTGCCAATGCTATGGTTTTTATTTTTCCCTATGTTCCCCCTCCCACTCATTATTGTCAACAATAAATATTTCTTCATTATCTTCTAAATTTGTTTCACCAAATCATAGATTTTCTCTTATCAATCTCTATTTTAATTTTTTTGCCTCTATATTTCTTTCTCATTCCATCTCAAACTCCATGAGATGGTTTATGCTCAAGAGATCCCATGTTGCTTCTAGTTCTCCTGGGTTTCATTCTTCTTCTTCTTATTCTATTTCTTGGATCTTTCCTTCTTCTATGCCATTCATTACTTCCTTCTATACCCTTTGATTTACATGTAGGGATGAACAATGATAATTTATTGTAATCATTTATAGAAATTCAAACATTTTGCCTCCTTAAGAAATTCATCAAACTAGGGAAAAATGTACCACTTGTAAACAAATGTTAATAACTTTCATAAATACCATAACAATGCCAATATATTCAGTGCATTTGTAGAACTATGACATAAATAAAATTTTCATATTTTATAATAAGATCCAAGTGTTAAAATTAAATGTATGCCCTTTTCCCCAAAATTACCAACTCTAAGGAAGATGTAGACCTGCCTTCACAAAACTGACCATAAATTTTGCAAGACTTAATCAATTTAGATCAAACCAAAACTAAAATTAAAATAAACATTAAAAAGTAGAAAAATATAATTTTCATATCCTTATCATTATTTCTAAGAACATACAAATTGAAATATCATTTAACAAATTTTATAAAAAATAACTCAGAAAATGAGAGAATAGTTCTTCAAGTATAAGTTTTTGTCCACTCCAATCCTTCTCCAAACTTTCTCTTTATAAATTAGACTTTGGAAGCCAAATCCATATAATTTTCCATCATATTAAACCAATAGAAAAGCCTTAAACTACAACCTTTTAAAAAGATGTCATGAAAATTTTGACAACTTATGAACAAATTTTTAAATTATTATTCAAATGACTTCAAAGCTTTCCTAAATCTTTCAAACATTATAAAATTGACATTGAGTCACAAATTATACCAATTCCATTGTATTTGGATATATTTGAGTGGTTTGACTTTACTAGGAGCTTATAGATCAACATGTGAATATAATGGCTTTAATAACTTTACAAAATGTTACTAATGGATTGTAAAGGGTCTTTAGGTCCTCGCATAACATTAAAAAGACATTAAATATAATATGATCTATAGATCAAACTATTTATGAGACACCCAGTGAATAGGTTCTCTTGCACCACCCTTTGTTGGCTCTTTTCATTTTCTATAATTTTATCTCTATTTATTTCATCCAAACAAGACAATAATTTTCTTATCTCTTCATGTAAGGATTCTACTTGTTCAATTAACCAATTTAGAGATTCTTTAAATCATGTTAATCTCTCATTTACTTCCCTTGGGTTGTGGAATTATTTGTCTCACTAGCTTCAATTTTAGAGGCTATATTTTCAATGAAGGCCACTCCTATATCATTGTTTAACTTTATTTTATTCTTGACATCTCATGGTAATTGTTCTATATTATTGTTTATTGTTTTAATGCCTTTTTATTGGATTTTTATTATCTAGACCATTGAAAATTCTAGCTTAATATAATATCCTATTTACTCTGTGATTATTTAAGAGTCTTGGTTTTTAGAATTAACATTAATGTCTATTAACATTTCTTACCTCTATAAAATTGAATAATTTCCCTTCTATCCCTATGAATGAACCCACAATATTTCCAAATTCCTTATATTTTCTATGTGTAGCATTTTTATAGTTAAATATGGTATTCTAACACATCTTGGAAAACTTTTAGGTTTATATGTTTTACTATTTAGCTTAATGTTTTGATCTATAAAGTGAAAACCAAAACCTTTATAAATTACTATCTAACAATATAGAAATTCCCTTTTGGATGATTCCTCTCTTCAATATAAATATAGAAAATTTCAAGAAGGGTAGAAATAATTATGTATTTTAAAAATGTCAATTTTCACCACTTCACAATATTACTAGTATGTTGCCTTGGTCCACTCCATTTTGTGAACAAGCTATGCTTTCTAAAATAACTCTACCTTGTGGAAATTTTATTTTTATGGATGATGAACACTTTGTAATCCAATCTTTTGATTTATCAAGGGATTTTGTCTTTATTTTCCACTGAGATACTTTTGGGTTGATGTCTTCATGAAGTAGAATTTTCCTTTTTGAAAGAGCAAGGAGTGAAATTGGGTCTAGTTTATCTTTGAAGATATGTTCTTTTTTCCATAATACTCTTGATTTCTTTGTACATACAATTACTTGAAACAATGGTTTTTGATTGATAATTAACATCCATAGATCTATTGAAAAGAGTTTATTATCAAAGATAAAGAAGGTAAGTGTTAATAAGTAATCTAATAAATTATAGAAGTTGAGTATTCAATTAGGGAATCATTGGGTAAACCAAGAAAGAGTGAAAATATATGTAAATGAAATAATGAAAATGAAAATATAGCATGGATGAAATAATTATATTCATAATGAAAATGATGAAAAAATCTTGTTGATATTGATATTCTTATAAGACATGGAAGAAATTTTCTAGAAGGAAACATAAAAGGTACAGGAAAGGAATACAATCTTCTTAAGGTAGAGTTCAATATTTAGTAGAATAAATTGCTATAGACAAAAAGGTCAATTAAGCTCATAGAAAATAAAAGTAATGAGCAATTATGAATGAAACCAATAAGGAAACAAAGTGGATACTACATAAAGGTGATTTGATTCTTGGAAAGATCATTCTTGTACCTCTTATGAATTTTCATCAAATATCCTATGTAAATAAAACTACAACTCTCACTTTCCACTAACTAGAGGAAAATAAAATAAAATGATTCACCTTAGTTGTGCATATTCATGTAGACTCGTCAATTTATTTCTATATTTTTTCTTTGAAGGTATAATTTATAGTTTATGTTTCTTTAGTCTTCATAATTTTATTTTTCAAAGAGGGGTAAATACTTTTGACCTAGAACTATGAAACAACTTGATCACAAATAAGGACCACATCCCAAATATGACCATTCAATATTTACATGCCAATTGTATTTGAGCCTTGCTAAAAAGAAAAACATTATTACAAATTAAGTATTATGCCATGCCAATATTGCCAATAGTATTCCTAATTATACAATACATACTTTTTTCACCTTTTTCACCTTGTAATTCAATCATCTATAATTTCTTTTTCTATTGTTCCTTCATGATATAAAAATTGTTAATTTTAAAAATAAATTATATTTCAAATCTTTTTAGTAACCTAATTTCATGTCCATTAAAGTAATCAAACTTTGTATGATCTTTTATGGACCAAAATTGTTCACCTTTATTATATGTATTGTATAGAAAGATTTATTTCCTTATATTTTCCATCACTTCATCTTCAACATCATATTCATTTTTTAACCCTCTTCGTATTGTCTGTATGATTGTACTTAGAATTTACTTTTTTGAAAATTTAATTACCTCCCACACCCCTAAATTCTAGTCTGATTCTAGCCATACACTATTTTGCATAAAGTTTCCTTGTACTCTTGATCATCAAATTATTATAGGAAGACTCCTCTTATGGTAATGTCATATCTTAATTTATTATATTTTCTCTTATCAAACACTTAAGTGATAATATTATAATTATCTAAGTGGTGTTTATAATTCAAAACTCAATACAAAAGTCAATATTTTTACACCAAACCAAATAAAAATATATAATATACATAAATTAACTATTGGGAAGAAAGATACATATTATTGTAAATAATTTAACTGATAAAAAATCAAATTAATCATAATTCATGTTTAAATGAGGATATAATATAATCTCTTATTTATATAGGTTAGAAAATTAAATATTGAAAATATGAATGATCATCACAATTATAAAATTCAACTTATTTATTATATATAGTATAAAAGTATATAATTTAAAATTATAGAAAGATTAACCATGCAATATTTAAGAATATTAATCCAATTATACACTCAATAAACATTATCTAATACAGAAACATAAATATTTTATCTCATTACATTGTAATATAAGGTTGCACATGATTCATAGAATTTTAATAAATGTTATTGGTACATACATACGATTTGGTGACAATATTATATGATATAAAATACATAGGAATGATATATTATATTGTGAGAGTTATTAAATTTAATGAATGTTATGTTGGTATTAAAGATAGAGTAACTGAGAGGGGGGGTGAATCAGTTACTAAAAAAAATTAATCCATAGATCCCTTAGATGTCTTAAAGATCTAGTTACTCGGTAAACAAATGTTGTAACTCAGCAAATTAAATTACTACTTATTTTCAAGCATTCATGCATATAACTAAAAACAAAGTGAACACAAGAGACACCAGATTTAACGTGGAAACCTAATATGGGAAAAACCACCAAGTAACTAGTCACCAAGTTTTCACTCTTCTAAAGTGAGCCCTATTAGGAGCGAAACCTGTTAAAGGTTACAATACACACTGTTAGGTGTGGCCCTATTAGAGGATTTAATCACCTTGTTAGGAGTGGCCTTGCTAGAGGTCTTAAGAACAATTCAACTGAACTATTACTTTGTTAGAGGATTTACAAAATGGCTGTTAAACCAACTCTATTAAGAGATTTGAAATCATTGCTACAATGGTTAGAAAGTAACAATGAATTGACTTGAACAAGATGTAATTGAATTTGCTGGTTACAGGTCTCTGTTTAGCATCATTAGATCCTCCTTGATCAAATATGGCTTTGCTACTCCTCAATGATCTCTGATCATCCTTCAAATTTGCTTCCACAATAATCAATCTTCATTTTTACATTAATTCCACTTCCATTTCATACTTTTTAGAATTCACAACTTGACCTCTTACTTATACCATTCAGATTGTCAAGTCGGCCCATTTACATGTTACATTTACCAATAAATCATACATTAGTCGACTACAAATATTACTCTTAAACAAATAAATGTTATTTCATAAAACAATGAAATCCTTTACTGGCTGACCCTGCTCGGTAAATACTGCTTCCAAAAATTTCCTGAGTTAACCTTCTTGACTCAATTAACATTGCAATATCCTTAAAATCTTTTGGTTACCGAGTTTGCTCCATAAGAACTAAATTTCTTTGATTACCTTGAAAGCTCGATCAGAACTACTTCTGCCAAATTACCTTTGATGATCGAGTGAGCTCAGTAAGAACTACTTTTTCCACATTTCCTTTGATAACTATGTGAGCTCGATAAGAACTGCTTCTTCCACATTACCTTTGATGACCGAGTGAACTCGGTAAGAACTGCTTCTTTGCTTTGCTGACCTTCTGAGCTCGATAGACACTATCTAGTTGACCTTCTGAGTTTAGTAGACACTATACTTTGTCTAGCTGACCTTCTGAGCTCAGTAGACACTATCCTTTATCTAGCTGACCTTCTGAGTTTGGTAGACATTGTCTTTTGCCTTGCTGACCTTCTGAGCTTAGTAGATACCGTCTGATGACTGATATGACATTTGCGTAACATTAAAGACAATACACAATTTGAACAATTATATCCAACAATCTCCCTCTTTGGCATTGATGGAAACACAACATGTCATAGTAGGATGAAATTTGAAAACAAGTCTTTTAATGACAGAATACAAAACTCCCTCTTTCATAATAATCTCTCCCTCTTACACAAACTTTTATTATTTTGCAAATTTTAGAAGGATATGATAGTATATTCTCCCTTTTTGACAACACATGCCAAAGACAACTCAAAACAACTAAATAACATTGTACTTGATGTACTAATTCATATGCAATATCTTCATTAGTTTGCTGCATCAACTGATAGATTTCCAATTCTGTTCCTATTGATGCATCACTAAAACTATATTTTAGTGAGCTTTAGATAGGGGAATGACTCCTAACTTACCTCTTAGATACAAGAATGCATCCTTAGGTAAAGACTTTGTGAATATGTCAGCAATTTGTTCCTTTGTATGCACATATTCCAATCTTATTTCTTTTTCTTGTACCAATTCTCTAACAAAGTGATATTTTATGGCAATATGCTTGGTTTTTGAATGCATCACTGGATTCTTGGAGATGTTAATTGCACTTGTGTTATCACAAAACATAACAATTGGTTCTTTGATTTCTTGCTTCATACCTTCCAATAATTGTTTAAACCACACAATGTTTGAGCAATTTACTGCTGCTGCAACATATTTAGCCTCTACTGTGGATTGAGATGTACAAATTCTACTTTTTGCTTATCCAAGAAACTGATCTTTTTCCAAGAAAGAAAGCTCCTCCACTTGTGCTCTTTCTATCATCAATATTTCCTGCCCAATCTGCATCAGTGAACACCTTTAAATCCAGTTTTCCTCCAAGTTTATACCATAATCCATAATCTTTAGTTTCTTTTAAGTATCTCATGATCCTTTTGATTGCCATCATGTGATTTTCTTTTAGTTTTGCTGAGAATCTTGCTACAATCCCTACTACAAGGGGAATGTCTGGTCTTGTGTGCAGTACATATTGCAGCTTTCCAATCATAGATCTATACAATGTCTGATCTACTTCCTTTGATTCATCATCGTTGGTCAATTTTAATCCAGTACACATAGGAGTCCCAACTAGTTTGCAATCTTCTATACCAAAATTTTTTAGTATCTCCTTAATGTATTTAGATTGAGTGATGTAGATGCCATTCTTATTCTGTTGAATTTGAAGATCGACAAAGAATTTGATTTCACCAAACATTGACATTTCAAATTCTTTGTTCATTTTCTCTAAAAATTCTTTGCAAAGATCATCATTTCCTATGAACAAAGTATCATCTACAAATTTTTCTGCCAAAACAATCTTATTATCTGGTCCTTCCTTTATGTACAAACTGTTGTTCTCATTAGTTCTTTGAAAACCAATTAGAATAAGATAGTTATGCAATCTTTCATACCATGCTGGGGCTTGTTTCAGACCATATAATGGTTTATGCAATTTGCAGACCATGTCCTTCTTGTTTGGATTAACAAAACCTTCAAGCTGCTCGATGTAAACCTCTTCCTCCAATATGCCATTGAGAAATACTAACTTGACATCCATCTGATAAGATTTGTATCCTTTGAATGTAGCATATGTAAGTAAGGTTCTCACACCTTCCAATCTTGCAACAAGAGCAAAATTTTCTCCATAGTCTACACCTTCTTCTTGTGAATATCTTTTGCATACCAATCTAGCTTTGTTCCTTGATACCTTACCATCTTCATTTAGTTTGTTTCTGAATACCCACTTTATTCCAATCACATTCTTGTCTTTGGGTCTAGGTACAAGAGTCCATGTTTTATTTTTCTCTATCTGTTATATCTCTTCATTCATAGTTTCAATCCAACTTTCATTGTCTAGTGCATCTTTGACATTTCTAGGTTCAAAATCAGCAAGTAAACAAATGCCTTTCAACTTACTTCTTGTCATTGTTCCTTCTAATTTATCACCAATGATCTGATTTGGTGCATGATTCTTCCTGACATACTTGGCTAACATGGGCTCCTTTCCTTTTGAATGACTTGCATTGTTATCCTTCTGTGTCTCAACTTCTAGTTTTGGTTCTGGTTGCTCAAGCTCGGTAGATGCTAACTCGATAGCTTCTATTTGCAACTCGGGTTCTCGCAGCTCAGTAGATGCTGACTCAGTTTGAACTTCTCGTGACTTAGTTAATGAAGACTCTGGAGTTGAGGATTCCTAATTAATAGGTATACTTGACATTGTATTAGGTTCAATGTAAACAAATCTTCTGTAGTCTTCAAGTTCCTTTTTGCTTTCGTCTTCTGTTCTTTTTGCAAACTCATCAACTTTCACATGTGCACTTTCTATGACTTTGTGAGTAGATAAGTTCAAACATCTATATGCTTTTCTTTTGCAAGAGTATCCCAAAAATATTCCTTCATCACTTTTTACATCAAATTTACCTTTTCTAGATTCTTTCAAAATGTAACATTTGCTTCCAAATACTTTTAGATATCTTACATTGGGTTTGTAGCCATACCACAACTCATAGGTTGTTTTGAATGAGTCCTTTTTCAACTATACTCGGTTCAAGGTATGAACTATAGTTCTGATAGCTTCCTTCAAGTATTTGATAGCAATGCCTTTCTCAATCATTAAGGTTCTTGCACAATCCATTATAGATCTATTCTTTCTTTCTGCTATTCCATTTTGTTCAGGAGTTCCAGGTGCTGAAACCTATCTTTTGATCCCCTTTTCAATGTAAAAGTTATTGAACTCATGTGAAATGAATTCCCCACCTTTGTCAGACCTTAAGCATTTCAGTCTTTTGCCTATTTCCTTTTCTACTCTGGCCAAATACCATTTGAACTTTTCAAATGCTTTTGATTTCTCTCTTAGGTACATGACAGTCATCATTCTTGAATAATCATCAACAAATAGAATAAAGAATTTTTCACCCGCATAACATTCAATGCCAATAGGTCCACACAAATCAGTATGCACAATTTATAGAACTTCTTCAGTCTGATAGTTCTTGCTCTTAAAACTAGTCTTTCCCATTTTACCAATTTGACAATTCTTGTATAGACCAACCTCAGGTTTCTTTATGTAAGGAATACCTCTTACTTTCCTGAATTTACTAATTTTTATTAAGTTGTCAAAGTTTACATGACACAATCTCCTATGCCATAACCAACTTTCTTCAATTTGAGCAATGAAATATGAACATTCACCAAGTTCAAATAAAATAAGTTACCTTTTGTTTGAGTGCCTGATCCAATCAACTTTTCTTTTCCATCCAACAATCTTTATTTTCCATGCATAAATTCTACTTTGAATCCATTATTGAGTAGCTGTGCCACACTCAACAAATTATACTTTAGTCCTTCTACCCAATATGCATTATCACATACAAGTTCCTTGGTTAGTGAGATTCTTCATTTTCCTCTTATACAACAAGGTTCATTGTTACCAAATCTTACACTGCCACCATTATAGTCTTCAAAATATTAAAACTTTGACTTATCACTAGTCATGTGATGAGAACAACCACTATCTATGATCCATGTATCATTTCTACTCATATGAGAAATGAGTTCCATTTTCTCATCATTATCAGACTCATCTTTCACAGCAATGTAGAAAATTTAATCTTCTTCTTCATCATCAGAATCATTAGAATCTTTTTTCATAAAACATGTTTCCTTACCTTTATCCTTGAATGATTTGAATTCTTTATTTCCATTGTACTTGTGACCTTTCTTCTCATCTTTGTTCTGCTTATTTGGGCACCTAGTAGCAATATGTCCAATTTCTTCACAAGAGAAATAGATTAGAGGAACTTTACCTTTGTAGTTCCCTTTGCCTCTTGAATATTTTCTTGCTAGTAGAGCTTCAACCACTTCAAGATCACTGTTTGAACTTTGTTTTGATTCTTCATCACTGTCTAATTGTGAATCCTTCATATTTTTCCCTCTATCTTTGAGTGAAAGCTTGGCTTCAAATGCTGATTCAATGTTCTTGGCAGCTGAAACATAATTGTCATAGTTATCTAGCTCAAATGCAATCAATCTTCCAACTATGGCCTCTAAATTTATTTTATGATTTGCCTCACATCTCCTTTCTTGAATTGTAGAGACTCTGATTCCATAAATGAGAAGTAGAGTTCTAAGAACTTTACTTATAACTATCTCCTCACTAATATCTCCTCCAGATGCTTTGATTACACTAACACATGCTTTAACTCTTTTAACATACTTTGCAATGTTTTCACCCTCTCTCATCCTCATTTGATCAAATTTCCCTCTCAAACTTTCTGCTTTGACTCTTCTCACATTATCATCTCCTCCATAGATCTCTTTCAGCTTGTTCCACATTTCAAAGGCAGTTTTGCAATCCTTGATGTCATCAAATTCTTCATAACTTAGAGCAGATGCTATATCTATCATCATGTTATTGTGAGTCTTCTTTTCAGCAATATCATTGACAGATAATATACTAGAGGGTTCTTCATATTTTTCATCAAGGTACTTTAGCCCTGTATCACCAAGCTAGATGAAGCCTCATCAATCTCTGCCATGCTGAGAAGTTGTCCCTGTTAAGTCTTAGAATTTTCCTTTTGTAAGACATCCAGATTTTTAGCTTAGATCCTTGAAATCTTTTCCTGTAAGCACCAATAGCCCTAATACCAATAGTTGGTATTAAAGGTAGAGTAATTGAGAGGGGGCTTGAATCAGTTACTAACAAAAATTAATCCACAAATCCCTTAGATGTCTTAAAGATCTAGTTACTTGGTAAACAAATGCTGTAACTCGGTAAATTAAATTAGTACTTATTTTCAAGCATTCATACATGTAACTGAAAATAAAGTGAACACAAGAGACACTAGATTTAACGTGGAAACCCAATATGGGAAAAACCACCAAGTAACTAGTCACCAATTTTTTACTCTTCTGAAGTGAGCCCTGTTAGGAGCCAACCCTGTTAAAGGTTACAATACACACTGTTAGGTGTGACCTTGTTAGAGGATTTAATCACCTTGTTAGGAGTGGCCTTACTAGAGGTCTTTAGAACAATTCAACTGAACTATTACCTTGTTAGAGGATTTACAAAATGGCTGTTAAACCAACTCTGTTAAGAGATTTGGAATCACTACTACAATGGTTAGAAAGTAACAATGAATTGAACCGAACAAGATGCAACTGAATTTGTTAGTTACAGGTCTCTATTTAGCATCAATAGATCCTCCTTGATCAAATATGGCTTTGTTTCTCCTCAATGATCTCTGATCATCCTTCAAATTCCCTTCCACAATAATCAATCTTCATTTTTACATTAATTCACTTCTATTTCATACTTTTTAGAATTCACAACTTGACCTCTTACTTATACCATTCAGATTCTCAAGTCAGCCCATTTACATGTTACATTTACCAATAAATCATACATCATTCGATTACAGATATTACTCTTAAACAAATAAACGTTATTTCATAAAAAAATGAAATACTTTACCTGCTCGGTAAATACTAGTTCCAAAAATTTTCTGAGTTAAACTTCTTGACTTGGTTAACATTGCAATATCCTTAAAATCCTTTGGCTACCGAGTTTACTTTGTAAAAACTGAATTTCTTTGATTACCTTGAAAGCTCGATAAGAACTACTTTTGCCAAATTACCTTTGATGACTGAGTGAGCTCAGTAAGAACTGCTTTTTTCACATTTTCTTTAATGATCGAGTGAGCTCGGTAAGAACTGCTTCTTCCAAATTACCTTTGATGACCGAGTGAACTCGGTAAGAACTGCTTCTTTGCTTTGCTAACCTTCTGATCTTAGTAGACACTATCTAGCTGACCTTTTGAGTTTGGTAGACACTATCCTTTGTCTAGCTAACTTTATGAGCTCAGTAGAAACTATCCTTTGTCTAATTGACCTTCTGAGTTCGGTAGACACTATCTTTTGCCTTGCTTACCTTCTAAGCTCAGTAGACACTGTTTGATGACTGATATGACATTTTTGTGACATCAAAGATAACACACAATTTGAACAATTGTATCCAACATGTTATTAGTATTGAATAGTAAAACAAAAGTTTTTTGACTCTCACAAAACCAAAACCTAAGGGCATACGATTAATGAGAAATTAATAAAGGAGTAATAAAAAACTACCTAGAGAGAAGACATAAAATAAAACACATACAAAGTGGTCATGTATGTATATACAACTAATTAGCCATGAAAAGGACAATAAACAATTTTATAAATCATTACACACTATTTATCAAGAAGTAAATCATGGATATCATCTATAGTATAAAAGACATATATAAAAATAAGGGAAAATGACACCTCATCAAGGTAAAAAGAGGTAGAACATGAGACATAAAAATATTAGACATTTCTAGGAGATTTTATAATGCATCTTGACTTGTACAAAACATAGATCCAATCATCTATAAGAAACTTGAAGAGATCCATATAATTCCCATCATCTTCTATGTCCTTACCAAGCATCTTCTAGTAGAGTAGGTACAAAGAAGTAGTTGTATTCTGCATAGCCCAAAGACTAACATGTAAATACAACCCATATTTCTTTCCATATCCACCAATCTTGTCCCAAACCTTCCCACCCTAGCTTTACAATTGGCCACCTCCTATGCAATAATCATGCATCCTACACAATCCATAATAGGATTGATAAGAATGGTATTTTATTCACCAATCCTTAGATCCCTCCTTAGGTAAATGAGATTCTCATTTACACTATTCAAGATATGCATGGAATTGTTAGTCATTGTTATCCTTGTCTGTTTTACAACCCATAAGATTTTCTTTTCATTTCCTAGATTTCATAGCTAGGTTGCTTGATCAACATGGGTTTCTATTTTCCTTCTTGATATCCACCTTACCAAGCACGTCTTCTTGTACAATATGCACAAAGAAGTAGTTGTATGGTGCATATCCCAATGACTAAACCTAGAAATACAACCTACCTTTCTTTCCATATGTACCAATTTGCTCCTAAACCTTCCCACATTAGCCTTCAAATTGGCCACTTTCTATGCCATAATCCTACATCCTACACAATCCATAATAGGGATAAGATTGGTATCATATTCACCAATAATTAGATCCCTGATCAAGTTAATGATATCCAAGATATGTGTGGAGTTGTTAGTCTAAAACCTTTTAGAGAAACAAAGGGTATTTGATTCAACATCAACATCATTCCTATTTTTCCCTTTCTCATCATCTCCCTTATTTAACTAATTCTCTTAGTCATTACTATCCTCCTCTAAGTCACAACCAAAAATAATTATTTTTCCTTTCTTATATTTTATAGTCAATCTGATAGATCAACAAGGGTCACTAGTGTCATACTTGAAATCCACCTTTCCATCATAGGGAACCTCATAGATATGCAAGGGGAGGGGTTTCTTTTTTTTTTTTGAAATGTCATCTTGAACTCCTTATCTTTGAACTCACTAGAAATAATAATAGGAGTTTTAGAATTGAGCACTTTCGAATTGGAAGGTTGAGGGGCAATCTTGGAGGTTCTTGAATGATGATACATTTCTTTTTTACTAGGACTTTGTGTGATAATAATATTAGCAAGAGAGACTTTTAGAGAAAGGCTTCATAGACAAAAATAGGTCAATGAGGGAAGACATATCTAAATGAAAATCATGGAGACTAAAAATAAGACCTTAATGCAAAAGAAAAGGTTTCTTATCCTAAGATCTAAGACTTTCTTGTATATATTAATAATAGAAAATTGTATCTTTATTTTTTTTCCTTATACTATTTGTTGACTTAATATTGATTTCTTTTAATGACAATTTTAAAATTGAAGACAATAATTATTCTTTTAATCTCTCACTTGTATTCTAATATTTTAAAAAGTTATTAGGATTTATATATTTATTCAATATTATTATATAATATTAAAAATTTATTTTTAAAATTTTAATATATGTGAAAAATTGATACCATTGATTGTGAAAAAATGCATATTTCATTTCATAATAATTATAGTTATTTTATTTATTTAAAAATAATAATAATATTTTATTTTAAAATTCATGATTTATAATATCTAATATAACTACTAAACATTAAATGTCATCTTTTTAAACATTTTTCTATCATTACTTTGTATTATTATAATTTTTTATATTTAATATTAATATTTATCATAAATATATTATTAATGATAGTTTTTTTTTGAATTTTCAAACAATAACTTAATCATTTGTAATTAGAG
This sequence comes from Cupressus sempervirens, assembly GCA_028749045.1. Classification (NCBI taxonomy): domain Eukaryota; kingdom Viridiplantae; phylum Streptophyta; class Pinopsida; order Cupressales; family Cupressaceae; genus Cupressus; species Cupressus sempervirens. The sequence continues at coordinate 816,186,196 of CM053787.1, forward strand.
AATGTCATTATAATAAGGTGAATACATTATTTTATGTATTAGAAAATGTGTAAGTTGACTACTATTGTTTCTTTTGCAGCTTATAGAATATTTGATATCATTTCCACATGTAAATGTGAATGCCATTAATAGCAATGGAGAGAGTGCACTAGATATAGCTTTAAAGCAAGGAAAAACTAAATGTGGGAAGATAAACAGTATATTAGAAGATGCCGGAGCTTCTAAAAGTTGCATAACCAATTTAAAGCTTGAGAAATCAGAAGAATCAAAGCAAGGGGGTGGTGGAGGGAACAACATCATGGATGTGGACACACTAGTGGCATCTCTCATTGCTTCTATTACATTTACAGCCGTATTTTCAGTACCAGGGGGAGCTTCAAGTAATTGGAGAAACAAACAACAAGATGAAGTTGCTAATTTGGGATTGAATACACTATTCCAAATATTTCTATTCTCTGATAGTCTTGCCTTATTTTCTTCCCTCACAGTGGTCATTGCTTGGTTATTTCGTGAGCGAGTCAATGGTAGTTCTGATTCAAATCGATCATTGTTAGCTAATTTTTCAGTGTTGAGCTTGGGAACCTCTGTAGTCTCTACAGGACTTGCATTTTTAAGTGCAACAATTCTTTTCACGATACCTAGACATTATGAAGATCTGAAGAATACGGATAAAAAGCATTTTAACAAATACCAGCTACTATTGGGAGGTGAAATATTCACAGCATTCATTGTACCCACACTTGCACTTATATTTATATCCTTGCTGTGGGTAATTGAATACTATTTCAAAGCTACAATGGAAGAGCGAGCTCGACTTTGGAAGCAATTCAACCAAGTTCTCATATACATAATTCCATCATTTTCCATAGTATTTGGAATTATTGTATGTTATGGAGTAGCATAAGGTTTAGTAGAATAACGTATTATAACGTTTATATAATAATGTATCAAACTATCTTTATTAAAGATGATTTCATATTTTATTAATATATTCAAAGTGAATGGTCTTATTATTGTTCTATTTATTTTATCCATGAAATTAAAATCATCTTTTAGTTTCTTCTCGTTCGTGACCTGAGAAAGATATCATGGTTAATAGTTATTTTCAATGAAGGATTATTTGCATGATGTATTTTCTCAAAAAAATTGTGTCAAATTTATTGTGCTGTATAGCATTTTTTGAATAAGAGTTATGTATAATATTTTTAAATACTAGTTTATCAGTATTAATAATATTGTTGTTAGTGCAACATTTTATTTTTAAACAAATCTATTTTAGAATCATTCTTGTATTTAGTAGTACAATAATTAATGTTAAGTGCGTATATTTTTACTAAATTTATTTTAGTTTATTTAACAAGTTTTACCATGAAGTTTTTAATATGTTTTATTGATATCATTATATATAGAAACATTCTATAATTGTAACATGGGGTAACTTGTTAGATCGATGTATAAGTCTGATGTTATTCCTTCCAATAAATTGTATTTGCCTTGTGATCTTAATTAGAAATGCTTATTTTTGTTGTATATTTTTTAGTTGCTTCTTAGTGTAAACCCAAGATTATAAGAGTATATTTTGTGCTCATTTGATAGGCCGAGAGATTATATTTGTTTTTGTGGCTCTATTCTATTTTTCTTATTGTAACGATCAAGATTGGAGGTTTTCTTGCTAGTTCTTTCCTCCTTGAGCCTTTGAATTAGTGTCATTATTATTCATATATTATATGTGTCTTGCCATGCTTGTCCCAAAAGATTTAAAAAAATGAGTTAAAGAAAATTAGTAGCCTCTACCTTACATTGATAGCCATGCATATGTAAAAGTGTTGATATTTAATAATAAAAATATTATTTATAAAATAAGTAGCCTATAAATTAAAGATGTATATAAAATGAAAGGAATGCTTTTTTTTTTCAAATTTAAAAAATCATAGTTTAATTATTGCTTTCTAATTTTGAGCTCAAAATGAAAATTTTTGATTTATTAATTTAATACACACATGCACACACACACATATCTATATGCATAATGCATGGTGGAAATAACTATCAATGATAGACTTACACTTTGTTAGTGTAAATAAATAATTATTATTACACTTTGCTTAAGTTTACTTAGGTTAATGCATTATTTAATTATTTATTAGTTAGATACCTAGGAGTATGCATACTCATATGAGTTGTCTTGTTGACAACACAAGAGTTAACAATTCCAATATAGAACATGGTGTCTATAACACAGAAGTTGGCATAATCAACTGAGTTATCATGTAGACAACATAGTTGTTCACACTCTAATTAAGCACATGTTGTCTACAACATCTTTTTACATGACACACCTATGTAAGCTTATCCTCTTATCATCACACTAACTTCTATGTTCAATGGAGGATAATCCACTCTTGGTGGACATGTGCTTAGTTGTGAGACTTATCATTTTGTTGACTCCTAATCATTCTAGAGGCCTTTATATATAGGCACTTCTAGTGTACATGTACATCAATTAATTTTCATATTGTTATTATGGTCATATTTTATTGGTCCATATTGTGCTAGTGCTTGAGCTTCTTGATCTTGGTGTGATTTTTTCCTAAGGAAAATTCTTACATGGTATCAAAGTTGAGGGAGCTTCTCTCCTCATAGCCATTGCAGACCATTTTTGCTTCACCTCTTGGAGGACCTCATTTTAGATCTGGAGTATCTATAGTCATTAGGAGTATCTAGAGCTAAAGCTGACATCACCATTACATCTGAAGCATCAATTTAGAAAATTTTGACTATAAATTTTCCTACCCAAAGCCATATTCAAAATTGAGGCAAATTTTTTTTGCAAACCAACACCCAAAGGCCTGATTTGCAGAATTGGTATGATCATTTCAGATCTTTGAATTTAATTTTCAGATTTGCATACTTTATTATTTCAGTCTCTGCAATTATTCTTTTTAGATCTACAATTATTTTTTGTTTCTAATTTTTTTTGGCCTATTAGGCCTATAGAGCAGATTTTTTATTACAAGAATTGGGTGGTCAAATCTTGGTGCCCATGGAATATTCTATATTCCTACACATTAAATTTGACACATATTCCCCATTGGTAATCTTCACTACATCACTGATGGTTCCACACAAAACTAGCACAATCAACCCAATAGACCTCAACAACAGTGACTTCTTAGCCATTTGAAACCTCTACGGGCTTTGTCTTTTAAAAGCCCCTATCAGAATTTACAAATGGGAAGATTTACTTCAAAGGGGTGGGGTGGGGGGGGGGGGTGTGAATCAGAAGTAACTAACTTTAACATTTTTAACTAAAAACATTCACATACATCTGATTCATCTAATAAACATGAAAAATAGATAACACAAGATTTGGTAACCTAGAAACCCTTCAAAATGAGAAGGTAAAAATGGGGTGGGGATGACACCCACAAAGTATCACTGCAGCAATATGTAACTATTCAAGGTTACAAAGTTTTGACCACTTCCAATGGTCTGACCTATGAAAGGCCTGTCACGTTAAAGACTTTACACCCTATTAAAAGTGACCTGGTTAAAGGATTTACAAAAAATTCACTTGGAATGTTACCCTATTAAAGGTTTTACAATCCTGTTAAGGATTTAGAATGTGGCTACTAAACCTATATAGCTGCTAAGCCAACCTATCAACATAAGATTTTCATTCTCACAATACAATGGTTAGAAAGTATAGAAGAATGTCTTGACCTAATGACTTGCAATCCTTAATTATTGATTCTAGATCCTTGTTCAGCTCTATCTGCTCTGATCCTTGCTTGATCTAATATGTCACTCTTCAAAACTCTGATACTTTGTTCTTGATCAACTGAATTCTGCAATGTTGCTATGCTTTTCTCTAAGTCTTTAAACACCCCTCTAAACTTCTCTATATTTCACCTATACACTTCTCACATGCACACATACAATGGGGTTTCGTCCTCCTTTTAAAGGCTTCAAAGACTTAGGGTTAGGTATGAATCTACGATCAATATTTACTCTTCATTTTCCACTCAATTCTTGCACTTTTCCTATTGGTTGCATGCCTTCTCCATTTTTCTTATTGGATGCATGCTGATTACATAGGTAATGCAAAAGATTCAATCTTATCTTCAAGATCCTTCAAGACTTATCCTAAGTCAGCTCCAAAAATGGTTTACATCTAATATATTGATTCTGTGTTACTCAACACTTACTAGTTGCTGATGCTCGACACATATAGAAATTTTGTTTCACTTAGCTCCTATAGTAATTCTATTTCACTTAGCATCTATACTTTTCTTGATACTTATAGTGACTTGGTATCACTTATCACTCGATAGTTGAACTTCACTTCGCACCTGAAGTTCACTTGACACCTATTGAATTCTCTGGCTTGACACACATTGTAGCTCGGCATCTATATTATACTTGGCATCATCTTGAGAATTTGGTTAAGTGTGTTGACACTCAAATGTCAAAACCAATTTGAGACTAATAATCTTCCCCTTTGACATGAGTGGCAAAAACACTTAACTAATCATTATGAATTTGATCTCTATGAGTATACTACACATTTTGTTTAGCATATGTACAAGACTTCAAAAACTTGTTCAAAAATTGTGTACAAAACTATATACCTCAAAAATTTGTAACTCCCTTTGAGCTGATGTGTCATTCTTGTATCCAAAATTCCTTAAGTTGAATTTGTCTCGTACTAAATCTACCTTATCATTCTTGCCTTTGTTTCTGTGTACTATATTTCTGCTTTGTTTGTACTCTCTGTTTTTGCTCCCCTTTTCACATTTTCTTGTAGTTTTTGCATCTTTTTGGCTATATCTCCTTATTGCTTCCTCAAAATTTGAATATCTCCCCTTTTGGATATTCTTTATTTCCTCCATCAAAGATTGTAGTATCTCCTTCATTCTTATTATATGCACAATGTTTATATCTCTCCCTTTTTATTTACATAATGCATATCTCCCCCTTTATTATTTCTCCCCCTTTTTTGATACTTATGTCAAAGGGTTCTAAGGATGAATAGAATATTTAGCCAAAAAAAAATTATATACATCCATGATCATCTTCAGAGAAGCATCCCAGTTGTTCAATGCTATTTCCAGTGATTTGTGTTGGATGGCAATCTCTATTACAAGATGTACAAGGCCTTCTAGTGTAGAAAGGTTATGATCTTTCTTTAAAACATTTTCTACATAGGCCCTTTTCTGATGTAATACTTCTAGATTTGGAGTAATAAAGGGTTAAATCTACATTAATTTGGCCTTAATATTCGCCTCTTCTGTTGTTCATACAGCTAACTCCTTCTGGGTATGAAGCGTTGTTGCAAAATGCTTCTCACTCTGAGCTGGATCTTTGGGTAGCTGTGTGCTATAAATCTTGAGATTTTGTTCCAAGCTCAATATCCTTTGGCTAGTTTCTTGTGTGAAATATGATGAGTCACACAATTTGGAGCATAGTGAGAATACATTTCCAAGTATTGTTTTCACTTTTTCAACTTTCTTAGTGAGTTCTACTTGTGAAAGTGTTATCTCACTAGATATCTTCTCATTAACTTTCATTTGAAACTTCCTTTTAGACTATTCTAATAACTTATCATTTGTATCAAGGTCTTTGTTTTGTACCTGATCCACTATGTTGGACAATTGCTCCAAGATGGGCTTGGTTTCATCAGGTACAGGTAAGCTAAATGCATCTTGGAATATGTCTTTGATTTCAACAAGTTCTTTCTTATGTCTATACTCATTTCTAAGTATCTCTTGCTTCTTCCTTCTCTCTAGTGCCTCTTACACTTCATTTATGTATGCTAAATTCATTGTTCTAGAGTCATAACTAGGTATGACTATTTCCTCATCAAGAGCAGGGTCTCCATAGTGAAGTACCCTAGCAAACTTGGTGGAGCTTGAGCTTGGTGCTGAAATCTGCAATGGTAGTACATCAATGCTCAACTTTTTGGTAGGATCCCTTGAGGTAGGCAAGTTTACCAATGCATGTATTACCTCCTGCTCCTTAGGGGTTTTCTCCTCTTCTCTACTGCCTTGGTTAATAATGATTATTTGAGGAGGTGCACCTTGGATTTGTGCTATAGGAACATCTTTCCATGTTTGTTCCTTTGCTGGCTCCTTGGAATTGTTGTTGTTGTGACTGTATCATCAACCTTAATAGTTTTATCTTGTGCTTCCTGCTCTTTAAGTTGATCTATTGTAGCTGTGAGAGGTTGTGAAGGTGGCTCTTGTGTGTTTTCCTTCTCCCTTGTGATTTTTTCTATAGCCTTTTGTAATTCTTCCATACTCACAAAAATAGGATTTGTGCACAGTTGTTATTGCATTGTGATTTGGTGAAGAGTCATTTTGAGATCCTTTGTAGTCAAAGGATTGATTTTTTGACCTGAGGTGTCAAGAACATCCTTGACAATTATTTTTTCTGCATGTGTTGTATGTGGAGGACTTGGGGTTGGCAATTGGGTGTATTGGACAGTCTATTCTTCCTACTATTCTTCAGTTGTTGCCTCTTCACCTTGTGTCTTCTCCACTATTTCCTCTTCTTTCTCTTTCTCTCTGTCCTCCTCTTTTTCATTTTCCTCTTATTCTTCATCATTTCTCCCTTCAAAGGGGTCTTCCTGCCCTTCTTTTACTCTAGTCAACCCATATATAACCTTCCACATAAGAGTGGATTTCTACACACTATCCTTAATTTGATTTTGTAATATACTAAAGGCTTTGTATTTAGGTGAAAATTTGCTCCCATGTTTCTTGCTAGCCTTTGTTATTTTTCCTTTAGTTAGGTCAGGAATTACATGAACCAATGTTGACTCCCTTATTTCCTTCTCCATTTTAAGACAATAATGCCATTTATTTTCAACTAATGAGCTTAGCTCCTTAGGCATTGAGTTGTCCAATTCAAGTGGGGTGGTCTTGAACTTAGCAATCATAGTGTAGTTAGACTCTTCCACTATGTTTTGTTCTTCCTTTGACAACTTATTAAAATCTATGGTCTTTAAACCAGTTAGATCTACATTATCACTAATGTTATTGAAAAATACTTTCCAATTTAGACTTGGTAGAACATCTTACCAATCTGAATTGATCTTCATCAGACTCTGTCCTTTCTTTGTCTGATTCAGGAGGTGCAACATACTTTCTTCTTTTCTTCTACTCTACAGGCCCTCCTTGTTTTGTTGCCTTTTGTTTTCCTAGTTCTTTTTCCACTTGAGTAGTTGTCCTAGTGTTTGCCCTTGTAGTTGGCTTGGTTGAGCTTGGCTTTGTTGCTTTCTTCTTTCCCTTTGGCTATGCAACTAGTCATTTTTATGCTTTTCTTTTCTTTGGCTCTAGCTTTGGAGCTTCTTGCTCAACACCTTCCTCTTCTTCTACATCTTCCCCCATTCCTTGGGTTAATGCAAGTGTTTCTTGTCCTTGCTCGTCTTCATCATCCTTGGCTTCTTCACCTTCTTCTTCTGTTGTGCCCTCACCAAATTTGGCTTTTAAATTCTTCACAAATTTATCCTTCTTCTTTAGTGTGGAGGTATTCTTTAACTCCATATCCACTTTTGACCAAACCACATCATAGGTTCCAAAATGTAGTGCACTTTTGTCCACTTCTTTTGCTAGTAGTGCAGTTATTGCTACTAATGCCTCAGCTATATTTATTTCATAGCCTAGAGGTCTTAACCATCTAACTCTTGGTATGGCAGCTTGTATGTATATATAATCAATATCTACAAGAAAGAAAACAACAGTTACATGTTTATCTACTAATGACATTGGAATTCTTAGCCTTTGCTTCATTGTCTTCTTGAAGTCTTCAAAATAGCTAGTCATAAGGGTCTCAAAATTAGCTCCCATCTACTCTATATATTCATTAACTTGAGCTATGATTAACCTATCAATTTTCCATGCAACTTTGCCGAAAGAAGGAAACTCATTCTACACATAAAAGAATATACAAATCAAAATAGCACCAAATCTACATTGGGCTCCCTTACTTCTCCTTATAGCTGCTAAATTTTCATTAATTTGCTATAGTTACAATTCTGCAAAATCATAAGTATGATCCCTTTTCACCAATTTATGGCCTACATCCACTACAATGCAAGGCACACTATTGAGTCTACTGGATTGGTAAAACTTGTGTACAATGACTCTAATAGCAAAATCAACAAGAGGGTCTTGGATGGTATCAATTCTTATCTCTCTCTTGTTCCACTTGGCACCAGTATTTTTCTCAATTGCCTCCTTAGAATCACTCCTAAGGGTCTTTGGTCGATCTAGGGTTGGGCACCCTATCACTCTATGTACAATTCTCTTTGTGATTTTCACTGGGCCATCCTCCAACCATAAGCTTCCATCATGTATTTTGCTAAGCACTAGCTTGATTTATTTAGTTTTGAATACTATGGGGAATTCTAGGGCTTGCATTAAACCCTTCTTCTCAACAATCTGGTACTCTTCCTTAAACACTCTATTTTCACATAGTTTTTCATAAGCTTCCCTCATTTTCATGTCTCCTATGGCTCCAATCTTACAATCATAACATCTCCTAACATCTTGAACCATAACTACTTGAGGGGATATGCTAGATAATGCTCTAACCAGATCATTCTTATATGCTATCTCTAGTATTGGGCAAAAATTTGGTTGTTTCACTTCATTAGACACAAGTTGTACCTTAAATAGTTCCTTCTCTTGAGTTTTCCTAGAGCTAGAAGCCATTTGTGTGATTTAGGGTTTGTACACAAAGAAAATTTGAAACTACATAGCTTGGCACAAACATAAATACCTCAAAATTGATGAAATCATGCTAAATTGCTATTGAAATTTGCTTAAATACTAGATTCTCTACTACGAAGTCGCTTTGCACTCTTTTTCATCTTTGCTCTTCATTCGTGATGAGTAAAAAAATGATTGAAAACATGATAAAATACCCTATTTTCATTGCATTTAATGCTTAGTGCATTTACAGCTATCCACTTGACTTCTGAAGCATATCTAGATTACTCAGCTTCCATTGGGTTTTCATCACTTGGCATCCACATGATTATTGTCCACTCAGTTTCAACTGAAATTTCTCTCCACTCAGCTTCTACTACCAACTCAGCTCCAACTAATCATTTGGCTTCTACTATTTTTATAGTCAACTCAACATGTGTTGAAATTTTACTCGACATTTGAGGGAAACTTGGCAACACTTCTGAAATCTTGAAATTTTAACTTTCCATCTTTGTTCATACTGATCTTTTCCTTTTAGTACTTTGCTTGTTTAGGATTTGATGTATGATAAAGCTTTGTAAATCAGTCCCTCATGCCTTCTCTTTACTTAGTTTGATGTAGTGTGATCACTTGACCTTTTAGGTGAAGTGATCCCTTCATTTGATGTGCTACTCCCATCTTTCTTCTTCCATGTCTTATTCATTTCTCCTTTGATGTGTTCAACATCTACCTTCTCTTTACCTTTGTTGTTCTTTGAGTTGGGTGCCTTTGACCTTGCAGAGAAATTCCTACTGATATGACTAGTCTTTAAGCAACTGAAACATGTGGTTTGACTCAACCATCTGCTATAGTTTCCTCTAAAATGTGTCCTTATGCAATTTTTAGGAATGTGTCCATATTCTTGACAGTAATGATAGATGTACTTGTTGTTGTAGTCCCAATTGTAGTGATGTCCATAATTATTTCCTCTTATTGACTGATTAGGTGTCCACATAGGTTTTGATCTGCACTCAAAAGCTCTATGTCCATACTTCTTGTAATTGTAGCAGTGAGCTTCAAATCTTGGTGTTCTAGTAGTCATAGTCTTGCATTTATGTGCTTGATGTCCTTATTTTCTGCACTTATGACAGTAACTCACATTCTTAGGTTTGTCATGCTAATGGGCATTCTTGCTTTTGCATACATTAGAGATATGTCCTTTCTTACCATAGAAATGACAAGTATGTTTAGTGTTCTTGCCTTTGTTACTCCTTTCTTCTACAGTCTTGGATGACTCTCCTTGTTTAGTACTGATGTATCCTAGTCCTGAAGTATCACTGCTAGCCGTTGGTGATTTAAATAGTTGCTCAAAGTACTTGATTTCCTCATTAGATTTTGAAGCTCTCTGCAATTTTCTTCTCTCTTTTTAGATCATTTTGCAATTTTTCATTTTTCATCTTCAGTGTAGAGATCTCAATGTCCTTGACATTCAGTTCATGGTGTGCATTCATGATCTGGCTTAGGGTGTCTAGTTACATGTTTGATATTCTTGCAAGTTCAATTGACTTTTCTTCCAATCTATTGGCAAGATTTCTCTTGTCTTCTTCAAGTATAGCCTTGTCTTTAATGGCTCTTTTCTTCTGTTCAATTACCTCACAAAGAATTATGGCTTTTGACTCTTGTTCAAGCTTGAGTGTTCTAATTTCTTCTTCTTGAGCTCTATTATTTTCCATTAGGTCTACTATTGTTGCATCAAACTCTTTAGAATCTCCATTTGCAAATAGTTTTGAGGTGTCAATCTCCTTGTATTGTGTATCATTCTTAGCTATGGCAATGTCTCTTCTTCTCTTTAAGGATTTTCTCAGTTCCTCCCTAGCTTCTTCCAAAGTATAAAGAGCAAGTTGTATATCTATTGTCTGATTCTCTATGATCTTCCCAAGTTTGTAGACTTCCATTTCCAGATCTTTTCTCCAAGCTGTAAGGCTCCTCCTTGCAAGAACTTGGCTCTAATACCAATTGTTGGAATTTACAAGATTTACTTCTGAGAGGAGGGGGGGTGAATTAGAAGTAATTAACTTTAACATTTTCAAAACCTTTTTAACTGAAAAAATTCACATGCATCTAATTCATCTAATAAACATGAAAGTAAAGACATGTATGAAAAATAGATAACACAAGATTTGGTAACCCATAAACCTTCCAAAATGAGAAGGCAAAACTAGGGTGGGGATGACACCCATAAAGTACCACTGTAGCAATATGTAACTATTTAAGGTTACAAAGTTTTAACCACTTCCAGTGGTTTACCCTATGAAAGGCATGTCCTGTTAAAGACTTTACACCCTATTAAAAGTGACCTAGTAAAAGGATTTACAAACATTCACTTAAAATGTTACCTTGTTAAAGGTTTTACAATCCTATTAAGGATTTAGAATGTGGCTACTAAACCTATATAGCTGCTAAGCCAACCTATCAAAATAGGATTTTCATTCGCATAATACAATGGTTAGAGAGTATAGAAGAATGTCTTGACCTGATGACTTGCAATCCTCAATTGCTAATTCCATATCCTTGTTTAGCTCTGTCTACTCTGATCCTTGCTTGATCTAATATGTCACTCTTCGAAACTCTGATACTCTATTCTTGATCAACTAAATTTTGTAATGTTTCTCTGCTCTTCTCTAAGTATTTAAACACCCCTTTGAACTTTTCTATATTTCACTCATACACTTCCCACAGACACACATACAATGGGCTTTTGTCCTCCTTTTAAAGGCTTCAAAGACTTAGGTTTAGGTAGGAATCTACAATCAATATTTACTCTTCATTTCCCACTCAATTCTTACACTTTACCTATTGGTTGCATGCCTCTTCCATTTTTTTTATTAGCTACATGTTGATTACATAGGTAATGGAAAAGATTTGATCTTATCCTCAAGATCCTTCAAGATTCATCCTAAGTCAGCTCAAAAAATGGTTTACATCTGAGTTTGTGAAGATGCAAACTCATATGTTGATTCTATGTTACTTGACACTTACTAGTTGCTAATGCTTGACACATATAGAAATTCTATTTCACTTAGAATCACTTATCACTCGATACTTGAACTTCACTCGACACTTGAAGTTCACTCGACACCTATTGAATTCTCTGGCTTGGCAAACAGTGTAGCTTGGCATCTGTATTATACTTGATATCATTTTGAGAATTTGGTTGTTTGTTGACACTCAAACATCAAAACCAATCTAAGACTAATAGCCCTTTTGCATTAGAGTGGGGTGCATGTGGGACTAAAGTCCCCCACACCCCCCTGTCGACTTACCTCCTACTAGACATCCAATCTCCCGACGGCTTTTACTTCTTCTGGCATTCTTACCTCCTCCATTGATTGTTATCCACCTTCAGCACTATCTTCTATCAACTTCTTTGGATCCTAATAACCCCTACTAGGGTAGACATTTTTTAGTATTGATGACCTCTCTGTTAGCCTTTCTCCTATCGAGTGACATGTTGCAAAGCTCTTGCAAACCTCTCTGATCAGTGAATCCACATTACCACCCCTAGATATATTATCAGCCACCAACGATGGTTAAATAGAAACATCACTACCACCTAGGCTACCAACACATGCTGCCATGTTAGGTGAAACATCAGCTACCCACATGGATTCCAATTAGCTATCTGTATAGTACAAATCTGACACATCAGCGGTATGACCCAACCATGCCAACTTGCTAGATGGATTTTTTGCCTAGATTTGATGGTCGTTTGATCATCACTAGTAGGCTAATTTGCATTGCAACAATGACCGTTTGGACTTCAAATTTAACCCAGTGTTTTACTAAGTAGACCCCTTCTATATGCAGTTTTGATTTGACAGTCTAACTTGGGGAGGCCATATCTTAGTCATCCAGACTCCAAATCTGGTGCAATTTTTTTTGATTTTGGCTATAATTTCCTAAAAAATTTAGTAGTGCTATTATTTTTTGGTTTTGGTACATGAATGTGTTAGACATTTCAATTTTTGGCAACTGTACTTGTCCAATCCTACATTTTGCAACTTCAAATGCTTCGTACGGTCTCATTTAGAAACATTTTCAAGTTCATTTTTTTTTAAAGTGAACAATTTTTCATCTACTTTTCAGATTTGCAATTAGATTATAGGCTTCTGTGGACAAAAATACCACTTTCATAAATAGGTCCTTTTTTATATTGTATTGCTTTGATTAAACTGCAAAATTTTTGTACATCTAAGCTACATTGCTAAGTACCAAATCTAAACTCCAAGAGGAGGTTGTAAACAACAAAATAGAACTCCACTTTTGTCCATTTTAACAAGTGGTCTATTGTAAACACACTACATATAAAGTGCCAAAAGTATCACTTTTGGGGGGGTTCTTTGATTAAGTGAAAGGGGGGGGGGGGGGGGGGTATGTCTTGTGTTCTTGTGTCTCTCTCTCTCATGCTTTTTTAATTTTTTGCATCATGGGTTCACCTAAAACTCCACTTTTAACTTCACACAATTATACTATATGGAAAGATATTGTATGGAGTAGACTAATGGAAATTTTTTAAATCTATATGTTGATGGTACAATTGTAAAATCCATTGATGTTGATGCACAAGTTGATTGGAAAGTTAAAGACAACTAGGCTTTAGGAATTATTAGGTGTTGTGTTCATAGAGATCTCTTCTTACACATTTCCATCTTTAAGAATGCCAAGGGTGCTTGGGAAAAACTTGAAGGGTTGTATGGTAAGGTGGATGAGGAAAAGGGATTTGAAATTGAGGATGATCTACTTCTATTGGATCCTAAGAATTTTGACACAAATCAAGCCTATGTCAACAAAGCCAATGAATTGAGAGCACTACTTAAGTATTATGGCAATCCCATGAAGGATGATAGTTTGATTCATCACATCTTGAAGTGGCTACCTTCAAAGTATGCATCTTTTGTTTCGAGTTACAAAACTCACAGTTGACCATGGGAAGTGCCTTCACTCAACCTTCATTTGATGCTTTTTGCTGAAATGTTGATGTTGGAAAAATCTAAGTTGATAGATATGTAAATTCTCAAATCATCCAAGTCTATGACATTGGTGGCTAGTAATGAGAACCAAAAAAATCAAGGTGGAAAATTTTTTAACAATAGTAAGAAAAAGTAGTGAAAGAAAAAATCACAATCAAAGACACAACAATCTTCCTCCTCACAACAAGGCAATTCTTCTTCCAAAAAGAAGGGAAACAACAACAATAAGGATAAACTATTTTGTGCATATTGCAAGAAACCAAATCATGATGAGCATCATTGCAAGACTAAGAGATTAGATGAGTTGGAAAACTTACTTAGGAAGAAAAAAATCAATGTGCCAAATGCTTCCAAGGATTCATATCCATTCACTTCATAGGGAAAAGGGAAAGCATTTATGGCAAGTTCAAGTTCTTCAGGGGAATGGATTCTTTACTTAGGTGACTCACATCGTATGTTTCTTCAAAAGGACACTTTTCTTCATTAAAGCAGTCCAAGGTACCTCACATCTTTGTAGGGAATGATACACAAGTGGAAGTTGAAGGGAAAGGACAAGTTGAGATGAAAAATGGAGAGTTCAAAGATGTTCTCTATGTTCCTAACCTTACCACTAATCTCCTTTCAATTTACCAAATCACTCAGTATGGAGGTGGCAATAAATTTGAGTTCCTTCCTGATTTAGTAACAGTGCAAAATATTAAGGATGATTCATTGGTTGCAGTGGGTAAAGTTAATCATGACACAAGGCTTTATTCTTTCTCCCACTTTGTGCCTAAGTCTCCTTCACATGCCTTGTTGACACATTCACAATTACAAAGTAAATTATGGCATGAATGGTATGGACATCTTGCCTTCCACTATCTTCACCAACTTAGCTCAAAAAATATGGTCAAAGGTCTACCTACAATCAACTTTTCTAAGGGTGAATGTTCAACTTGTTCAATGGATATGCATCTAGAAGAAAAGTATGACAAAGGGAAGTCTTGGAGAGCATTAGTTGTTCTTGAGTTGGTTCACACTGTTTTAGTAGGCCCTTTTTTAGTGACATCAGTTACCAAGGTTAACTATGTCCTCACTTTCATTGATGAATTTTCATGCTACACATGGGTCTACTTTCTTAATCAAAAGAATGAAGTGTTTGATAATTTTCTAGCCTTCAAGAGTCATGTTGAGAAGCAATCAAGTAAAGCCATCAAGATTCTTCATATGGACAATGAAAGTAGATATGTGGACTCAAGACTTAGAGAATTTTGTGAACTTGAGGGTATTGATCTTTACAATCCTATAGCATTTAGTGCACAAAAGACAAGTTTTTCAATAATGAGGATTAGAACTCTTATGTCAATGGCAAGTTGCATGATTCAAGCTAAGTCTCTTGATCCATCACTTGAGGTAGAAGCTATAAGTAGTGCTAATAAAATCCTTAATAGGTCTCCTCTAAATGTCTTAGATGGAATGACTCCTTTTGAGGCATGGTATGGAAGAAAACTAGTTATGAAACACTTCAAAGTTTTTGGTTGTTCAGCATGGGCACCCATATCTTCAAGGAAATTCAAGGCACTAGCACCAAGGCCTTGTACTTTCATTGGATATGATGAAAGTGTTAAGGCATATAGACTTATAGATTCTGAGACTCATGAGATATTCATAGAGAGGAATGTTCACTTTGAGGAAAGTTCACCTAGCTTATCCTCTAATCCTCTCCATACTTCATACATTGTGGAACTGATAGTGACCATAGTGATACTGATTCAACAGGTTCACTTGTGGGGGATCCTATTGATAGATGCAGGACGAGGTCAACACATTAGAAAATTCCACATGCATAAATTGCTACAGTGATAGGTCCATGTAATTTAGTATAGTTGGGTACACCTTTTCTTCCAGTTCCAAAATCAGGGGATGACTACATTACAAATATTTCAGGCTTGTTTGTGGAGTCCTACATAGAAGATTTGGGAGACATTATTGATGATATAATTCTTCTCTTTAATGAAGAAGATCCTTTTTTAGTTGTTGTGAGGGAACACTCTAAACCTCTTATCCATTCTCTACATGATCAATCTTACAAGGTTGATATGATTGTGGATCCTTATGTACAGTAGTTGTAGGAGGTTTCTTTATCATTCGAGGAGATAGTTGGTTCTTTGGGATATGTTCTACATCCATCCTTGCTAGATCTGAACTTGTTCTTTTCAATAGTGTTGGAAGGGGTGATCATCAGTATCAACACAAGGATAGTTGAGCAAGTTTTAGAGACACCATTCATCTTTGGGATTCTTTCTACATATTGGGGAAGCATCTCATATGTACCTATGACATTTTTTCTTCCTAAGGGGAAGAACATTATTCAACATTCATGGATCAAATTCTACATTCATCTTGGAGCAGCTATCACTAATAGGCATTCTACATTTGGGGGGGGACTACCTTGATCCTTTCTTCTTCTTCTTCTTCTTCTTCTCTCTTATTGGAGGGGGACCTTTTCCTCTTTGGGGGTTTTTTCTTTCTCATGCTTCTCTATTGTCTTAATTACTCTATCCATCCATGCATCTTGTTTTTTCATCTCTCTTTTTGGGGGAGGGTTTCTCCCATGAGGTTTCCCCTCTGTCTCCATTTTCAGAGAGATTGCATTGCATTTCTACATGGGTACCTAAAATGTCCTAGTAGCTAGGACCCATCATGCATTTTTATCATAGCTTTCATGAGCTTAAGTGTGTTCCCCTAAGTTGCACTTAAGGGGGGGTGTTACTGTAAACAATTAATTTTTATTATACTTTACTTAAGTTTACTTAGGTTAATGCATTATTTTATTATTTATTAGTTAGACACCTAGGAGTATGTGTACTCATATGAGTTCTCTTGTTGACAACACATGAGTTAGCAACTCTAATTTAGCACATGGTGTCTACAACATAGGAGTTTGCATAATCAATTGAGTTGTCATGTAGACAACACAATTTTTTACACTCTTATTAAGCACATGGTGTCTACAACATCATTTTACATGACACACCTATGTAAGCTTATCCTCTCATCATTGCACTAACTTCTGTGCTCAATGGAGGATAATCCACTCTTGGTGGACATGTGCTTAGTTGTGAGACTTATCACTTTGTTGACTCCTAGTCATTCTAGAGGCCTTTATATATAGGCACTTCTAGTGTACATATACATCAATTCATTTTCATATTGTTATTCTGATAATACTTTATTGGTCCATATTGTGCCAGTGCTTGAGCTTTTTGATCTTGGTGTGATTTTTCCCTAAGACAAGTTCTTACATGGTTTCAAAGCTATACCAAATTCTTACACACTTTACACTTAATATATTTGGAAAATATGGGGATCCTAAAATGTGGTGTCTTCTTAGTTGAAAATTAGACTACCCCAATCCAAGTAGATATATAGATGCTAATGAGAGGAATATAAAATTTTGATTCTAGGATCCTTTTGCATTCTTTTCTATTTAATGTGTAGAAATGTATGGAAAGATCTATGTCAATTGATAGAAATGTATATATACAAGTAAAATAAGGTATAGAAAAAAGTTAATTAATGATAGGAAACAAGATATAAAATCTAGTGTATCAAACTAACTTCTATAAATCAAGGAGGAAGAATATGTACTCATCTTGAGGTCTAGTAGAGGAAACACATGTAGATCTGTAGAATCCTTGTTTGACTATAATAAACTTGGAAAAAAACTAAGATCTAGAAAATTGGGAGATGAACCTTACTAATGTAAAATCTAGGTTCAATAGGACCAAGTTGGACCTAATTCAACCTATGTTCAAATGTAGTTTTACCTATGCCTTAGAGGATTGCATATGAAGATCTTGACATTATGATTGTAACTGCACTTCTAAATCTAAAATTCTATTATTCTAAACCTATTCAAAAGAGAAGGTGGGATTTTTAGGGGAAAGGGGATTTCCTTATTCAAGCCCATGTATAGGAAGTAATATTGAAATGAGATAAGGCTTGCAAAAAAAGATAAATTATAAATGTTAAATTTCTTATAAAACCCATGTGTATGGATCTAAGTCCACTACATTAAAAAATATGTATACTTTATTGAATGTTGGGATGTAGAATTTAGGATGTCTCCACTTATACAATAGGTCAATATTTTCCCAAATCATAGATCATGGATGTATATATTATTGATCTGATTTACTAGAGAGGAAGAAGCATAAATATTGGATGTAGATATCCTCCCTTGATGACTAAATGATTTGTCTCCTATGAAGAAAGAAACTCTATTTATGGAAGGAAATGCTCAATCAGTTGATAGATGGATGCAATTCCTTCAATGAATTATTTCTTACTTGTTTGAGATCCTTTAATGTATAACATCTTTCTTGGAGATGGTTGAGATCTTTTAATTGTTTATTTTAAAAATAAGAGGAAGAGGCTCTTTGTATCTAGTGATTTATGGGTTAACTTTCATGATGGTTGTCTTTACTAAGGCAGTGGTGGAGATTCCTAACTAAGTCTCAAGAGTTTTTCTAGCTCTCCCTAAGACTATTCCTTGGTATTTCTAGGGTAATTTTCATTACCCTATGCACAGATTAATTCTACAATCCCTATCCTCTTTAGAACTCTCCACCAACTTCAAACATCAACCATACCTCAAACTCAACTATGCACTCATGGGCTCAATTCAACCACCTTTCCTCTAAAACTTCTCTTGGTAATAGGAATAGTTATCCTTACTATTCATGATATGTCTTCAATCCATTTTGATCAATTTTGATGGGTTCATCTTAGGATTTTCTATCGAGTCCTAAGTTTTCAAGGTTTTAGGCCTTGTGGACTTTTTGCTCCAATTAGGCCTCCTTAAACCTGATTTTTTAGAATAGCTCTAAATTTCTCCAAACTAACCCCCAACTTGGTTAGGTATTCTCTCTAAGGTATTTCTAGGCTTCAATATTCCCTAGGTCTTAGTCCCCCAAAAAGTCCATACATAGGACTTTCACCAAACCCCTATTTTTGAGGGTTTCTAGGGCATGTGACTCTGTCTGGTTTCTTTGATCTGAACACATGATTCAATGGTCTCCTCTATAGTAATCCTTGCATAAAACTATCTATGAAACACTCACCTTCATTTATATACTTATTAATTGGCACACCTAATCCATTAAACAAGCCCTCTTACTCTTGTCTTGTACAAGCACCTAGCTAGAATGCCTCTGCACTCACCTAGGGCTTGTTAGTAAGATTAAATCCCCTTCAAAAAATGAATGCATGGACCATATTTAAACTATATATAGAGTCCCCTACTTGATTCCAAGAGGCCATGGAAGTTCAACCATAGGAATTCAAGTGGGGCACATATTTACAAGACTAGCTTTGAACCAAAGAGTGAATATAAAACACACAAAAAATTAACAAAATTGATAACAATACGTGCAAAAAAATTAAACCAATGCTACACTAGGTAAGTAATCAACATAAATTGAAGATTCAATGTAGTAGTTTTGTCCTGTCAATCCATATATGATTGGATGAAGGCTCTATTATGCAATTATAGTCAATTCTTGCTCTTTCCAATCATTAGTCCATACAATTTCATTTCCCAATTGTCAAGTTAGGATTTATATTACCTTATATATCTAATTCCCATATTTTTGGACCCTTATGTCATTCTTAGAACACCATTAAGATGATTTCCTAGTTTTTAGGAAAAGTTGTCACGAGCAACTTTTGCAACTTTTTGCTAATTGAGCAATTCCCTCTCCTAACTTGAATAACTCAATCCAAAATCAAATAATTGGATCCTAAAAAACCTAAAAAAAATTTTAAAAAATAAGTGCCACTCTATTGTGGGATTTTGGTCAAACTTTGATCATTTTTTGTTGACTTTGCTAGGACTTTGACTTTAGAGCCTGACTGAGCATACAAATCACAACCTCTAAACAACCTTAACTCAACACACACACCAAATAAACCTTGGGAATTTATGATTATTCCTTATTACCTTGGTGGTTGGATAGAACCAGCTATAGGCCAAAAATAGAGTAGAATCTAAGTAAGACTCTAGGGTGCTCCTACACCATTCTCCCCTTAAAACATAAAGATAAGGGATTTGTGGTGTTGAGAACTTTAGATTGATACCATGCTTCTTGAAATCAATTTCCGCTATCTAGGTAGACTCTAGTTAGTGTCTCCACTTAGCTAGGTGCTCCATGTATGTCTTATGTCTAGTCTTCTTCTTCACTCTTGAATCTAGAATCTTGTCAACCTGTGGTTTGATCTTATTGTAATGGACACCCTGGAAATGCCCAAAAACTAAACCAACTACTGGTTTAGATTTTAATGTCTTTGCATAAATTTGACACCACATAACATGAACAAGAAGGAATTTATGCAAACTGAAGATTGAACTACTATTGAAATAATACTAGTTTTCAAACTAATAAAATCAAATACATAGAAAACTCTTCAACTCACTAATTACTCCAACATTATAACATGATATTTTAGTAATGACTTCCCATCTTGCTGCTAACAAAATCATCCCTCCACAATGGCATAAGTATCGAACAAGGAGTGAGAAAGATATGAGCAAACACCCAATCTTCCTATAGCTAGAGATGTGCCCAAGATACCTATTAATGAAGTTGATAGAAATGAATTCCAAAGGATAAACCCCAAGGGAACAATGTCTATAATGTCATGAGACATGATAGACATCCTCTAATTCCAAGAACAAATCTATAACTCACACATCCATTTTCTTCTCATATTTTTCCCTCCTAACAATAGCCACAATCTCTCATTTTATGCCTACTTCATAGGGTCAACCACTTTTCACAAGCAACGTGGGATAAATAAAAACAAAATTAAATAAAAGAAAAGGCTAACGGTCACACAACTAGACAACTAATAAAGTGGGGATATTACAGTCGACCCCCCTTGAAATTACTTGTCCTCAAGAAATCCAACAACACGATGAACTCCAACCTCCACCTGGATCCCAAATGAAGTAGTATGTGACATCCCTATGGACATTACACCAACTACAAACTAGCATCATTAGGATCAACCACATGTCCTACAACCTAGCACCCAAAACTTGTTCTGATGATATAGAAGTTAGAATGTTACCAGAAGGCAACTACATAAAAGATCTATGAAACCTCTTCTTCCCTGTATCCACCCACATAATACATATTGGATTGGAATCCTGATTATCACCAACATGCATTGAAAAAGATGTAGCTACAAGTCAATCATATGCACTCATGCCAACTATATCAATAATATATATAGCCACATCAAAATATATGGACCTAGGAACAACACTAATTGCCACAACAGAAAAATGAACTAAATCTATAGTTGATGAAAACTCATAATCATCAACATGTGCACCATCATTAGAACACACATCAACAATTGCATGCATACTGCTAAACTTCTCATTGGATGGTTTAACTAAGACATAAGTGGTTGCTAATATGACAACATGCTCACATTCTCCTAATCCCACTATTGATGCATCACCATCCCATGAAAAAGTCTCATATGTGGACTCCTGACTCTTCACACATGACTCCACTAAAACACCCTCATCACCAACATCATAGCTAGGTGGCTCTATATGTGTCTTGATCCCACCTAAGGAAGCAACCACCTCTTGCATTGTAGCAACACCATGAGATCTCACATACAAATCTTTAATAATAATCTCCTCCTTGAGAGAGCTGAAAGTATTAGTGGTAACAACTGCATCAACTATCTCTCTTCTAACTATAGCAAGAGCTCTAAGAGCCTCAACCTGATGAAGCTTGGTGTCATTATCCTTTGCTACCATTGACACAACCATATGTCCCTATGAAATAATTCCATCATCAACATTATAGATAGGACTTGCAAATGTTGTACTAAATATAGGTACATTTGCATCAGGGACTCTTGTCGGGGAAAACTCAAGCTTCCTTCCCTGCAACCTCAATGTCGACCTTTTAAAGGCAAAAACCATATACATTGCTACCCTTTCAATTGCCTCTAGATATAACAAGCTCTTTTTTAATCTCTATTGATGAAGCTTAAGTTTCTCCATACTCTCCCATAAAGCATTCATCTTCATGCTAACTTCATCATTACTCCACTGACTTCTAGAACTACTAGTCCTTCTATGTCTATCCATGGCTAGAAAATGCTAGAGTGTTGGTCACTCCAATTGTAATAGAAAATTAGACAATAATATAAATTTCCTACCCCATAGGATGGCAGGAAATTGCTCTATTACCATTGTAAAGGACACCCTGGAAATGCCCAAAAAATGAACCAACTACTGATATAGATTTTAATGTCTTTGCATAGATTTGAGAACACATAAAATGAATAAGAAGGAATTTATGCAAACTAAAGATTGAACTACTGTTGAAATAATATTAGTTTTCAAACTAATAAAATAAAATACATAGACAACTCTTCAACTCACTAATTACTCCAACATTATAACATGATATTCTAGTAATGATGTATAGAATGCCACAAGAGAGGATAGACATCCTCTAATGCCAAGAATAGATCTGTAACTCATACATCTATTTTCTTCTCATATTCAACTTGCCTAACAATAGCCACAAGCTCTCCTTTTATGTCTACTTCATAGGAGTGACCACTTTTTACAAGCAATGTGGGATAAATAAAAAAGAAAAGAAAAGAAAAGAAAAGGCCAATAGTCACACTACTAGACAACTACTAAAGTGGGGATATTACAATGATTAGGTACCTTGAGTTCTTCCACATCTTTACTTACCTTAGTACTATATTTTTCATCATCCATCTCTAGTCCTTTATATTTGATCAAGTCCCTCACATTGACTATAGGAGAGATGGACATCTCCTTCAGTAATTCCACCTTGTAGGCATTTAGACCATATTTAGCCAATGCTTTGCATGGCACAATCCTTTTCATCTGTAGGTTACTTGGTATGCCTTTTTGTAGTCTAGCCTTGTTTAATAAAACCATAACCAAGTCTCCTACTTCAAATTGTAGGTCTCTTCTCCCTTCATCTTTCTTAGCTTTAAACTTTTGATTTGCCTCCATCAGTGTCTTCTTTACTTCCTCATGTACCTTTCTCATTAATTGAGAAAAATCATTAGCATGCCCATTAATTCCCACACAACCCTTCCTATCTCCAAGCTCAAGAAATCCTCTAGAATGTAACCCATACACCACTTCAAATGACTTCTACCAGTAGTCTTGTTAGTACTGTCATTATAAGAAAATTCTTCTTGATGAATGACTTTCTCCCATCCTTGTCCATACTCCTTAGTCAAGCATCTCAACAAGTTACCAAGCACCCTATTTACTACCTCTATTAGACCATCCATTTGGGGATGATAGGTAAAGCTATGAGACAAACTAGTTGCCAGTCATTCCAAAGGGTCTTCTAGAAATGACCCATGAGCTTCACATCTCTATTTGTCACTATTTTCATTGGAAAGCCATGTATCCTAACTATCTCCTTGAAGAAAACGTGACTAGTATCTTGTGTTGTTTTATATAGGATAAAGTGACTCATCTTATTGAACTTTTCCACTACCACAAAGACACTCTACAAAATAGTTGGTGTTCTAGGTAACCCTAATACAAAGTCCATGCTTATACATTCCCAAGACCTATTTGGGATGGAAATGGCTGATAGAGACCTACATTGTATGATGTTCCCTTTTCTTTATGACATACTCCACACTACTCTACATATCTCCTTACATCTTTTTACATCTTAGGCCAATAGTATAACCTCTCTACTAAGTCTATGGTCTTGTACAACCCAAAGTTCCTTCTCAAACTTCCATTATGTTTTTATTGAATAGGATTCTCCCTCATGGAACCTATTGGAACACACAATTATTTTCCCTTAAATAGTAAACCATTTTGTAATGTGTAGTCAACATATTCACTATGAAAATGATTGTCAAATTCAGTGCACACCTTATGGATCTTTGAGAAGTTTGCATCTCCTTTGTAGAGGTCTTTGAATCCCTCAACTCAAATTCTCTACAACTAGATCTCCTAAATAGTGAGCAACCTCCTACTAAGTGCATCTACAATCTTGTTATTTACTCATTTATTATGCTTAATAGTGAAGGTGTAAGACTGTAGTAAGTCCATCCAATTGATATGCCTTAAACTTAGCTTATCTTTAGTGTTGATCTAACTAAGGGCTTGCTTATTAGTGAAAACCAAAAACTCCTTAGGCAATAGATACTACCTCCAATTTTTAATGGCTTGTACCAAAGCATATAGTTCTAAGTCATAGGACAAATACCTAAACCTAGCCTCATTTAACATTTCACTAAAGAATGTCACTGGCATGCTTTCTGGGTTTAGGACTAAATCTACTGCAATGTTACTTGCATCACATTCCACTATGAATGACTTATTAAAAATTGGAAAAACTAGCATAGGTTGGGTAGCCACTTCCTTCTTCAATATTTCAAAGCCTTCATTGGCTCCCTTGGTCCACACAAACTTTGTCTTGACTCCTCCTTTTATGGTGTCAAGGACTGATGCACATATTTCACTTAATCTTCTTATAAAATTCTATAAAACTAAGCAAACCCATGAAAACTTATGACTGCAGTCCTTGTCTTAGGAGTAGGCCAGCTTAAAATGGCCTTAGCCTTTCTCTTGTACATTTTCAAATTACCTTGTGATACAAAAAAACCTAGGTAAACTAGGTTTTGTTTCATGAACTCACTCTTTTCAAGGTTTATGGTGAGATTTTCCTCTTAGAGTTTATTAAACACAAGTTCTAGGTGTTTCATGTGTTCTTCTTTTTTTTACTAAAAATGAGGATATCATCTAAATATACTACCATAAAGACTCTTATATAGTCCTTTAGAACCCCATTAGTTACCCTCATTAAGGTACTAGGTGCATGATGGGGACACAACCCAAGAACAGAATGGACACAATAGAAAAGGGAAAATTATATTAACTGAGAAAATAAGCTAGTACAAATAGTACAAGAAAATAAACTTCAAAACATGCCCTAAGGGCTTACAATAGCATAAATCTGGAGATAATTTCTCCTTTCAGTACCTCCTCTCAAACTCCACTCTGAACTACCTTTTACAATGCCAAAAATCTCCTTAAATAGACCCCGGAGGGTTAAGGACTAGGAGTACATTCTAGAAAGTGCTAGTAGGCTTCCACTGACCAAATAGAAGGTTCCAAAAGCTGCGTTAGAAGTCGGTGCAAATCTAGAAGAATCCAAAAATGGTAACCGAACTTCCGGGAGGCATAACTTTTGAACCGTAGCTCTGATTGACGAACCGTTTATATTTTCGAAAAGCTCTCGAAGCGCTCTATAGTCCTATGGACAAGCTTGGCTTGTCCCCCATTTTTCAGCCCTTTTTGAGGTCATTTAATGCCCCTAACCTGACTTCAAAGCATTCTTAGGAGGTCTCCAAAACCTGAAAAACTGCAATAACTTTCGAACCGTGGGGCCTTTTGACCTGATTCTTTTTCTGGAATGCTCTAAATCACAATTACATTCATCTGGCCAATTTACACCTTCTAGGTCACCAAAATGATGGCTAAATTGCATGCTCCTATTTTTTCAGGATTTTCTAGCACACTGATAGTTGAATTGTGAGATTTGGAACCTCTATTTGACCCAAATGGGTATCCAAAAATGTAAAGACATGAAACAGAAACTAAGTCTAAGTAGATTTTTTTTTGGGTGACACAAGATTTCCCTTATACCTCTGGATGCTCCTACATCAATGCATTTGTAAGCCCAAATGACATTACTAGCCACTCATATAACCCCTTTGTGGTCTTAAATCATGACTTCCACTCATCTCCCTCTTTCATTCTAACCTGATAGTAGCCAATTTTTAAATCAATCTTGTAGAAGTATTTAGCGCTCCCTAAGCAATCCATCAAATCTTCTATTCTAGGAATATGATACCTATTTCTAATAGTTATCTTATTTATTTCCCTAGAATCATTACACATTCTCCACTTACCTCCCTTCTCAGGAGCCAATACTACTAGGATAATACATGGGCTTATAATCTTCTTGATTAGACCCTAATAGGCAATATGCCCTTGGCACAAAATCAATGTGATGGCCAATTGTTCTCTTTGGTAGTAATTTAGCTAGTGTACCTCCACAAATGATGCCTTTGAACTGATCTAGCTATTGTTTCACCTCTTCTAGCATAGGTGAGTGTTTAGGTGCCTCTTCCTTCCTTGTTTTCACCAATATAACATAGCCCACTCCTTCTTCTTTCTTCATATCTTTTAGGAGTTCCTTCTCACTCATCAAGAGTGTATTGGATTCTACCTTCTCTATTGCATCTTCTTCTATCAAAGACTAAATTTTAAAGTTACCCCATTCTTCTTGAATGAGTAGTGGTTCTTCTTGCCATGGTGTACTACCTCCCTGTCATATTTCCATAGTCTTCCATGAAATAGATGTTATGGATCCATTGGTAGCACATCACAAAGTATTCATCTTGATACTTGCCTATGGCTAACTCAATCCATACTTGCTCATTAACTAATATGTTATGCCCTTTATTCAACCAATTGACTTTATAGGGACATTCATGAGGTATCTTGGTGAGTTTCAACTTCTGAATTGCCTCCTCTAAAATGACATTATCAGTTGGTCCAAAATCAATTATGACCTTAGACACTTTGCCTAATATCTTGAACTTGACCCTAAAAAGAACCCTCCTTCAGTTGTGCTCATATTTGGTAGGATATTTGATCAATATCTTTTTAGCATTATATTTTCACCTTTCTCTAAATCCAAACTCACCTCTAAGTTTTTAGGAAAATCCTCCTCTTGCACATATGCTATCTTTTTCTCCCCTTGTGAAGATGATGTTTTATTAGGACACCTATTTTTGGAAATATAAAGGAGAGTAACTAAGAGGGGAAAGGTGAATCAATTAATACAATAATACATCCAAGATCCCTTAGATGTTGGTGCAGAATAAACTTTGAAAATTGAAATGTTGATGCTCGACATAGACACAATTAATGTTGTAACTCAGTAGATATTGAATGTACTCAGTAATGAATTTCCTTTGTAGAGCTTAAGATGTCATCAATGATTATCATCACTTTAACTTAATTGCATGCATAAAAGAAATAACATGAACACATTTGACACCAAGATTTAATGTGGAAGCCCAATTTGGGAAAAACCACCAATTGTAACTAGTTACTAATTTTCACTCTTCTAAAGTGAGCCCTATTAAGAGCCAACCCTATTAAAGGTTACAAAACACACTGCTAGGTGTGACCTTGTTAAAGGATTTAATCACCCTATTATTAGTGGCCTTGTTAGAGGTCTTTAGAGAATTTAGTAGAATTGCCACCTTGTTAGAGGATTTGCAAATTGTTGTTAATCCAACTCTGTTAAGAGATTTTAGGTCACTTCTGCAATGGTTAGAGAATAATAAAGAGATGACCTAATTTAGATGCAACTAATTTGCTAATCATAGATCTTTGTTCTGGCTTGTACTTGATCCTTCCTGATTGAATGCATCCTTTTAGCTCCTCAAATACATCCTTCTTATCTTTAGATTTTCTTTCTTAGAGAAATTCTCAAATCTTAATTACTTCTTCTATCTCACGCATTATCCCACAACTTGACCGTATATCTTTTATTTTGTCAAGTCGGCTAGAATATGACTTATAATCATTAGCATTCATCATCTCAGTCAGCTAGAACCAATCAATTAATCTTAATATGAAAAAATAAGAAAATCCTCCATTAGTCGACCCAACTTGGTAAACACTAACTCAAAAATGATTTCCCTATGTTGACCAAGTGAAGCTTAGTTAACACTGCAAAGTAGCAAACTCCTTTGGTAATTGAGTCAACTCAACTAGCACTAATTCCATCAACATTTCCTTCATTAATCGAGTGAGCTCAGTTAACACTCATCTTCTACAAACTTTCCTTCGATGCCTAAGTGAACTCAGTAGACATTGTCTTATGAACAAAAATGCATAGTAAATCTAGAAAACTGTCTTCACTGTCTAAGTGAGCTAAGCATGCATTGATTGATAATGATATCACATTTGTATAACATCAAAGACAACACACAATTAATCAATTGTATCCAACAATCTCCCTCTTTGGCATTGATGACAACACAACATGTCATGACACAATGAAATTTTGGAATAAGAATAAAATAAGGAGCATATCCTTAGTTTCATTGAGAGAACTTTCTTTATCAAAAAACTTATGTTTGCAACAATCTTCTACTAAGTACATTCTCCCTCTTTGTAATAACAAAAATTTCTATTAGATATAATAGTAAACTTCTCCATTTTTGACAACACATGCCAAAGACAATAATTTTGATAGTATCAATGTACCTTAAGTACTGATTCATTTGCAATATGCCCTTGTTGCAAGATGCCCTTGTCAATACTGCATCAACTGATTGATCTTCAACTTGCTCTAGTTGATGCATCATTGAACTTTATTTAGTCAGCTTCAGATAGAGGAATGAACCCTAGCTTACCTTTTAGATACAAAATGCATGTTTAGGTAATGGCTTGGTGAATATGTCTATAATTTTCTCTTTTGTATTTATATATTCCAATCTGACTTCTTTATCTTGCACCAATTCTCTTAAGAAGTGATATTTTATAACAATGTGCTTTGTTTGTGTATGCATCACTGGGTTCTTTGATATATTGATTTCACTAGTGTTATTACAATATATGACTACTAGATCTTTGATCTCTACCTTCATTCCTTCCAACAATTGTTTGAACCAAAAAATGTTAGAACAATTGACTCCTACTGCCACATGTTTTTCCTCTATTGTGGATTGAGAGATACAATTTTGTTTCTTACTTGTCCAAGAGACTAGTCTTTTACCAAGAAATAATGCTCCACTACTAGTGCTTTTTTTGTCATCAAGACTTCCTACCCAATCAAAATCAGTAAACACCTTCAAGTCTAGATTGCCTCTAAGTTTGTACCATAAGCCATAGTCTTTAGTACCTTTTAGATATCTCATAATTCTTTTGATTTTTATCATCTGATTTTCTCTAGGATTTTCTGATAATCTTGCCACCATACCAATTGCTAATGCAATGCCAGGCCTTGTATGTACTACATACTACAATTTTCCAATCATTGATTAGTATGTGGTATCCTACTTCTTTGGAACCATCATTTTTGGAAAGCTTGTGTTTGGTAGACATAGGGATTCCAATTGGTCTTGAGTCTTCCATTCCAAATTTCTTTAATATCTCCTTGATGTATTTTGTTTCAATGATTTAGATACCATCTTTCTTCTATCGAATCTATAATTGAACAAAGAATTTTATCTCTCCAAACATAGACATTTCAAATTTCTTTCTCATTTATTCTAAAAATCTTTTGCACAAGTCATCATTTCCTTTGAATAATGTGTCATCAACAAATATTTCAGCCAACACAATCTTCTTGTCTGGTCCTTTGATATATAGACTACTATTATAATTTTTTCTTTGAAATCCAATCTGTATCAAATAGTTATGTACTCTTTCATACCAAGCTATGGGAGCTTGATTAAGACCATATAATTCTTTGTGTAATTTTTAGACCATGTCTCTTTTGTTAGGATCTACAAAACCTTTTGATTGTTCAATGTAGACTTCTTCATCAAGAATTCCATTCAAGAATGCAAATTTAACATCCATTTGATATACTTAAAATCCTCCATGAGCTACATATGCAGGTAATGTTCTAACACCTTCTAATCTTGCAATAGGGGAAAAAGTTTGACCATAATCAATACCTTCTTCTTGAGAATAGCCTTTACATACCAATCTTGCTTTGTTTTTAGATACTTTTCCATCTTCATTTAGCATGTTTCTGAACACCCACTATGTTTCAATTACATTTTTATCTTTGGGTCTAGGAACTAGAGTCCAAGTTTTATTCTTCTCTATATGTTCTATTTCTTCATTCATTGCTTCAACCAAAATTTCATTATCTAATGCATCTTTAGTATTTCTTGGTTCAAATTTAGCAAGTAAACATATACCTTTCAATTTGCTTCTTGTCATTGTTCCATTAGATTTGTCTCCAATGATCTGATCAGGTGCATGATGCCTTCTGACATTTTGCTAAAATAGGTTCTTTGTATTTGGTATGAGTTCCACTATTTTCATCATGAACTTTAGTATCAAGCTTGAGTCCCTTTTCCTGTGACTCAAGTCCTTCAAACTCGGTTTGAACTAGCTCGGTAGCTTCTAACTATGACTCATGTCCTTCAAAGTGTAACTTGGGTTGCACTATTTGTATCTTGATAATTGTTGGAGTTTTTGGGAACTCAAAAGGTGAAGCCTCCTTTCTTTCATATAGATTTGATAGGGTATCAATTTCATAGTAAATGAATCTTCTATAATCCTCTGACTCTTTGTTGCTTTCTTCTTCACTCTTTTCTGTAAACTCACCAATTCTAACATGTGCACTTTCTATGATTTAATGAGTATAAAAATTCAAACATTTGTATGCTTTTCTTCTGTAGGAGTATCTTAGAAATATGCCTTCATCACCTTTGACATCAAATTTTCCTTTTCTAGACTCTTTCAGGATATAACATTTCCTGCCAAATATTTTCAAATAACTTACATTAGGTTTGTAGCCATATCATAGTTCATAGGGAGTTTTGTTTGAGAATTTCTTCAACTAAACTCTATTCAAGGTATGAACTATAGTGCTAATAGCTTTCTTCTTGTATTTGATTGCAACATTCTTTTCTTTCATTAGTGTCCTTGCACAATCCATGATGGATCTATTTATTCTTTCAACTATACCATTTTGTTGAGGTGTACTAGGGGATGATACTTTTCTTTTGATTCCTCTTTCAATGCAAAAATTATTGAATTTATTGGAGCTCAATTCACCACCTCTGTCTAATCTTAAGCATTTCAATCTCTTTCCAATTTCTTTTTCTACTCTTGCTAGATACCACTTTAATTTTTTAAAAGCTTCTATTTTTTCTCTTAGATACATCATAGTCATCATTTTAGAATAATCATCAACAAAAAGAATGAAGAACTTTTCTCCACTATAACTCTCTATTCCAATAGGTCCACATAAGTCAGTATGTACAATTTCTAAAACTTCTTTTGAATAATAGTTTTTTCTCTTGAAACTAGTCTTTCCCATCTTACCAATTTGGCAATTCTTGCATAAACCCATGTTAGTTATCTTCAATCTAGGAATACCTCTTACTCTTTTATGTTTTCTTATCTTAACCAAATTTTCAAAGTTTAAATGACATAGTCTTTTGTGCCATAACCAGCTTTCTTCTACTTGAGAAATAAAACATGAAGATTCACTGAGATCAAGATAAAATAGATTATCTTTTGTTTGCTTGCTAGATCCAACCAGGTTTTGTTTGTCATCCAACAATTTTACCTTGCCATTCATGAATTGTACCTTGAATCCAATGTCATTCAAATGTGCCATACTCAGTAGGTTATGTTTTAGTCCTTTAAACCAATAAGCATTATCATATATAAGTTCATTATTTAATGATATATGACATTTTCCTTTTATGTAGCAAGGTTCATTATTACCAAATATTACACTTCCTCAATCATAATGTTCAAAATGTTCAAACTTTGTTTTATCTCCAGTCATATGGTGTGAGCATCCACTGTCAATAATCCATGTATCATTTTTTCTAACATGAGAGATAAGTGCCATCTTATCTCCTTCATCATCAAACTCATCTTTTACAACAATATATACCATTTCATCTTCACTACTATCAGAATCTTTAGCCATAAAACAAGTTTTCTTTCCTTTGTCCTTGTAGTTCTTATGATTTTTGAATTCCCTCTTGCTTTTGTGCTTGTGGATTTTATTTTCATCCTTTCTTTCTCTGTTAGGACACCTAGCAACAATATGACCAACTTCTTCACAAGAGAAGCAGATTAGAGGAATTTTAATTTGTACTTTTCTCTACCTTTGGAATATTTCTTTGCAAGTAGGTCTTCAAAAATTTCAATATCACTGTCAAAAATTTCTTTAGTTTCTTCCTCACTTCCTAATTTATTGGCTTTTTATTTCTTTCTCTTTTCCTTAAGTGAGATCTTGGCTTCAAATGTAGACACAATATTCTTGGAAATAGGAACATAGTTATCATAGTTGTCTAATTTAAAAGCTATCAGTCTTTCAACTACAACATCCAAGGTTAATTTATTATTTGGATCACATCTCATTTCTTGAATAGTAGGTACTCTAATTGCATAGATAGGAAGAAGAGTTATGAGTACCTTGCTTACAATAGTTGTCTCCTAAATGTCTCCTCCTACTACTTTGATTGCACTTACACTGGCCTTGATTCTTTCCACATATTTTGTAATGTTTTCATCTTCTCTCAGTCTCATTTGGTCAAATTGTCCACTAAGAATTTTTGCTTTGACACTTCTTACATTGTCATCTCCTCCATAGATATCTTTTAGTTTGGTCCACATTTCATGAGCATTTTGATAGTCTTTTACCTCATCAAATTTAGCATAACTAAGAGCAGATGCAATATCAATCATCATGATGTTATGATTCTTCTTTTTAACAATATCTTCAACTAATAATGTTCTAGTGGGAGTTTTGTATTCAATATCAAGATATTTGAAACGTAAGTCACTAGTAGTAGCTAGATGTAGCCTAATAAGTCCTTTCCATGTTGAAAAATTGTCTCTTTTCAATTTGGGAATCTCTCTTTTGTAAGACATCACGATCTTTAGCTTAGGTCCTTAAAACCTTCTCTACAAGCTCCAAAACAACTCTGATACCAATTGTTGAATATATAAAGGAGAGTAATTGAGAGGGGAGGGGTGAATTAGTTACTACAAAAATAAATCCTAGATCCCTTAGATCTTAGTACAAAATAAACTTTGAAAACTGAAATGTTGATGCTTGGCATACACACAATTAGTGTTGTAACTCGATAGATACTGAATGTACTTAATAAAGAATTTTCTTTGCACATCTTAAGATGTTATCAATGATTATAATTACTTTAATTTAATTGATAGAATAAAAGAAATTGCATGAACACATTTGACAACAAGATTTAGTGTGGAAACCCAATTTGGGAAAAAACCACCAATTGTAACTAGTTACTAATTTTCACTCTTCTAAAGTGAGCCCTGTTAGGAGCCAACATTGTTAAAGGTTACAAAACACACTATTAGGTGTGACCATGTTAAAGGATTCAATTACCCTATTAGGAGTGACCTTGTTAGAGGTCTTTCAACAATTCAATAAAACTACCACCTTGTTAGAGGATTTGCAAATAGTTGTTAAGCCAACTCTATTAAGAGATTTTATATCACTGCTACAATGGTTAGAGAGTAACAATGAGATGACCTGATTTAGATGCAACTAACTTGTTGATTATAGATCTTTGTTTTGGCTTGTACTTGATCCTTCCTAATTGAATGTATCCTTTCAGCTCCTCAAACACATCCCTCTTATCTTCAGATTCACTTGCTTAGAGAAATTCTCAAATCTTCATTACTTCTTCTATGTGATACATTATCCCATAGCTTGACCTTATGCTTATATCTTTTCTTTTGTCAAGTCAACTATAATATAACTTAGAATCATTAACATTCATCATCTTAGTCAGCTAGAACCAATCAATTAATCTTAATATGCCAAAATAAGAAAATCCTTCATTAGCTGACCTAGCTTAGTAGACACTAACTCAGAAACAATTTCCCTATGTTGGCCAAGTGAAGCTTGGTTAACACTACAAATTGGACAACTCCTTTGGTAACCGAGTGAACTTGGTTAGCAGTGATTCCATCAACATTTCCTTCATTAACTAAGTGAGCTTAGTTAACACTCATCTTCTACAAACTTTCCTTGGATGCCTGAGTGAACTTAGAAAACACTTTGTTCTGAATAGAAATGCTTAGTAGACATAGAAATCTATCTTCATTGTCTGAGTGAGCTTGACATACACTGATTGATAATGATATGACATTTTTGTAACATCAAAGACAACACAAAGTTAATCAATTGTATCCAACAACCTATAAGTTGGGTGACCCACTTGCCCATAATTGTGATACTTCATGGAAGAACTATGGGAACTTTTTCTAAATCCCTTTGAACTTCCTCTTCCACCATTGGGAAATCTTCTTCCTCTTCCATAACTACCTAATTTATGAGGTTCATGTTCTTGTTCAACAAACTTGGAGTCTTCTTGGCCTTTATTCTCATTGCTTCTTCCACTAGAACCTCCTCTATGTCCTCCTCTAGAATCTATACCTCTTCCTCTGCCCTTAGTACTTGAGTCTTGTTTCTTTTTCAACTTTTCTTCTGCTTTAACAACCATCTAATAATATCTATGAAGGGTAGTAAGTGTAAAGAGACTTAGTTCTTCTTATATACTCCATCTAAGACCGTTTAGATACTTTCCAACCTTAATGCTGAGGCTTAGTTTTTGAAACTCCTCAGTATAGGTAGTCATGTCTAGGTCTCTTTGTTTAAGATTCTATTTCTTCTTATGTAGTCAGATGTCATAATCCTCTAGAAAATAATTTTCTTTCACCTTAGCAACCATATTCTTCCAATTGACTATTGTCTTCTTGCCTTCCCTCTCTCTTTCTTCTTGCAAGAACTTCCACCAAGTTTATGCTTGTCCTCTTAACGTTGATTTGGATATCATCACCTTTTGTGCCTTTTTTATTCCATCACATTCAAAGTGATTTTCCATACCCTCAATCCATTCCATAACTAACTCTACATCCATTATTCCAGTAAAGATAGGAATGCCTTCTAGTGCTTTGGCACTTAGTGCCTTTATTTCCTTTAGAAAAGGTTCCTTTGCTAGTGGATGGTCTGATTCTAGTTCTATTTCCTCTTCTAATTGATTCTTCATTTGTCCTTATCCACTTCTAACTTATCTTTATCTTGCCTGCAATTTTATTAACTTCCTCTAGGTTTTTTTCATCTCTTCCACAACTTCCTCAAGAAGCTTGATCTTCTCTTGTTGTTCTATCAAATCCGTTTCTAACTCCACATTGGTCACCATGATGCTTTCTCCTATGGATTCACTTACACTAGTAAATTTAGACCTAATTTTTGATGAGGATTCATCACAATTTTGACACCACTATGTTGATAAAATGATGAACACAATCATTGATTTTTTTTTGTCTATTTTATGACACCCTAAACATTTGTCAAAATTGCAATGTTACAATGGTAGATATATCAATGGAGCTATTGTTAGGATATCCACCTCAACCTACAAGCATTGTTTACTACACTATCCACCTATGTGACCAATGGTTGTCAAAATTACAACGAATACTAGTAGACATGTGCGTCACACATATAGCATCCCCATTGAAATGCTATGGGTTTGTGTGTCAAAATTGTGATGAATACTCATCAAAACTCATGTCGCATGCATAGCATCCTCATTGAAATGCTATGCTTCTTTGCATCAAAATTGCAATGTCCAATTCTATATATATATATATATATATATATATATATATATATATATATATATATATATATATATATATATATATATATATATATATATATATATATATATATATATATATATATATAATCAATTAAAATATCTATAATTGTGCTCGTGAGTTCTTAGCTTAGATACATTGAGTCTAGAATCTAGACTTGCATGGGTGATTGCAAGTTAATTTCTTAATGATATTACCCATAGACTCTCTATCATGTATATTTCTTGAGTGTTGCCATTCATTGATTCTTGTGTTGAACAATTCTATCAAGCAAGGTGTTAAATGAGTCTAGAGAAGCTTGATGAACATTGGCCCTGTTCCAGAGGTCATTGATGACACTGCTTTCCCCCAACCAAAATCTAGCTATTGTGACACTTGGACACCCATTTACATGACACAATATCTTTTCCCTAAGTTAATCTTATCATGTTGGCCTAGAAGGATATCTATTAATTGTTTTTTATGGATATCATTAGAGTCCTTGTTGTAGCAAATAGTATTGAAGAGTAGAAACTATATTTCATCTGCACTTTTCTTATCCTAGAAATAATATAACTAACACACATGTTTACTGCAACCAACTTGCTACAAAAGTAAATACTCAAGTTTTGTCCATGTGGCACACAATCATAATTTATATGATTTCTAAGGCATATGCTTCCAGTAACCCAAGCATACATCTTTGATTTACATCATAAGAAGCCCCTAAGCTGATCAAATTTTGTCATTCATGGTATAAATACATTCTTTGTGCATAATTGACCACTACAAATAATTTTTATTATTTGTTCAGCGATCAATCATATCATAAATTGTTTGTTATAAAGAGGTCACCATCATGTTTTGGTATTTACAGTTTGTACGCAAGCATTATCTCTTAGCCAACGGCATGGGTTGGACCTAATCACTTTTCTTTACATAGAGTGACTTTTTATTTTGAAGTTTCGAGCTAGTTCCCAATGAAATCATGTTTGCACCAATATCAAATGTCATAGATTTTCTAGTAATAAGAATCATCTAGGGATTAATTTTGTGAGAATCTTGCTAATGATTTTTTGCCATAGATCTAAATTCATCACTATTATTGATATCACAGTTGGATGTGCTAGAGTTAAATACATTTCTTGGTACTCCCTTCTAACTTCTATCTTGACAAGAATTGGTTATGACTCCCTTCTTCTAAGTTATTATAGAAGCCTTCATTATTTAAAAACTCAAATCTTTCTATTAGTTTCCTTGTAATGATTTTTAGGAATATATGGGAACAAAAGAACCTTGCAGAGAACATGGTATGTCTAGGCTCAAGTACTACAAATTTCACATCATGATAAGGGGCCCCTTGCCATGTATTAGCTTATCAACTAGAAAATTCAAAATGCTGGTATAAAAAATAATGATGAGAATACATAACCATATTTATTGCATCTATCACAATCTCTATTCAATCATTCTTGCATTGATAAAGTAAGAAACAATGCCTACTAAAGGGAATTGTTGGTCCAGTGTTCAACAATGACACTTGATATTTAGAGAATAAAAATCAATAAACAACTTAAGAATTTTAGCAACAACCAAGAAGGTGTGAAGATATTACCATTAATAAGTCACTCTTGATGGCTAAAATAACTATTGAATTAGAAGTCATGGTCATGGAGTGATAGTCCAGACATCTATACATTTATTTTGTTATACTATTCATAGTATACAAAAAATTCTGGATTAAAGGGTCCCATGTAAATGGATCTATAATAATATAATTAGAAATGGTTATATAAAAAACAAGTACATTTGAATTAGTAGCTCTAGGCACCTTTTGGGTTTTTTATGATCTTCAGGATCTGGAAGTTTCAATAGAGGATGGTGATCTCCTTATGTTTTTAAAGAAATGATATTGCTTTTGTGCCAATTGGAACCTCCTCCAGACACTAATAATACCTCATTTCTACAACTCCATGGCTCAATAATTATAGTTACATGGAAACATCCAACCACCGTTAAAAAATTCTCATTCCTTCCTGAAGCTTCCAATAATTATTGACAATGTGCATTCACACTCTACCATTTATTACGAGGAGTGCATATTATGTGAGTTATATTTTTGTGCACTATATTTTATGAGTTACATCATACTAGAGTTGCTAGTCACCTAGAAGTTTTATCTAAGGAAACCCAAGTAATAAGAGAATGATGATTTTTGATAGATTTGAAAGAACATGTATCATTTGTTTGAAAAAAAATGCTGCTGATTAAAAAAAAATCCATGGTCAAAAAATACAATGTAAACATAGAAGAGGTAACTTACTATTTTGTGCTAATGAAACAATGGTGATTTGGATCTTTTTTTGAAACTTGGAATTAGTTTTCTGCCCAATCTTGGATGGAACTATCACTTAAATTCTTGTACCATTTCCTTAATGCGAATCATATTAATCATAGTTATAAATCAAATAACTGAGAAAAATCTAAAGTTGAATACATATCTTTAATTTAATTAGGAATATAAAAAACTAAATATTGAAAAGATGGCTTACCTAGACTAGTTAGTAGTGAAATAAGTCTTTTTTCCAAATATTGGAGACTCCTACATAAAAATAGAAATGACACTTTCAAAAATTATCTCAAGAAAAATATCTCCATATCATCAAAAGGAGAACTCTTTTATATCTGGACTTAATTATTTAAGCCGTATGAGAATAAGTAAGATGTACATCTGGATATGTAACTAGTTCAAGCTAGATATACAAGACACTACCCTTATTAACTTTTAGGTTACAAGGATATCATGTTTTAGGAATGTTGAGATATAGATGTACAGAGAAAACAAAAAAAAAAGCCATTATTATTTGTAATATATAAATGTTACTCCTTCTATAGTGAGACTACAATAATGGATCAATAGAAAGCACTATTATCATTTTTATTCAGAAAAATTACTTCAAAATATATTATTGTCATGCCAAGACTATCTTGAAGTGGATGAATAAGCATACTTTTCTACCATAGATATAATCGAAGAGATTAAAACTATGCATCATATATGGAATCGTACCTCATATTCTTCAAACTCATGGCCTTCAATCATTAGAACACTATGTTCAACACTTGGGGGAGGACAGAGCAAGTCTTGAGATATCCCAAAGACACCAACCATATTCCAAACAATGTTGTGACTAGCTATTCTTTTTGCTAGAGTAACTATCAACTAGCCCATTTTGGACAAGTAAGCCATTTCTCATGTGTTATAGATTTTGGTGTTAGATATTTTCCATGGATAACTAGCCTTAGAAATTTTATTTCTATTTAGTTTAGTTTGAGCTTCACTTGGTTTTGAGAATAGTTTAATATTCTTTACTTAAGAAGGCCAACTACGTTATCAATTCACTCCCCCCCCCCCCCCCTCCCTCACCCACATCCCCAACAACACTCTAAATTCCCCATTAACATCTAATAACATTCAATAATTATAATCACATGATAACATTCATTAACACACAACATTCATGAATAATTCATTAACACATAAAATTCATTAACATGATTTCCTTTTGGGATTCATAATGTTCATTTTTTAAAAGAATCTTGTAAGAGAAATATCAATGTCCTCGTCATTCCCCTCCTCTATTGATTCTAATGCCAATAGATGTCTCCTCCTCATCTATTCAAGAATAGGTGGTCACTACACCGAAGGGGTGTCTGCTACAAAAACAACTGCATCATGAGTTAAATTCAAACCATTTATATTAGTGAATTACATGTATTTAATTGAGTAAAAGAACTATAAATTTTTAAAAAATATTTAAATGAAAAAAACATAGATTTTATTTACCTAAATGTGCCACATAATCTACATGATGATCAATCTAAACATCCTCTAAGACTCTTTCAGCATGACATTCTATATCCTCCAAATTATACACAAAAAAGGTTACACCAAGTTCAATTTAAGATGTTAAATTGTATTAATAATTACATAATTATTTTTAAATAGCAAATGAACACCTCCATCAACACTACAATGAAAATTAAGGGCTTCATCATTTGGCATAGAATTTGTGTTACAATTAGGAAGTTGCATTACAACGTCATGCACACATTATCATCAAATAGATTGTTGCTCAAGTATTCAGTTTCTAATTTTATTTTTTTCATATTTACCTATTCACATGATGAAGGGGGCTCTTGGGTTGGGCTAGTGGAAGCTTGGCATAGGTGTTCAACCAAAGCTTGATAGTCTTCCTTGAAGATAATTTTTTTTGTGTTCTCTCGTGGCCTCTAAATTAAATTCAGAGCCCTGCATTTTTTTATTGAATAAAATTATTTCCATTTTAGAAATAATTTTTTCAAGAATTTATTTACTCCTACTTACAATTCGTGCTTTAAATTTTGAATATCCACTAGAGCCAAGTTTGTGCTACCCAATATTTTGCAGCCTCGCCTTTGCTGCCTTTGACATATCTTGCAACCTATTAAAAGTTTGAAATATGTTACATGATATTGATATAAAGATGCCTATTCAGTGCATTATTGCATTGTACTAGTAGTTAATACTATTGCATACCTTATTCTCTCACTTGCAGGTGTAACTCATCTTTTAACATCCATTTTTTTCCTTTGCATCCAAAATGAAGTCATTCCAATCCCTCACTGAAATAAAGGGTGGATGCTCGTACTTTGGATTGTGGATGAGACTCCTTCTATAGGAGTCTCTCATAGTGTTTAGATTTTTTGCAGATTTTTCTAAAATTTTCTTCTCCTAAAAAATATTACCAAACTCATGCTCTAAATCTTTAATGAACTAATCTTTTAATTTATTTTTCTTGCAAGTTCTACCTTTAAAGAAAAACAAAAAATTGTTAGATAGAAAAATTAACCAAAGTTGTGTACCTTGAACATACTAAAATAAAAGTTGTGTAACTTATATGTATGATGGGCCCAACTATCTTCAGTGCATCATCATAAAGCGTCTTATAAAATCAATTATTTCCTGCAAAAAATATCACAGGATTGTCAATCCAAAACATGTTATGAATAGGTAAATGCATATTACAATATAAAAAATAATAATTTGAAAGTACCTAGAAGCTTAGGACATTTCAAAGGCTTCAATTCATTGTCATCAATCAACAATGATAGCTACATAGCTCCCATGCTAGAAACATAGGTAGATCTAGGAAATGATGGTGAATTATCACGAATACATGTATTATGATCTATATCTGGAATCACAAACATCGGTAATGTATCTACTACTAGATGCACCCATGATTAAAGTACAAATTATCAAACCATAATTAACACAAAACCAAATATAGAAAAACAAGCATTTACCAAGAAGAGAACATGAAGGTGTCGATGTTTGCATGGCCCTTGTTGCCAACATTGTAGTTGGAAATCTCTAATGGGCCTCTTTTGACCTCCTACGAGTCTCATGCACTTGATGACCTAGTGAACAATACATTTTTAGTAAAGACATTCTAATATAATAAAATTAAGAGTTAAAAAGTTTTTGAATGTTCAATCAAAAAAAAAAAATCCTTGTAACTTGTCAACTTAAAGATTATTTTACCTGAGATCAGCCTCACTGCGATGTCCTAGACCAAGCACTTGAGTTTACCAAAAATCCTATAATAAGAACACATACATATTTTAGTTCACAACATACTTTTGTTATAATTAAAGATTCATTACTTCTTACTTCAAAATGACGTGCTATGGCCATCAATTCCTATTGCCTCTTCAACACCCCCTCCATTGGATTTGGATGTTCGAAAATGCTCATAATTTCTAAATTTATTTTTTGTAGTTTTTTCCTCATCATATATGCTAAATTAGGCACCTCAGTGATATCATCATTAGAAGGGGTAGGTGCCTTTTTTGTTGGAGGGACTTTTCCCCTATCCTAAACATCAAATTGTGATAAAAATATCAGTAAAACTTTCATAAAACTCCTAAACCCTAAATAAAATAACATAATAATATAACATTTTTCAACCATCTAATTTGTACAATTTCAATAAGGTTTCAGTCATTGAGGAATGGGTGAGAGCTAGAGCATCCTCATGGCCTCTATCTTGTGGGGGATCCATATTGTCCTATGACAAAGATTAAATATAAAAACTTCAATGATCATAAAAAATTCTCATTATTTCTATATTGATATGTTTTAATTTTTTTCATCTTGTATGTTAAATTAGGGTCATCTTTGATATCCTCATCAGAAGGGGTAGTAGTTACCTCTATTCTTGTAGGTGCTCTTCCTCGGTCCTAAACATCAAATTGTGACAGAAGTATTAGTAAAAATTTCATAAAAACTCCAAATCCCTAAATAAAATAACATAATAATCAAGGTTTCATGGATACTCATACCAACACCCTTGGTACTCGTACCCACATACCCAAGTACTAGGTACATGTATCCTAAGTACCGAGTACTTGGTGGAAAGCATCATAGCTAAGGACATTGATTAAGATTTCTAATTTTTTTCAATTTTTTTTTTTTTTGTTTATCAGCTTGTTGTTTATCAAGCTTAATTCAATACCTAATCAGTTTGAAATTGTGATACAATATTGATTAACAATAAACTTTATCACTGTTCAAGTCAGAAGTTTATCATTTACAATATGTCATTGTCATATGATTTATGATCTTTTTGTTCATGTTTATAGTCTACCTTTTATGTTATGCATCTAAATAGTTATCATACATTACTATTACAAACATACAACAATCTAAAACTGAAAACAATACATTACATTAGAAAAAATTTATCACTGTTCTTATTTTAAAATAACTTTTCATGACTCATAATTTCAGATTTTCTATGAATATAAAGGTATAATTAAAAATTAAGTTTGATAACCAATTACCCCTATCCCCTATTATGAAAAATAGCCGCATAAGTACTAGTACTAGTACCCTAAGTACCCAAAATACCCCTATCCCTGTGCAACCTTGATAATAATATAAGATTCTTCAACTATCTAATTTGTAAAATTTCAATAAGGTTTACCATGGCCGAAGAATGGATAGAAGGAGAATCCTCATGGCCTCTATCCCATGTTTGATCCATCTCATCCTATGATAAAGATTAAATATAAAACTCTAGCCCACTAATCTTAGCAAAAAAAACTTATTAATAAAATGGTATATAGTACTTACCACGCTCATGCTAGTAACTTTGTTTGTATCTATGTGATTTAAATGTTAATCTATTAGCAGTTCTTCCCTTGCACTTATTGATTTATCACACATGCAAAAACTTGATTCCCCTCACATGCCTCAAAAATGCAATTGGGTTGCTTATTTGTTGAGGCAAGTCACATACTATTTATAAAGCCTGCAATATTACATATTGCTTTTGGACTCCCATCAATGTACATAGCAAATCTTTTACTTTGATCATTTTCTTTCCATTGTATATAATTTTTTGATAGTGCATACCTACTCTCTTTTTTTATATATTGAAGAATCCACATCCAATCTTTGTAATTGTAATAAGGACCGACATACTTCATCAATTCAACAACTTTTTTGTAACATACCTTTATCCCATCCATGGAAAATAAGCCCAAACCATGTAATGAGGATGGAGCTATGCCATATATCCTCTCATTAAGAAAAAAAATAGTGTCAATTGGAGGTAGCTTATTAGATACCCATTCTTTCTCAATATGTGTGTACCGAAAGGGTACCTTGATGTTACCTTTGCTCTCATCATCATAAGAACATGAACCCCCTTTAGCAAGGAAAAATTGTAGGTATTTATTGAATTTTTTTCTAATATTTTGAGCTCTAGTTGATCTCCCCATTTTAGTTGTTCTACATGTAGAACTTTCATCTACCATTCCCTCATTTCCCTCATTTGGTGTAGATAGATCTAACAAGTACCTATTTGGTGGTCCTTGCAATCCATCAAATGAGATATTGTCATGTCCCCACTTCAACTACTAGAGAATTTTGAGAATAATTAAATAATATACAAAGAATAAGCAAGTCGTCACCCATGCGTACGGTTCTTCTTTGTCTATATGTGAGAGATATAAAATGTACTAAGTAGAAATTGATCATATAATTACATGTCTATATGGTTCTTCTTTTTCTATTTGAAAATGAATAATATAAGAAAGTTATGTCTATTTATTGACTTATACTTGCTGATCCATGTCACTATGCACGATCTTCGCCAAAGGGGTTAAATTTTCTACATATGTTAATCATTTATCTTAAGTTAGCTACAAATAACTTAGAAGACAACATGAACATTTCACTCAATTTATTTTAGGACACCTACATGTGAAATGATCAGAGCTTACTAGGAGTCATGTATATCTCAAAAAAATTGGACATGTTATACTTAATATTTATATCTTCACATATGGTTTTGAAAGAAAAGTTTGGTGCATGTTATACTTAACAATTAAAGCTTATTAGGAGTCATGTATATCTTTAAAAAATTGGACATGTTGTACTTAATTTTTATATCTACACATATGGTTTTGAAAAAAAAATTGGTGTATGTTGTATCTAATGATAAAAAATTAGTAGGAGTCATTGATCACATACCTTGTACATTTCAATCATGTCATTGATCATCTTCTTCATCTATCTCATCATCATTTCCATCATCATCATCGTCATCATCATCATCATCATCACCACCACTATCATCATCGCCATCATCACATTCATCATCATCATCGACACCATCATCATCATCACCTTTATCATCATCATCATCACCATCACCATCATCATCATCATCATCATCATCATCATCACCAGCATTGTCATAATCATCACCATCATCTTCAACATCTTCTTCTTTCATAACATTATACTTAATCAGCCTTCCTCTTGGTTCATGTCTAACAAAAAATGACCAAGCTTGTTTATGTGGAACCTCTGAGTAAAATACTTGCTCACATTGGCTTGGAAGAACACAGGGCTCATTTTCAACTGGCTCAAATAACCTTGTATTAATCATTTTAAATCCATTATCATGTTGAATAATAGTTCTATCTAGATCATTTTGATTTAGTCGTAGCATGTACCATTTGACAAAGTCACACTCAATTATATCATCCAAGATGCCATAGTATCAATTTTGAGATTATTGAGGATGTATGTAATCTCTAGATGATATATTAGTAACCTCAAAAATAGTAGTTATCCTAGAATCACTAGTTTTCTTAGTGTCATCCATCTATTTTATGCAAAATTTGTGGCCATGATAGTACATAGCTTTGTGGTGCTTAACCTACAATTTTTGAAGTGTGTGACAATTTTTGCATCATGAGTTGGTATGAAACATATGAGTGATGATTATTAATAAATTTGTATGTATCTGTCCACCTCTTAAACCATTTACTAGATCAACTACCATCAACATAACATTAGAATCTCCAATACTATGAGCTTCTATAACCAATGAAGCAAAATCTTCCAATGTTAATGAGAAACCATTTTGTTGACATCATTCAATCCATACCATCATCCAATCAAGATTTTTCGTAAATGTATTGCATCCTACTCTCGACTGACTATATTAAAAAAATACACCAATTGTAAATAACTTATATTGAAGATTTATAAGAATTAATTAACT
Organism: Cupressus sempervirens; assembly: GCA_028749045.1. Lineage (NCBI taxonomy): Eukaryota > Viridiplantae > Streptophyta > Pinopsida > Cupressales > Cupressaceae > Cupressus > Cupressus sempervirens. Next base: position 816,231,050 of record CM053787.1, read on the forward strand.
TCAATAACACTTTATATTTACCGTTCACTTTCCTCAATCTACCTTTGCCTATCAACTACTCCCCTTCAAAAAATTTAATGGAGCTCAGATCCCAAATATAGCCTACATGAATCTTTGTTGCAAACTTAGGAAGATATTCACTAATGTACACCATGGTTTGGTATACCATATATCCCTCCACCATAGAATCCTCAAGATGCACTCTCTGTCGAACCAAGCATTTCAAAAATTTCAAGTGCCTCTTAACTATCCACATTGACCTAGTTGGTGCAAGTCTACATAATTCAATCTTCTCAAGTTGATGTATGAGGTAGTGTTCTTGTGCAATGAAAAAATTTGGAGGTAGACACTTTTGCATCTCAAACATAAGATGAGGAATTTTTCTTTTCCAATAATTAATAACTTTTTTATTGATTTCTTTTGATGGCAACCACCTCATGTATTTTCCAAGATCATATATAACATGTTTGACATTGTTCTTGAAGTGGTGTGGGAGAGATAGAGGTAGAACATACTGCAATATTTGTAAAATGAGATTATCAATATTTTATAAAAGAATGCAATGAAAGCTACATGTAGTATACCAATATATAGTGAATACAAAATAACATGAATTAGCTTAATAAATGTATGCCAATCATTTGTTTTCATCACTAACTCAAATTGACTGTTCTTTGATATGAGATTGCTTATGTTCACAGCAAAACCTGTGAGAAATCTTTTTTTTTAATAACTTCTTTTATAGCATTGCATTGTTGCTCTGACAATAACTAACTAAGAGCAATTGTATCAATCTAGTCTGATTGTTATTTGATTGAATGAAACTTTTCGCTCCATGGTTGGATTCTTCAATGTCACTATAAATTTTGATAAATTTGTCTTTATCATGCCTCCCATCTGTTTGTCTGATTTTTCACATAGTAACTTTTCTTAAAATCGTGGTATAAAAAAATTAGATGTGAGTCCTTTTATTTGATCCTAGGGTTTCAAGTTTTGGGTCTTGTATTTTTATATCTTTTAAAAATTGTGTAAAACCCTAGGTCTTTCCCTTTTAAAAATTAACTGGGCACAAAATCTTTTTAAAATAGTCAAATATTCTTTTCCTACCTTCTTCAAAGTCATTGTTGTGTCCTTTTGAAAAGGTCTTGTCCTGCCGTTGGATCTTGTTTGGATCCACAGATGTCACGTGCTCACTATAAAAAGTTACAAGGCTATTTACTATAGTGATGTAGCAACCATCGAAAAACTTTGTCATGGTACTAAAATTGTAGTTCGGTGTTGAAGAAGTGCATCAATTTGAAAACATTATGGTCATTTGCTCTATCCTAGGGTTGTCAGTATCAGAAAGGACACATGCGGAACAATTCACAAGTGGTCTCACTAGAACCTAAGATATTATAGCAAGTCGCTATATCATGACAAGGAAAATCATCAATTTTCCTAGTAGTGACATAGCAAGTGCCTGGATATTACAAAAGACAATGTTCTTTTAAAATGGACAGTGATTTTGAGGATCTCGATGAAGATATCTTTAAAAATATGCCTTTATTTCTATGACAGTCACATCAGTCATGGTTATTCTATTTTTAATTTTCCCGATGCTAATTTTTGATGGGTTGCTAGAAGTCGTTATGTCACTACCTGAAAGTGAGCAATTTTCATCGGTAGTGAAAAAGCAACCCAGCTGAAAAATAACAAAATGAGAAAGCCAAGGGGGTGTGATGTCACTAGGAATTTTATATATATATATATATATATATATATATATATATATATATATATATATATATATATATATATATATATATATATATATATATATATATCATCTGTTAAGCCAGCTTAGCATCAGCAGTAACTTGGACCCACGCCCCATGCATAAAACATGTGAAGAATTCTGATCATCAGATCAAGCATGGATCAACAATACTCTCTATCTTGCTATGGAAAGATGTGCACTTTTTATTCATAGTGAGGTAGCTAGTATGGGTCCCACCACAACTTAAAAGATTCATGCAAATTTCATGCCCTTAGATGAACCTCCAATCTATGGCCATTGCTATCTCACTATGAAGAGTTGCATGAAGATTATGTATAGTGAGATAGCAAATGAGGGACCCACTATATTTCTCCTAAGATTCATATCAAGTATCTGCCACACGATCAAAGCAGCATCAATGGTTATCGCTATCTCACTATAGCAAGATGCTCAAAAGTTATGCATACCAAGGTAGCAACTTGATGATACATGTCTCTAGTCATTAGTGGGCCTAGACTAAAATACTAGCATTGAAGGAAGGGTATAGATGGAAGCATTTTATTAGTTTGATTGCTAGCGTGTTAGGGAGAAAGGTGAGTCAGCCCAATTTTCTCTCCTAGATCATAGGATTTTTCAAGAATCAACGGCACAAATTCAAGAGGAAATATGATGCCACCCTATTTTTCAATTATGTGCATTTATGATGAATGAAAGCTTCACATTTGAGAAAAAAAAAAGTATAATATAGGAGATTTTTCCATTTCTAGTCTCTTGCAAACAAAGATTTCACATTTTCTGAGCACCAGAGACTACTGATGATATTGTGATAAGCCTAGCAAAGATGTGAAGCAATCCTCCCTGTTTGTGAGCTATTGAAAAGGTTTAGAGAAGAACAAGTTTGGAAAATCAAGTAAGTACTCATATTATAACCTTTGTAGCCTTCCAGTCCTTGTGAATTAAAGTCAAGATGCCTCCTAAGAAAGCATTTTGTGGGCAAGTAAATTATATGGATAGGAATGTTCATAATGATTTTCTAGAATTACTCCCAGAGTCTACAGCTAAACTTGCACAAGTTAAGAAGTTAATTTCCTTAAACCCTAGGCTTAATATTGTTGATGGCCTCTATGACAAAGGGAAGTGCGTTAGAGATGCAACAACTATGCAAGATGGTCTTGTTTTGTTCAAAAAATGGTTTTCAAAAAGGAATTTGTTTGCCCCTCATGCTAACATCTAGAATTTTGATTTGGGAAAGCTAGTAGTTCCAAGTTTTTTCATGGATTATGATTTGCTTGAAACCATTACCAAGAATTATGACCAAGCTCTTAGGTTGGTGAGAAGAACTGATGGTGTGCTTCTAATCTTAATCAGTCGTGAGGAAATTAGGGAGGTTTTTCACCTAGAGCCGTTGTCAGATTATCATGTGCTAATTAATCTATCAAAACTAGAAAATGAATACAAGGCAAAGAAGGATGTGATTAGGGGAGGTGCACTAAGGGCACACATTGGCACAATAGGAACTTTTCCAATGATCATTGTAGCCTTTAGGGAACCTTTTAAGAAGAATCTTTTCACTTGCCAGGCTGTAGAGATATATAGGACCATGTGTCATGTTTTTGGTGAAGAAAAGCAGGATTTCATGCCTATTGGCCTTATGTATATGATGGTGCGAATTGCCTCTTTCGGTGTAGATGTTATTTTTTATTTAGCTTCCTTTTTAGCTGAAGAAATCCATGTTGGTTTGGTTGGAATTGCCAAAGGGAAAGTGGAGAAGACATTTGGGCACTATTCTTTGTTGATGCATATGTTATTGTTTAAAGGGGTGGCATGTTTTGGTAAAGAGATGGAATTGAACAAAGAGGAGAATGAGGAAGCACTGCTAGTCCAGTTGTGGAGTATAGATATGACTTGGGATGTAGAAAATGCCAATTTTATAAAATTTGATAGGCATTTTTCTTCTAAATTGAGATTCCTCATATTAAGTGACAATCCTAGGATCCCTAAGGCACTAATGAAACTCATTAGGCCTATGGACAACCCCCATAATTTGAAAGTTTCACACAATTGGGGAGATATCATTCCTTACTCTATTTCTACTATTTTCAAAATCTATGGTTTTAGGGAGAGCCCTCATGTTTTTCCCTACCAAGTACCTTTAAAAGTAGGAATGGCTAAAGTTTTGTGGTAGTTAGGAGGAGTGGAGGAGACGTTTCTGTTGAAAAGGTCACTGGGGTCCATTTTTCCTACTTGCACTATGGCACACCAGTTTGTGATTACCAAAGGGGGTTGGATCTTTTTACATAACATTTTGGATCAATATAAAATGGTTGTCTCCCATCCCCGTTTTTGTGATACTAAAGGATTTTTTAATCAAACTTTGAGGCATAGGATTAAATTGGTTCAGGTCAAACATGATTCATATTATCTAGAGGACATTATAAGGAATGAATTCTCATTACATGAATAAGAAACTAAAAAGGAAAAATGGAGAGTTTACTCCTAGGTTTTAGAATTCATTCATTTTTTTGATCAGAAATATGATAATCTAGATAATGCTAATATAGAGGCTAATAAAGTAAATAAGCTCATGAATGTCCTTGAAATAATGGAAGCTATGAATGAGAAGAAATTTTTTTTTATTGATTCTTACCTTGATAAGGCCAGAGAGGTCATGAAGAGGTTGGCTTTCACTCCTAATATAGAAGCTAGTCAAATAATTGTTCAAAAGAAAATAGGTTATACTGTGATTCAGAATAAAAGAGCTCCTGTGGATAAGGGAAAACAAATAATGGGATCCACCAGTATAGTCCAAGAGGAGAGACATGATGAACCTTATCCCAAGAGGCAGAAGGTAATGCAAGAAAAGAGTCCTCAAGTTGACAAATATTCGACCACTCAATCCCCTTTAAGTATTGGAGAAGAGCAGCTCATTGGTGAGAAAATTGAGCAGATTGGATCACAGGGAAGCATTTTTATTACTCAAGTAGAGTTAGATGAGGGTAACCCTCAAGAACCTCCTCCAAAAAATTTGGATCTAACAATAGCTAACTATAGAGGTAGGGATTTGGACCCTGTGTTTGAACAGGCAAGTCATCAATTTTTGGCTGATGATAGTTTTGTAAAGTCTAGGGCTTTCCAGCAATTTGCATGGAGGATAAACATGAATAATTTTGAAGAAAGGTGTAGAAGGTTGAAAACAGGACATCTAGAAATGGATGAGGCCTCCATTGATAAAAAAAAAAAAAAAAAAAAATGATGAGAGAATTTCAGAATATAAGCCTTGAAGAGGGAAGACAAATGGTGAAGGCATCTAGCATTTTGTTGTTACCAAATTGGGACATTGCTGATGCCTTTGTTGAGGATCAAGCTGCATTGGTCAACTAGTCATTAAGAAGAGGGTCTAGAGCCACATTATCACAACCATATGAGTCTGGATTGATGGGAAACATAATTGTAAGAAGAGTTGCTGATACCTCTCATGTATAGGTAGCACATTGGAGCATGGACTCATCCTAATTTGTTTTGGCCACTACTAGGAAGGAAGAATAGGCCATATTTGAATTACAGAGAAAATATGAAACAATTCTAGACGCCTAGAACAAAGAGGTTAAAAAGAGGATTGATGTTGAAAAAAAGCTAATGGGGAGGTATATAGCACCAAGAATAACATACCCTCACCCCCCAGTTGAACCCTTCAAATCCACCCCACTCATAGAAATTCTAGATACACCCCAAAGGCCACAGTATTACACTATTGAAGATTTTGAAGAAGAAAAGAGTAAACTATGGGCCTTACATGTAGAGCTAAATACATAATATGAGGATAAATTGAGAAAAGCTCTTACATATTTGGCTAGTAAAATTGAATGGCCATTAGTTTATGACCAACTGGCTAGGGTGGTGAGTATTTGGAATGAATTGAAAGCAAATGATGAGGCTTTAAAGCCTATCATTGTAAACAAATGGGGAAAGAAATAGGGAGGAGAGAGATTTATGTTACTCTGTTATAAGGTCATCCCATGACCTTATTGAAAAAACCTATGATATTGTTGTTGATCTCCCAGAGTTTGATGAAAAGAAAATTCACTTATAGAGAATAATTGTTGGCTACTTAGACAGATATAAGAGCCAAAGTTTTAGCTTATTTCCTCATGTCCTAGATAGATTGAAAAGTAAAGATGAATGGACCAAGCAGCTAGATGATTTATTTTGTCTAAGAATGAATAAAGTTATCAATGAAAAGGGGCATGCATGGTGGGATACAACTACAAAAGAAATGGTAAAAGTTCAATTATTCTTTGATTCCTTGAAACAAGAATTTTTTGATATTGACAATAAAGTAGAGTTCGTTATCAAGAAACAACAAGATATCCTACAGTTTGAATGGCTAGATGACACATTGTTTGACAAATGAATGGTGGAAATTGCTCCTAGTGAACAATTTGAGGAAGTCAAAACTAATAGTGATGAGGTGTAGGATGATGAGATCCAAATCATTTACACTATCAGTGCACAAGGCCAATAGGAAGAAGAAGACAAGAATGACCAGTTAGCTCTAGTTGTAGCTAGAGAAGCCCAGGATGTGGATGTGACAAAGAAACAATAAAGGATAAAAGTAATGTTGTCCATCCAAGGTGAAAACAATAAAAATCCAAGGGTAAAAGTTGATGTAGAAACACCACATGACTCATCATTGGCCAGCCTGGTGGTAGCATATTCAGAGGACTCAAAATAGTGCTGGTGAATCAAAAAGCTAGTAACTTGTTTTTGATGTAACAAAAATGGGCCTACAAAAGTACATATTGTTGTGTTAACTTTATGTTACATTAAGTTTGGTTTTTCTGGACACTTGTCAAGTTTTCTAAACCTAAAGCTTGTTGCATCTCACATATTTAAGTGAGATCCCAGGGCTAGAACAAGGGTCTGATTTTGAATGCCTTTAGTCATACTTAGTTTTTTTTTGGTCCAAGTAATTTGAGCAAGCTTTATGATGTATTTTCTCTATAAGTTTATGGGAATACATTAATATAGAATGATCTTTTTGTTTCTTCCTATGGTCAGTCCGAGTTTACTGCAAAGTGTATACAATTTTCAATCAAAATGAATAAAAATTATGAGGTGTCCCCATATCAGTTCTTTCTGAATTTTGTCTCCTTTTGGTTACTTAGTTATCTTTATGTTGTATGAGTAAAAATTTATGCAATTGAATGCAATCCTTTAGGTTCTATATCTTTTCATCACTGTTATTAGTTCAATGAATTAAATAAGAGCTTTGATGAATTTGATAAGGTTATTGTAGTAATGGGAAGGATGTTTTGAATGATGGATTCCAGTAAGAATTGCTAATAATAATTTTTTGTAAGGAAACAAATTAGATTTATAGATTTGTAGTAGACTCTAAACCCTACTGGATTAGGCACTGGTCAAATTGATCCAACTGGAAGAGAAATAGATCATAAATGGGTATCAAATGCAAAATTATAATTAAGTTTTCTTGTATTTCCTGAAGATCTTCAAAGTTGGTCAATACTTGTTTGCATGAAATATTCTAGCCTTAGTTAGCCACTATTGCAAAGAATACCTATAGATCTACAGAAGACTTTATGACCAAATCTGTTATATGGGATGTATTCTATTTAAAATTTCACAATTAGCTGTGTGTTTATGGATTAAGGATGAGAATCAGAATGAAACTAAGATAGTTTTCATACAACAACAGTCAAATTGAGTCATCCCTTAGGTATACCCACCTTGGTCTTACAGAACCTAAAGAGAAGGAAACCATTCTTGGTTTTGTTGATGTTGGATCCAAATGGTGTGCATGTGTAATTGAAAATAGGAAATGGCTAATCCTTAGGTTGCATAAGTGTTATCATTTTGGTATTGAGGCTCTCTGTTACTCAGTAGTTTTTTAAAACTCCAACACCATCCAAGATTTTCCATAATACCTCTGTTACATTCTTTCCAATATGTAGAGGATCAAACAAATAAATGATTGGGAGTTTCTTGTAGTATGACAACCTACTAAATTGTGTAGGATAACTTTTTACTCCTTTTGGAAGTTGGTTATTAATGCCTTGATGAACTTCAGGAGCATCAATTACATCATTAGTAAACAAAATCAAAATATGAATTTCAAACAAAAAACTATCAAATGGAATGACATTACTTCTACAATTTATTTTATTGTATTCTAACTTCCATAGGTGAGTTTTCATTCTCCATGGCTTTAATGTAGTCTCTTCTTTCCCATTGAAAAGATGTTTTTTGATAATTTGGTACTAAAGATTTTTGTAGCGAAAGTGTCTATTCTCATCAAACACCTACTTTCCTAAACTTTTTGAATGGCAATATTTTATCTTTGGACCACAAACTAGACATGCAAATTTTCCCTTTGTCTAAAGGCCTACAAGATCATGTATAATTGGATTAAATACGTTAAATTTGTGTTAGCACTATAACATACCAAAAAAGAGGTGTTAAGAAGAGAACATACCACAAAAATATGTTATCCCAGGGGCATCATGTATTGTCCATACAAGCATTGCATGGAATTGAAACTGTTTATGTCTTATTGGTCTAGAGATGTCATACATAGTGATCCCATTCCATAACACCATCAACTCAATTACAAGGGGCTCAATATATACATCGATATCTTTAACTTGGTACTTACCTAGTTGAATGAACAAAAATATTACATAATTAGTGTGACCATTTTGATGGATTATTTATAGTAAATGAATTTATATGACTATCAAATGAAAAAATACCTGGAATAACCAGTGCCAACATTATGTGCTCCCTCTTCATGGTCATCCAAGGAGGAATTATTTTATTGATAACAAAAATATGTCACACCAAGTAAGTAGATCTCATCTCTCCAAATGGATTGACATAGTTTGTTGCCAATGGAAGCTTTAGATTACACGATTCTTCCTTAAAGTGTGGCCATTTTCCCTCTATTTTCTTAAATGCTGAACTATCCATAGGCATTCACATAATGTCATCTCAAGTTATGTTACATGCATGGTAATCCATAAAATGTGCCAAGCTATTGCACCTGAATAATTGTTGCAGACGTAGAATAATGGGAATAACCTAAAGAACCTTATGAGGTACCTTTTTTTTTATTCAATCTGATCGATATCTACTAATATGAAAAACAAGACATTGTGTTGCAAATTCATGTTGTTTATGCTATATAATTTATAAAATACATAAGATATCATATTTAATGTGACCATGTTGCCTACAATGTTCCTCGACTACTTTGATTAGATATCTTCAAGTCTTTAAGCCCTTACAAATATTGCAACGACAATAACATTTTCCATCACCTTTTCCTTTTTAGTTAGACCATAGTCTAACAATTGTCTCCCTATTTTGTTGTGCACTGATATCATTAGACATGGTCTTTCTTGAATAGAATGACTCATTGGTGGAAGAAGGATGATTTGTTTGCAACCTATAGATTCTATATCAAGTGTATTAAAAGAACATCCAACATTAATAATCAAGATACCTTTTGGTAGGGTGATAGTTGGATTGAAAACAATATATAAATCTATTAATATTTAAAACTTATTAATATTCACATTATAAACTAATCATATATTATCTAACCTTGAATTATTTCTCCTTGATTATTTTACAAGACTAGTCAGGAATATCTTTACATCACTAATAATAATATAATCATTGATTATGGTAGGGACATGTATCAATCAACAATACATGAAACAAATAGATCTATAATGAGAACATGGAAAATATTAATAAATAGCAATATCAATGATAAAAATTAACGTCTCTGCTAGCAAATACTTCAATGTACAGGCATCTCAATTAACATAAACATCATCTCTACCAAAACAAGTGGAAGATTATATGGAGGCTACTAAATGAGTAGGACATGCACACATCTACAAAGCAAGAAGATTGGTGATTAATATATAAATTGACTAGAGGCACCCGTGGCATATTGCATTGAGCACCACATTCATAAATATCTCTATTAGATATTAAGCTAATGAGTGTGTATACTATCACTATTGGTATTTCCATGCATGAACATGATTGGGCCTCACTTCCAATTCATGTACTAGATTATACATTGTTACTATGTTTTTATACTAGCCAACATTATGGGGCTTACATTATTGATTGTCCTTAATGACTCATAATGTTTGGGTAATCATCAATGTTTTATTCTTAATAATCATGAAGAACAAATAAACTAGTTATGAAAGGTGATGACTTTCCACCATGTCTCTTCATATCCCAAAGCACGTATTTATACAAGTTGATCAACTATCCAAATGCAGATAAGAAGAATTGATTTTATAAATTATATATTCCCTTTATGGAATCTCTCAACTATAGAGAATTGAAGGTTGCAATAGCAACTGTTGGTGCAAGCAATACAACTGTATATCAAAGACAACATCCATTGAAGAGCATATAACATCAAATTCCCATCAAAGATGATTCCTATAATAGAGACAATTGCATATATATAACATTAGAATGTTAGAGATGGTACATATCTCTATCTAGGATCATTGTTATCCTATAACTTCTAGCATACACCAAAAGTAATCATTATTATATACAAGTACAATCTCAAAGCGGTTATACAATGTTGTAGTCATCATACATGGCTATCATAATACATGATAGGATTTCTACAATTTAGAAGAAATACCATTAATATGTTCATTGAATACTTGAGGTCAACATGTAATCCAATATTCTTATTAAAAATAAATTTTGAATATGAAATTGAATTTGTCATTGGCTACTATAATTTTTATGTGACGTCAGCCCACTCTTTAATTGCATATATATAGATACAGCACATGACTTCAAACTAGTATATTATAAATTGCCACATATCATTTTTGGTGATGTCATAAATAGACATAAAGGTTAATCAAAGGGGTAGTTAAATTATAATAACCTCTATATTATTTATTGAGCTCAAAGGATATTAATACACTTTGCAAGGCCCCTTTCATATTTCCTCAATATATCAAATTCCTATATAATAAAATTGGAAATCATAATCTACGAAATTACAATAGACATAATCAGACATATGCTAACACCATATAAAAAGGTCAAAGACATAAAAATAGGAAAAGTAAAGCATATGTATTGTATTAAGGATATTAAGAATCTTGAAGAAGCATTCTCCATATTCATTATCATAGCACTAGAAGCATTGGAGTCTATATATGCAGAAGATTGGATAGTGGAACATTACACTTAGTCAAAATGGAGAAATTGAGAAATAGTTGGAGTTCCCTAAATTTCTTCTTAACAACAAAAAAAACATTTTAAAATCCTTAAAATTCATCCAGAACATTTGGAAGTATGGTGTTTGAGTTTGGATATTGGCATGTTTTATGAGCATGGCAGAAGGCCATCAATCTTGTAGTTTATTTCCTCTATTGTTTATAGTTAATTAAATTGGAATAAGAAGAATTTTGGATCTACCTTAATTTTAAAGTATTGATTTTTTAGTTCATAGCACAATTTGAGAAACTACACTTGTACTTATCAATTAAGTTGTCCAGTTATTGTCAACATTTGAGGGTTATCTTCCCTAATTGAGATGTTCCAGGAAAGGAGAGCTTGAGTTATATAATATTCTAGGAAGAGAAGGCATTCACTTGAAATCTGAAAAGAAAGAAACAAAATCTTGGGTTGAACATTATCTCTCTCAACATAGAGATCAAGCTTTTTGAAAAGGGACACCCTTAAGAGTCGATCACCATTTAGATTAACATCTAGAATAAAAATTGTGTTCATTCCTGATAGTATAAATGTTTAATAAGTTGTAATAGTTTAATGAATCTCAATTTTCTGGTGTTATGTTTCAAAACAATACATAATATACAAAATATAGTGTTCATGAACATTTATAACTTGTTGTATGTCCACATTTAAACTATGTTATTAAAATAGTATCAAAGATCAAATCCTACTAGCCTATAAATCATGGAGGGAATTTTGACAAAAATAAGGTAAAACCTTTTCAAGATAAAGTTACGGAAATTCATAGAATCCTAGTTAAAATGATTAAGCTATTAGGAAAAAAAGGTTGCAGGTTTAAAGAAGCATGCAAAATTTATAAGTATAATAGAACCATAGTAGAAACAATTGAGCCTTAGATATAAGTATGTCAGCTTTGAGATATCTCCCACACAAGGCCTAGATATACCCCATAGATTCATCTTGCATACCTTGATATCAATATGATATAGAGATAGGTCAATCCAATCACTTGACCAAATCACTCTACGAAATGTATAATAAACCACAAGGTTTTCCAACTTTCTCTAAATATTTCCTTTGAAATAGAATCAATTGGTTTTCTCACAACCTAAGGCTATCACCACATCTTCTTAGGTTGATCTTATCACTTTCTAACATGTTTAAAACTCTCACAAAGTCTTACAAAAAAAATAGATAATGAAAACTACCAAAATAATCACAATGGGTGAATCTCCTTGTAGTCCTACAAAGCCTATTTTATGACCTTTCATAAAAAAATTCAAAAAAAAATATTAAACATATTATATATCATAGTTGATGGTGGGATCTATATAAGATATGTGAAACACATGTATAGGACCTTTGGACCAACTATATGGAATGTGTAATTTTAATTTTGTTCACACATGCAAGCTAGAGATCTCATACTAGCTAAAGCAACTAACACTTGTTTAGTATTCACAAAAACTCATGCAACTTGTATTCATGATTATTAGTTAAATAGATTTGATCTATTAATTTTAGTCTTATGTGTCGATGACCTTATTATTAATAGTGATCAGGAGCTAATAGGATGGTGCAAGGAGGAGTTGGCATTTGAATTTGATATGAAAGATATTGGCCTTATGTACTATTTCTTGAGTTGTGGCTAGGTACAAGAAAGTATTCATATTGTTAGTTGTGTGCATCTAGAATATTACTTTGAGTAGACTTTGAGAGACCCCATCATTGAAAAGTTCATGGAGTATTACCAAGAAAATTAACAGAGGAATCCATTTGCAATCAAAGGGGAAGAAAGTATGCAGAGTCAAGAAAGAACTACAAGAACAATAGAGAGTAACAGAAGAATATAGGTGGAAAGGGTTGGCTGAATAGGTGCATGGAAAAATGTTTGAATGCATCTATATGTGAACATCATCGAATGAGATTAAATGATAAAGTTAATATTTTGGTGCTCATTATCTAGGTTAATGATTGAATATGTTGTTTCCTCCTGGTTTATGTAACTATTGTGATTCCTGGTCAGTTTTTCCTCCTGGTTTATGTAACTCTTAAATTGGGCATTCTCACTTTCAAAACCCATTCCCCCATTTTCTCATTCTCACCCACTTGAAATTTTGATTTTGGTGTAAGTTACTATGGGGATTCTACTTTGGTGGGGTTTTACTAGTTTTAACCATATTTGATAGCAGATAATGTGGAGATTCAAACTCAAGATGTGGCTTGTGAAGATAGAATTGGCCAAATTCACAATATCGTGGAATGTAGTTACACATTGAGTGTGGGAAGATTCAAACATAAGACCTTCTATAGTGTAATTTGATTGAATGGATAAAGATACAAAATGGGTGCACGCATGCACGCATGCATGCACACACACACACACGCACACACATGCGCATGCGCACACACACACACACACACACACACACACACACACACACACACATGCACACACACACACACACACACACACACACACACACACACACACACACACACACACACACACACACACACACACACACACACACACACACACACACATGCACACACAAAATCTACTTTGTCAGAATTGTGCATAAAATCCATGGGGCCAAAATACCTCATTTTTTAGAAGAAATCTATTGTTTGAAGTTTTAACAAATGTGTGTGATCCCTTAAATTAAAAAGAACTTACCACCTTTGTGATGCCAAAAGATCTATATACGAACCCATCTCCCCCCATCGAAAAGCACTTCGACACAATGAAATAATGAAAATTGTGTTTCAATTTTCATTTTTTTTCTAATATAATCTTGTGTTTATCACTATTTCAAAAAATTTAGGGGCATAAACAAAAAATAAAATTCACAAGCCAATTTGGCCTCTTGTCAAAAAGTTTTGTCGAAAATAGAGGCTAAATGTACTAGTGTTACCTCTGGCATGTACATTTCACTTCCCAAACCTTTCAATGACTCCAATTCCACTTTAGTGGGGATTCCTAACTAACTCTCAAGAGCTCTTCTAGCTCCCCATAAGTCCTATTCCTTGGTCTTTCTAGGTTACTTTTCATTACCTTAGTCTGAAATCACTTCTAGGATCCCTATCCCCTTTAGAGCTCTCCACCAACTTCAAACATCAACCATACCTCAAATTCAATTATGCACTCATGTGCTCAATTCAGCAACCTTTCCTCCCAAACTAATATTTTTTCTAGGAATAGGCATCCCTACTATTCTTGAATTTTCATCAAACCATTTGATCCATTCTGATGGGTTGATCTTTGGATTTTCTATCGAGTCTTAAGTTTTCAAGGTTGTAGGCCTCCTAAAACCTGATTTATTAGAATAGATCTGAATTCCTCAGAACTAAACCCCAACTTAGTTAAGGATTCTCTCTAAGATATTCCTAGGCTTCAATTTTTCCTAGGTCTTAGTCCCCCAAAGTGTCTGTACATAGGACTTTCACCAAACCCCTATTTCTAAGTGTTTCTAGGGCATTTGACTCTGTCTGGTTTCTTTGCTCTCAAAAAGTGCTTCAGTGGTCTCCTCTACACTCCTCCTTTCATAAACATGTCTAGGAAAAATTCTCCTTCACTTATACACTTATTTATTGGCACACCCAATCCATTAAGGAAGCCCTCTTATTCCTATTATGTACAAGCACCTAGCCAGAATGCCTCTACACTCGCCTAGGGCTTGCTAGTAAAGTTAACTCCCCTAAAAACCATGGCTCTAGAGAACATATTTATAGTATAAATAGAGTCCCGTAATTTATTTTGACTCCATGCAAGTTCAGTCACGTGAATTCAAGTGGGGCACATATTTACAAGACTGGCTCTGATCCAAACAGTGAATCACCATAACACAAGAAATTAAGAAAAATGATAACTAGTTGTTGGAAATACAATAGGAAAGTAAAATCTAAGAGGAGGTGGGGGGTGGGGGGAGTGGGTGTGAATTAGCACTTAAAACTCATTCACCACACATCCATCTCACAATTTATATATGTAAACTGAAATACCTAATTAAGCATATACATCCATAGCATGAAAGTAAAATTATTTAACACATGTATGACACAAAATATTTGGTTACCAAGAAACTCTCCAAGGAGAAGGTAAAACCTAGGTGGGGATGACCCCCATAAATCTCCACTACTATAGACATAAAGTGTATCCAATAAAGGTTACAATGTTTTGATCATGAAATATGATGTACCTTGTAAAAGGTCTACCCTATTAAAGGCTTACAAGATTGTTAGATCTTACCTTGTTAAAGGATTTCAACTCCCTATTAGAAGTGTGCTTGGTAAAAGAACTTCAACTTAAAATTAAGTAAGCACCCTATTAAAGGATTTATAATAGCCTATTAAGACTACTCTATTAAAATATTTAACTAATTCACCTGTTAGAATGTCTTAGCAATGATCCTTTAGTTAGCACTATATTTCTTGATGACAAATCACCTCTTTCCTAATGTGTACTTGATCCTTTCTGATCAGATGTATCTCTATTGTCTTCTAATTCCTTATCTCTCTTCTCCTCTAACTAATTCTACTATGTATCACAACTCCTTCATCACCATGAATTCTTTGTTTACACATGCAAACTTCTCTCTTTTCTCCTTTCACATTCATTAAAAAGTGTAGGGTTTGTCCTTAAGAAGATCTAGGTGACTTAGGGCTAGCTATGAATCAACTATTGTGATTTACCCATATTGCCACTTAATCTGTCCCTTTTTATGATTGGATGCAACTAATGCATTGGGATTCACAGTAAAGATTCATTCTTATCATCTAAGATTGCAAAATAATCCTTAAGTCAACTTTAAAATGGTTTACATAGAAGTTTGTGCCACTACAAACAACTATGTCAAAATTATTTTACTGGGAAGTTGAAGTCCCTGATGCTCAGCATCAATTGCAACTTCAATGTTGTAACTCAGCCTCTAAATGACTCAATATCCATTGATCACTTGGCATCTAAATAACACAACATATACTATCTACTTAGCAATTGAGTGACTCGACACTTACTAGTTACTTGGCACATACTAAATATCTCTCACTTAACCTATACTATTTGACAACTTATACTTGGCATTTATTACTTGTTTGACATGAACTAAGTAAATGACTTAAGTATATTGTCACTCATATTTTAAAACCAATCTAAGATTAACAATCTGCCCATTTGAAATATATGTCACTCCTATTAGTATCTTCTTCAAGTCTTCCTCTATAAGGGGTTTGATGTTCTAATTGATAGTATCAAAAATATCCTTAATATTTACAACATTAGAGTATATATTCAACTCATGTTGAGGATGGGCACTTAGCACTAGTGTAGCTAGTACACTTTATTTTGTCTACTACTCAACCTCAACTAGTGCCTATGTATCTATGCTCATTTCAGTGCCTTCCACAATTGTATCCTTTTTAGTGTCTTCTATGGTAACCTTAGTTGCTTGTTGTTGTTCATCTTTGTCCTCACCTACCTCAATAGGTGTCTGGCCTATTGTCTTATGTGTTATCAAACCATATAATGACTTCCACAACTAGGTGGTCTTCTATATAACATCCTTAGTATTATTCTACAATATGATAAATGCCCTATATTTAGGTGTAGATTTTCCTTTGTACTTCTGCAAGTGTAGTCTCTTTGATTTTTCTTTATGTATTGAGACTATATTGCTACTTTTTCTCAACTCTATCATATAGATCTTTTGGTAATGAGTTGGAAATCTCAATCAAAGTCTATTTGAATGTTACCATCATGGCATATATTGAGTTCTCTTCTTGGTTCATCTCAATTTTTCCAATTTTATCAAAATCAATATGTGTAAAACTAGATAAGTCGGCATTATTCTTTATATTTTCACACGTATTGTCTAAATCTAAGGAAGGACTATGACTTACCAATTTAAATTGGTTGTTTTCATCAGATTATGCCCTCTCTTGATTACATTTAGCGAGAGCTATATACTTTCTCCTCAGACTCTTCTTCTTTTCTAGATGATCTAGCCCTCTTCTCTTTTGGTTTTTTTTCTTCTTGAGCCTTTTTACAGTATCTCTTATGCTCACCCTAGTAGTAGGAATCATAGGCTTAGGTTGTATGATTTTTGCAACCTTCTTTTGCTTGCTAACTACTAGAGACTTAAGTTTTCTCTTCTTTTTCTTAGTGGTTGTAGGTGCTTCACTATCTTCTTCTCCTTCAATACCTTCTTCAATTTCTACCTCTTCTTCTTGGTCTTCTTCTTGACATTGAGTAATGGCCAATGGTGCTTGAGCAGGTACATGTTTACCTTCTTCTTCATCTACTCCATCAAATTTCTCCTTGATTTTCTCAACCATTCTATTCTTCTTTCTCATAATTGAGGTAGTCTTTAAGTCCATTGTGATTTTAGATTTAGCCACATCATAATTTCCAAAGGTTGTAGCCTTGGGATCTACATCTTCTACAAGAAAGGCAATAATTGTCGTAAAGGCTTCATCCAAATTTATCTCATAGCCTAGTGGTCTTAACCATCTTACTCTTGATATTGCAGCCAGTACATATGTGAGATCAATGTCAACTAGAAAGAAAACATCTAGAAATGTTTATCAACTAGTGAAACTAGCATTCTTAGTCTTTTCTTCATTGTCTTCTTAAAATCTTCAAAGTAGCTATTGATTACAAACTCAAAATTTTCTCCAAGTTTCTCAATAAATTTTCCTATTTGCACTATAATAGATCTATTTGCTTTCCATGCAACTTTACCAAAAGTAGGGAATGTATTCTATACATACAAGAATTGAACCAAATTTTCATTGTGCACTTTGTTCTTCCTTATTGTTCCCAAATTTTTTGTCAATTGTTGCAATTGCAACTCGACAAGGTCATAAGTATGATCCTTCTTAACTATCTTTTACCCTACATCAACAACAATAAAAGTTACACTATTGAGCCTATTGGATTGATAGAATTTATATGCTATAATCCTTACTAGGAAAGCTATTAGGGCATTTGAGATAGCATCAATTGTCATTCCCCTTTTGTTCTACACTGCCCCTGTATTCTTCTCAATAACTTCATTTTCTTTACTCCTCATGTTTTTAGGTTGATGTAGGGTTGGATACCTTGTTACTCTATGTACAATATTCTTTGTGATCTTCACTGGTCCATTTTCCAACCATATAGAATTATCATGAATTCTGCTTAGAATAATCTTTATCCATTTTGTTTTGAAGACATTGGGGAAATCTAGGGCATGAGTTAACCCTTTTCTCTCTACAATTTTGAATTCATCTTTCAATACTCCATTTTCACATAGTTTCCCATAGGTTTTACTAATCTCCATGTCACCTATGCTACCCATCTTGCATATGTAGCAACATCTCACATCTTGAATCATTAAAACTTGCAGTGGTATCATTGATAAAGAACCTAATGGATCTTTCTTGTAAGAAATATCAAGAATAGCTCTAAAGATAGGTTATTTTATCTCATTTCTTATCAATTATAAATTCAAAACATCCTTACCTTCTTTAACCTTAGTAGCTAAAGAACTAGATTCCATTATGAATACCTAGTGTTTCCAAAAATTCAAATTGCATAGCTCGACACACAATAAATACCTTTCTAAATCTGGTGAGATGATGTCAAGCAACTGTTGAATTCTATTTTGAAAATGGTTGTAATGATCTCGTCAATTCTCCTTTAGGTCTTCATGCTCTTCTTCAAATTTGAATGATGCCAAATGTGTAGAAATTGATTATATAGCCCTTAAAATATCTCATTTTATGCTCAGTGCTTACATGACTATAAGCTCAACTTTAATAGTTCTAAATCCTTAATTTCTCTATTCTCAAAAACTAGTACAAGATTAGTCAACACTATGAGCTTTCAATAACTCAACATCAATTAAAATTTCACTCGATAGCGAAAGCGAAACTCTTCATGCTTGGCAGTAACATAAAAATTGACAAAATTTAAATATTTCTTCCTGATTCTTAATAACAATTTGCATCTTTCTCCATGCAAATATAATCTTTTCAAAACTACATCCTTGGAACTTATGTACAATATGTCTTTTAAATATTAGTCCCACACATACCTATTGATTTCTTAATTGGAGGTGACGTGATCACCTGACCCATTGTGTGAAGTGATCCCATTTGAACTTGATATGTTGAAATCTTCCTTTCTCTTCCATGTCATGTTCATCTTATCTCTAACATTTTCAACATCTACCTTTCCTTTTCCTTTTTAAAACTCATTTCTTGGTGCCTTTGACCTTGTTGGACAATTCCTTCTTATGTGATCAATATTTAAACATCTAAAACATGAAGTTTGACTCAACCATCTTTTATAGTCACTTCTGAAATGTGTTCTTATGTAATTTTAAGCAACATGTCCATACTATTGACAATAGTGACAACTATACCTAGTATTATAATCCCAATT
This sequence comes from Cupressus sempervirens, assembly GCA_028749045.1. NCBI lineage: Eukaryota > Viridiplantae > Streptophyta > Pinopsida > Cupressales > Cupressaceae > Cupressus > Cupressus sempervirens. The sequence goes on from CM053787.1 coordinate 816,250,516, forward strand.
ATATGAGTTGTCATTTTGCTTTACCTTTGTCTACTTGTTTGATGAACACTTAAGCTTGGATTTATGCTCATATACACTATATCCATAGTTCTGATAGTTATAGCAATATCCTTCAAAATCTTTGTGTGCTTATTGTCTTGGTTCTATATTCATGTTCTTGATGTCCTTATTTGTTGCATTTGTGGCAATGATCCATGAACTTATGCTTAGGATTTTGATTTGTAGACTTGCTCCTACAAACATTGGCAGTATGACCTATTTTATCACAATTATGACAAGTAGGTTTGAAGTTCTTACCATTAGCATTCCTTTGTTCACCACTTTTAAATGATTCTCCTTCTTTGGTACTAGTGTAGCCCAATCTAGTAGTATCACTTTTGGATCTAAGAGTGTTAGTCTCAGATTGGTTTTGACAATTGATTGTCAACACACTTAACCAATTTTCATATAGAAGCCAAGTACATTATATGTGCTGAGCTAAAATTTCTATAGGTGTCAAGTGACTTTAGGTACCGAGTGAATCATACATGTACCAGGCATCTCAGAATGCAACATGTGTCAAGCAAGCTAGAATCATACATGTGCCAAGAAAACTAGAATCATATATGTGCCAAGAAAGTCAGAATCATACATGTGCCAATCACACTAGAATGCTACATGTGCCAAGCAAGCCAGAATGCAATAGTTACCGAGCAATCCAAAATCATATATGTGCTAAGAAAAAGTAATCTAGTATGTGCCGAGTAACACAAAAATAGCATATGAGTTTATGCCTTCACAAACTCAAATGTAAATCATTTTTGGATGAACCATGAAGGGATTAAAAGATAAGATCAAATCTTTTCTATTTCCTATGCAATCAACATTCAACCAATAAGAAAAATGGAAAATGCATGCAACCAATAAGAAAAGTGCAAGGAATGAGTGAGAATTAAAGATTTAATATGGATCATAGATTCATACCTAACCCTAAGTCTTAAAAATCCTTAAAAGGAGGATGAAACCCCATTGTATGTGAGGATGAGAGCTATGTATGGGTAAACTATAGTGAAATTTAGAGGGAAGTGTGCAAAGACTTAGAGGAATAGAGTGTTATTGCTGCATCAAGTTGATGAAGAAAAAAGTATAGAAATATTGAAGAGTAGCATATCAAATCTCAAAGCATCATGATCAGAGAGAGCAAATCAAGTGCTTGAATTCAGAAATCAAGAATTGTAAGCTATCAGGTTTATTAATCTAACACTCTCTAGTAATTGTATTAGAAAGAAAATCCTATGTTGATAAGTTAGCTTAACAGCTAAATTGTAGATCCTTTGACAAGGTGATAAAATCCTTTAATAGGGTAAAACTTCATGAAAAGTGTTTGTAAATCCTTTAACCACATCACTATTGACACAGTGTAAAGCCTTTAATAGGGTAGGCCTTTAATAGGTCAAAGCATCAGAAGTGGTCAAACATTAATGCCACAATGATTGTGTGGGTATCATCCACACCATAGTTTTACCTTCTCATTTTGGAGGGTTTCTTGGTTACCAAATTTGGTGTTATATGTTGTTGATGCATGTGTTTACTTTAAGCTTATTTGATATGTTTACATGCATGTAGTTTACTTTTAGTTAAAAAATTTAATGGATAAAATTTATTACTTCTGATTCACCCTCCTCCCCCCCTCAAAAGTATTCTTCCCATTTGATTATTCCAACAATTAGTATCAGAGCAAGGTTCTCACAACGAGAAGCCTAACAGTTTAGAGAAAAGATCTAAAGATGGAAGTCTTCAAACTTGGGAAGATTATAGAGAATCAAGTGACTGATGTGCAACTCACCCTACACAACTTGGAGGAATCCAGAAAAGAATTAAAAAAACCTTAAAAAGAAGAAATGATATAGTCATAGCTGAAAATGACACACATTACAAGGAGATTGATACCACAAAAGTGTTTGCCAATGGAGATACTAAAGAATTTGATGTAGCAATAGAAAATTTGATAGAGAAAAATAGAACTCAAGTAGAAGAAATAAAAATACTCAAGCTTGAACAAGAATCACAAGCCATAATCCTTTGTGAAGTAACTGAATAGAAGAAAAGAGCCATTGAAGAAAAAGACATGATAGAAGATGACAAGAGAAATATTACCAATAGATTGGAGAAAAAGATAATTGAGTTTGAAAGAATCTCAAACATGTAGCTAAACACCCTAAGCTAGATGATGAATGCTCATCATGAGCTAAATGTCAAGGACATTGAGATCTCCACTCTGAAAATGCAAAATGAACAATTGCAGAATGAATTGAGAAGATAAAAGGAGGTAGAAAAAAGCTTCAAAAAATCAAGTGAAGCAATCAAGCCCTTTGAACAATTGCTAAAGTCACCAAGATCTAGCAATGACACTTTAGGACTGGGTTTCACCAGTACTAAAGAAGGAAAGACATCAAAGAGTGCTAAGGAAAGAAGTGAAAAAGGTAAGAACACTAAACCCGCTTGTCATTTTTGTGAAAAAAATGGACACACTACTAACATATGCAGGAGTAAGAAGACCAATCAGCATGTCATGCCCAAACTACGAGGGCAAAAACACACACAAATTATTTTTATATATATAATAATTAGAGTGCTTTAAGTTTAAAACTGATTTCTAGCAAGAGAATTGAAGATTTAGTATGATACATCTTAAGTTATAAATTTGTGAAGGAATACATCGTTAAGATTTTGAAACTTTCATTAAAAGATTGATATCGATCATTAATTACATTATTATATCAATCTCTCGACAATATATATATATATATATATATATATATATATATATATATATATATATATATATATATATATATATATATATATATATATATATATATTCTTTAAATAACAATGTCAATGAGTAGGGGTTTAAAAAATTAATTGAAAATATTTAATCGAGTTCAACTATAAATCTCTTGGGCAATTATTAGTTGACAATTTAACTAGTATATTAAAAAAAATCACTTTTAAGGAAAACAATTAACTAGAATTAAAACTATATATATATATATATATATAATATCAAATTTATTAGCTTTAAGCATTTTGACTATTTTCACATATTAATAAACCATCGAAATCTTCTAAATTTAAATTTAATCAATTAACAATTAAATAAATTCTAACTAATTATGAAATTTAAAGCTTTCAAAAATTAATTACACAACTAAATAATAATTAAATAATGCTAACTACTAAACAAAATTAACTATCTAATTCATAAAACTATCTAACTACCTTTTAGATTAAACTAAATAATATTAAAAGCAAGCTGAAATAACTTAATATAAAACTAACTACATTATCATTACAAAACTATATTAAAACTAATAACTATCTAAATCATGCAAGTAAACTAATAATACTAAATGTATTTTAAAATTTAAAACAAATAACAACTAAACACACATAATAATTAATAACTAACTTAACTAATACAAATCTCAATTACATCAAACTAAAACTAAACTAAATTAAATAACAATTAACACACAAAACTAAAACTAATCTAAACTAATTCTAACTAAATCTTTAAACTAAATTAAACTTTAAATACTAACTAAAATAAAACAACTAAAATAACCATACATAAATCAAATATTTGAAAGTAACATCACACAACATGAAATAATATAGTATGTTCTAAGCATCAGATAATGTCTCGACATCTCGAGTTGTGAGTATCAAAATGATAAAGTAATAACTAAGGCTACGAAGGGTCGAGGCGAGGCCTCACATCCTCCCCCACTAGGCATGAACTTCCTCCTAGAGTTCATCAAAAGACAAGGGTATTGAGATCGCATCCGTGTTGCATCCTCCCAAAAAATCATGACCTTATCGCAACATTCCCACTAGACCATAACTTGGTCCAGCTCTCAACCTCGGGGAGCTAGGGTTTTTTGGGAAATAATATGGATAGTCTCCAGTGCTAACTAGCTGACCAAATCCACCTGTAGCCTGATGCTTAGTCTGGCAATTGCCAACTGCTGTAAAAACTCTATGGGACTTGCCCATGTCTCCAACTGTTAGCTCTGAAAAAGCCCCTCTCTAACCACTAGATGATTGTCCCTGCGGACACTCTCTAGCTATATGACCCATGCCACCACAAGCGTAGCATGGCCCTCAAGTATAAGATCATGTATCATGTGATCTTGACTTCTGTGGGCCTCCTGACTTGCTAGACCCACTGTATCCACCCCTGGAAGACTGCTGAGTCTACACTGACTGTGACTGTGGGGTATGTACTTTCTGATCCTGCTGTAATTGCCACTGCTTGGGCTCAAAGCCCTGGTAACCCTATGAGAGTTCTTGCTACTTCTACTAAGACTATTGGCCCTTAGAGGACCTTGGTGTATAATTCTAATTCCCTTTCCAAAGGGGTTTCTACCGAGTAGAGTTTCGATTCCGAGACCGATCTCGTGATTCCTGTCTACCTCGAGTATCCTCTGCCACTAGTGCTATCTCCACTACCTATCTAAAGGTGGTAGGGAAGGCCATCTGAACTGGACCCTGAAGTGAGAAATTTAAACCCATGATAAAGAAATGTACCTATAGTTTCTTGTCCTTCATGTATTCCACATAAGGAAGGAGCTCGAGAAACTTGCTCTCATACTAAGTCACTGTAAGACCTCTCTGATAAAGAGAATGGAACTCTTCTATCTGTTTCTATCAAAAATGCTCTGACAAGTACCTCTCTTGGAATCTGTCTAGGAATGATTCCCATGTGAGGGTATCCATCCTTACTCCACCTATGATCTCCTCCTAATGCAACCAATTGGAGGCATCCCCTCTCAACTGATGAACTACTAGGCGTGCCTTTAGATTACTCCCATAGGGTCATAATCCAAAGCACCGTTGTAGGCTCTACAACCATGCCTCTTCTACTGGCCCCTTAGTGGAACTCGTAAATAATGGTGGCCCAAGTTGAATCAATTCCCTAATGTCATCTCCTATATGTCTAGGAGGTTTGTTAAGTAGGGGTCTTCTCTGGTGTATTGACTCACCTTCATGCTCATCCTGCCCCTCTAAATGTCTTGGTGTGGGACTCCTAGTCCTCTCTCTACCTCTGAGCCTTCCTCCTCTGGGCCCCTCTGCTTCCACTATTGGAATTTGCTAAACTAGTTGTACCACAGGTACTACTCTCTGCTGAACTACACCGATCAATGTCTGAAGTGCATCTATAATGTCCTGGTTTGGGTTCGGTGGTGGTGGAGGTGGAGGTAGTGGTGGTGGAGGTAGTCCATCCCCCTATCTCGCTCTACCACCTCTCACCCTACGATCTCTGCCTCATTGGTTGCTTTGAGTAACAGGAGGCATCCTACACAATTTAATGTTTAGTTTTAAGTTTCAAAAGCATAATGGTTTAAGGTTCCTAGTGTTGAAAGATGGGCTCTAATACCAAAATGTCATGCCCAAACTACGAGGGAAAAAATACACACATTTTTTTTAATATATAATAATTAGAGTGCTTTAAGTTTAAAACTGATTTCTAGCAAGAGAATTGAAGGTTCACTACGATACATCTTAAGTTATAAATTTGTGAAGGAATACATCATTAAGATTTTGAAACTTTCGTTAAAAGATTGATATCGATCATTAATCTCGTCATTATATCAATCTCTCAACAATATATAAAAAAAATTTCTTTAAATAACAATGTCAATAAGTACGGGTTTAAAATTAATTGAAAATATTTAATCGAGTTCAACTATAAATCTCTTGGGTAATTATCAGTTGACAATTTAACTAGTATATTAAAAAAATCACTTTTAAGGAAAACAATTAACTAGAATTAAAATTGAATATATATATATATCAGATTTATTAGCTTTAAGCATTCTGACTATTTTCACATATTAATAAACCATCGAAATCTTCTAAATTTATAAAAAATCAATTAACAATTAAATAAATTCTAACTAATTATGAAATTTAAAGCTTTCAAAAATTAATTACACAACTAAATAATAATTAAATAATGCTAACTACTAAACAAAATTAACTATCTAATTCATAAAACTATCTAACTACCTTTTAGATTAAACTAAATAATATTAAAAGCAAGCTAAAATAACTTAATATAAAACTAACTACATTATCATTACAAAACTATATTAAAACTAACAACTATCTAAATCATGCAAGTAAACTAATAATACTAAATGTATTTTAAAATTTAAAACAAATAACAACTAAACAAACATAATAATTAATAACTAACTTAACTAATACAAATCTCAATTGCATCAAACTAAAACTAAACTAAATTAAATAACAATTAACACACAAAACTAAAACTAATCTAAACTAATTCTAACTAAATCTTTAAACTAAATTAAACTTTAAATACTAACTAAAATAAAACAACTAAACTAACCATACATAAATCAAATATCTGAAAGTAACATCACACAACATGAAATAATATAATATGTTCTAAGCATCAGATAATGTCTCGACATCTTGAGTCATGAGTATCAAAATGATAAAGTAATAACTAAGGCTACAAAGGGTTGGGGCCAGGCCTCACACAGTAGGACAAACCCAAGAACAAGGGTAACTGTCACAAATGTAACAAGCAAGGACACCAGACACAAGAATGTAGGACCAAGACCATGAGGACACCAAGATTTGATGGTCACTGCTACAACTACAAAAAGTATGGTCATAGAGCATTTGAGTGCAGATCAAAGCCTATGTGGAAATTAAATCAAGCAACAAGAGAAGGTAATAATGGTTGTCACTACAATTGGGACTATAACACCAAGTATAGTTGTCACTACTGTCAAGAATATGGACACATTCCTGCAAATTGCATAAGGAAACATTTCAGAGGGAACTACAATAGATGGTTGAGCCAAACCACATGTTTTAGTTTCTTGAAGACTAGTCATATCAGATGGAATTTTCCAACAAGGTCCCCCAAGGCACCAAGTTTTGAGTTCAACAAGGGGAAAGCAAAGGTTGATGTGGAACACGTCAAGGGACAAATGAACAAGACATGGAAGAAGAAAGGTGAGGTTAGCACATCAAATGAAGGGATCACTTCACCTAAGAAGTCAAGTGGTCACACCTCAAACCAAGCATGGATAGGTGTATGGGACTGATATACAAAGCTATATCATACATCAGTCTGAAGACAAACAAGAACTGCAAAGGAGAAAATAGCATAAGAAAAGATGCAAAGTTAAGACTTGAATTTTTTGCAAATATTGCCAAGTTGTCCTCAGATGCCAAGTAAATGTCAGTGTATGTCGATTTGCTAGTAGGAGCTGAGTGATTGGTCACAGCTGAGTTAGCAGTGGAAGCCAAGTTATGTTGAAATCTTCAAGAGTTGAGTGTACAACTGTATGCATTAAGCATTTAATGCTACTTTCAGAAAGAGTATAAGGTCAAATTTTTGATCATTTCTCATCATTCGAACACAGAGCAAGAATGAGAAGAGCACAAAAGTGATTGAAGAGCTGCATTGAAGCTTTTGCACATATTTCAACAAAGATTCAACATCATTTTGGTCGATCTAAGGTATTCTTCAAGTGTCGAGTTGTGCAGTCATAAAGTTCTATATCTTTTGAAACCCTAGATTTGAAAAATGGCTTCCAGTTCTAAAAACCCTAAGGAAAAGGAAGGTCATGAGGTCCACTTAGTTATTAATGAGGTCAAACAACCAAATTTTAGACCAATTCTAGAGGTAGCTTATAAAAACAACCCTATCGGCACACTCTCCATTATTTCGCCCAAAGTCGTAATGGTGCAAGATTTCAGGAAATGTTACAATTGTAAGATAGGAGCAATAGGAGACCTAGAAATTTTTCAAGCATATAATAAACTATATGATAATAGAATACTGAAGGAAGAATTTAAAATAGTTGAGAAAAAGGGTTTAACTAGTGCACTAGTTTTCCCCACAATTTTCAAGACCGAGTGGATATGGATTGTTCTAAGTCGAATTCATGATGGTTTTTTTTGGCTCGAAGGAGGACCTATCAAAATAATGAAGAGAATAGTGCATAGCATTATAGGTTTTCCAACCCTAGATTAGTATAAGACCCTACATAGTGATTCAAAAGAAGCTATTGAAAAGAACACCAGGGCTAAATAGAATAAAAGGGACATGACCATTGACACAATCACATATCCCATTTTGGATTTTGTAGTGATAGTGATTTCTCACAAGTTGTATCAATCTAGCAGATTGAATAGTATACCATGCATTGTTGTGGATGTGGCATCTAAATTTGTCAAAAGGGATCATACATATGATCTAGCAGAATTGTTGTTACAATAGATCATGGAGAATTTGGGAGCAATCAAAAGATCCAAAGGTGCTCAATGTAAGTTTTGTTTAGTTTTGGTCTACATATTTTTCTATGTTTTGGATGAGTTTCCCTCTATTGGGAAAGTGAACTAGAAATCAAACAAATCAGCCATTACTCAAATTAATGAGTACATTAAGAAAATGGGTGATAACTTTGAAGACCAAATGACAAGTTACTTTGAGGAATTCAAGAAATCCATGAAGCAAAGGCTGAGGATGCCAGTTTCCCTAGTGGAACAGTACATTAATGATATTCTTTTTTTGGTTGATATTGATTTTAATTATGTCCAAGCAGTAGTTCCAAGGGTTAGATGGCTAAGACCATTGGGATACGAGTTAGATGTTGATGAAGCATCAACAACAATCACAACATTTCTTGCAGAAGAAATAGATAAAATTGTCAAACCTTTTGGAACATATGATGTTGTGAAATCCAAAGTTGAGACAAAGTTGAAGATAGCCTCTATGATTAAAAGGAATGATAAACTAGTGAGGAAGATAAATAAGAAATTTGGTGAAGGTATTGAAGGGGCAGTTGAGGAAGAAGAAGAAGAAGATGAGAGTGATGAAGATGAACGGGACAAGGCCCACTGGAACTGACTCAAGGCTTAGGTGAAGATGAAGATAAGTAAGAAGGTGTAGAGGAAGAAGAAGCCAAGGAAGCACCATCTCAAGCTGAGCCAAAGAAGAGAAATGCCAAAACTCAGCCTATAGCCCAGCCCAAAGCCAAGAAGGTTGCCAAGCCAACACCAATAACAAAAGCTACCACAAGGGCCTCTACTCAAAATGTGAAGGAGCAAGTGAAAGAAAAGGAGAAGGATACTATGTAGAGTGGTCAAGTGGAGAAGAAACCAAGGAGAAAATGTGTTGCACAACTAGAATCTAATGATGAGGAAAAGACAAAATCAGAGGATATCAGCCAGTTTGAAGTGGTAAGCCATCCTCCTAAGTCACATATAGATAAAATATGTGAAAATATTGGAAAGAATGTAGATTTTACTAATTTAAAAAGTGTTGATTTCAATAAATTAAGTAGAAAAGATTAGAATAAGGTAAAATAATTAGTGTATGCCATGGTGGAAGAATTCAAGAACACACCTCTTGAATTAGACAATACTATGCCTAGGGAGTAGTATGAGATTATTTAAAATAAGTGGAATTATTGTCTAACAATGAAAAAGGAAATAAGAGAATCAACACTGGCACAAGTGATGCCTAAATTGACTAGATGACAAAATGCTAAGGAAAATAAGAAACATGGGGGCAAGTTTGCACCAAAGTATAGAGCCTTTAGCATTTTGTAAAATGAGATTGAGGAAGTTGTCAATAAGTCCACAAAATTGTGGAAGTCAATATAGAAATTGACTAATGACAAGGATGGAAAAGAAAATAAGGATATAGATGCAAACAAAGCTGAGGCTAGTGAAAAGGAAAAGGAAGAAAAAAAAATGAGGAAAAAGAAATAGAGAAGAAAGAAGAAGATAAAGAAGAAGAAGAGAAGATTGAAAAAGAGAAGATAGAAGAAGAGAAAGGAGAAGAAGAGAAGAAAGATGAAGAGGAGAAGGAAAAAGGAGAAGAGGAGGAAACACAAAAAGGAGAGGAAATGGCAATAGTTGACCAACAGTAGCAGCTAGAAGAACAAAGTGTGCAAGAAACACAATTGCCACCTCCTAGCCCTCCTCATGACATCTCCACACCTGCAAATACTATAATTATGAAGGATATTATTGAAAAATCTTGCCATAACATCAATCCATTGACTTCAGAGGATCTCACAAAGATCCTTGACCAATCCACACAAGAAAAATTATGTACAAATCCTGTATTGGTCAGTGTGGATGAGTTACAAAAGGCAGTAGCTGACTCATCAAGAGAGAAGGTGAATCCACAAGATCCACCCTCTGTCATCTCAATAGCTGCTAGTGCTCAACTGCTAATACTTGCATCACCAATTGCAATAGTTGACACAACAAGAATAGGTGATATCATGTAGTAGAAGATGATTACAGAAGTAGAGAAAGATACATCAACAGAGTAAACAAGATAGATTGCTACATCTGATCCTATAGTACAGACAAGTACACCATAAATAATTGTAACTGATCAAGGAAGATCAGAAGAAGAAAAGGGCACATCAAAGGAAGAGAAGCACACTACCATACAGACATTGGTAGAACTACCACCTATTGGCACTCCTATAAAATTCCTTTAGAAGCTAAGCACTAAGGTAATTCCATTGCAAATTTCTACACTAGGCTCAAGCTCAACTAAGGAAACAAGTGTACTTCACTATGGAGACCATCAGTTAGATGAAGAAATATTCATACCTAGTTATGGCTCAAAGATAATAAGCATTGAGCAAATAACTAAAATTTAGGATGCATTAAATAGAAGAAAGAGGCAAGAAATACTTAGGAAGGAGTGTAAACATAAGTAAGCATTACATGAAATTGAGGACATCTTTTTGGATTCCTTTAGCTTGCAAACACCTGATGAGACCAAGCCAATAAAGGAACAACTAACAGAAATATTAGATCAAGTGACAAATGAAGACCAATAAACCAATGTAAAACTTATGGAATGGTCTGAGAGGAAATTTCAAGGAAAAGTAAATGAGAAAATATCTAGTGACGTAGCACTTTCACAAGTTGAATTGGCCAAAAAGATTGACAAGGTAAAAACTATACTTGAGAATGTCTTCTCATTATACAAAAAGTTGTGTGATTTTTCCTATTTCACACAAGAAACAAGCCAAAGGTGTTGTTAATTGTGTATTGTCTTTGATGTTACACAAATGTCATATCAGTCATTAGACAGAGTCTACCGAGCTTAGATGATCTGCAAAGCAATTTACAGTGTTTACCGAATGTTCCAAAACATAACAAAGAAAAGCTAATGTTTACCGAGCTCACTCAGTTATCAAAGGAAAAGTGGCAAAAATTTAGCTTCTACCAAGCTCCCAAGGTTAACAAAGAAAAGCTAATGTTTACCAAGCTCACTCTATTATCAAAGGAAAAGTGACAGAAAGTTAGCTTCTACCAAGCTCCCAAGGTTAACAAAGAAAAGCTAATGTTTACCGAGCTCACTTGGTTATCAAAGGAAAGTTAATGTCTACCGAGCTCCCAAGGTTAACAAAGGAAATTTAATATCTACTGAACTCACAAGATTAACAAAGAAAAGTTAATGTTTACCGAGCTCCCAAGGTGAACAAAGGAAAGTTAATGTTTACCGAGCTCCCAAGGTGAACAAAGGAAAGTTAATGTCTACCGAGCTCACAAGGTCAACAAAGGAAGATTAGTGCTAACCGAGTTCACTTAGTCTCCAAAGGATTTTTGTAGGGTTTGGAGTGTTTACCGAGCTTCACTTGGTTAACACTAGAAAATCATGCTAGAGCAGTGGTTACCGAGCTGGGTCGGCCAACGAAGGATTTTATTGTTTCAATATTAAGTTCAATTGTTCCATGTAGCCAACTGATGTAATGATTTTTTTTTTAGTTATTGTAACCTATATTTAAGCCAACTTGATAATCTAAAAGGTATATATATATATATATATAGATGTTCAAGTTGTGAATTGGTGTGTGAGTGAATATATGGATAAGGATGGAATAAGCGAATTAAGTGAATCTTGATGAAGGATTAGATATCTTGGAGGAGATGCAAAAGTTGTATTCAATCAACTAGGATCTAGTAAAAGCAGAACGAAGATCTGTAATCAGAAAAAGATAAGTTGCATATCATTCAGGTCATCTCATTGTTGCTTTCTAACCATAGTAACAGTGAATATAGAATCTCTTAATAGAGTTGGTTTAATAGCCATTTTGTAAATCCTTTAACAAGGTGGCAGTTCAGTTGAATTGTTCTCAAGACCTCTAACCAGGCCACTCCTAATAGGGTGATTAAATCCTCTAACAAGGTCACACCTAATAGTGTGTTTTGTAACCTTTAACAGGGTTGGCTCCTAACAGGGCTCACTTCAGAAGAGTGAAAATTGGTGACTAGTTACTTGGTGGTTTTTTCAATATTGGGTTTCTACGTTAAATCTGGTGTCTCTTATGTTCATTTATTTTAATCTTTGCAAGAATATTAATGATTATGAATGCTAGATAATCAGTAATTAGTTAATCTACCAAGTTATAGTATTCTTGCACTATTTACTGAGTATCAGCAGTAAGTAAAGACATCTAAGGGATTTATTTTTGGAATTGAATTTTGTGGTAACTAATTCACCCCTCCCCTCTTAGTTACTTCATCTATATTTCCAACAAAAGGATCCTAAGTTTGGAGAGAAATCTAAAGATTTCTAGCATGCAACTACCAAAAGACCAGCTCAAAGAGAGAAGCATTTTTCTCAAACACTTCACACAGAAAGAACTAGCTACACAAACCACTGAAGAGGCCAATATTGAGGCCAAACTAATGCAGATACAATCTTCCATTACCCCACATTTGGAAGTACTCCATAAAGAACAAGCCTATGTTGAAATTGTTCTAAAGAAACATCCTAATCTTTCTACTTCAGATGGACTTGTACATCTTCTTACAAAGACTTCCACCCAACATAAGTCATTGGAAATTGCTTTGGAGAATCGGGATGCATCTCTCAAGATGATTATGGAGGTAAATAGTACATTTTTAGCAAAATATGGTATTACTCCTTAGCACCCTTTGACATAAGTGTCAAAAAAGCGGGAGATATGAAATAAAGGGGAGATTAATAACTAAGGTGATTAATAACTAAGGGGGAGAATACTAAATAATTACATTCTTTCATTCTTTTGGAGAATAAAGGAGAAAATATTATACATATCCTATGATAGCCAAAAAGGGGGAGACATATAAAAAGGGGGAGATATGAATAAAACTTGCAAGTGCAAGACAAGTGAAAATAGAATAGATAGAACAGGTTAGCAAACAAGGCATAGGAAGCAAAAACAAGGCAAAGAAAAAGAATATCAGATACATCAGCATGAGACAAATTCAGCACAAGAATGAAAATGACACAATCAGCTTGGGGGGAGTTATAGGAATTTTGAGGTGTATTGTTCCTTACAAAATTTTGAAATTTTGCCAAGAAAAATGAATAATGTACTCATAAGATCAAGCATAAAGCTTAGTTAAGTGTCTTTGACACTCATGTCAAAAGGGGAGATTGTTGGTCTCAGATTGGTTTTGACAACTAAGTGTCAACACACTTAATCAATTTTCATATAGAAGCTAAGTACATTGTATTTTTTGAGCCAAAATTCCTATAGGTGCTGAGTGACTTCAGGTGTTGAGTGAATCATACATGTGCTGAGCACATCAGAATGCAACATGTGTTGAGCAAGCAAAAATAATACATGTGACAAGAAAACTAGAATCATATATGTGTCAAGAAATTCAGAATCATACATGTGCCAAGCACGCCAAAATGTTACATGTGTCGAGCAAGCTAGAATGAAACAAGTGTCGAGCAATCCAGAATCATATATGTGTCGAGCACCAGTAATCCAGTATGTGCCTTCACAAACTCAAATGTAAATCATTTTTGGATGAATCACAAAGGGATTAAAAGATAAGATCGAATCTTTTATATTTCCTATGCAATCAACATGCAACCAATAAGAAAAATGGAGAAGGCATGCAACCAATAAAGAAATTGCAAAGAATGAGCAGGAATTAAAGATTTAATATGGATCATAGATTCATACCTAACCCTAAGTCTTTGAAATCCTTAAAAGGAGGATGAAACCCCATTGTATGTGAGGATGAGAGCAATGTATGGGTAAACTATAGCAAACTTTAGTGGGTTGTGTGAAAACACTTAGAGGAACAAAGCAATATTGCAACATCTAGTTGATGAAGAACAAAGTATAAGAATATCAAAGAGTAGTCTATCAAATCTCAAAGGATCAAGATTAGAGAGAGTAGATCAACTGCCTGAATTTAGTAATCAAGGATTGTAAGCTATTAGGCTTATTAATCTAATACTCTCTAGCAATTTTATTAGAAAGAAAATCATATGTTGATAGGTTAGCTTTATAGCTAAATTGTAGATCCTTTGACAAGGTGATAAAATCCTTTAATAGGGTGACACTTCATGCAAAGTTTTTGTAAATCCTTTAATGAGGTCACTATTTACATAGTGTAAAGCCTTTAATAGGGTAGACCATTAGAAGTGCTCAAACATTATTGCTATAGTGATTTTTTGGGTATCATCCCCACCCACGTTTTACCTTCTCATTTTGGAAAGTTTCTAGGTTACCAAATTTGGTGTTATGTGTTGTTGATGCATGTGTTTACTTTAAGCTTATTTGATATGTTTACATGTATGCAATTTACTTCCAATTAAAACCTTCAATGGATAAAATGTATTACTTCTGATTCACACCCCCCCCCTTCTCAGAAGTATTGTTCCCATTTGATTATTCTAACAAGGAGATCTCATCAATTTCTCAAAGTACTTGATGGCTTCACTTGGTCTGTTGAAGCTTTCAACAAATTCTTTTTCACTTTTTAGATCATTCTTCAATTGTTCATTTTGCAACTTTAGTGTTTTGATCTCAATATCTTTTCCACTTAGTTCATGATTTGTAATCACCATTTGATTTAATGTTTCCAAGTGCATGTGAGTGATCCTATTTACCTCTGATGTTTTCTCTTCCAATATATTGATCAATATCCTTTTGTCATCTTCAATCGTGACTTTTTCCTCTTCATCTTTTTTCTTTTGCTTATTTATTTAACATAGAAATACTAATTGGATTTCTTGTTCTATCTTGAGATTTATGACTTCTTCAGTTAGGGTTTCATTCTTTTTCATTAGATCTGTAACTACTGCATCAAATTCACTTGTGTTTCCATCTGTAAACAATTCAATAGTGTCAATCTCTTAGTAATTTGTGTCATTCTCTTCAATAGCTATTTCCTTCCTTCTCTTCAGTGATCAGTTTAACTTATTTCTTACTTCATTTAGCTAATGTAGGGAAAGTTGTATTTCAATCTTCTAGTTCTCAAAAATCTTTCCCAACTTGTAGACTTCCATGCCCCAGATCTTTCGTCAAAGCTGCAAAGATTTACTTTTAAAGAACTCTTCTCTTATACCAATTGTTGGAAATACAATAGGAAAGCAAACTTTGGGGGGAATCGTTCACCACACATCAATATATATATCTATATATCCACCCATGAATCTCCACTACTATAGTAATAAAGTGTATTCAATGAAGGTTACAATGTTTTGATAATGAAACATGATCTACCTTGTGAAATGTTTTCCCTGTTAAAGGCTTAAAAGATTGTTAGATCTTACCCTGCTAAAGGATTTCAACACCCTATTAGAAGTGTGCCTAGTAAAGAACTTTAACTTACAATAAAGTACCCACCCTATTAAAGGATTTACAACAACTTGTTAAGACTACTCTATTAAGAGATATAAATGATTCACCTGTTTTAATGTATTAGCAATGACCCTGTAGTTAGCACTCTATTTATTGATGATAGATCATCTCTTTCTTGATGTGTACTTGATCCTTTCTAATCAAATGTATCTTTGTTGTCTTCTAATTCCTTTCCTCTATTTTCATCTAACTGATCTTGCCATCTATCACAACTCCTTAGTCATAAAAAAGTTTAGGGTTTGTCCTCCTTAAGAAGATCTAGGTGACTTAGGGATAGGTATGAATCAATGATTGTGATTCACCCATATTGCTACTTAATCCTTCCATTTTTCTAATTGGATACATGTAATATATAGGGATTCATAATAAATATTCATTCTTACCATCTAAGATCATAAAAAAACCTTTAAGGTGACTCAAAAATGGTTTACATAGAAGTTTGCACCATTATAAACAACTATGTCAAAATTGTTTTACTTGACACTTGAAGTCCTTGATGCACAACATCAACTGCAACTTCAATCTTGTAACTTGGCCTCTAAATTATTTGGCATCCATTGATCACTCAACATCTAAATAACTTAGAATATATTATCTACTTAGCACTTACTAGTTACTCAACACATACTAAATATCTCTCGGTCAACATATACTATCTAACAACATATGCTCGACATGTATTACTTGTTCAACATGAACCAAGTAAATGACTTAAGTATATTGTCACTCATATGTCAAAACTAATCTAAGATTAACACCATTTATACAAAAAAATTAAACCAATGCTATAATAGGTAAGTACTGAATTCAAAGTGAAGTATTAATGGATTAGTTCAATCCTTTCAATCCATATATGACTAGATGATGGCTCTATCACACAATTACAGTTAGTTCTTGCTCTTTCCATTCCTTAGTTTGTATAATTTCATTTCCCAACTATTAGGTTAAGGTTTATCTAACCTTTTATATCATATTCCCACATGTTTGGATCCTTCGATTAGGCTTAGAACATCATTGAGGTAATTTCCTAGTTTTTCAGAAAAGTTGTCATGGACAACATTTGCAACTTTTTGCTTATTGAGAAATTCCCTTTCCTAACTTGCATAGCTCAATCCAAAATCAACTACTTGGATTCCAAAACTCTTAAAAACCCCAAAAACATAAATGCCACTCTATTTTGGGATTTTGGTCAAACTTTGACCATTTTTTGTTGACTTTCCTAGGACTTTGACTCTAGAACCTAATTGAGCATACAAATCACAACCTCTAAGAATAATTACATCAATAAACACACCAAATCAAACTTGGGACTTTATTACTAGTCCATATTACCTTAGTGGTTGGCTAGAACTATAAGGAAACTTGGCAACAAAGAATATAACTATTTCCACATAACCCATAATAGATCTAAAATAAACACGGAATTAAAATCCACATGCAAGAGAATAGACAACATACCCAAAAAATTGTGACACAAGATATACCCTGGGAAACCCTCATTGAGAGAAAAACCCAGCCTCCAAAAGCATCCATTATCATGTATTATTCAGCAAAAATACCATTGCCATACAACCATGGAAGCTTTCATGGCCATAGCCACAACCGAGAAAACTATGTGAACAAGCATGAATCCACACATCCCATGCCATGATTTCAACCTTCACAAATGCTCCCTTGGCTAACCTGTCAAGCCTTGTCCCGCTCGACTCTTGCCTTTTGTCTTCTTCTTGTCTCTCTCTTACTCTCTATACAACAACTACCCTTGTGGCTGCTTATATAGTAGCAAGTCCCACAAAACCACCAAGTGGTATTACATAAACCATGTGCTAAAACCATGTGCTACCTAACCCACTGACCCCACATTTAATATTGGGCATTTAATTCTTTTCCCCAATATTAAATAATTACATGAAATATTTTTACAATGTTACAATACAACTCATCAAGAATATTCCATGGGAATCTTTACATGGTGCACATCCATCTAGGTACAACATTACATAATAAAATAAAATAATAAAATAACAATATTATGCAATGTGTGCAACACCCATTATCTCAACAATCTCCCACTTGTTGTATACATTGCATAGGGTCAATCTGTAGCCACATAAATGAACAAGGGAACAATCCCTCCCAGCACATCCACCATCATGGATCAAAATACACCAAGTGCTCCATCCTGATACCTGCAACAAAATCAAAGTATCCAGCATCTCGAACATGAATGATCTCACCTTCTATTATGCCACTCCCACTGGACATACATAGAAGCCATCCAAAGAGAAAGCCACCCAACCTGTCACATTAGAAGATCATAAAATCCTATACCAACTAAAATTTCAAGCACAAAAAACCTGATCCAAAGGTAATCACATGTATCCGTAGTTGTCAAAATATCCATAGCTGAAATAGCACCCACAGCAAGTGCCAAACCCATCCAATTATCCATACCTCCAAAGGTATAACAAGCGAATCTCATATCACTGACATATCCAATCTGCAACCTGCAATCATAAGCCTCAAGAGCAATACCTGCCACATATATGCCAAGAATCTCCCATTGCAAAAGATAATGTCAAATCTATAACCAATCCACTCAACACATCTCAAAGAAGTGAATCCATGTAGTATCAAGGACATCCACAATACATAATCCAATATCCTGCAAAAACAACTCTCATAACAAGTCTCCAATGCTCTCTCAAGTTCACCACAACCAACAGAGGAAAGAGATAAAGGAATAACCATGTCATATCTCACATGACATACATGAGCACAAACTAGTGATCACAATCTCTAACCAATCTCAAATCCAATGTAAGCAAACTGAACATCCAGAAAGATAACCAAGACTAGAGAAACCATGCAAATCATAACTTGTATCATGTCCTACTACACACACCTCTAGATGTAAATTGTGCAAGTATGATCTCCTCCATAAAACCCCAAAAAGAAGCCTCAACAACACCCAAACCATACCATATAGCTAATCATGGATGTAAGCCTCTCACAAGAAGATCAAACTCATAAACCCATTTCTAAACCAAGGAAAATGCCCAATATAAAACCATCTCCCAAACTCAACCAGCATAACAACATATGCACATGGAGATAACCAATGCTAAACCATCTCTCAAATGAACCCTCCAGAACTAACTCATGTACCATAGCTCAAGATCCATATTCATGAAAGACAAGCATAAATATAATGCAACTAAGAGAAAATAATGGGCTATACCTCTCAAGTAGCAAACCCCCAAGTAGACCAAGAGTGGGGAATGAGAATGCTCATCAAGAACAATCTCCTCTGAAGTCCATATCAGGTGACTGCCCCTCGGACTTCCTGTTGAAACCATTAACCATCCCAAGAAATACTTCTCTAATCTAAGAGAAATTAGCATCACCACCGTCTCTAAGTATCCATGAGCACCTGTAACCAATCAATCCATGCCAACTCCAAATGCAACAGAGCAATATCATGAAGTATCCAGCTTATGATCAATGTACTCAATACCAAAAAACTAAACCAAGATCAATGTCAAAGTTCCAACCATGGCCTCAGGAACATAAACATGACAACATGATCTTACCATCTCAACTAAAGAGATAACATGCTCCACATGAACATATCATAACATGTCACAACTCTAAACACGTATCAAGAGTATATGAAATAATAATGAAACCATCCTTATACCAAGGATAACATGTCAAATAAAAGCATAAACCACACCTTTGCCAAGAACCCTGTGAGTCCTCAAGATGCAACCATCTCCATACACCATGAAGAAAACCATCTCCACATACCAGGAAGAACCATCTCCACATACCATGAAGATAACCAAGAACTCCATGAGTCCTCAAGATCTAACCATCTTCAAACACCATGAAGATAACAAGTGCACCATGCAAATGTCAAAGACACTTCTGCAGCAACAAGATCTAAGAAAAACCTCCAACATCTACAAACACTCAAAAATTATATCAATGCCAACAAAAACTCCCACTCAACCATGGTACCAAGTCACCTATGGCATCATAAAATCCATCCTCTCCAAACCAAGAAGATATAAACCAAACCAGGAACTAATCCTGCACTATCACCCAATCATTGTCACAAGCTCCCACTAAACCGTGTATCCAAGCTATCCATGACATAATGATGAAAAAACCATTTTCTAACCATGAGAATCAACCAAGGTATCAAACTATCAAAGAACTCAAAGTGCACATCATGAGCTCCTCAAAAGAAACCAAATAACCATGATCCTCTACCAAGAAGATATACCACCATAACTGAATCAAAAATCCAAGCTAATGAACATCAAGGATGTACCTGTATAACCAATCATGTCACGCCAAAATCTATGACACCATGATCACATCCATGAACCGAGCATCAAGCTCTCAATATGTCCAACCTGTCAGCATAAAATAGTCAACCACAATCTTCCACCATGACTGTACCTGGTAACAATGTCTCATCCCTTCTACATGAAGAAAATAGTAAATCATGTGACTTAGGGCATAGACAACCCAAATCCAAGCCACCAATCTGAATATGCATCAATAATGAAAGATCAATGGGCAAAGACAACCCATAACCAAGCTATAAATGCAACCTGTAAGTATAGACCGCTTACAACACTGCACAACTTGTAGACCCAACAAGTCATCATGCATATCCAAACCAAAGACTGATAACTATATCATAATGAGACCAATCTGAAATATGAACTGAGTATACAATGACATCAAATCTTAAATTTCCAATGCCATAAACTCACAATGTTACCATAGTCAAAATATATCTATAAACTATTCAGATCAATATATCAACAAATAAATCATGCCAAATCTACACCAAATCTAAACCAATGTGTAGAGCTCTCCAAGAGCTTTCCGTTGACTACTCGAAGTCCAAAATCTGACTCTGTATGCCCAAGTTATGCCCTAATCCATGCTCAAAATAAATAGCATCTGAATTTAGGGCTCTCAAAACTTGACAAAATATCAAAAGCATAGAACCAAACCTATTCCATGTTGTAGTGCTCTGAATTAGCTTTCCAACACCTGTAAGAACTCTAAAATCCGATATTCTGAGAGAAATTTATGGCCATTTTACTAAGACAGTCTTTTTACCATTTTCAATACGATTTTTCATTTTTTATTTTTTCAATGACGAAAATTCCGACGGGATTAAATTTGACAGCCATCATGGGCTGAAACTAAAAAAATCTTTCATTTCCTTTGAACATGGCCAAACTAGGGCATATTATATATCAAATTTTATGAAAATTTTGACCTGGATCCAATGGTAAGGTCTGTTTTTACCCAGGAGGTCATTTTGCAAGCTACCCCCCAAAACCCTCATTTTAAATGAAACATCTGAAAAATCTTTTGTCCAACAATTTCACATGCCAAAATATTTTAACATCCCATCATAACAGAAAATCCAAAGTCCTTAGATCTACAATAAATCATTCATATATCTTGCCCTTTCTTTTATCCTCTCATGCATTCCCATGGATTCAATCTAGGGTTACAATAATAATAAAATCATAGCTCTGATACCAATTGTTGGGCCCATTTACCGTTGCACCAGAAGCCATGACTGTTAGTGAACATGGAACACCACATAATTAACCACCTGTGGGCAGGGGAGCGCGTTGTATCACCCAACAATCTCCCCCTCGACGCGCATACCAGGTGCTTACGCGGGTCGGGAAGGCACCGAGGAGATTTGAACCCATGACCAGGCCAAAATCAGGCTCTGATACCACTTGTAAGGAAACTTGGCAACAAAGAATATAACCATTTCCACATAACCCATAATAGATCTAAAATAAACACGAAATTAAAATCCACATGCAAGAGAATAGACAACATACCCAAAAAATTGTGACACAAGATATACCCTGGGAAACCCTCATTGAGGGAAAAACCCAGCCTCCAAAAGCATCCATCATCATGTATTATTCAGCAAAAATACCATTGCCATACAACCATGGAAGCTTTCATGGCCATAGCCACAACCAAGCAAACTATGTGAACAAGCATGAATCCACACATCTCATGCCATGCTTTCAACCTTCACAAATGCTCCCTTGGCTAACCTGTCAAGCCTTGTCCTGCTTGACTCTTGCCTTTTGTCTTCTTCTTGTCTCTCTCTTACTCTCTATACAACAACTACCCTTGTGGCTGCTTATATAGTAGCAAGTCCCACAAAACCACAAAGTGGTATTACATAAACCATGTGCTAAAACCATGTTCTACCTAACCCATTGACCCCACATTTAATATTGGGCATTTAATTCTTTTCCCCAATATTAAATAATTACATGAAATATTTTTACAATGTTACAATACAACTCATCAAGAATATTCCATGAGAATCTTTACATGTTGCACGTCCATCTAGGTACAACATTACATAATAAAATAACAATATTATGCAATGTGTGCAACACCCATTATCTCAACAAGAACCACCTAAATGGACTAGAATATAGGTAAGACTCTAGGGTGCTCCTACACCAAGTAGGAAAATGAAAATACTTTCTATCGGGCATTAAAAAAATCCCCTAAATTAAATCTCCAAGGTATTGGTTGAACTAGGTTTGATCTATACTTGAAAGGGTTAATCTCAAGGTAAATTCATTGGGTTTGAGAAGAATTTACTTTTTTAGAGGAGAATGGAAGATGAGTGGGAGAGTCAAGTGGAAATGAATCCAAAATCAAGAAGAGTACTAAAATGTATCTTAATAGGTCATAGAGATTCAAAATTAATGAGTACTAACTTTCCAAGACCACACACTCGTGCACATGCCCACACACACACACACACACACACACACACACACACACACACACTTGCATACATTTATCAAAAGAGTGGGTACACGTTTATTAATTCAAGAATAAAAAATATAACAAAGATCCTACAAGGCCATAAAATTTAATATAGGAAGAAGTTATAACTAACAAAAAGTATAGACAGTTAAAAATATCTCATCTCTTTCATAAATAAACCTTTGTAGATTCCAATGTATACTCTTGATGCAATTTTCCCTAATCTCAATATTCCAATCATCCAATCCTATGTAAGCCAACTCAACCAAACAAGTAAGATCCTTATTTATCTAATATAGTATAAATTTGAAGTAAATAATCTACAAGGGGTCTCTCAAAATAATAATCTAGTGACATACGTAGCCATATACCAATTACCACCATCCATTTTAAAAGTATATTCAAAATATTAATATTCACTTGGAAACCAACCTCACAAGAAATCATCTTCCACCTAAGAGCACACCCTTTTTTAGGACCTAAGAGAAAAATTAGAGATTCCATATAACTATTATTTTGATGGTCTTAATACTCTAATAATAAGAAAATAACATTAGCAAATTCATCACTAACACCTCCAACAACATGCCCCAATTTTCTTACAAAAGGCCCATTGATATTAATCCCAAGGCTTTACTAAGGTGGATGATACCACTTGTCATCTCATTGTAACTAATATTTTTCATATTAACACCTTACCTACTACCTCCCATTAATTCCATCACCAAATTTGGTACAAAATATCTTTAATTTATGAAAAACTTGTGAGTCTCTAAGTTCTATTATATTAGAAAGATCATACTTAGACATCATGTTTCTTTTATTTCATGTGTAACATAAAATCAAATTTGATCCATTAAAACTCTCTTATCTTAAAAATTTATTTGATATCCCATGAAACCTTAAGAAATGAAGTCTTAGTAACTTGGGGTCTGCCCAAACTATTCCAAAAATCAACCAAATAGTTGTTTGAACATAGCTGTGGATATAAAATCCATATCACAAATTATAAACATCCTTAGAAAAAGAACACTTAAAAAAGAGATGAGGCATAGTCTCCTCATTCCTTCCACATAAAATACAAATATAAGGTTCTTTGAACCCTCTCTTTCTAAGATTCTTTGAGTGGAGACATACATCCTGTACAACTTACCATGAGAAAATACTAATTCGTCCTGTTCAAAAATTTCTTCCTATATGGTACATTTCTCTACCAAAAAATATTTTTTCCAACTCTTGATACCATGAATCCACCAAAAACTTAACCTTGAAATTAGGGCTCCAAGAAATACTTTCTTCTCTACTAAGTGAATTAAACATTATACTAACAAATATCTCGTATCCTCACTCAATCTCTAGGAGGAGACTCATGTGTTTATTTTCATTTAACCTTTTTCCCATGCCAAAAGTTCATAGAAACCTTGAAATCCTAAATTTAGCCTATCCAACTTCAAGAAGATAATTTTAAAGAGAGTACAAATGGAGAAATTGGGATAGATGGGAAGAAATCCATTCTAGGTGTCCTTCCAGAATATAGTTTAAACACTATTATTATATATCTAAAATAAACCTTTTTGTACTAATTAAGATTCTCTTTTGAGAGTAAGTTATCTCATGGATCCACTTCCTTATCTACTATATAATGGAACTTCCTTTCCTTCATTTCAAGGATTTTAGCCATTTTTTATGGTTGATACACCATCTCTAGAAGAGTTTAGAGTCTACTTGGTTCCTAAAATTGCACATGAAATGGCATTTGTAATTTTGAAAAATATTTAATCTAGTCTTTCAACGTGCAAAATCAAAATCAAAATTCAAAAAAAATAGAATTTCCCTATTTCCATCTAAAATTGGAATTTGATCTTTTATCTAATAGGTTGAATTGGTCAGACTCCCATTCTATTCCCAATTTGACTAAAATGAGCAATAGATAATAAATTAAAATAAATAAGAAATTCATGGTTGTCTGACTTTCTCAAATGATGATTTTGAATTATTCAACCAATTATGTAGAATTTTTCAATAGAATACAAATAGGTTTGTGAAGATCCTAGCATGAATTCTACAATATTAAACTCTAAATGTTGTGCATTAAGACATTCACTCTATCTAGCCTTTTCATATCTTTCTTTCCAATATATCTTTCTTGACATATAAACATTAAATATTTCTCTAGATCATTGTGGGTATAGTTTTCATATTTACATTGAGTATATATCACAATCATTATGGGTGACATTATTATTTTCATTAGAAATATAAGTATCAATTATGTTAGCTTAAGTTTTCTCTAATAATTTGAAAAGTATGTGTATTATATAATAAGAGCATGAATAGTTCATAAATAGTATTACACTTGGAAAATTTATCCTTAAAACTATTCAATTTTTCTATTCATGTTATATCTAGGTCCTATAGATTTTATATACACCATTTATCTACTTTTTATCTATAGATTTGATATTTAGCTCTTAAGTTTTTGCCCACGTCAATGTAGAAGAGAATTTTGAGCTAATGTTTTCGAAAGAAAATCATGTTTAACTATGATAGTTGATCGAATCTTCTTTTCATTCAAGCAAAACTCTTCTGTGGATGATTTTTAAACTAACAAAACTAGATAGGGATAGTCCATTAGAGTTGTTTCTCACTTTGATGCCAATTCGGGCTATCTAAAATTTGATTTCATGTGTTTGATTATAGGAAATCTCTATCTGTTAACCACCTCCCTACTAGGTTGGGACCTCTACATTCTAGTTTTATTTTTGTAGAACCAAAAAAAAAATCTTCCCCAATCTAATTCTAGGTCAAACAAATGGATTTGGAACAAAAAAAATATAGAATAAAAAATTCTAGAATAGAAAATATGGAATATCAAATTCTAGAGTATAAAATATGGAATATAAAATTCCAGTAGCTAAACAAGCCCTTAGTATCCATGGGATGACCATTCATTCCTATATGTTAGAGACCAAGACCACCATCCTTCTTTGACCTACATATAAAATCCCATTTGACCAAATTACACTTTTATAAATGTAAATTACTTAATCATAAAATCAATTTGGAAAGAAAATCAATTTCTATAATAAAGCTTGTTAGAGTTGTTTGTAAAAGCATTCATTGATTAGTTTTTGTTATTATTGGTTCATTTTAGCAAAGGCATTTTATATATGGTATCTCATGATTTCAATAATGGGAGTGACCATAGTATACTTTCTATTAGGTATATTTATACATTTGATCTTCTTCACCCTTGAAGAGACATGAGAGAATACTAAATTCCATATGTTCATCAGCAAGGAGTTCTAATTGTTGGAAGGTATTCCTTTTTCATTTTATGGTGTCATTATTCTTCTTGGAAAAGTATTTCAATGGCTTACCATGAGACCTTTGGGATAGAGGGAGTTGACCAATACACAAGGAATTATCAAAATTGTATTCTCCCATTCCTTTTTTATGAATTTATCCTTCTTCTCATGCTTGGAGATCTTGTCTTCAATAATCATTTCTTTTTCCTTCACAAATTCAAATGTTATAGTCTCATTAGTGGAAGGGTTGATTGCTTCTTCTATAGAGGATTTGATGGGGTCCCTATAATTAGGCTTAGTAGAGGGTTTGAAAAAATCATTTAATGAGAAGAAGTGTGTTTCATTTCTTTCTAATAATTTTAAATAGTAGAAAGATTATGGATCTCTAGGAATAGTTACCTCACTTCATTGATGTGGAAACTTCAAGAACTAATGGAACATGGAAGACAGACCTCCAATAGCATTTATCAATGACCTTCCTTATACTATATTGTAAGGTAAGTAAATATCAAGAACTTGATAGGTTATTTATATCAATGTTGGTCCCATTTTTAGAGTGAACGTGATAAAACCCTTGGATTATCTTTCTCTTTCATTATAATATTTGATGAAAATTATCTTTGTAACATCTAAGAGGTCATCTAGGAATCCCATTTTTTTTTATCATTTTCAATCTAAGAAGGTTCAAAATTTATCCACCATATATAAGGTCTCTTTATATTCTCTAATAGTAAATGGGGGGTGCAATATGTAGATGTTTATTATCATGAGGATCAATACCATCCTATTTATAATTAGTGTTCTTGGGCTTTACCTCCTCAAAGTCCTTTAGTAACAAGTTGGCTTTGAAATTTGATTCAATACTCTCTAGTCTATAGTTGTCAAAATTAGATAACTCAAATGCAATGAGTCTACCCACTATACCTTCAAGGGTTAAATCATTTCCTGGCATACATCTTAACTCTTGAATTGTAGACACTCGAATGGCATATATAGGCAACCATATTCTCAAGACTTTACTCATCACAGTTTCATCGGCTATTTCACTAGTTGCACCTGTTATAGCACTAATAACCTATTTTATTCTAGCAACATATTGACCAATGTTTTCACCTTCTTCTATTCTCATGTCATCAAACTTACCTATAAGGCTCTCTAACTTGGCTCTTTGAACATTTTTGTCTCCTCCATAGATGGTGTTCAGGGAATCCCAAATTTTCTTTGCACTTTTGAGGTCTTTGATATCATCAAACTTAGCATAGCTTAGGGGAAAGGCAATCTCCAACATTGCCTGATTGTGCTCTTTCTTTTTCTTCAAATCTTTAGCAGTTAGGGCTCCTACTGGATCAACATGTTCTACTGTAATAAAATTTTGCGCATAGTCTCCAAGTCCTCCAAGGTCAAGCTTCATCAAACTTTTCCATGTAGGAAAGTTATCTCTATACAGCTTGGGTACTTCTCTCTTTGACATCTTGATATTTATGCTTTTAGTACCTTGAAAGTAATCTTCTTAAGCAGTTATGCTTTGATACTAATTGTTGGAACTCTTTAGAATAACTGAGAGGGGGGGGGGTGTTGAATTAGGTATTCAAGGTTTAGATGTCCAAATAAAACTTTTATAATTCAATCAACTGATAAAAATTACTTCACCATGCATGCATTCATTGTGAGTTAACCAAAACTAATATGTTACTGTTAAACATGCAGAAATGTAAAGCATAAAACACAACACATCCATCAATACACATGACACAATGATTTAACATGGAAACTCAATTTGGGAAAAACCATGAGTAACATGCTACACCTTTCTCACTCTTTTGAAGTGATGCCTTGTTAAAGGTCAACCCTTTTAAAAGTTACAACACACACTATTAAATGTGACCCGGTTAAGGGATTTCAATCACCTTGTTAAAAGTGAGCCTTGTAACAGGACTTTAGGCCATTCACTTGGAATTCCACCCTATTAAAGGATTTTTGAATGACTTTTAAGTCAAAATTTCTCCAAAGGATTTACACTAATTTGATACAATTGTTATAGAGTAACAATAGAGTTTGATCTAATACAACTTACAACCTTACTTGCAAATTACAAATCACTATTCAATCCTCATCTTTACTTGGCTTCCAATCTTTGTATTTCTGACAGCTTGTTCACCCTTCAAGTATTCATCTTCATTAAGCCTTCTTGCTTAGTTCACCATTGCAAACTTCTTCACTTAGGTCACTTGATGAAGCAAACCCTTCTTCCTTCTCCTTGTCAAATTTTTGCATCCAAAAAACTTTTTGACCTCTCAACCTTTGGTTCATAACTAGGCATCCCTAAATATAGGGAATTAGAACTCTTTTTTTTGCTCAATATCCATCTCAAAAATTAGGGTTTTCGATGGATTAGGTAGGATACAATGTATTTACCCCATATCTTGTCTTCTCTAGAAACTTCTTTTAGAATCCATTTAAATTCACCTCCAAAATGGTTTACATAAGATTTTGTGCCTCCAACTCATCAATCTTATCTTCCTCCTAATTCACAAGTTCCAAGAAAAAAAACTTTTTGGCTTTTATTTTGCAAATCTTTGATCTTTTTAAGAATGTAGTAGCTCGGTATTATCAATTTATTGATGCTCGGCACATATTGTGTTACTCGGCATCTACTATAAAATCACTTGGCATCAATTGGATTTTATTGGTGCTTGACACATACTAAAAATAACTTGACATCTACTAACTTGCTTGACATCTACTAGTTTTCTTAGCATCCACTAGAAAATGCTCTCACTTGGCTCCAACTGAAATTTTTCTCAACTTGTACTAACTTTACTCTACAATTTCTATCAACTTGGTCAAGCTTAGCAAATGAAATTTGTTCAACCTTTTTCATCTGAACTTTCTAAGTGTAGCCAAACATTTTGTAACCCCAAGTAGATCATCAATACATTATGTTATCATTGTCCTAACTGATTCTTGCACTTCAATACATAATCATAACTCAACCTTTCTTCTAGGTACTTTTGTTACATCTTTTTGATCAAATCCTCTTCATCAATCAACTAAGTGATAGTTCTTAAAACATATGAGCAATTATCTTACCAACATATAGTAGGTTTGACATCAGTGACAAAACAATGATTGAAAATACTTCTTACAACAATGTTCTAACTCAAATGATCTTTTCAATCATATATGAACAGTGGATTGTTTCTTTTTTTATTTTTCTACTTGTTGTTCTAGGCCATCTAGAAGATAAAAATGGTTTTAAAATATGTGATCTGGTGGACTTTAATTCTGTGCTTCTCTAAAATTAATGTAATGTGAATATGTGTTACCTTAAATGTGATTTATATTATTGACCATTTTTTCCAAAATGTTAGAGTCCTCAAATAGTCCATGACTAGAATGCTAGAAAATAATTAATTAGCTTCACCTCATAAGCCACTAATTTCCACAAAAGTTAGTGTATGTATCAAGTACATACATGTTTCCTTTATTGGAAAAAGATAAGGAAGATTGGTAAGACTATTGTTGGTATTCCCATTCTAGATTAGGTACTAACATTTTTCTATAAAGAAGGTTTCTCATTCCTTTTAAACATCTAATCTTAATGTATGAATAGTGATAATGTTGTTACCATAGTCATGAGTCATGGAATACTATGGGAAGCAGTGGAGAAGAATGGCCAAATAATGAGAAAAATAGTGATTTTCATAGTTACAAAATGAAGTGATAGTGTAAAAAAAACTGAAAATGGTGATAAGTCATTGTTATAGGACACTAGTATCACATGAAGTTCAAAGCTAAATGAGAAAATGATTTTAAATAAGGGCATGTATGTGATTTGATGGAATCTTTGTTACACTAAGAGAAGTGAAAAAATATTGGAAAAGATGCTTTGTTTAATCATAGATGTTTTTAAATCCTTCTTTCTGACTGATGAACCATATCTAGTTTGCATCTCACTTAGATTTTCCTTTACACAAGCCTACCCTCCAAGATTTAAGAACTTTTTTTTAGTCAATGAGCTAAATCCTTTTCAAGTTGTATTCAGTACAATATGGTAATCCATATTCTCCTCTACAACTAGGCATTCTTCCTCAATAGGAAAACATCTAGTACGCTCTTGAACTTGCTTTGTAAACAAGTTGTAGTCTATGTGTAGGGAATTTGTGACAATTTTGTCAAATAATATTCCACCTGAAGGGGTCAATGAATCTAAATAATCAATATATGATGGATATCCCTCACCCAATCATTTGATGGATTAATTTGAGTGATTACTAGAGTCTTAAGAAAGATAATCCTATCGTGCATCTGATGGTATGTGATTTCTATGCTTCAACATTTGAATTACTGGAGTGAATGAGTGAAGAGCATTGTGAAAATCTATAGCTTCATTTGATTTATTGAAGTTAGGCCAAGGGAAAGGGACATGACATTCAAGCCATTGATTCTAACTGTAATGATTTATAGGTCTACCAAGGTTTGTGCTACATTTACAAAAAAATGTATTGTAGTTATAAATGAATATCACATAAAACCAAACATTACAAATACTATATTGCATCAACTAGATTAATAATGATAATAACATTCATATTTAGGAGAACTCTATATGCTTTTAGAATAATAGATTTTTATTATATTTCAATGTTGTGATAATGCCAAAATATAGATTACATGAATACTTAGATCTAATTCCATATATAGTGTCCAATAATACTCAAACAATGATAGTAAGGAACACCTACCACAAATGCTGACCAAAACTCAACTAGAGACTTAATGCATCCACCAATCGAGCATGTTTGGCACTCTAATCAATAGTAGACCTATATGGCTTCCATTTTAAGCTCCCAATTTTAGATTCTTTCAAATTGTTGTATTTTAATATTAAGGGTTGCAAAGATGGTGCCCAACTATTTTTGGGAATCACAAGCTTGTGTAGCCCTCTACAAACCCTTGGAAAATAATTCTCCAATATTATTTAAATTTGTGATATTTTTCTTTAAAATGTCAATCAACTAGATGGCAAGCAAGTCTCCTATTTTCAACAAATAACTGATGTCACTTCCTAATTTCCCAAAACATCTAATAATGTTCCTTTCCCACAATTCATTTTTGTCATTTAGCTCCATGAAACATATATGCAGTTAGAGATGGTAGTTAAGTTGAAGAAGGGCCTCAATGATGAGGTAGACAAAGCACCTTGATATGGATTTTGTGCTTTGGTTCATGCCTGGGCTTGAGAAGGTATGTTGGAAACATGAGATGCATTTAGGTAAAAGCTTTTAGAAATAATAATTGAAGGAAATGATCAAATTTCAGTAAATTAATGCATGTTACAAAACCATGAAGACACTTTATAGATAGATGTGTATTGAAGATAGCTAAAAAATCTATAAAGAGCATGTGATTTAATTAGAAGATTTAGATACCAAAACTGGTCAATGTAAGCATTTTGTGTACAAATTCTCCATAGGTGGGAACGTGATTTGGGTGATTCATATAAACTATAAATTATGCATCCCATAGGTAGCAATGTTTTTAACCATGTTGGTGTTTTGCAACCAAAATTAGATATGAGGCATTTTGGTTGAAAAAAAGGACAAAATATGTGTGGAAATAAAGGCTATAATGTGTGTCATATGAAGAATTCTTTGAGACATGTGTTAAAAGAAATTGAAAAAAATTAAATAAGTTGACCAGCCATCACAATTGTGATAGATGTTCCAATAGCTAGTTGTCACTTGCATAGCATAGTTGTCACAACAATGTCGTAATTATGACAGCCAGTCCCAATAGATGAATGTCACTTCTATAGCATAGTTGTTTCATTGACATCATAATTGTGATAACTAATTTGAAGGTTAAAAAATAGTGTCAACCATCACCATTATGATAGATCACCTCCCTATCATAATTTGTGAAAGAAAAAGTGTGACGCCCATCTGATGAGAGCCAATTCATGGTCTTGTCACTAGGGTGACAATTAGAGGTCACAATTGTGATGAACTTTCATTATAATTTGGCTCCAAATGTAGTAGTGAGAGGTAAGTAGATGGGAAAAATATAGGGAAACAAAAGGTTTTTACTAGAGCTTCGCAGAAGGTGGTGCAAGATAGAAAATTGTTGCATATTATAGAATGATAGCCAATGTCAAGAATTTCATGTTTGTTGGACGACTAGAAAAGGGAAAACTTGGGGAAAGATGATGATGCTAATTTAAGGCCTATTTGGTTTATTTTTTTATATATTGTTATGGCTGGGATGTAGAAAAATTATGAGTTTTTGATGGACTTGTTTAGACTGTTGAAAACATATTGATATAAGTATGAGAATTTGTTTCAATCATTATTTTGTCACTGATATCAAGCCTGTTACTTGTTGGTAAGAAAACTACCTAGTTTATTTGAATGCTATCATTTATTTGATTAATGAGGAGGTTTTGATCAAATGAGATAAGAAAATCACCTAGAGGAAAGGTTGAGTTATGATATGAAAAAGGAGTACAAAGATCAGTTAAGATAGTAATGTTATAGTGTATTGATTATCTACTTAAGGTTGAAAAGGTTAGATACAATGACAAAGTCTAGAAGAAAAAATAAGAAGAATTAAGTCTTCCAAGCTTGATGAAGTGGATAGTAGGTGTTGAGAAAGGTTAGTGCAATCTGAGATGAAAATCAATTAGAGCTGAGTAAAGTGAAAGTTCAATGTATGCCAAGTGATACATTGTAAGTTGAGTAAACTTTAGTTTTTGTCGATTTATCTAGTTGAAGATGAATGGAAGAATAGTTTGGAAGATGATTGACAACATACTAATGCTAAGTGCGAGGATTCATGCTAAATCATAGATTTGATGAATCTGAGCTGAATTTTTTTTTTTTTTGAATAGTGTGAAGCATGTGGAAGATAAAAATGACAAGTTGGTGGCACAAAATTCATGTTAAATCATTTTGAGGTGAATTCAAAGAGGATTGAACAGAAAGTTTCTAGAAGGGACTCAAATGAAAAGATGGGTAGATTCATTGAATCCTACCTAGTCCTACCTAACCCTAAAATGGAAGATAGAGGATGAATGGCAAAAGATTTTGATTTTCTATTTATAGAGATGGTTAGTTAGAAGCAATCTTGGTCAATATTTGAGAACCTAATTTAGATAGGAGGTCTAAGGTATTACTTCATTCAGTGATTGAATAGAAGAGATTACTATTGGCAAGCAAAGAAAGAAGGCTTAAGAGTATGAGTTCTTGAAGGGTGAACAAGCTATCAAATCTAAAAGTGTGTGGAAGACAAGTAGAATGGAGGAATGAAATAGAGATCTATAATTTGCAAGTGAAATGTAATTCGTTATCAGATCAACCTTGCCTATTACTTTCTAATCATTGTATCAATCTAGGGTAAATCCTTTGGATAAAGGTTGACCTAAAAGTTGTTTGTAAATCCTTTAACTAGGTGACATTCCAAGTGAATGATCTAAATTCATCTAACAAGGATCACTCCTAACAGGGTGATTGAAATCCATTTGCTAGGTCACATTTAACAGTGTGTATTATAACCTTTAATAGGGTTGGCCTTTCATAGGGCATCACTTCAGAAGAGTGAGAATGAGTAGCTCGTGTACTAGTGGTTTTTCCAAAATTGGGTTTTCACATAAAATCCTACTGTTAAATGTGTTATTGAATCTATTATGTTGCATGTTTACATTTCTACAAAGTTATTTTCAGCTAGAACAGTAATCTACAAGTTTAAGTGATTGTATGATCAAATGGATGCATGCATGAATATGGTTTATGGATATGGGTTCACTATGTTGTGAAAAGATTTATTTGTACATCTAGACCTTGGATAATTGACTCACCCCCCTCTCATTTATTCTAAAGGATTCTAACAATTGGTATCAGAGCCATCTACTTGAGAGGACTAGTTTGAATGTACTAGAAGAAAAATATCAAGATGTCAAAAAGAGAGGTACCCAATCTTAATATGGATGACCTTCTTGCATGGAAAATTTTGATGAAGCTACACCTAGGAGGCCTTGGAGACCATGTAAAATATACCATTTCCAATAAGCATGTCAATCTTGTTGGAGTCCTAACTACTGAAGATCTAAAAAAAGAAGAAACAACACAATTAGGCAATGTTGGAGTACCCTAAGTTATGTCGATCTCGATGACATGAAGGGTTGTGATAGTGAAAAGAAGATGTAGGATGCTCTTCACACCATCTATGGAGGAGATGCAAATGTTTTGAGAACCAAATCTAAAATTCTTAGACGTAATTTTGATGATATGAGAATGCAAGAAGATGAGAATGTTGCTCAATATTGCTCTAGAATAAAAGATGTTGTTAATGCTATAAGAAGATCTACTGGTAAGATAGATGATGATACTGTATTAAGAAATTTTTTGAGAACATTGTTTCCCATATATGCTATTGATTTTCTACATTACAAGAACTAAGATGTATACCAGGTTCTAATTTGACTCTTGAAGGTCTAGTAGATAGGCTCACTACTTTTGAGCTATCTAATTTTGACAACTTCAAATCTAACAATGTTGAATCTATTTTTAAAGCTAAGTTTTCATTGAAGCAACCTAATGAGAACAAGAAGAAAAAGGTAAAACATGTTTCCAGTGATAGTGATAGAGATGAGGAGGATGTAGAATAGCTTAAAGCACTACTAGCAAGGAGATTTCATAGAGGTAAAGGAAAATTCATAGGTAAGTTACCTATCATGTGTTTTAATTGCAATGAGGTTGGTCATTTTCTTGCTAGATGTCCAAAGAAGAAGAAAAATAGAGGTAGAGATAAATAAAGAAGAAAAAGACATGAGGATAGCAAAGATTAAAAAGATAAAGGCAAGAAGTCTTGCTACATTGCTGAAGAGGAAACCAAAGATGGATCTAACAATCATGATGATGAAGTGGTGTATATTGCAATAAAGGATGATTATGATGAGGATGAGGCAGCTACACTAGTGTCTTGTGTGAACAAGAGTGATAGATGGATCATTGATAGTGGGTGTTCACATCACATGATTGGAGATAAAAGTAAGTACATTACCTTGAATTATTATGATGGAAATAGTGTAAGGTTTGGTAATGATGCACCATGTCTGATAAAAGGAAAAGGATCTATCAAACTCGTAGAAAGGATTTTATGTATAAATTCTTATTATGTTGAAGGACTTACCTATAATTCATTGAGTGTGTCACAACTAAATAGTTTAGGTTGCAAGGTTAATTTTGAAAACAAGATAGCTAAGATATATGATACTAATGGAAAAATAATTGGAAAATGTGATCAAACTAAAGGTAATATATTCTACCTTAATATGGATCATGCTACTTGTCTAGTTGTAGAATTAGATGATGTGTGGTTATGGAACAAGAAGTTATGTCATGTTACTTTGAGAACTTGGTTAGTATCAATGACATGAGAAGAGTAAGAGGTTTTCCTAAATTGAAGAAACCTAACAACATAATGTGCAAACAATGTTAGTTAGGATAAATGAAAAAATCTACTTTTAAGAGTAAGACTCACACCTCTAAAGAAATTTTTGAAATTGTTCATACTAACTTGTGTAGACCAATTTATGTGCAAAGCTACAAAGGTGATAAGTAAATTATGCTATTTGTTGATGATTATTCTAGGATGATGATAGTTATGTTTCTAAAATAGAAATCTGATGCTTTCCAAATGTTTAAGTGGTACTTAGCAAGAGTTGAGAAGGAAACAAGTAAAATCCTAAAATGTTTTACATTTGATAGAGGAAGAGATTTTACATCAAATGAGTTTGAGATGTTGTTTAATGACAAGGGGATTAAAAGATAGACATTTGCACCTAAGACCCCTCCACAAAATGGAATTGTTGAAAGGAGGGACAAATATGTAATGGACTACGCTAGGACACTCATGATGGAGAAGAATATTTCTTTGAAATACTAGAGAGAGGCCATAAGTATAGTTTTCTATACCTTGAACCATGTGCAAGTCAAGAAAGGTACTCATTCAACTCATTTTGAACTGTGGTATGGATAATCATCCAATGTAAAATATTTTCAATGATTTCCAAGTCACATGTAATAAATGTTGAGTTGCATTTAGGAACCAAGATACAGACAGGTGTCAAGTTGCAAAATGAAGTTGAGGCACATTCTAATTTTAAGATTAGTGTACATGAAAAAATACTTAGGATAAACACATTATTTTATTATTTCTTAGTTTAAACACTTTGCGTACTCATATAAGTTGTCATGTTGACAACACAAGAGTAAGAAACTCTATTTTAGTACATGGTGTCTACAACACTAGAGTTTGCCTAATTAATTGAGTTTTCATGTAGACAACATAGTTATTCACACTCTTAATTAAGCACATGGTGTCTACAATGTAATTTAATGTGACACACATTTGTAGGCTTATCCTCTCATCATCACACTAACTCTTGTGCTTAATGAAGGATAATCCACTCCTGGTGGACATGTGCTTGGTTGTAAGAGTTATCAGTGTGCTGACTCCTAGACATTCTAGAAGAATTCTAGAGGCCTTTATATTTAGGCACTCCTAGTGTACTATTGCATGAATTGAATATCATATTGTTATTCTAATCATACTCTGTTGGTCTATTTTGTGATAGTTATTGTGCTTCTTGGTCTTAGGTGATTTTCCCCTAAGGAAAATTCTTACATGGTATCGGAGCCATAAGAGTGTCATTTCATAGCCATTGGAGACCATTCTTGCTTCATCTCTCTAAGGACACCTCGATTCAAATCTAGAGTATCTGTAGCTATTGGGAGTGTCTGGAGCCAAAGCAGACTTCACCATTGCATCTAGAGCATCGATTTAGTGTGTTAGTAAAAAGATTTTCTTTCAAGAAAATACATACAAAATCACTCTAAATGCCAAGATAAGAAGACTAAATCAGCACTAACATTTGGGTCACTTCACTATTGAAAGAGTGTAAGTGCCCTCTAAATTTATCTAGGTATAACTCCATGTATATGATTTACAATGAATTCACAAAGATACATATACAGATTCTTTTAACCAGAAAGCACAAAAGGCTTACAAACATCTATCCATAAATGCAAAATAGATGTGGGAAAAACTAGACTAAAAGGAAATGAACACCAAATAACACAAAGTTCATTCACCTGGATGTTGCATTACAAAGAGGAGAGAATCAAGGAATATATATTTCATCTTCTGGAGAAAGTGAAGAATCAAAGCTTTGAAAATATCTTGAAATCAAAATAGATATAAGAAACAACAACATCAAACTGCATTTGGAGAAAGTTGAAAGTTACACAAAGATCACAATCAGTGGAAAGAAAGTTTCCCAAACTTGAAGTTTTGTAGTGCAACTTTCTTCCAAATCTCCCTTCTCTAAACTGTAAAAGATTATACAAACCTTATTACATAGTTGCATTCAAAATTACTATTTAAAAGAAAGTTGAAATTCCCTTCCCTAAATTACAATTTAAAAACAAGATTTCCCTCTTTTCCTAACACAAAGTTCAAAAAACACAAAGCTTTTCTCTTTTGCAACACAAAGTCTAGTTTCTTTCTTAGGAGAAAATAGAAAAAACTTTGCCTCTCTATTGTAACACTAGGTCTAGAACCCAAAAAGAAAATTCAAACTTCTTCTACTATTTCCCTTGTTGCTACCTATTTATTCTCTTCATGGATTGGTTTTTTGTCAGTTATAGAAACTAATTTTTGTAAATACATCTTCCCTTTTAATTCATCTTACATGGTTTTCTTCTAGAGTAGATTTAATTAACTATGATCCCACTAAAACATTATGAACCCAACTTAGGGAAAGAGATGAGACTAGATAATATTAGAAGGTTATATTCTATTTTGAGAAGCCATTGAATGCCTTTTTGTCACCATACTTTGACAAGTGGCATGTAGAGAAGAAGATAATTTTACTTGGATATGTATCATCTTTCTTATATATATATATATATATATATATATATATATATATATATATATATATATATATATATATATATATATATATATATATATATATATATATATATATATATATATATAATGACTTCTTGTTTTCATTGTATTTGAATAGCATACAACAAAATCAAACATGGGTGAAAAGTCAATGAAATTTGAGAAGTTTACTCCATGGTATTTGAGACTTGATGGAAACAACTTCTCCAGACACCTCAATTGGGACTAGGATATCCTTCACATTTTACTACCAATATTTTTATACATATCTTTATTTTACCCAAACTTTATGCTTAAATGAACTCATCCCTATGAGTTTGAATATGTTGTCCAAGGGTCCCAAGAGCTCGATAGAAAAAGAGTCACATCTTAGGTTGATCTAAGATTAAAATGCTCCACTATGATCATACCCATCACACTGATGTTCTGTCTCTACCATGGACATTTCAATGAACAGATCTCATGCATTCCTTGCTTTGATCCTCATTTCATCAATATGTTGATGAATTTCTATTTGAAGCTTGCAGTGACTAACAGGAATGTAGGGATCTTGGTTCTACAATCATTCAAGTATAAATTGCCATGATAATTATATGGGATCATATTTCCGATCCATATCCCCTTACTATACTTTTGCTGAGAGATTCTTGACTAGTTTTATCTAAAGTTCATCACAAAATTCCATCAAGAATAACTCCAAATTCTTGATCAGAAAAGTACCCTTTGTCAGTCCTCTATTTGGTGTATGTCTTGATAACTCATCAAGCATTTGGAAAATAGTCTCTGTGCTCTTCATATCAATCTATAGCTTTAATAACTTTTCGCATTCTATCAAATAGTTCATACAAACAATGCTAGTGTTCCCAAGTGCTTCTGAGTCATAATTTTCATGTGATGCAATGGTTAATCTATAATCAACCTCATACTCTCACCCTTGTGAACATGCATGTACTTGGGAACTCACTCTTGTATGAAAAGTGGACTTCAGCCTTGACATCATGCATTGTCAAAGACTGCTTATTTTTATCACTTTCTTGGACACATGAGTGTATGTGTTTGATTGAGCTTGAATGCGCATCATTTTAATGTAAGAGGGGTTTGTGAATTTTCAAGCCCACTGTTTGACTTAGAATGTCAACCCCATCTCAATATTGCATGCCATGAATTGAATGTGGAAAATTTTGGGTTTGATACATTATATCAAACCATGGAAAATGCTCTCTTGTTATCACAAGTCATCTTATATGTTTTAAGCTTGAGCTTTCCTAGTAACATCAATGATTTGGTACCAAGCCACTATGCATCTTTGCACTTGCATTTTAATTACAATCAAACCCATCATTTATCCCAAGGAATTAGGCATCAATTTCTCAAAACAAAGATCTCATCTATTTGAAATTATATGCATGACCACATTGAACTAATTCTCTAAATTGATCAATATTGGATTGAATCTTTAGCTTGTGTCTTCTAAATTACCAAGACCTTGATATAATTATGTCACCTAGATATTTTTTGCAATTGGTTCCTTCCAAATTTGTTCCATTGTGTAGGGTAGATGAGTTTAAGTTTCTAGCAAAAATCCCAAATGTGCAGATCTAACTCAGTCTCATATTACAAGGGCTATATGAATTGCAATGGCAATCATGTGTTCTAGGTAAATCTCGACCCCAACTCTAAATTTGAACTCTAAACCATTACTTATACATTGAATCTTGAATTTTGAACTTGAATTTTTAGGCTTGAGAACTAATTGAACCACTAACTAGGAACTAGGAAGTCTTAGGGCCAAAATATGAATCACTACACCTGAGGTTCTCACCATAGCCTTGCACATTCTGGGCACCAAATCCTAAACATACCTATTGTGTCACAGGGAACCACTGATTTTACTTGAGATGTAGAATGAACCTTTGGAACTACTAGAGTGATAGAATCTGAACATGAATTATGAACCAAGTTTGAATTTGGGTATTAAAATGAACATCGATTTTGAACTATATGAAATCTACATTTTGAACCACTTCAAACCATCAAACCACTTCAAACTACATTGAACCTTAGCTCAAAGTAGTTCAAGGCTCCACATCAAAAGTTTAAATGTTGGATCTATATTGGGTATCAACATGGTGAAAATCGATTATAAATTTGCCTATATTTGGCCATAGACAAATTTGAAGCAATTTTTTTTTGCAAACTGACACATGAAGGCCCGATTTATAAATTTGGTATCATCATTTTTAGATCTATTTTCCTTGTAATTATTTTGCAATTTTTCAAAGCATTTTGTTTGAATTTTTTTAGGCCATCAAGCTTGTAGAGAATATTTATTTGTAGGAACTGGGTGATCAAATCCCAACCCCCACAGGTGGAATATTCTCTAAGAACTATAGAATATTCTTTCATTTATCTCTGGAAATATTCCATTTTTCTATAGAAAATTCTGACATCTGCTTCAGAGTTGTGCCAGTGCATTGCAATACACGGTGGACCTTACATAGATTCAGTGGCCCAATGACTGACAATTTATTTTAACATTGTGCATTTGTATTTTTAAACACAAATGCAGTGCCCCCACCATGCATATGGGATTAAACTCCCACTACTACTTTTTTAATTGCCCCACTAGCTTTCCATTTGCCAACTGCTAGCAGCATACATCTGTCGACCCAATTTCTAGCCCTTCTATGCACCGTTTTAAACCTTTTGATGATGAATTTCTAGTATCCAACCCTCCCTATATAGGAACTAAACTCTATAATCTGGTGCCAAACTTTGCAATCTAGCATTTAAAATAGCTCGATAACTTCCTCTATTATGTGATAGTCTAACTCACACAGGGCCACGCCACGTAGATAGCTTCATAAAATCCACCAACACGTCAAATTTTGACATGTAGGCCACTGAATCACACTACCATGCAAGACTATCATACACTTAGCTATACTTGACACATAAGAAAATCCGTACAATCTGTACATTTTGTACAGTTGATGTTAGTCACTGACATCACCACCACATCACCTAGGTTATTTTTCGTTGACGTCAGCCAGTCATGTGATTAAAATTAATAGTCATTTGATCATCATCGATAGGTCAAATTACACTACTATGATAGTCATTTGGATGTCAAATTTAAGCTCACAATTTTCTAATCAGACCCCTCTCTAGATTCAGTTTTGATTTGAGAATCTAACTTTGGGAGGCCATATCTTAGTCATCTAGACTCCAAATCAAGTGTAATTTTTTTTATTTTGGGTATAATTTCCTAAACATTTTATTGGTGCTATTATTTTCTATTTTTGGTGCATAGATTTGTTAGAAATTACAATTTTTGGTGACTGCACCTATCCAATCCTACATTTTGCAACTTCAATTGCTTTATAAAAGCTCATTTGGACTCCAAATCAGGTTCTATTTTTTTTGAAAGTGAATAATTTTTTGTCTAGTTTCTTGATCTACAATCAGATTATAGGCTTGTGTAGACAAAAATACCACTTTCAAAATTAGATCCTTTTTTGCATTGTAATGCTTTGGTTAAACCTCAAAATTGTTTTATATCTGAGATACATTGTAAATTTCTAGTTTTGAACTCAAAAAGGAGGCTGTGAATAGAAAATTAGAAGTCTGCTAAGGCCAAAATTGGCAAGTGGCTATTGTAATCACACTGAGTATAAAGTGCCAAAATCTTTCATTTGGGGGGGTTTCTTGATTGAGTGAACAAGGGGGTGTTTCTTGGTGTTGTGTTCCTCTTTTCCTACTGTTATCTTTATTTTCTTGTATCATGGGAAATCTTAACATTTCAAAATTAACACCACATAATTATGCCACATGGTTTATTAAAATATGGTACAAATTGATGAATGATGAAGTTTCTCAATATGTAGATGGTTCCCTTCCTAAACCAACAGGTGATAAAGTATCTCAAAGTGATATCAAAGCTTGGGTGAAGGCAAATAGGAAAGCCCTAACTGATATTAGGATGGGGTTGAAGACAAGATCCTCTATCAAACCATGAAGTATGATACATCCAAGGAAGCTTGGGATGCCCTCAAAAACCTATATGGTAAAGTGATTGAGGGGGGTGTTTATAAAATTGAAGATGAGCTTGTCTCCCTAGATCCTAAGACCTTTGATTCAATATAGGATTTTATCATTAATTTGAATGAATTAAGAAGAAAACTTGATAGTTATGGTAGTCCTATTAAATATGATAGGTTGATCTGTCTCATTCATAATAAGTTGTCATCTGAGTATTCCACATTTGTCTCTTCTTTCAACACCACAAAAACTACCTTAGGAGCTTCCTATAAGAAAATCACTTTTGATGATTATGCTCAATTGTTAGAGGATGAACAAACTAAGTTGCAAACAATGGAAATTCTCAAGTATTCAAAGTCTAAGGCATTGGTGGCTAATAATGAGGGTTCTCAAAATTCAGCTGGTCAAAGTTCAAACAAAGGAAAGGCTTAAAAGAAGTGGAAGAATAACAAACAAGAGGATACATAAAAGTCAACACCAACATCAAATCAACAAGGCAAGTCTTCCTTAAATACAAATAAGAAGGGGGGCACTAATTAGGAGAAGAAAAAGTGTGCTTATTGTAAGAAGATGGGTTATGATGAGCATCAGTGTTATCACAAATAGATTGATGAGTTGAAGAACATCATGAAGAAACACAATGTTCCAATGCCTATTTCTTATAAGGAGAAAGGATCTTGATCTTCAAATTCTAATGGAAAATGGCATGCTTCACTCACAAACACTATTAGTTAGGGAGAATGGATCATTGATTTAGGTGCCACACATCATATGGGTGTGTCAAAGTGATATTTTTCTTCCATGACACATTTAGAGGTACAACACATCTTTGTAGGTGATGATACAATGGTGGGAGTTGAGGGTAAAGGTAAAGTTGAGATGAACAATGGAACTTTCAAGGATGTTCTATGTGTTCCTAATCTTACCTCCAACCTTCTTTTAGTCTAACAAATGACTCACTATGGAGATGGAAATAAAGTTGAATTTCTTCCAAATCCAATGGTAGTGAAAAGCATCAAGGATGACTCTATGATTGCAATATGTAAAGCCAATTATGATTCAAGGCTTTACATTTTCTCTTCCTTTGTGCCAAAATCAAATGCACAAGCCTTGTTATTACATTCAAATGCAAAAAGAAAACTATGGCATCAGATATTTGGACATCTCAACTACAGATATCTTCAGCAGCTTAGCAGCAAGAAAATGGTTAATGGTCTATCTCAAGCCCAGTTTCTAGAAGGTTTTTGTTTAGGTTTCTCACTTGGAGAACATCCAAAAAAATTGTATGAAGAGGGGAAGTCTTGGAGAGTATAATGTGTTCTTGAATTAGTTCATAGTGATGTGGTAGGACCATTTCCAGTGCCATCATTTGGAAAGTCTCGCTATGCACTCACCTTCATAGATGACTACTCTCACTTTACTTGGGTTTTCTTCATGGCTCATAAAAGTAAAGTGTTTGAAAATTTTCTCAGCTTCAAGGCTCAAGTGAAAAAGCAGTCAAAGAAAGCCATCAAAGTTCTTCAAACAGATAATGGGGGTGAGTATGTGAACAGAAGACTAATAGAATTTTGCACTCAAGAGGGCATTGACCTTTAGCATTCACTACCATATACACCATAGTAGAATGGTGTTGCTGAAAGGAAAAATAGAACTCTCAAAGAGATGACCACTTGCATGCTACTAAACAAGTCTCTTGATTAATTCTTTTGGACTGAAGCAATGAATTGTGCTAACTATATTCAGAATAGGAGTCCGCACAAAGCTTTGGATGGTATAACTCCTTTTGATGCATGGACTAGTAGGAAACCTATGGTTAAGCACTTTAGAGTCTTTGGTTGTCTAGCATGGGTACAAATACCTC
Organism: Cupressus sempervirens; assembly: GCA_028749045.1. Lineage (NCBI taxonomy): Eukaryota > Viridiplantae > Streptophyta > Pinopsida > Cupressales > Cupressaceae > Cupressus > Cupressus sempervirens. Next base: position 816,294,279 of record CM053787.1, read on the forward strand.
CAAAGAAACACAAAACAAACCTTGCATCATTTTTGGACATGCAGACTCACATAAAGCCTACGAGTTGATGGATCCAAAGACACATGATATATTCTACGAGAGGAGTGTACATTTTGAAGAAACTTGTCCAAGCTTTACTTCTTCAACTCCTCCTTCTTCCACCTTCATTAAAGATAGTGATAGTGATAGCAGTGACTTGGAACATGTTCATCCATGACCAACATAGAGGCATTAGCCAATTGAGATTGAGGATACTCCTACATCTTCTTCCACTATACCTAGAAGGGCTAAGCAGACATTGGATGTGGCAAGACCATTAGTAGGGAATCCTTTTGATATTAGGAGGACAAGATCATAGCACAACTCACTCCCACATGCTTATATTGTAGTTGCTTCAAATCCATATTCATTTAAAGAAGCATCGGGTATTCCATAATGGGATAAAATAATGGAGGAACAATATAACTCTCTTATGAGAAATAAAACATGGGACTTAATTGCTCTTCCTAAGGGAAGAAAATTGGTTCGGTGTAAGTGGATCTATCAAAGAAAATTTGTAGTGGATGGAAGTGTTGATAAACATAAGCTCAACTTGTTGCAAAAGGTTTTTCTTAGGTACCTGACATTGATTACACTGACACCTTTGCACCAATGGCAAAGATTAATTCCATTCATTTGACACTAGCTATAGTAGCAACTCAGAAATAGGTTGTTCATCAGATGGATGCAAAAAACACATTCTTGAATGGGGAATTTCATGAGGAGATATATATGGAGCAGACACATGGATTCATATAGGATTCTATCTTGGTTTGCAAATTGAAGAAGTCTATTTATGGACTTAAACAAGCTCCAAGAGCTTGGTATGCCAAGATGGATTCTTTCCTTCTCTCCAAAGGGTTCACCAAATGTCATTCTAATCTGAATGTCTACATTCTTTAGAGGAATGATTCACATTTTATTCTTGTGCTTTATGTTGATGACTTGATCATTACAGGGAGCACAACATCCATTATTGATAGTGTCAAGGCTACTTTATAGGATAGGTTTTTGATGATAGACTCGGGTCTACTACACTATTTCCTTGGTATCAAGATACATCAATATTCATTAGGGATCACCTTATCAAAACCCAAGTATGCTATTGATCTTCTTTCTTAGTTTTGCATGAGTGACTACAAAGCTACAGCTACCCCATTTCTTTCAGATCTTAAGTTAGAAACAAAGTGTTCCACTCCACTTGTTGATGTGACTTTGTATAGATAGTTGGTTGGAAGCCTCATCTACTTGATTCATACACACCCTGACATCTCATTTGCATTTGGCATGGTTTCTTGCTTCATGCAAGAGCCACATGAACTTCATTGGAAGGCATCCAAACAAATCTTGCACTATATCAAGGGTACACATACACATGGGATACACTATGCAATTGGTACATGACTTTAGTTAGTGGGATATGTAGATCAGACTATGCAAAGGACCTTGATTCTTGCAAGTCTACTTTAGGATATATGTTTCATCTTGGTTATGACCCCATTTTTTGGTAGAGTAAAAAGAAAAACACCATTGCTCTTTCATTGACTGAGGCTGAGTATCAAGGAGCAGTGAATATGGAACCATAAGCTATTTGGTTGCAATAGATTCTGAAAGAGTTTGGTTTTGATCTACCCCAACACACAATCATCCATTGTGATAACTAGAGTGCTATTGAGATCTCAAAACATCCAATGCAACATTAGTACACCAAACATATTGAGGTTCATATGCACTACATCAAAGAGCTGAATCATGAGCAAATCATTGCATTGCAGTATTATCCTACTGAGTAGTAGGTAGTTGACATCTTTACCAAGCCCTTCACGGAGGTCAAGTATCTTCATTTTCAAGATCTCTTGGGGGTGAGGGATTTTTCATGAGGGGGTCACATGATCCTTCTCTTCTATTTTATACATAACTCTCTTTTTGGAGGAGGGTTTTTCCCGTGAGGTTTTCCCTCTTTCTCCATTTGCAAAGAGATTTTATTTTATTTCAGCATTGCATTTCTACTTGGGTACCTAGCATGGCCTAGTAGTTGGGACCCATTATGCATTTCATCTAGCTTTTGTGAGCTTAAGTGCATTCCTCTAAGTTGCACTTAAGAGGGGTGTTAGTGTAAATAATTATTATTTACACTTTACTTAAGATTACTTAAGATAAATACATCATTTTATTATTTCTTAGGTTAGACACTTAGGATTTTTCCTACTCATATGAATTGTCATGTTGACAACACAGGAGTAAGCAACTCTATTTTAGCACATCGTGTGTACAACACTAGATTTTGCCTAATTAACTGAGTTGTCATGTAGAAAACATAATTATTCACACTCTTAATTAAGCACATGGTGTCTACAACATAATTGTATGCAACACACCTTTGTAGGCTTATCCTCTCATAATTGCACTAACTCTTGTGCTTAATGGAGGATAATCCACTCCTAGTGGACATGTGGTTGGTTGTAAGACTTATCAGTGTGCTGACTCCTAAACATTCTAGAGGCCTTTATATTCAAGAACTCCTAGTGTACTATTACATCAATTAAATATCATATTGTTATTCTGATCATACTCTATTGGTCTATTTTGTGCTAGTTATTGTGCTTCTTGGTGATGGATGATTTTTCCCTAAGGAAAATTCTTACACTAATGAGGAAAATAGAGCAAAATCAAGATTGTCAAAGTGTGTCAAAAGACATCATCCTATTACATAAATTATTGGAAATAAACATGCAAGACCAATGATGAGAAACAAGTTGAGAAGTGATACATGTTTTCTTAGAGTACATGAACCTAAAATAGTGAAAGATGCCTTAAATATGTGGAATGGAGTAAAGCCATGAAAGAAGCGATTGAACATATTGGGAAGATCAACATATGGACTCTACTTCCTAGACCAAAAGATAAAAATGTGATTGGCACCAAGTGGGTGTATAGAAACAAGTTAAATGAAAATGGTGAAGTCACAAGGAATAAGGAAAGATTAGTTTGCAAATGGTATGCACAAGAAGAAGTGATAGACTATGGAGAAACATTCACCCCTGTCGCAAGATTGGAAGAAGTAAGAACTCTACTTCCTTACTCTACATACAAAGGCTTCAAATTTTATCAAATGGATGTTAAATCTACATTTCTAAATGGCATATTGGAAGAAGAGGTCTACAAAGAACAACCAAAAGGATTTGTTGATGCTAACAAAAAAAATATGGTATGTAGATTACAGGGAATATGCACCGAGTTGTGGTGCCAAAAAGGTGACAATGATTTTTTTTTTCCTATTTTAAAAAGTGCATACGCGCTATGGCTTGGGCAACCCAAGCCATAGCACGTGCACGCTATAGTGTGTACGCGCTGTAGCGCGTACGCACTTTAAAAAAAATAAAAATTATATATGATGCGCTGCAAACTCGCAGCCCATCATTTTCATCAGCATTTTCTTCTACTCCTACAGCGAGCAGTGTGTACGCGAGTTGAAGACTCAACATTTGCACCACCATTTGCCAAAATGCCTCCTCATCGACGAAATCCAAGACCACAAGCGCACCCACGACAACACCGTAAGTGATATAAACCTAACTTTGCATTGTTTGATATATTTTTCATATTGTTTTGTAAGTTTTTTATATTCTTTTGTAGGGTTTTTACAAATTTCATTTAGATATGTTTATTTATTTGAATTTCAATTGATTTTTTATTAGGAAATGTTCATAATCAACCAGAAAATCCACAAGAACATCAAAACCCTCAAGAACCCCAAAAACAAAACCCTCCTCAAGAAGAAGAATAAATTCCACAACCCAAACCAATTGCAAGACCTCCACCAGGCACACAAGAAAATATAAGAAATGAAATAGAGAGAGGCAAAACTCAATTAGAAGGAATCATTGCTCAGTTGAAAGAATCTGGACAAACCAATCCAATTAGGGCTCAATTTGCATCATCCCTTGAATCCATTAACACTTAGATAGCCTCAGTTAGTGGTCAGTTAGATATTTGGCGGGCTAAGAGGGATGAACAAAAAAGATTTTATGCAAATGAATTGTCATATGAAGATGTTAGAAAAAAGGAAATACCAAAAGGTAGTATATGTGCATTATTTAGAAAGCCCGGTGAGCAAAATACTGTTAGAGAGGGTACTAAACAATTCCCCATCCATTGGTGCATACATGATGCTATTAGAAATAATTTTTGGGATAGATGGTTGATGGTTTTTGATGCCCCTCCTTGCAACAATCACGAGGTCCCCATGTATTTTTTGAAGAAATTATATTGTGAGTTTGTCCTTGGGGAGATCCCCAATTATTTTGATATGTTAGACTCCCAAGGTAGAGGTGGGGGGTCATCATTTGAGAGGCCCGGAGCACATTGTGACCCTAATGTAGTTAGGGCACCCGTGGTCCATCCACAGTGTGAGCATGTGATTATTCCTTCAATTGTGAAGGAACATGTAGAGGCCAGCACTCTAGGGACCATTAATGCTTTGACGCAAACCCTCATCCATTCCACGAGCCCATTAGTTGAGGGGGAGCCTTCTATACATCGTGGTCACATGTGCACTCCATGCGGATCCCTATGCGCATTTGGCACTCATGTCGAAGATGGTGCAGATGATGGGCTTGTCACTGATCAGTTCCTAAACATGACATTTGGCATTGACACATAGGTAAATTACTAATTTGATCACATTTCATACGTATAGTGAATGATTAATTAATTAGGATTTATTGACATTGTTCAAAATTTAGGGTCAAAGTGTTCCTGGGCCTAGCAGCAATCCTCCAGGCCCATTTTTTGTCCCTTCGACGAGTCCTGAGGTATGTATCAATTTAATCATTTTAATTAATACATATATTTATTACGTAATCATATTAAGGATTGACCAAAAAAAATATGCATGTGCATCAGTTCTCCACAGGACCCTCAACCTTTACCACAGATGCAGAGCAGAGACATCATACGAGCTTCACACAGGTACAGTTGTTTCATCTTAATTTAATTCATTTGATTATATTTATTCCATTTTTCATGTTAGATATAACGTGTATTGTATGACATGCAGCTCATGATGTCGGACATACCTCCTCATCTGCGATAGTCTGTTGATAGTGGAGTGGCCGTAGGTGTGGCTAGCTCATAGCCACTGACGGAGGTATGAAAGAATTTTTTTTCGTTTTAGTTGTTGTTTATAATAGTTAATCTCAAAATTTATAATGTTATTTATAAGTGATTATATTTATTGAATTTTTGTAGGGTCTTTTCATGCTTGATTGTCCACGAGCATTTGAGGTGGACTTACAGAGTGACTATTTGTTGGCGGTAAGAAAATAATTGATTTTGTGAGTACATATATTTGATTTCAACGTATAATAAATATTGATTCATATCTACTTTCTTTGTATTAGTTGGACCTGGAGAAGAGCCTCAACAAGAGGTCAAGTGAGCATGTCAGGAGGGCCCTGTCATCTCCACTGTCTCCCTCCACACGACGGTAGAGGACGTCGAGAGACTTGTTTCCTTCCCCTCATGGGAAGGAAAAGATGTAGTTGATATATTTGATACATATATATAGAGACTTGTTTCCTTCCCCATGTATATATATAGGCATCTGAGAGACATATTCGATACACATTTGATGTACATATGACATTCTATATTTGATGTATGACATTATTGGTTAATATATGATATGTTTGTTCATATACAACATTATTGGTTATCATAATATATTATGTGTTTGTTAATGTATATGACATTATTGGTTATCATTTTATATTATATGTTTGTTCATGTATGACATTAAATTAGATATGTTCATGTATGACATTAAATTAGATATGTGCATGTATGAAATTAAATTCAATTTCTAGAGAGTTGCCATTATGTCTACCAACTAGTAGATGTTCTTTTTTGCTTTATTAGTATTTCTCAAAAATTGCAAAGAAGCTGTTTCTGGTGAATAGTTGTAAACAATTGTGATCATCGACTTCATGTACTCATGGCTTTGGCTGCGAACACTTGTAACTTTGGCTATAAGCATCCATGGCTTTGGCTATGTGCACTAGTGGCTTTGGCTGTGAGCATTTATGGCTTTGGTTGTAGGCACAATATAGCCTTGGCTGTAGGTTGTCTTTCTTGCTGCGTGTCGAAGTTACCTTCAAGAATATCATTAGTCTAAGATCATTACAATTAAAATACTATGACATAATACCTTGGAAATAATAGTCTTTAACCCATTACTTTATTTGTTAAAACATCATGTAGTATCTACTGTAGTCCTTCTACTCAAATATGTTTTCAAAAATACTTAGTATGGCAAAGAAATGTCTATGGAAAGCTTGTCAAATAGGATATTGAAGAAATAAATGTGGATAGTCATTAGTACCCATCAATAAGAACATGGACATCTTTCTCAAGCAAGCCATATGACATTAGCAAGTAATTTATAAATTTCGTTTGCAAATAAATAGAAGATGCTATGAATCTTAATACAGAGTTAATCACGAACTCATTATTCCATCCAAGAAGCATATATCACCCTAAGCCAATTAACCGACAGGATAAAAATTAATTCAATTTGAACAAAATTTTGAGTATAACAAGCATCTTAGGGATTCTTACAAGAATTAACACGATGTTCACAAGAGCATTACAAGTTCTTGTAATGCTATTTCACATATTGTAATCATATTCAGTTTTGAATGGCCATTTGTGTTACAAGCATAAATGTTCTTTAAGGTCTTTTAATTCTAGACATGAATTTTATTATCAAGCTTTTTTATGGCAACCCACTCAATGCATATATTGTTGTTCCACATTATGCTAATTTGACTTTCATTGGTTAATTTGGGTCTAGACATGACGTTATTCACTACCTTTTTTATATATTATTTTTTTGTAGTGAGGTTTTGGCCTGAATGAATGTATTAATCATCGAAGTTGTGAACCTTGGTCGAGATCCTTACAAATATATTTTCAAATTGAACCTCAAATAGTTTTCTCAGTCACCCCCTGTACACAGATACTGAAATTGTAGTTAATTACAAAATTAATACTGAATTAACACAAGTTTAATTGAGAAGTATTATGTACCTCAATAGGCTAGATTAATATTGACTGGGAAGCTTTATCTTAGAGCAATTGGTTTCCTAAATCTTTAGCGCAATGACAGTCTTATGGAATGTGGAATTAGGTCTGCTAGCTAAGGAAAGTTCTTTAAAAGGTAGAGGAAACTCAGGACTCACATGTTTCCAATCAATATAAATGTTTAAATCGCTTCTCTAATTTTTTCTATTTATGATCTTCTTAAAACTTAACTTTCTAAATGCATTGATGGGGAAATAAAGATCTTCTAGGAACTAAAGGCTAATCATGTTTAATACTTACAATTCTTTGTTTTTATCTAATAATTTAAAAAAGATTGTACAAGTGTTTTCAAAGAGAAACACTTGTCACTAACATCATAAGAAGGAATATCCAAGGAGTCTTACCACTGATCCCCCACCACCAAATTCAAGAGAAAACAAAATTCCACTACTAAAGAGATAGTAACAATGATCATCCCTAGTCTCTCCCTTATCACAAAATGATTACCATCAAAATTTGCATTTCCAATTGCGTCATGTGCGTTGAAGCGATAGTAACATTTTCACTCTCTTACCTAATGTCTCCCATTTCTGAAACTCTTGGGGAAGGATAAGGCCATCTTCTTAGTACTTCAAAATACAACAAGTTCCATTTTTTCACATATTGATAATCGGTTACATAAAGTATAGTCGAAGTATTGACAGCCCATAGATATGCCCCGTCAAAGATCGCAACCCTATGGCATTTAGTGACCCTTAGGGACATTCTAGTTCAGCGTTCCTAAGAACGTTTGAGCACTGAAGGGGATAGGAAGAGGTTGGGGATAGGGTTTACCCAGCCACCCAAAGCTAATGGAGCAGACAGTTTGATCCCACGACGAAAGATGAGAGAGATTTGGCAGTTGGCAACTTTGTACTGGCCAACACTACAAGTTTCAGCATCACCCGAGATGGCATTGTAGAATGAAAATGGAATGTGATCTCCAAAAAGAGAGAGAGGTTATTGTAGGTCTCTGCAACACAGTCCTATAGGAATTGGAATCTCATCCATATCTCGCACGAGCTTTAAGATATTCCCCGTCAAAGATTGCAACCCTGTGGCATTTAGTGACCCTTAGGGACATTCTGGTTCGGCGTGCCTGAGAACGTTCGATCACTGAAGGGGAAAATACAAGATTGGGGATAGGGTTTACCAAGCCACCCAGAGCTAATGGAGTAGACAGTTTGATCCCACGACGAAAGATGAGAGAGATTTGGCAGTTGGCAACTTTGTACTGGCCAACACTACAAGTTTCAGCATCACCCAAGATGGCGTTGTAAAATAAAAATGAAATGTGATCTCCAAAAAGAGAGAGAGGTTATTGTAGATCTCTGCAACATGGTCCTATAGGAACTAGAATCGCATCCATACCTCACACGAGCTTCGAGATATGCCCCATCAAAGATTGCAGCCCTATGGCATTTAGTGACCCTTGGGGACATTCTGGTTCAGTGTGCCTAAGAATGTTTGATCACTAAAGGGGAAAAGAAGAGGTTGGGGATATCATTTACCCTTCCACTCGGAGCTAATGGAGTAGACAGTTTGATCCCACGATGAAAGATGAGAGAGATTTGGCAGTTGGCAACTTTGTACTGGCCAACACTACAAGTTTCAGCATCAACTGAGATGGCATTGTAGAATGAAAATGGAATGTGATCTCTAAAAAGAGAGAGACATTATTGTAGGTCTCTGCAACATAGTCCTGTAGGAATTGGAATCTCATCCATATCTCGCACGAGCTCTGAGATATGCCCCGTCAAAGATCGCAGCCTTATGGCATTTAGTGACCCTTAGGGACATTCGGGTTCGGCGTGCCTGAGAACGTTTGAGCACTGAAGGGGACAAGACAAGGTTAGGGATAGGGTTTACCCGACCACCCGAAGCTAATGGAGCAAACAGTTTGATCCCACAACGAAAGATGAGAGAGATTTGGCAGTTGGCAACTTTGTACTAGCCAACACTACAAGTTTTAGCATCACCCGAGATGGCATTGTAAAATGAAAACAGAATGTGATCTCCAAAAAGTGAGAGAGGTTATTGTAGGTCTCTACAACACGGTCCTATAGGAACTAGAATCACATCCATACCTCGTACGAGCTTCAAGATATGCCCCATCAAAGATCGCAGCCCTATGGCATTTAGTGACCCTTAGGGACATTCTGGTTTAGTGTGTCTGAGAACGTTTGAGCACTGAAGGGGATAGGAAGAGGTTGGGGACAGGGTTTACTTGGCCACCCAAAGCTAATGGAGCAGACAGTTTGATCCCACGACGAAAGATGAGAGAGATTTGGAAGTTGGCAACTTTGTATTGGCCAACACTACAAGTTTCAGCATCACCTGAGATGGCATTGTAGAATGAAAATGGAATGTGATCTCCAAAAAGTGAGAGAGGTTATTGTAGGTCTCTACAACACAGTCCTGTAGGAATTGGAATCTCATCCATATCTCGCACAAGCTTTGAGATATGCCCTGTCAAAGATCGCAGCCCTGTGGCATTTAGTGACCCTTAGGGACATTCTAGTTCGGCATGCTTGAGAATGTTCGAGCATTGAAGGGGACAAGACAAGGTTGGGGATAGGGTTTACTCAACCACTCGGAGCTAATGGAGCAGACAGTTTGATCCCACGATGAAAGATAAGAGAGATTTGGCAGTTGGCAACTTTGTACTGGCCAACACTACAAGTTTCAGCATCACCCGAGATGGCATTGTAAAATGAAAACAGAATGTGATCTCCAAAAAGTGATAGAGGTTACTGTAGGTCTCTACAACACGGTCTTGTAGGAACTAGAATTGCATCCATACCTTGCACGAGCTCCGAGATATGCCCCGTCAAAGATCGCAGCCCTATGGCATTTAGTGACCCTTGGGGACATTCCGGATTGGCATTCCTGAGAATGTTCGAGCACTAAAGGGGATAGGACGAGGTTGGGAATAAGGTTTACTCGACCACCTGGAGCTAACGGAGTAGACAGTTTGATCCCATGACGAAAGGTGAGAGAGATTTGGCAGTTGGCAACTTTGTACTGGCCCACACTGCAAGTTTCAGCATCACCCGAGATGGCATTGTAAAACAAAAATGGAGTGTGATCTCCAAAAAGTGAGAGAGGTTATTGTAGGTCTCTACAAAATGGTCCTATAGGAACTAGAATCGCATCCATACCTCACACGAGCTCCAAGATATGCCCCGTCAAAGATTGCAGCCCTATGGCATTTAGTGACCCTTGGGGACATTCTGGATTCGTGTGCCTGAGAACGTTCAAGCACTAAAGGGGATAGGATGAGGTTGGGGATAGGGTTTACCCAACCACATAGAGCTAACAGAGTAGACAGTTCGATCCCACGAGGAAAGGTGAGAGAGATTTGGCAGTTGGCAACTTTGTACTAGCCGACATTTTAAGTTTCAGCATCACCCGAGATGGTGTCATAAAATGAAAACGAAGTGTGATCTCCAAGAAGTGAGAGAGGTTATTGTAGGTATCCAAAAAGAGTGTTTAAAAATGCAAAAATAGTGGGGGGTCCTTTGTATGGTTTGGGAGTTTGACCATTAAAACTAGAAATTGTCCTAGTAGTAAGTGCTAGTAACAGTTTTGAAATTTGATTGTTGAGTGTTGAGAAACCTCAAGTTTGGGATTTTTCTTGTTGGTTTGAGTCTATAATAACCATTTCCATCTGAAAAGTCAAGTGTTGAAACCATTTAAGAAGTATTTGCATAGTTTTCCCTAAAATTTGAGTGCATAAAAAGGGGTATGTGATTGCTCCCAAGGTGGATTTAGTGTTTTCTCCAAACAAGAGTTGCATTTTATGTTTGAAGTCATCTAATATAACCAAAGTGAAGGTGTTTGAACCATTTTGGGGTTCTAGAGATGTTGCAAAGTAAGAGTTCTAGAAAGCCCTAGGGTAAAGGGGCTAGAAAGGAGGGTTTTGTAAAAACCATTGTAAAGTTGATCATGAGACCAAAAAATAGAAGAATCCTTGCATTTGAGTCATGTATTAAGACTTTTTTGGGTCATGGGAGTTCCAAAAGTCAAGGGATTGTGAGTTGCTTTGTAAATGGCCTCAAACTAGGCCTAGTTGGCAGACTGAAATAGCCAGTTTTGAGTGATATTTTACAAAACAAGTGTAGTTGGTTTTGGATTATATTTTAGAGTGAGGAAAAGGGTATTTTAATCACCCAATAGTTTAGGAAGTTCTGTGGAAAATTTTGGAGAAAACAACAAATTATTGACTAGCAAGGGCTAGTTGGAACAAGCCTAGAAGAGGCAAAATTGAGAAAGTGTAAGAGATGAGTTACTGAGAGTGTGCAAGGAGTTGGAACATGTTAGATGAGATGGTCTGAGATGATCCAAGGTGTTGAGGCCATGATATGATGCCAAGGACAAGTATTGGTACTTGCATAGGGTGTTCCAACCAAGCTACAAATGCATAGGATAGGACCTTGTAAGGTACTTGCAGATTATGGTTCTAATGCCGACAAAATAGAACTCCCACCAAACTTGGAAATTTACCTTATCTTTAATGTCAAGGACTAAGTTCAATATAAAGGGCCTACATTCATAGAAGGACAAACAAAATCAAAGGTTGAAGAAGTCACTATCCCATTATAATCTCAGCCAAAAGTTGAAAAGGTTATGGATTCAAGAATCAAGAAGAAGACTTGTCATGGCACCTATATGGATCATCTTATCAAATGGAAGGATCAACCAGAATCTGAAGTAACATGGATAGATGAGAGTGATTTTGGAAAGAAAGGTATTCCTATGAAATTCCTTCAGATTTATCCACCATGAGTTCTTTGTCACATAGTCAATTGGTGTGCATAGATCCTAGGGAAGGGGATAGTTGGGAGATATCCTCTTGGGAATAGAGTCAAGAAGAAACCCTATAGGATCAGAAGAAGTCATTGGTTAGTTTGGGCATAGTGGCCTAAACTAGCAGGGTGGGTCTCCTTACATTACTGTTGGTTAGAGAATTCCAATTTTTATTTCTTCAAGGCTAAGAGACATATAAAAAACTACATTTTCAATTATGATCTCAAGGCCTGCATGGAAGTCCAAGTACATGGATGGATGATGAAATATTTATTCTTTAATTGGCTAGACCACTTTGTAAGAACAATTCTATGTGGGGTGTTTCTCTCAAAAAGGTGTCTTCTAGTATTTGATGATCATGGAATCCATATGACATGGAAAATAATTGATAAAGCAAAGAAGTTGGGCATAGATTGTGTGTCACTTGTAGTGTATACCATCTATAGGTGTCAATCATTGGATGTAAGTTTTTTCTCACCATTAAAATCTTACTTAAAACATATTTGGAATGTGTGGTTGGCTAGGAACCCTAAAATCAATATTGGTCATGAGGAGTTAGGAATGTTATCCAGCAAAGCCTCCAATTTGGCACTTACACCCGATAATATAATGAGTGGTTTCCATAGGATAGGGATATGGTCTTTGAATAGGGAGGTTTTGGTGAATGATATAGGCCCAAGAAAGTGCTTCATTGTTGATGAGGATGGAAAATAGGGATCTAAACCACAACCCACAAGTAGTGGATCAGAAGAAACAACTATTGTAGATGATGCAAATATTGATGAGTTGTAAAGCGAGGGGGAGGAAATCACTATTGAATCCTTCCTAAAAATCAATGGCTTATTAGATGAACCAATTAACACTTTGTTGAGGAGTTATGGACAAAATATGAAGGGACTAGGTACAATTGCACCTAAAAATACCCAACCAGAAAACTTGAACCAGCCAGTGGACTATTATAGGAGATAAAACCTTAAGTATACAACAAACATTGATATTAGATTAAGCTTGCTAATGCAAGATTCACAACCAGATTGGTTGTAGGAGCTTGTCACAAACCTTGGGTAACCAAATACTTGTGGGGATGAAAATGTTTCCCTTTTAATTCTATCCCCACCACATGTTGACCCCAAGGATGTCATCTAATGCTTTGCAAATGGTGGCAACCATGATGAAATAAATAGTTAACAATTTTTTGATACCCATGCCCAAAATGACTATGATGCAGATGTTGATTTTATACGTTACATGCCACTAGACAGAAAACAACATAGTGGTTTAACCAGTAGATTCCTATAGCTACCAAAGAAAAGGATACAAAATTCTAAGGAACAAGAGAGACTAAGAATTTATTTGAGGCTAATGCACTTTACATGAAGGAGAAGATCAGGGATAGGAAAGATGGGAGAGAGGAAAAGATTGCAAGAAATGAGATCTTAGATGCTATAGAGAGGGGAAAATGAGTTGCGGAGAAGATTGCACTAAAGGAATAGAAGAGGAAAGAAAGAGAGGATAATCTAAATGTTTGAAGGAGATATAGACCAAATATTGGAGGTGCACCTTCAACAACTATAGAAATTATATTTACAACACTAGTGGAAGGAGATGTAATTGCACTAGCCCTAGAATCAATTAGTATGCCCAACATATCTCTTCTCCCATAGCATAAATCACATTCTGATATGTTCAATGCTCTAATCCCTAGATTAGGAAATATTCTTACTTAATAAGTGTAACCCCAAGCATTGTCACCATAGTTGGCAACAAATGGTGAGAGTCCCAATAAACTAGTGAAAAAAATGACTAAGTTGATGGAGCTGAATCCTACATTACACACATCTCCTAGTAGTGGACAGGAGGATGTTGGGATTGGGAGCATAGCACCTATTCCCTTTCCCAGTTTTATGGACAATTGATGGGAACTCAAGTAGATGGGAGAAATTCCAATTTTTTTGAAGCGATAAAGTTTTGTAATGTATTTAGAATATGTAAGATAGACTTATTTTTTATGTGAACTAAACCATTCTTACATTACTATTTAAATGTATTTGTATTGTTATAATAGTTTGATTGTTGGTCATGGTGTAGAATATGTAAAGTTTAGAAATATAAATAGTTCATCATAGAGATATTATATAATTTATTTATTTTAAATAATAGAAATAATCATAAAAAATAAATAGAAATAAAAAATAATAATTTTATACAAAAAGTTTTAATTTATTTTAAATAATTAAATAATAGAAACATCGTAGAATTAATAATTCAATATAATCATAACAAATAGACACTAAACAATCCCAAATTCAAACATACAAAGGTCCAACTAGAATAATGACTTTAAATAACCAAATACCAAAGCCAAACAAAGGAAATGGGACTTTTACCTTAAATGAATAAATTACATGAAGAAGGGTGGGTGGCTGTTTGGAAATCTACTTATTTTTCTTCTCTCCCTCCTGTCATCCAAGAGAACATGCAATGAAAGAAAAATATCGTCACAATAAGAAAATATGAAAAATACTGTTGTAGCTTTAAAAAAATTGGAGACATCAAAACATAAAATCTAGATTCTACACAAATCAAAACATAAAATCTATGATTTAAACTAAATCTCATCACTTACGCATCATAACAATACGGTCCACCTTAGTCATGTGGACAGTCTTGGGGAAGAGGTTGCAACAATGTATTTGGATCCAGTTGATCACTCTTTCTCTCTCTCCCTCTCTCTATATTCAATCTAATGAGCCAACTAGATCTGCTTGACATTTTAATGTCTCAAGTATTGCCTCGTGGTCTGACTCGCGAACTCTCCAAAGATTCTTATTATGTGGTTTTCCACCATATTTTATCAAGTGGACATTTGATGTGACAACAAGATTTGAATAATGAAGAATATTCCTCTTTGTTTGCCAATCCTCAAATAACCACAAGTTAGGGTTCTTCATAGAATATCATCTAAGCCATGTGCCGGTTACAACCACCGCACCGACATGGTACTCTAAACCTTCACCATCTATAATCGAGTGATTGAATTTTTTTTTGGCTTGAACACAATGAAACAAATAATAATCTATCCCTTCTTCATTGTCTTCAAGTGCAATAACAGCAAAAACATGGCCTGCAGTGACAAATGTACAAAATGCGATCATTAATTCAAAAAATACTTGCATAAAAGTTATAAAGTTACATATTGAAATTACAAAGATATATAAATATATATATTACCAGGTTGCACTAGATGAGACAAGTGGTCAAAGTCAATAGATGATTCCATATGTACCATTTCCAATGCTTGTGGGGGATGATAGGTGTCAATTGGGTCCAAAACTCGTATATCCCATTTGTCCACCCATTCAGTCGACTCACAGTCATCCCAATTTTCCTCTACACATGATGGACAATAGCATGCCATTTTTCATATGTGGATACTCCATGAACCTACATCAGAGCTTCTAAAAGAGTGTAACTCACTAGATCCTATTAGTGTGCAAAAACCCTGATATGGTGCAATGTTAGTATTATCTATCAACCAAAAAAATCTATGAACCGTAGACTCACCTTCCTTACCTGGACCCATTGTAGCATTACACCACTGGACGATGGATTTTGTATCTATCAATATTGCTCCATCTTTGTACTTTAGTTCTTCACGAGCTAAGGCTCTTTTGATGCATGTGCCTGCACCATCATGGTCTCCCTTTCCATGACTAGCCTCTGAGAAATTCCACATGTATTGAATTCTACACAACTTGTGCATCCTACTCAACCAATAGAAAATACGTGCATTCTTGAATTGAGATGCACAATTGTCTAACCAAATAATGTGCTGACGATATGTGATGCCCCTGTTAGCCAAATCTCCATAAAATAGTTGAAAACAACCATGTATGAACTCCATAGAATGTGATCAATCATCGCTGATGTAAAAATGGTACTCCCTCAAAATCTTCCTGTCATCCTCTATACTTGTAGGTGAATGCATGAATGTTATGTGAATAAATATGGAAACCTATTGAGAAGTATAATACTTTTCTTGCACCTCATTTTGTGGTTGTAGTGTGTAGTTCTCCGTGAAATCTACAACCAAAACAATGGTATCCAGTGGAAACGTATCTTTGCACAACTTGAATTGCAAATCTAGCCATCGAGCTCTATGGGTATGCCTTGCATACTCGTAAATAATGTTTTCACGAAAAATCTTCATGAACTCATGCACTAGAATCTTTTCAATGACCAAATCACATCTTTTACCATGTTTCCCATCTTTTAGAGCATATGTCATTGTCTTTAATTTTCCATAATCTACTATTTCATTTCCAATTGCATGTGTACTATCCATATGTTGACAAGTTGATAAAAGTTGCAAAGAACCACAAAATAAGCATGTACCATCCAAGCATGATGTCTTGTAAAATTGTTGGTCATCCCTTATTTCACATAAAATGTTGGATATGAATTCCCTTGAAGATCTTGGTGGCTCATTTATGTCACAATCCTGCAAAACAAACTGAGAATGCAAAATTACACATATATGCCTAAAAACATCAAAATGGTTAGAAAATTCAATATGTATCCTACGACAACAAGTTGTGCGTGTGTGATTTATCTTCACATAAAAAGGTTTACTCATCTCAAAAAATCTTTGACTTATTCGAATTTGATGATACATACCAATAAATTTTGCAAAAAATTGTGTCTGAGTTGTGTCCAAAAAATGTTTCGCATGTGGCTCGCAATTTTGGCTACCAATCCTCCTTCTTACAACATCTCTTTGATTAGGGGAAACACGTGTGTTATTTTTCCAAAAATCTTCGATCAATGATTTCAAGGCTTCACTAATTTCTTTATCCTTTCGTGGTAGTCTACCACCAAATGTCCATAACTCATTTTCTGTTGGATCTTCCAATCTCTCATGCCTTAGCATGGCTCTCCTTAGAGTACCTCTACCAATTTTTAATGTTTTGCTTGTCTTTCTCATGAATCAAGCTTTCTTCATTTGGCTACTTACTATTGTCGATGTAAGTACTCGTCTTGCAATATTACTATCTTTGGTGCATGATTTAGAACCCACTTTGTCATAAGCATTCATTAGATTCTTTACAATGTTTTTTTCATTTGAATCATCCATCATTATTAGCCCAAGAATCTTCATGATAGGCCTAAATTTTAAATTCTTCATCATTTCAAAAAATAATTGGTATTGACCTGTAATATTTAATTCATCAAAAAATAATCTCCACATATGATTAACTTTTCTTTGACAAGTACGCTTGCTAATCTTGTCAGGCATTGATTTCAAAATGTTACTATCAATATCAATCAAATATTTTGGTCTTCTAAAACAAATTCTAGAAGGTGTTATAATCTCTTCAATTCTCTCAACATTTTGAACATCAACATAAGGTTGAGTGTATTGCGTACCTTGAACCAAAGATGATGTGTCTTGGCAATAAGATGCAAAAGATGGAATATCACCTACTTGATGTGTTGATGTTGTGCCTTCAACATGACATGATGGAGTGTGTATATCGTCGGATCTACAAATCGGTGTCTCTTCAACATGAGAGGACGATATGACTTCAACATTGGAAGATGGTGTAGCGGACGATATGACTCCAACATTAGAAGATGGTGTAGCTTCACAATTCAATTATCTTTTTTAGCATAACAGTCTCATTCGTTCTCTTTGTCTTTCCAATTCTTTCTCTTTGTTTCTTGGTACCAGTGGTTCTTGATCCTCTTCAAAAGTCAATTCTTCATTATTTCTTTGCAATTTTCTTTGCTCATGTAGTAATTTCATTTTATCTCTTTTAATTGCCAAATCTCTCTCCCTATCTTCATTTGTTTGATTTTTTGGTTTCTTCCTTGGCATGATGATGATTTCTACATGTCAAATTATTCAAACATTTGAATTACTTAAAATGTGTAAATTACAAATTATTCAAATACATATAAAAATTATAATTATTTGAATGAATACACAATATATATATATATAATGACTTGTCAAATTTCTAACCATTTGGAAATAACATTTCATTGAAACATACAAATTTCAATGAATTCACTATATATTAAACAACATGTCAAATTATAATCAAATTTGTATCTATATATCAACAAACAATATGTAAAATAGATTGCACTAACCTTTTCTATATAAGGAATATTCAAAAAGTCTTCAAATCGTGTATCCAATGATTGAATTTGGTGTTTGCTAGCTTCCAAAAGTTTTTGCCACCTTGAAATAGTGTTTGCCACCTTGAAAGAGTGTTTGTTGTGTTGAAACCCGCAATTTCTGTCGGGATAACAGAGTGTAGAATAGAACAAAATCAGAGAATAAATGAAATGGGCCCCAAAGTTGCTTTTTGACCATTTTTAGGTGATTTCACATAGTACGTATGCGCTATACTGCGTATGCACTATATGAGAACACATCACTCTCCACCCTCCCTACTCTCTCTCTCCCTACTCTCTCTCTTCCTACTCTCTCTCCCCTCTCCCATCCCCTACACTCTCTCTCTCTCCCCTCTCCCATCCTTTACTCTCTCTCGCTCTCCCTCTCCCACTACCTACTCTCTCTATCTCTTTCACCCTCTCTCCTCTCCCATTCCCTACTCTTTAGATCTCTCACACACACTCCCATCCTCCCTCTCCCACTTCTTACTCTCTCTCTCTCTCTGCCACCTCCTACTCTCTCTCACACTCTCTCCCATCCCCTACTCTCTCTTACACACACTCCCATCCGCCCCTCTCTCCCATCCACTACTCTCTCTCTCTCTCTTGGTCTACTCTCTCTCTCCCCTCTCCCATCCCCTAAACTCTCTCTTTTGCAGATACACACTCCCATCCCCCTCTCTCTCTCCCCTCTCCCATCCCTTACTCTCTAGATCGCTCACACGCACTCCCATCCCTCTCTCTCCTCCTCTCCCACTCCCTCTCCCACCACCTACTATCTCTCTCTCTCTCAAGTTCTCTCTCTCCCTCTCTACTCTCTCTCTCTCTCTCCCATCCCCTACTCTTACTCTCTCTCTCTCTCCAATCCCCAACTCTCTCTCACACTCTCTCCCATCCCCTACTCTCTCTGACACTCTCTCTCATCCTTTCACTCTATCTCTCTCATCTCGTACTCTCTCTCTGCCACCTCCTACTCTCTCTCACACTCTTTCGCATCCTTTCACTCTGTCTCTCCAATCTCGTACTCTCTCTTTGCCACCCCCTACTCTCTCTCACACTCTCACACTCTCTCCTATCCCCTACTCTCTCTCTTTCACAGACACACACACACACACACACACACTCACTCACACTCCCATCCCCCCTCTCTCTTCTCTCCCATCCCCTACTCTCTAGATTTTTCACACGCACTCCCATCCCTCTCTCTCCTCCTCTCCCACTCCCTCTCCCAAGTCACCTACTATTTCTCTCTCTCAAGTTCTCTCTCTCCCTCTCTACTCTCTCTCTCTCTCCCATCCCATCCCTTACTCTCACTCTCTCTCTCTCCCATCCCCTACTCTCTCTCACACTCCCATCCCCTAATCTCACTCTCTCCCTCCCATCCCCTACTCTTTCTCTCTTACACACATTCCCATTCCCCCTCTCTCTCTCTCCCTCTCCCACTACCTACTTTCTCTCCCCCATCCCCTACTCTCTCTCTCCCCTCTCCCATCCCCTACTCTCTCTCTTTCATAGACACACACTCCCATCCCTCCCTCTCTCTCTCCTCTCCCATCCCCTACTCTCTAGATTTGTCACACACACTCCCATCCCCCCTCTCTCTCTCTCTTCCACTCCCTCTTGCACCACCTACTATCTCTCTTTCCCTCTTTACTTTCTCTCTCCCATCCCCTACTCTCACTCTCTCTCTTCCATCCCCTACTCTCTCTCACACTCTCTCCCATCCCCTACTCTCTCTCTCTCTCTCTCTCTCTCTCTCCCCCACCCCCACTCTCACCCCCATCTTATACAAGCTCTCTCTACCACCCCCTACTCTCTCTCAAACTCTCACACTCTCTCCCATCCCCTACTCTATCTCTCTTATACACATTCCCATTCCCCCCCTCTCTCTCTCTCTCACACTCCCTCTCCCATTGCCTACTCTCTCCCATCCCCAACTCTATCTCTCTTACACACTTCCATTTCCCCTCTCTCTCTCCCTCCCACTCCCTCTCCCATCACCTACTATCTCTCTCCCTCTCTCTCTCCCTCTCTCTCCCATCCCCTACTCTCACTCTCTCTCTCTCTTTTCCACCCCTACTCTCTCTCACACTCTCACACTCTCTCCCATCCCCTACTTTCTCTCTTACACACACTTCCATCCCCCCTCTCTCTCCCTCTCCCACTCCCTCTACCATTGCCTAATCTCTTTCTCTTCCATCCACCCTCTCTCTCACTCTCCCACTCCCTCTGCCATTGCCTACTCTCTTTCTATCCCATCCCCTACTCTCTCTATCTCTCTCTCCCCTCTCTCATTCCCTACTCTCTCTTTCACACACACCCATCCCCCCTCTCTCCTCTCCCATCCTCTACTTTTCCTCTCACTCACTCTCCCTCTCCCACTGCCTACTCTCACTCTCTCTCACTCTCTCTCTCTCTCTCTCCCTCTCTACTCTCTCTCTGCTACCCCCTACCCTCTCTCACATTTTCACACTCTCTCTCTTTCTCTCTTACACATATTTCCATCCCCCCTCTCTCTCTCCCTCTCCCACTCCCTCTCCCATCGCCTACTCTCTCTTCCATCCCCTACTCTCTCTTCCATTCCCTACTCTCTCTCAAGCTACTCTATCTTCCCCCTCTCCCATTCCCTACTCTCTCTCTTTCACACACATGCACTCCCATCCTCCTCTCTCTCGCTCTTCCTCTCCCACTTCGTCTCCCACCACCTACTCTCTCTCTCCCCCATCCCCTACTCTCAATCTCTCTCTCCCAACTTGTACTCTCTCTCACACTTCCTCTCTCTCCCATCCCCTACTTTCAATCTCTCTCCCCCATCCCATTCTCTCTCTTTGCCACCTCTACTCTCTCTCTCAAACTTCCTCTCTCTTGCGTCTTGTACTCTCTTTGCCACCCCTACTCTCTCACATTTCCTCTATCTCCCATCCTATACTCTTTCTGCCACCCCTACTCTTTCTCACTTCCTCTCTCCCCTCTCCCATCCCCTACTTTCTCTCTATCTCTCTCACACACACAAATAGCCATTCCCTTGTCCCACCCCCCCAGCTCTCTCTTGGTTTTGGTTTGCAATTTAGGTCTCAATAGTGCATGCGCACTATAGCGCATGCGCACTACCTCGAATTCACTAGCATTTTAATAGTGTGTGCGCGCTATAGGGCGCACACGCTATTCAAAGCTTTGCATTAAAACCAAGCCTAAGGCTTGGTTTTGCCTTGGAGATCCAACCCAAAGGTTTGGAGTTTATAAATAGGTCTGAGACGTGTTTTCCAGTAAACATACAAAAAATGATTGATTTTTCTTGTGTGCTCCCCTTCAAGATTCCTCGTGGTTGGGTATCGATAAGATCAGGTTACATAACATTATAGGTCTCTGTGTTAGCTATCTAACCATATAATTTATTTTTAATTTGAACTATTTTAAGTCTTTCATCTATAATTTCTTTTGAATGTATGTTCATTTTTTTTCAGAAACCACCATGTACTAATTGGGCTGTAGATTTTAGCTCATTCGTCGAATTTTGTAACAACTTAGTTTTTTAGAAAATAGACTCCATTCTAAACACTTTGAAAAAAGAAGTTTTGATTTTAGATTAGTTTTCAATCATTTCTAGGGGGAGCACATAGATATTTCACATTTTTTGGATGGGTCTAATTTAAAAATTCATTAAAAAAAAATACACATTATAAAATTACCCGAAAAATCTGGGATAAACTGCATAGTGTTAGGTAACTTTTGACCGGATTGATTAAAGAATTTCAAAAAAAAAGGTTAAAATTTTAGGGGAGCCACACTTTGTACTATGTTATATTTTTTTGGAATAAACAGTACCACTTTCTTTGGCCCCATTTTTTGATGACCTAAAACTAAACCATTTTGAAAAAAAAGTAGTAGTTTAGAAACTAGATTCAAAGGACTACAACTTTTGTTTTTGTCATATCTTAAAATTTTGAGCGTAACTATCTTCAAATTCTTGTTGAAGTCCAAAATTTTTTGATTTCAAGAACTTATACCCCCCTTTTGGCACCACAACTTGGTGCACTTACCCTAAATAAAGCTTTATATGGTTTGAAGTAAGCACCAAGAGCATGGTATGAAAGCCTTAACAATTATCTTGTGAAAATTGGATTTGAGAGGACTGATGATGATAGTAATTTGTACTTGAAGATAGAAAAAGGAAAAGGTATTTTACTATCTAAAATTTCTATTGATGATATCATATATGGAGGTAAAGATACTTTACATAAAGCCTTTTGTAAATGAAATGAAGAAAGAATTTGAGATGTCTATGTTTGGAGAGACAATTTCTTTATGGGTTTGCAAGTACATCAAATGAAATATGGTATATGCATCACTCAATCTAAGTATGTAAATGAGATACTAAAAACTTTTGGATTGGAATATTCCAAGCTAGTAAGCACACCTATGGTAACAGGACACAAATTGTCAAAGGATGATGATTCAACTGAGGTGAATGAAACATTGTATAGGTCTATAATTGGAAAATTGCAATATGTAGTGCATAGAAGACTCGATATTTCATTATTTGTTGGGATAGTTTCAAGATTCTCTACTATTCCTAGGGATAATTATGTGATGTTTGTTAAGAGAATAAAGAGATGCCTGAAGGAACAAAAGACTATGGTCTATAGTATAAGAAAATGAGAAGTTTGAGTTGAGAGCCTACACTGATGCAGATTGGGCTAGAAATATTGATGATAGAAAGAGCACTAATGTAGGATTATTTTTCTTAGGAAAAAGGTTGGTTACATGGACTAGCAAGAAACAAGATTGCATACCTCAATCTACTATTGAAATTGAATATATTACTAGTGTGATAAATTGTACGAACATTGTATGGATCAAATAGCTTCTCAAAAGTATGAAGGAGGAAATCACTAAACCTATGATAGTCTAATTGGATAATACAAGTGTTATAAATATATCAAAGAACCATGTGATGCATACAAATACCAAGCACATTGCAATAAAGTGTCATTACTTAAGAGTACTAGTTCAAGACAAAGAGGTGATGATGGAATATGTGAATACAAAAGAGAAAATAGTTGATGTCTTCACAATAGCATTATCTAAGGATGCTCATAAGTGTCTAAGAGGTAAACTAGGGGTGATACCCCTACCAAAGGCTATTTCAAAAGCATGAGATGTACCCTACATCAACTAAGATGATTGACATGTTAGAAATAGATAATACTGAGAGGAGGGGTGAATCAATATTTTCAATCTTTTTGCCCACAATTGGATATTATTAATTACTTTACCACATGCATAAGAAAGTAAACCAATAATGTTGAATAGTATAAACAACCATACACAAAGAGAGATCATAACACCATATTTTGTTAACAAGGGAAACCTTGGCCAAGGGAAAACCCTGGTGGGAATGAAACCCACTAGACGATTCACTATATAAAGGATCCAGTTAAGGATATTGACCATATTAGGAGTCTATGAAGAACATATAGTGGCTCGAGTCCTGTTTAGGAGACTAGGCCTTGTTAGACACCTCAACCCTATTATGAGTTTCTTCATGTAGTGCTTGCCCTCGTTCACATTTTTCTAGACACATTGTTGTTATCATGGTCAAAATTTATTAGACTAGCATTGTTTTGAGACTATTAGATATTGTGTTACAGATTCAGTTGATATATGATGTGATTATTTAGACTCTACATTTCATATATGCATGATGATTATTACATTATTTCCAGTTAGTGATGATGATTAGATGGTTTATTATCACATGTGTTTTCTTATGGATACTTACCCCATACTTGCATGTGTATGGTGTGCATATTTGTTTCTTATGTATGGTGTTTTTGATGTGGTTAAGGAAGGGAGTCGTAGTCACCTGCTAGTCAGGATCTACGTGATGCATAGCATATATATATATATATATAATGTGCATGCATGGTTTTTATGCAGGTTGCAGGTACCGGGTATCAACTTGCCTGAATTGCCAGGATGAGCATACCCTATCACACTATCTCAATGGTAAGAGAGGGGAGATAAATTCTCAAGTTTGAATCCTAAACCCTTAAACCATTTGTCCTAGTGAGGTAGGACAAGTATCTGAGATATTTTACCTTCCAAATTTGTCAGATGACATAATTCATGATTTTAACCCTTTAGACTAATTTTGTATGGATTGTTCTATGATTGTTCTTCTGACTAACAATTCTTCACACAAGAGCAACTACACACATATCAATCTATATCATATTTGGCATAACAATGCTTCGCATCATATATAATATCACATTCACTTGTTACTCTCATTTCACAAGATCATATCAAGTTTGCAATCACTGACTATTCCTTTCTCACACTTCACTCTAACTTCACAAATGAAGTTCTTTACTTATACCAAACATATTAGTAAATTATTCCTTAGTTGGCTCACATGACATCATTAGAGTTGGCTTATTAAGAAATTACAATTCAAAATAATATATCAAGTCGTTTAACACATTTTGCTGATATGCTCTGTTCTGTGTTACTTAATCACTACATTACTAATTCCTACATAACTTGGACTCAATTCATCATACGGACATGCGCATGGGTATATGTCATCAATATGATGTCATGCATCCTTGGTTAACTATGCAAGAGAATATTCTAAGGGAATATTCTACTATCATCAAATTTGTCATGCTGTTGTGATGTTGTTTGATACTCAGACAATTTTCCTTTACAAATGAACATGATTAATCTACAAAAAAAATATGTTGCCATAAATGAAAACCATGTTACTTACCTTAATTGATTGATTGGACATATTGCCAACAATCTCCCCCTTTGGAATTGATGGCAACATTTTGGGAAAATTGGCTAAGTCTCAAACATGTTGTCATACCAAACAAAAAAAATAACCATAACATCGTAAAAACATTGTATCCATGTTTTAAGAGGATTACATTCCTTATAACTCCAATTAAAACTTATTGCTCCCCCTTACACATTACAATAAAAGCTTTCTACCATACTTATTTTTCCTTTTACAATTAGTTACAATTTTCCATATATCTCCCTCTTTTACATCAATGACAAAGGTATCACAAATGAAAAGACTTTCAAAACCTCGTAGCTACATCAAAACTTGGAAAAGCAATCATTGAAGTTGGTTTTTAACTGTGCAAAGTGTTTCTTCTAACTTTCTTTTAGTGCATCAGATACAGTGATTAGCACACATAAAGCATATGTGGCTAACTCTGTTGCATTCAAGTCTATAGCCAAAAAATTGTCATATAAAGATTTTGCTAACAAGCATTCCTCCAATTGATTCTCTAGAAATGTTACTTGTGGGAACAAGTTTTCTCTTAGGAGAGTGTATCTCTTCAAAGCTTTCTCTTTTTATACTTGCATATTCCTTATGTTGTCATCAAGTGTCTACATTGTGTGCTCAATGGCATCTATCTTCTGGTTTTGCTTCAAAAAGTTGTTAGTGAGTGTCTAAACCTCAGTCACCTTTTCTTTGATTTGATCATCAAATTCTTGTTGATGAATGTATGCCAAATTGCACTTAGCATAAGCCTATTTTCCTTTCTCTATACACTATCTTAGTGCCTTAATGCATATATTCAAAGTCTCCATGTCATTCCTCATATTAGTACAAATGGTGTTAAGGAGTTTTCCATCATGCTCTATTTTTACTTGAATTGAAGCCACATTAGAAAGTGTTGTGAATTCATTATCAAAATCTTTGCATAAAATTTTTGCACACTATTGAATATCTACAGGGATGTCAACAGGGCTTACTACCTTCTCCATTATGTCCAAAACTAAAGTCAAATTTTTCTCAAGGGACTTGACTAATTTCTTTTTCTCAAGAAGTTTACTTAAAGAAGATATGAAATTCTTCACTTCATCTTCTTCATATGATTGAGCTACTGTTGTTGTTGCTTGGATAGGTGGTGGGGAGGGTGTTACTACTATTGGTGTCAAGGGTACACTTGAGGTAGATGCTTCAATTCTAGGCTCAATTTTCTTTGTAGAATATGCATCTTCTTCCTTTGGCTCCTAATATTTTACTTCATCAGATGAGCTACTATAATACACAATATTGCCAACAATACTAGCACCAAAATCCTTGAATGGGTCCTCAGTTCCATCAACTGTCAAATTGGTGTTATCCACTTGCATAGATTCACTACCAATGTGATATGTGGTGAATCACTAGAAATAGGTGTTCTAGTTGGTTCCTCAAAACTATGAGGTGGATTTTCTACAGTAGGACTTGCTTCCTCTATCTACACACACTTCTCAAGTATCTATCTTTCCTTTTCTAGCTACGCACTTTCCTTAGGCATAGCAGACATAAATGTGACTATAGCCTTTTGTGTTTTCTCATTAACTTCTTCATAATTTCCTTCCATGAGGAGAATGGATCTCTTGTTATTCCTTAACAAACGTGCTATACCTTTTAGAATAACTATTATTTCTTCCTCATTATTTATAGAACATAACTTTTTCACCATATTAATTCTTATTTTCTTATCTTCCTCTTCAACTCTGCTCTTTATTTTTAGTAATCTATTGTACAAATATTTAGGTATCTAACCTCTTATACTATCAAACCTTTTATCTTTTAGGATCATATTCCTAACTACAACATTTTCTAGCTATCTCCTATCCATATTATTATAAAAACCATAGTACATATTCAACTGTACAAAATTTATTTCCATTAATGATTTTCATGTTAAAATTATCTACCTTTGGCTTTCATGCTTTTCACCTGGGTGAGGTTTTTGCTTCCTAATGTACTGGTTCAACTAGTTTTTCACTAGTTTCTTCCTTAGATTCAAAAGAAATAATCTACAAGGTTCTTCTCTTCTTGCTTGGACCACTTGTAGTCTGCTTCACTCTCTTCTTAAGAGGGGTTTTGGTCCTTTCAAACCTTGTAGATTTCCTTTTAGTTTATGCTTCTTAAATCTTCACTAGATTCCTTGGAGGTTTTTGTTGCAGAACTAGTGCATAAGGCACAGTAGGTGTCTGCACACTCGTCTAGGCAATCATGACCTCTTCAGTAGGTCCTACCACTACAATGGGTGTAGGGTTCAATAACTCAGATTGACCACTATCCTTCATTTCCATGTCTATCCCTTTTACCTCATCAAATTCTTTTCTAGTCATTCTTGATTCCTTTAAAATAGAATCAATCACCTTTTCCACCTTTTTCTTAGAGTCCTTTATTATTTGGCTAGTTTTGACTTCTCTCATTTTCTTAGAATTTTTCCCCCATCTTGGACATTCAAAATGAACTTCTGATTGAAGGATTATCTATGCATACCCTTCAATTAATTTCTCACTCATCTCATATCCCATAGCTTCAATGAACTTTACCCGAGGAACTATAGCTTCTATGCAAGTGAAATCTATCTCAACCATAAAACACAATTCATCCTTGTATTTTTTTACTAGCACAGGAGGTATCCTATATCTTTGCTTCATTTTAGTTTGGAAATAATTCACTATTATGTCAATAACACTATCTCTGAATGCTTTAGGTCTTGATCTATATGTATGAGTGATTAATTGCATTACGCACTCACTCACATTCCAATTTGTGATACTAGGAAACTTCTTAGTAGCATAGAAAAATATATGTGTCAATAGGGATTCAAACCTAAAGACTACACTCCTAGATTTCTTGATTCTAGATATGTTATCTAACAATTGTGTTTAGATAATTCACACATATTAACCTCTTCACCTCTTACTGTCAAGTAAGTTGCATGAAGAAATCCTATAGGGATTGAATCTATCCTAGATACATGATTGTATTTATATCCCAAAATCTTACAAATGAGTCTCACTGCATCATCTTGAATGGTGTTGACTTTCATGTTCTACCATCAAAATATGTATTGGGATTTGTCTCAACTAGCCTACACACATACTTAATGCTCACTAGATTGCATCCTTTATTGGTCAAACCTATGACCTTCTAAATTAGGTCATTATCAATACATATGATAGAATCTCTCAACCATATAAAATCATCATGTACTCTACTTAGAATTATCCTTGTCCATTCATTATTGTCAAAATCTGTCTAGAATGTATGCTTAACTAGGTTAAGTGATTCTAGGTATCTATGTTCAGGTTTCAATGACAAGTCATTGCTACACATTTTCTCTAATTCCTTATGAATCTTTGAATCACCTATGCTTTCAGTCTTGCAATGAATATATCCTCTTATATCCTTGATGTGAAGAACATTTATTGAAACTTGTCAAAATGCTCCAATAGAGTCATCAAGTAAAGAAACAAATGGGTGTTTCTTGAAATTTTATCTAGGTCTATTGCTTATATTAAATACTTCTTATCTTTCCATTTTTGAAAGATTATGTTCAACAATTTAGAGAATACCTTAATTTTGCATATTAGGGTTTCTGGTGACTTCGTGTAATTGCAGGCCTCTTTAATTCTTCAAATCTTGCTTCAGCCTTACACTCACATTTCACACAAACAAATGATGTATGAAAATCAATTTACGTCCTTTAAATCTTTCACAATTTGTAATTTGCATTAAATGCATGTTTGCCACTAGTTTGGTGTTCTATCTCTGTACAACAGAGAGGTTATTCTTCTTTCATATCCTTATCCTTATCTTATTAGGCAATGCACACTTCACTATAGACTTCTCTCAATGTCTACTACATACTGTCAATTGCACAACCTTTGATACTTACTCTAACATCAGTTATCAATAACTAATACATTGTTTAACTAAGAATGCTTAATTTTGGTAAGAGGAGTCATAAACAATAAGTGACTTCATTGTCTTGTTAGGTGCATCTTCTATAACCATATGAGAACTTCCTAGTTCCTTTGCCTTTATAAATGATTCCTTTAATTCATTTGTTTGCTCTGTCATATCATTTCTTCTATTGTTCCTTTTGTAATTCTGATTCTTGTTTAGGTCTCTTCTGTCCATTATACAAAACTTTTTGTGTGTCCAAAGTTATTGCACAACTAACATATAGGTACATTTCTTTTATGTTCATTCTACTGGTCATTAGGTGCTCTACAATTTCTTTCAATGTGTCTAAGATTGTTGCATCTATAGCAAACAATTTGTCTTCTTTCTCCACTTTCATTACTATGAGATCTTCTTCTATTTCTTGCATGGTTAGTGTTCCTATGTATCCTACTATTTGCATTATTACTATCAAATTTAGGTTTCTTACAATCTACTACATAATGACCATATCCATGACAATTATGGTAATAAAAATTTGAAATAGGTTTGAAGGACTTATCTTTGCATTCGACTTCAATGTCTTCAGGTTCATCACACCAGGCATAAGATTCCTTTCTTTTGTTGTCCATATCATGATTAGATTCTTTATCTTTCTCATAATGAGTGACATTCTCTTTGTCCTTAGAGGTATCATCTATCTTGCTTAGATCCTTAGAAGCATCAGATTCTTTTCTCTCAATAGATTTCTTGGTGGATTGTCCAAGAAAGAATCCAAGTCCAATGTTGTCATAACTGGGTCTTTGTGCACATATTTGTTCGTCAATCTTATCACTCCTAGTATATAATTTCTCAAGTTGTTGTTTGGTTTGTACCAACTCGCCTTTCACAATAATGTTGTATTTTCCTAATTCTGGATTCTCTAACTTAATAGATTCCAATTCAAATGTTGCCTTGCTTAACTGGGATCTCAAATCTGCATTTTTAGCTTTAATTTTAGATTCATTCTTTCCTCCATTTTTCTTAAGACTCGGCTTAAGTTCAACTATCTTCAACTCATGTTTTAGGATCTCATTTTATTTCTTTGGATCTTCAATATCATCATTACTAGTTTGATTATTAGGTCTTGTTTTCTTCAAATCATTTATCTTGTCCTTCAGTTGACCAATATAAGCTTTTGCATCTTTGTATCTATCTTTAAGGCCATCTCTT
The DNA here is from genome assembly GCA_028749045.1 of Cupressus sempervirens. Classification (NCBI taxonomy): domain Eukaryota; kingdom Viridiplantae; phylum Streptophyta; class Pinopsida; order Cupressales; family Cupressaceae; genus Cupressus; species Cupressus sempervirens. The sequence goes on from CM053787.1 coordinate 816,324,367, forward strand.
TCATCAATAAGAAGATTAATCTGTTCAAGTGCTTCTTCAAGATTCTTCTTCAATTGTTCCATATCCATAGGGATCTTATTCAAGCTGCTAAGCCTCTTCTAAATAACTAGGCTTTGATAACAATTGTTAGAAATAGATAATACTGAGAGGGAGGGTGAATCAGTATTTTCAATCTTTTTGCCCACAACTGGATATTATTAATTACTTTACCACATGCATAAGAAAATAAACCAATAATGCTGAATAGTATAAACAAACATACACAAAGAGAGATCATAAAACCATTTTTTTTAACTAGGGAAACCCTGGCCAAGGGAAAACCTCAGTGGGAATGAAACCCACTAGATGATTCACTATATAAAGGACCTGGTTAAGGATATTGACCCTGTTAGGAGTCTATGAAGAATGTATAGTGTCTCGAGTCCATGTTACAAGACTAGGCATTATTAGAAGCCTCAACCCTATTAGGAGTTTCTTCAAAGCTATTAGGAGTTGGTGGATCATATACAAATGTGTGCAAGAAGAGCCCACTACCCTAACATGCAACTATACAATAACATCGTCAAGAAATAAGTATACATACAATACTGAGATACTTGTTGTGCTTCAAAAATCTTATAACTAACAATACTTCATACAAGAATGACTACACACATATGAATCTACATCATATCTTGCATAACAATGCTTCACATCATATATAATATTGCATCCACTTGTTACTCTCATTTCACAAGATCATATCAAGTTCACAATCACTGACTATTCTTTTCTCAAATTTCACTCTAACTTCACAAATGAATTTCTTTACTTATACCAAACATACTAGTAGATTATTCCTTAGTCAGCTCACATAACATAATTAGAGTCATCTTATTAAGAAATTGCAATTCAAAATAATAAATCAAGTCATTTAACACATTCTGCTAATATGCTTTGTTCTGCATTGTATCATTACTGCATTACTAATTCCTTAAAACTTGGACTTAGTTGATCATAGGGACATGGGTACTAGTATAAATCATCAATATGATGTCATGCATCCTTGGTTAACTACACAAGAGAATATTCCAAGGGAATATTTTTCTATCATCAAATACGTCATGTTGTTGTGATGCTATCTAATACTTAGACAATTTTCCTTTACAAATGAACATGACTAATCTACAAAACAAATATGTTGACATAAATGACAACCATGTTACTTACCTTATTTGATTGATTGGACATATTTCCAACATGACATATGTTACATATTGATGTAGAGGATCTTACTTTAGGAGTTGCTTAAAGTAATTAAAGTGGTAGAATAGTTGATCAGTCACAAGCTAGGTGATAGAGGGAGAAACTAAAAATGGTCACATATACATATTAAGATTACAAGTCTTTAGCATTTTTGTCAAAGAGGGAGAAATTTGATAAAGAGGGAGAAATATAGAATACCAAACATAGTGAGAACAAGGGAGAAACATGGAATATCTACTTAGAGGGGGATAATGTAATTGATGATTACTACAAAGGAAGAAATGATTAAAAGTTATATCTCTACCTAGTAAGAAGGAGATAGTGTTGAGGGAGATATAAGAATAGAATAGTATAGAGATAGATACCTAAATATTAGAAAGAGGAAGTGATCAAGAAGGAGTAATAAGGATGAGTTGATTGTCTATCGATCATAACATAATTTTGTAGCCTATATAGAAGATGAAAGTTGTTGATAGAGTAGAGGGAGAGATTTCAATATAAGGAATTATTTTCTTTTTGGTATTGTTGTTGGTACTAGTTTTCTATCAATACCAAAGAGGGAGATTGTTGAAAATAGATTGATATAAGTATGAGAATGTGTTTTAATCCTTGTTTTGTCACTGATTTCAAACCTATTACTAGGAAAGTGCACCAAGTTGTGGTGCTAAACAGATGGCACCATTTTTCTTTTTTCAAAATATCCAATAGCATATACACACTATAGTGTGTATGCACTATAGTGTGCATGCGCTATGGCCTGGCCTTAGGCTTGTGCAGCCCAGGCCATAGTGCACATGCACTATGGGATACTCCATAGCATGTGCATGCTATAGCATATATGGGCTATTGGAAATCACATAAACAAACAATACCTACTCTCTCTCCCTCTCTCTCCCCCTCTCTCTGCATATTATCCCATACTCTTCCCCCCCTCTCTCCCTCCCTCTCCCTCCCTCTCACTTTATCTCTCCCTCCCTCTCTCCCTACCTATGCTCACCCATCCCCTACTTTATGTTCCTCTCTCTCTTTCTATGCATCCTATCTCATGTACTCTTTGAACCCCCATCCCCTAATCCCAATCAATCTCTCCCAATCTCTCTCCTATTCCTACTCTCTCTCTCTCTCTCTCTCTCTCTCTCTCTCTCCTGCTCCCTCCCCCCCATCCCACCCTCTCCCATCCCCCACTCTATGTCCCTATCTCTCTTTCTATGTATCCTATCCCATGTACTCTTTGAACCCCCATCCCCTACTCCCCCTTCTCTCTCTCACTCTTTCTCTCTCTCTACCTCTGTCCCTACCCCATCCCCTCTCTTTCTTTACATCCTATCCCATACTCTTTAACTTATCTCGTACTCTCTCTCTCTCTCTCTCTCTCTCTCTCTCTCTCTCTCTCTCTCTCTCTCTCTCTCTCTCTCTCTCCCCCCCTCCCCCTCCCCCATCCCCTACTCTATGTCCCTCTCTCTCTTTCTATGGATCCCATCCAATGTACTCTTTGAACCCCCATCCCCTACTCCCTATCAATCTCTCCTGCTCTCTCTCCTATCCCCTTCTTACTCTCTCCCCCTCTCCATCCCTCCATGTCTCTCTCTCTTCCACCCTCCCTCCTTCTCTATTGATCTATCTACCTCCATCTCTCCCTACCCCATCCTCTCTCTCCCTCTCTCTCTATCTCTCACACACGCTCACCCATCCCCTAATTTATTTTCCTATCTCTCTTTCTATGCATCATTTCCCATGTACTCTTTGAACCCCCATCTTGTACTCCCCCATCTCTTTCTCTCGTCCTCTTTCTCTCTCTCTACCTCTCTCCCTACCCCATCCTCTCTGTATCTTTCTTTTCCTTGTATCTCATACTCTTTACCTCATCTCCCTCTCCCTCTCTCTCTCTCTCTCTCTCTCTCTCTCTCTCTCTCTCTCTCTCTCTCTCTCTCTCTAGATCCCATCCAATGTACTCTTTGAAATCCCATCCTCACTCCCTATCAATCTCTCCCTCTTTGGCCTATCCCCTTCTCCCTTTCTCCCCCTCTCCATCCCTCTCTCTTTCTACATCTTATTTCAAACTCTTTCCCCCATCCCCTACTCTCTCTCTCTGTCTCTCTCTCTCTCTCTCTCCCTCTCCCTCTCTCGCGCATGCACACACACACTTGCCCATCCCCTACTTTATTTTGCTCTCTCTCTCTTTCTATGCATTGTATCCCATGTACTCTTTTAACCCCCATCCTATACTCCACCCCTCTCTCTATCCCTCTCTCTCTACCTCACTCCCTAACCCATCCTCTCTCTCTTTTCCTCATATCCCATACTCTTTACCTCATCTCTCTCTCTCTAGATCCCATACAATGTACTCTTTGAACTCCCATCTCCATTCCCTATCAATCTATCCCTCTATCTCCATCCATCCCTCTCTCTCTACATCTTATCTCATACCCTTTCCCCCATCCCCTACTCTCTCTCTCTCTCTCTCTCTCTCTCTCTCTCTCTCTCTCTCTCATGCTCACCTATCCCCTACTTTATGTTCCTCTCTCTCTTTCTATGCATTCTATCTCATGTACTCTTTGAACCCCCATCCCTTACTCCCTATCAATCTTTCCCAATCTCTCCTATCCCTACTCTCTCTCTCTCTCTCTCTCTCTCTCTCTCTCTCTCTCTCTCTCTCTCTCTCTCTCTCTCTCTCTCTCTCTCTCTCTCCCCCTTTATCCCACCCTCCCCCATTTGTTACTCTAGGTCCCTCTCTCTCTTTCTAAGTATCCTATCCCATGTACTCTTTGAACCCCCATCCCCTACTTGCCCCTCTCTCTCTACCTCTCTCTCTTTCTTTGCATCCTATCTCATACACTTTATCTTATCATGTACTCTCTCTCTCTCTCTCTCTCTCTCTCTCTCTCTCTCTCTAATCCACTACTTTGTGTCCCTCTCTATCTTTCTATGGATACTTTGTGTCCCTCTCTATCTTTGTAGTCCCATCCCCTACTCCCTATCAATCTCTCTTGCTCTCTCTCTCCTATCCCCTTTTCGCTCTCTCCCCCTCTCCATCCATCCCTCTCTCTCTTCCTCCCTCCCTCCCTCCTATATTTCTCTATCTCCCTCCATCTCTCCCTACCCTATCCTCTCTCTCTCTCTCTTGCTCTCTCACACACACATACATGCTCAGCCATCCCCTACTTTATTTTCCTCTCTCACATTCTATGCATCATATCCCATGTACTCTTTGAAACCCCATCTTGTACTCCCCCTTTCTCTCTACCTCTCTCCTTGATCCATCCTCTCTCTTTCTTTTCCTCGTATATTGTACTCTTTATCTCATATCTCTCTTTCTCTCTCTCTAGATCCCATCCAATTTACTCTTTGAACTCCCATCCCTATTCCCTATCAATATCTCCATCTCTATCTCTCTCTACATCTTATCCCATACTCTTTCCCCCATCCCCTACTCTCTCTCTCTCTCTCTCTCTCTCTCTCTCTCTCTCTCTCTCTCTCTTTATTTATTTCACTCTCCTCCCTTTCTCCCTCTCCATTCCCTACTCTCATACTCTCTCACTCAACCTTAATCCCTCTCTCTCTATGCATCCTATCCCGTGCTCTTTCTCCATTCCCTTCTCTCTCAATCCTCTCTCACAATCTACATCCTATCCCCTACTCTCTCCCCGTACTCTAGTCTCTCTCACTCTTTACCCTCTCTCCCTCTCTACCTCTCTCCTTCCATGTCTCCCTATCTATCCTCTCTTTGAAATAAAAGGCTTACATAGTATGTGTATGCTATAGCACATACGTGCTATATAAAGCATGGAATACCACCAAGCCTAGGGCTTGGATTTGCCTTGGGGATCCAACCCAAAGGTTTAGAGGTTTTAAACTAGTTTGATATGTGTTTTGCTACAAGCATATAAAAAATGGTTCATTTTTCTTCTGTGCTCTCCTTCAAGTTTCCTCACGCTTGAGCATCGATAAAATTAGGTTACATGACATTGTAGGTCTCTATGTTAGCTATATAACCATATAATTTATTTTTTATTTTAACAATTTCAAGCCTTTCAACTATAATTTCTTTTGAATGTATGTCCATTTTTTGTCAAAAACCAACATGTACTAATTGGGTTGTAGATTTTAGCTCATTCATCGAATTTTGCAACAACTTAGTTTTTTAGAAACTAGACTCCATTAGACACACTTTGAAAATAAGAAGCTTTGATTTTAGATTAGTTTTCAATCATTTCTAGGGGGAGAACAAAAATATTTCATGTTGTTGTGATGTGTCCAATTAAAAAATTAATTTAAAAAAAAATACACATTATAAAATTACCTGAAAAATCTAGGATAAACTACATATGTTAGGTAACTTTTGACCAGAGTGATTAAAGAATTTCAAAAAAAAATTCAAAATTTTAGGGAGACCACACTTTGTACTGTGTTATGTTTTTTTTGAATAAACAATACCACTTTCTGTGGCCCCCTTTTTTTAGGACCTAAAACTAAACCATTTTTTTTTTTAAATTAGTAATTTAGAAACTAGATTCATAGGACTATTACTTTTGTTTTTGTCATATCTTAAAATTTTGAGCGTAACTACCTTAAAATTCTTGTTGAAGTTCAAAAATTGTTTATTTCAGAAAAAAGGTGTCCACTTATACCCCCCTTTTGGCACCACAACTTGGTGCACTTACCCAACTTGTTGGTAAGACAACTGTATAGTTGATTTGAGTACTATCATTTGTTTGATTAATGAGGAAGTTTTGATCAAATGAGATAACAAAAGCACCTAGGGGAAAGTTTGAGTTATGGTATGAAAAATGAGTACAAATATCAATTAAGATAGTGATGGTAAAGTGTATTGATTATCTACTTAAGGTTGAAAAAGTTAGATATACTAACTAAGTATAGAAGAACAAGTAAGAAGAATTGATTTTACCAAGCTTGATTGAGTAGATAGTAGGTGCTAAGAAAAGTTAGTGCAAGTTGAGCAAAAAATCAATTAGAGCTGAGCAAAGTGAAAGTTCAGTGTATGTCGAGTGATACAGTGTAAGCTGAGTAAATTTTAGTTGATGTCAAGCACTAGTAACTTTAGTGTTTGTCAAGTTATCTAGTTGAAGACAAGTGGAAGAATAGTTTGGAAGCTTAGTGACAGCATACTGATGTCAACTACCAATATTCATGTTAAATCATAGATTTGATGAATCTAAGCTAACTATTTTATTTTCTTGAATTTTGTGAAACGTGTGGAAGATGACTATGATGAGTTGGTGGCACAAAATTTATGGTAACCCATTTTTAGGTGAATTCAAAGAGGATTGAACAAGAATTTTCTAGAAGGGACTCAAATGAAAAGATGGGTAGATTCATTTAATCCTACCTAACCCTATAATAGATAACATAGGATGAATAGAAAATATCTTAATTTTTTATTTATAGAGATGGCTGGTCAGAAACAAGGTTGGTCAATGGTCAAGAACCTAAGTTAGACAAGAATTCTAAGGTATTGGTTCATTTAGTGACTAAGTAGAGGAGACTACTATTGGAAAGAAAATCAAGAAGGCTTAAGAGTATGAATGCTTGAAGGGTGAACAAGCTATCAGAGCTAAAGTATGTGAAAGCCAAGCAAAATGGAGGATTAAAGTAGAGATCTATAATATGCAAGTGAGTTGTAATTTGTTATCAAATCAAGTTATACTATTATTTTCTAATTATTGTATCAATCTAGGGTAAATCCTTTGGATTAAGGTTGACCTAACAGTCATTTATAAATCCTTTAACTAGGTGGCATTATAAGTGAATGATCTAAAGTCCTCTAACAAGGCTCACTCCTAATAGGGTCATTGAAATCCATTAACTAGGTCACATTTAACAGTGTGTTTTGTAACCTTTAATAGGGTTGGCCTTTCACAAGGCATCCAGAAAATTAAGAATGAGTAGCATGTTACTCGTGATTTTTTCAAAATTGGGTTTCCATGTAAAATCTTAGTACCAAATGTATTATTGAATCTATTATGTTTCATGTTTGTTAGGATAAACCACGAACAGAAATAAAAATTACATACAAATATAACCAATAACATAAAATAATAGATCACACAAAAATGAACACAAGGCACCAAGATTTAACATGATTCACCCAACCCTTGGGCTATGTCCACCAAATAGCAAGTTCGATCTTATTACAATCCAGTGATTACAACTTGATTACAGTCTGTAATCCCTTACAGCTCAATACTGCTGCAAGAAACAATTTTGCATCACAACCTAATGAAAATACCTAACCCTAAACCCTTTTATACAAGTATTTTATGCCATTTTATGGTTACAACATGTCGGCCATAATATGTTAGCTACAATGTATGTATAGTATGTACAGTACTTTCCTGATCAGTCACCATAATCTAACAATCTCCCACTTGGGGACAAATTAGGCTTCACACTAAACAACAATCTCCCACTTGGAGACTGATCCTGTAGCAATACCACTACCACATGGGGCTCCCACTGGATCAAACCACCCTAGACTCTACTATTCTTTCATTCATGTTCAGTTTAAAAGTCCAAACGAAGCTGAAGAGGAGTGCAGCTTCTCCCTTGTTACAACCTTTGTCAACATATCTGCTAGATTGTCATTTGTATGGATCTTTTTAGCTTTAGTTGTCCATCCTCCAAAACTGACCGAATGAAATGGTACTGCAACTGTATGTGTTTGGTCTTAGAATGTAGAGCTGAATTCTTTGCAAGATGAATGGCACTCTAACTATTTGTGAACAAATAATTATCCTTCTGAGGATGTCCCAATTCTTCCAAGAAGAACTGAAGCCATATCATCTTCTCAGCTACCTCTGTAGCAGCAACATACTCTGCCTCTATAGTGGATAGAGCATTAATCTTCTGTAACCTAGAAACTCAGATCACGACTGCCCCACCAATAGTAAAGACATAACCTATAGTACTCTGCCTGGTATCAATATCCCCTGCCAAATCTGAATCAACATAGCCCTATAAATCAGTAGTAGAGCCCCTAAAGTTTTACACTTATTGGATGTTCCTCTGAAATATCTGAGAATCCACTTGACAGCATTTCAATGCTCAAATCCTAGATGACTCATATACCTGCTAACAACTCCCACGGCATGGGCAATATCTGGCCAAGTGCATACCATAGCATACATCAAGCTTCCTATAGCTGAAGCATAGGGTACCTTGGACATCTTATCCTCCTCTTCCTGTGTCTTAGGACACATCTCCTTAGTCAATTTCAAATGACCAGGTAAAGGTGTGCTGACAGCTTTAGCATTTTCCATAGAGAAACATTGCAACACCTTCTCAACATAATTAGCTTGAGATAGCATCAATGTTTTTTTCTTCCTATCTCTGAGAATCTTCATACCAAGGATTTTTTTTTCCACCCCAAAATCCTTCATGGAAAATGCATGTGCTAACTAGCATTTCAACCCCTTAATATGATCCATGTTAAACCCAGCTACAAGCATATCATCAACATATAGACATAAAATAATGTAGCTATCATCATCCAAGCTCTTAAAATAAACACAATAATCTAAATGACACCTTTTATAGCCATACTCATGTATAAACCCAAGGTGCTTGCTTCAAGCCATATAAACTTTTCTTTAATTTGCACACTAAGTTCTCCTTACCTTTGACCTCAAATCCCCATGGTTGAGCAATATATATTTCTTCATCCAAATCACCATGAAAAAAGGCTATTTTAACATCCAACTACTCTAAATGCAAATCTTTAGTAGCCACAAGACTCAAAACGATATGGATAGAATTCATTTTAACAATAGGAGAAAATATCTCATCAAAATCAATTCCCTTTTTCTGTGCAAATCCTTGTACAACTAACCTAGCCTAAAATCTTTTCTTAGCTCCTTCCTCTTCTTTCAACCTGTAAACTCACTTATTCTGTAAAGCCTTTTTACCTGCAAGAAACTTGCATAGATCCCATGTCTTATTCTTTAGCAAAGAGTCCATTTCATCTTTCATTGCAGGCTCCCACTGAATCTTAGTATCCACCTACATAGCTTCATCATAACTTTCAGGTTCACCAGCATCAGTAAGTAAAATAGAATACAAAGAGGGAGAAAATATTTGTGGAGGTCTAATTTGCCTCATTGAGAATCTAACATTCATTAGTTTGTGTGGTATTTTTTGTTGTTGTTCTTGTACATCATGAGGAATGGCTGGAACATTAGCTTTTGGAGTATCATCGGACACTACATAATCATCTTCTTTCTTCTCATGTTGCTACAACAGATCTTTGTACAACACTTTCTCATTGAATATGACATCCTAACTTCTAACAATTTTATGATTTTCAAAATTTCAAAGCCTATAACCAAATTCATTCATGCCATATCCAACAAAGGCACATTTCTTTGATTTAGCTTCTAGCTTGGTTCTATTTTTTGAGTCTATATGAGCAAAAGCTTCACAACCGAAGGTCTTGAGAAAAGAATAACTCACATTCTTACTAGTTCATGCCTCCTCTAGAATACCATAGCCCAAAGGAGTAGAGGGACCTCTTTTAATCAAATATATTATAGTATTGACAGCCTCCACCCACATGTGTAAGGGCAACCCAGCATGCAACCTCATGCTCCTTGCGCGCTCCATTATAGTCATGTTCATGCGTTCAGCCACTCCATTTTCCTGTGGAGTCCTTGGAATAGTTTTTTATCTACGAATACCATTAGTGGAGCAACAATCTTCAAATTCATGACTGCAATACTCACCACCATTATTAGATCTGAGGCATTTTAATTTCTTACCAGTCTCATTTTCAACCAAGCATTTCCATTTCTTAAAAGTTTGAAATACATTAGATTTCTGTCTAAGGAAATAAACCCATCATCAATAAATGCAACATAATAATGAGAGCCACCAAGGGAAGATACCTGAGCCGGTCCCTATACATCTGTATGCACAAGCTCTAATTTCTCCTTTTTGTTTTTCTTCCCAATCTTTACAAAACTCACTTTCTTTTATTTTTCATACACACAACTTTCATAGAAATCCATATTAACACATTTTAGACCTAGTATTACTTTCATTGAATGAAGTACTTTCATACCTTTCTCACTCATGTGGCCAAGTCTATTGTGCCATAGTGTTGTATCAAAATCTATGGTAGTTATTTGTTCTCCCTGCTCAACTGCAGCAATTGTTCTTGAACATTCATTTTTCTTTGAAACAATCAAAGTAGAAGGAACAATATGACCTGTACAAAGATAAAAGGTGCCTACTTTCACACCTTTTTCTACTACAAGAGAACCTTTTAAAACTTTCCAATTTTTATCATTAAAAGTAACTACACAACCCTCATCACCGAGTTGCCCTGCTGAAATTAAATTCCTACTCAGCCTTGGAACATGTCTTACCTCATGTAGTAGCCAATGATTCTCATTCTACAACTTAATCTTAATTTTTCCCTTTCCATAAATTTTATAGGGTTCATTATCCCCCAAATAAACAAGCCCAAAATCCCCTTGGACATAATCAATAACATAACCTCTATGAGGTGTAGCATGAAATGAAGCTCCAGAATCTAAAACCCATGAATCATCAACACTTTCTAAAGACAAAAGCAAAGCATCCTCTTTGGATTTTTTATTTACCACATTTTCCTCCTTGTCTCCATCTAATTTATCTCCTTCATTTTTCTTTTGATTCCAGCAATCTTTCTTTTTGTGCCCTAGTTTCTCGCAGTACCAGCAATCATTTGGTCCTCTCGATTGAGACCTCTTCCCCTTTGACTTTTCTCTTGATTTCCCACAATTTCTAGAGTTATTTCCTCTCTCAGTCGTTCTACCCCTACTTTTTGCATTCAAAGCACTTTCTGATGTAGATCCACCTAAGGATTTCCTATGAGTTTCCTCACTGAAAACAACACCGATCAGATCATTATATTTTAAGGTACTAGATCCAAGAGAAGAATTACTCACCACCATTACCAAGCCATTCTAGCTTCATGCAAAGAACACAAAATCAAGAGAGCCCTAATTTCTTCATCAAAATTGATACCCATAGAAGATAATTGACTAGTAATAGTATTAAACTCATTTAAATGATCTACAACAGATCCACCTTCTGCCATTTTCATATTAAATAAATGCTTCATTAGAAATACCTTGTTTGAAGTGAAGGGCTTTTCATACAGTGTCACTAGGGTTTTCATCAACTCTTCTGTCATCTTTTCTTTTGTAATATTAAATTCCACTGATGGTTCCAAGCATAACCGAATGCTTTTGAGTGCCTTTTTGTCCAAAAGATTCCATTTAGCATCTAACATTATTCCCTGATTCTTGGCTTTTCCTTCCAATGACTTCCATAAATCCTTCTGATACATACAGTCTTCCATTTGCATCTTCCATAACTTGAAGATCTGCCCATTAAACCTATCAACGCTCAGTTTACCCTCATCTGCCATTGCTCCCACTCAACTATGAAACTTTCCTACAAAGGATAACTAAAAAAAAAACAACTAGGCTCTGATACCACTTGTTAGGATAAACCATAGACAAAAATAAAAACTACATGCAAATATAACCAATAACATAAAATAATAGATCACACAGAAATGAACACAAGGCACCAAGATTTAACATGGTTCACCCAATCCCTGGGCTACGCCCACCAAACAGCAAGTCCAATCTTATTAAATCTAGTGATTACAACCTGATTACTATTTGTAATCTCTTACAGCTTAATACTGCCGCAAGAAGCAATTTCACATCACAGCCTAATGAAAATACCTAACCCTAAACCCTTTTATACAAGTATTTTATGCCATTTTAGGGTTACCCCACTAATTATGAAGTATGTATAGTACTTTCTTGATCAGTCACCATAATCTAACAATGTTTACATTTCTACATAGTTATTTTGACCTAAAATAGTAATTTACAAGTTTAAGTGATTGTATGATCTAATGGATGCATTCATGAATATATTTTATGGATATGGGTTCACTAAGCTATGAGAAGTTTTATTTGTACATTTGGACCTTGGATAATTGATTCACCCCCCTCTCAGTTATTCTAAATAATTCCAACTAAGACTTCCTATGTTTATACTACTATACGTGTGTATACTTTGATATTTCTAAGATTGAATCAATAAATTCTATATTTCTATCTTACATTAATTAGGTAGTTCTTCCTATAGTATGTGATAAGAGAAAGGCTAATATAATAAAAACTTATTATGAATTTTATCTTGGATATGTATTACAATTTTTGCATGCGCACACTAATCTTTTGTAGAGAAATGTCAAGTCATCAAGGGAAGAAGAAGTCAACATCAAAAGACAAAGTGTAGATAAGAAGATGGTTAATTTTTCTGAGCTCATAATGATTTTATTACTTTTTTTTATCAATGGTTACTATTGCAGGCTGATTCAAAGAAATTATCAACCATTATGGAGTAAATCTAGAAGTCATGAACTTCTAAATTCATGTGCAACTGAATACAACTTGCTCCTATATTAATTGATTTTTTTGTATCTTCAATATCATCATATCCCTAATGTTGGAGGATCCTAGATTTAGGGAGTTATGTTTTATGTTGATGTTATAAATAAGTCAAATTTTAGATTCCTAAGATAGTTTATTTGTGGAATTCTCTGGTAATCCAATAGTAGTAATAAATACAATTATTTTTCTACAATATGTACTTTTGTTTTACTTGTGAATGAAATTGATATTTACATTTCTTAATCTATGAGTTGTTATTCATTCACTCTTCCATTGGGGTCCATGTGAAAGGTGAAATTATTTGATACAGGAGCATCTTGGGTTGCACTGCTATCCTACATGTTTTTAGTTTTTATCTTGCTGCTCAAACTATGTTCTATTGAATCTATATTTTTTGGTTTCTAGGTGCTTGTTGGAAACTCTGTAACTAATTTTTCATAATAAATGAAATTTTATTCACCTACATAATTTAAGAGGCCCTAGATTTATATCAATGGTCCAAGGAGAAATTTCTAACTCCTTATAACTTGGGAGATATGGCAATTCTCCTGGAGTATCAATTTCTATCAATTATGCGCGATAGTTTCCTGTGCTTGACTTTCGAGGTGGATGTGCACTTTTCATAGTGAATCAGCCTTTATGCACTTAAGGGGTTGTAGAGAACCTAGATATCTACCCACACTTCAAAGTGTGAGTTCTAATTCAATTGGAACTATGAGATATTACAATTTTTCTTGGACATCGATTCTTGGACATTTAATTACTGATGGGTAAAAGCACAGATCTGTGTCACCATTTGTGATACAAAAACCTGTTTTGGTCAAATCTCATTTCTCTATCAAAACTCAATTTTTTTCAAAAACTAAAAATACCCTTTTATAGATCACAAATTCAATATCATCATTATATAAATTTTTGAGTGTTTTGATTAGTTATAATATGTTATAATTTCAAAATATTATAAGTTGATATTTCAACATTTTAGAAGATGTTCTCTCAAAAAATGAAAAAAAATAGTAAATCATATCAAAAAATAATAATAATAATATTTATCACTAAAGGAGAGAATCCTCTTCACGAATATGTAATTTTTTTTCAAGAAGGTATAGATTTGATAGGGAAGTTTTGATGGGAGGAAAAAACTGTTAGATTCTGACAAGGTTGAACTTGAGTACTTATAACAAACAAAATATACATCAAAAATAATTATTTCTTTTTTTGTTCACTAGGTATACATGTCATCTATAAAATATTTTTAAATTAGAACAAAAAAAGATGATTTGCACATACTTGTTTGACGGGAACTACATCCTATATTTTTAACAGTTAAAAAGGGGACTTCAAAATAAAATAAACTGAATAAATTCTTAGTCAAAAAAATTATAAAAATTATAGGCATAAAATTCATACAATTCTACACATTTCATTAGTTTACATCATCTTCATATTTTAAACACAAATACCATTTTTTTTCATTAATGTTGAACTGTCACATTCTGATATCACGTTTCTTTATAAAAGGTGACACAAGTTTGTGCTTTTACCCTGATGTAGGCCAACTTGTGGCTCTTTAAGAATTTAATGCTAGGTTTATTTTCATTTAATATTTTTTGAGAGCTGACTTGTGGCTTTTCTATATTCTAGAATGATCTATAAGCCATTTTGGCTAGTATAAATAGAGTGTTTAGGCTTAGAGCTAGGATAGTTTTTTAGAAGTTTTAAGAGAGAATGGAAGCAAAACTAGAAAGTATGAATGTATTTTGTATCTGGCCATCACCTAGAAGGCCTTATAGCTAGGCATGTATGTTGAATATTTGAAGAATAAATGAAAGTTTTTTCTCTTCCTCCTTTGGTTGTTGATTCTATGTGTTAGATTTTTGTTGTGTTAACTCTTGCAGGTGCTTTAGAGAACTCGGTGTTCCATTGGCCCCATTTTTCCCTATCCTTCCTTACGTTAGGTGGTATCAAAGCTTGAGGTTCATCCTTGTGGAGATTGGATCATGTAGAACCCTAATTTGGATTTGGTTGTAGGGTTGCAAATCTATGGATTTGACCTATAACTTGTAGATGATTACGATCTTGTAGGAACCTAATTTGTAAAGATGGTTCGTGGTAGAGGAAATGTTGATAATTCTATCATAGATCAATTGAGACAAATTGCAACTAGATTAGATGTTGTGGAGATAGCCCAGAGGAGAGGATCACTTCTTGATGATGTAAGTGATGATGAAGTAGTAGCACCAAACCATAATCCAGAACTTGAAGAAGATCAAGATGAGGAAAGATTGTTGAGAGTATTATCTAGGGAAAATTCAAAGCATGTTGTAGAAGTTGTTCCTTATGGTGGAAATTTGGATAACAATGCTATGTTGGATTGGATCTTACATATGGAGAAGTTCTTTGAGTATGAAAACAATCCTAATAGCAAGAAGGTGAAGATTGCAGTCACTAGGTTAAAAGGTCATGCTTCACTATGGTGGGAGCATTTGCAAACTAATAGACAAAGAAGAAGAAAGGAGAAGATCAGAACTTGGCCAAAGATGGTGAACAAGGTAAAGAACAAATTCCTTCCTACTAATTACCAAGTTAGCTTGTTGAGAAAGATGCAAAATTTGAAGCAAAAAGACATGACTGTGAAAGAGTATATTAAGGAATTCTATAGATTGGACATCATGTCTGGACATGTGGATGATGATATGGAGAAAATTTCAAGGTACATAAATAGATTGAGATCTAGAATTCAAGATGAAATAAGTTTTGTGAAATTGTAAAGTGTGGAAGAATCATATCAATATGCCTTGAAAGTTGGGTAGATCTTGACAAAGAAGCATGAATAAAGACAAAGAGGTAGAGGTAGTAGATTCCAAAGAGGCAGAGGTAGATCTTATGGTGAAGGTGGTAGATCTAACAATTTTGTTCAAGATAAAGGCAAATTTGAATTGAAGAATTATGACAAAGACAAAACTGAGTGGAAAGGTGGTAGTTTTTACTAAGGAGGTACTGGATCTTACCGAGGAATAAGTAATTTTTATCTTAGGGGTGGTTTCCATGGTAATTGTTTTAGATATTGTAAAGGACATAGATCTTTTGAATGTAGATCTTCTAAAACTAGGTAGAATAATAGAAATGTTGTGATTCAAGAAGATATTGAGATTTCACCAAGTGGACATGAGGCTAGAGAAAATCTGATGGTGAGAAGAACCTTATGTAATAAGGGAATTGATGAGGAACCTATCTTTAGAAGAAGTCTTTTCAAGATGAGATGTAAGATGGATGGAAAATGTTGCAAGGTGACCATTGATAATGGAAGTTCTACAAATTTGGCATCAGAAGAGCTAGTTACAAAGTTGCAATTGCAGAGGCTGAAACATCCCAAACCCTAGCATGTTTAATGGATCAAAAATGAGCATAAGATATTGGTAAGTGAACAATGTGTTGTGAAGTTCAAGATTGGTCATTACTTTGATGAAGTTTTGTGTGATATTATGCCCATAGATTGTTGTCATATTTTTTTGGGTAGACCTTGGAAATATGATAGATATGTTGTACATGATGGAAGATTGAGTCAATATACTCTTTGAATAAATGAGAAGAAACAAACATTACTACCTTTGATTAAAAGTCTAGATGAGGTCAGTTGTACTACAATAAAAAATTGCATGGTTAATGGAAAGCAATTTGAAAAGGAAGTAAAAAAGAATCAATTTTGTTTTGCTATAGTTCCTAGAAGACCAACTATTGGTAGTAATGACCAAGAAGCAAAATTTGGTAATGGTAGAATGATAGTAGAAATTGTAGAATTTTTGAATGAGTATAAAGATATTGTTTCTAGTGATATTCCTAATGGTTTACCTCCAGTAAGAATTATAAGTCATTGTATGGATCTAATTCATGGACCTAGTTTGCTAAACAAAGCACTTTATAGATTGACACCTACAAAAAATGAAGAACTTAATAGATAAGTGCATGAGTTGTTCCAAAAAGGTTTGATCAAAGAAATTTTGATTCCATGTGATGTACCTATTGTATTAGCACCTAAAAAGAATTGAGAATGGAGAATGTGTACTAATTCCAAAGTTATTAACAAGATTATAGTGAAATATAGGTTTCCTATATCGAGGATGGATAACATAATGAATTATTTGAGTGGAGCAAAGTATTTTACCAAGATTGATTTGAAGAGTGGCTATCATCATATCAAAATTAGAGAAAGTGATGAATGGAAGACTGCTTTCAAGACAAAATATGATTTGTATGAATGGTTGGTTATGCCTTTTGGTTTGACTAATGCACCTAGTACTTTCATGAGGTTAATGAATAAAGTTCTAAAAAGATTTTTGGATAATTTTTTGATTTTTTATTTGGATGATATTCTAATATTTAGTAAGACTAAGGAAGAACATCTTGAGTATATTAGACAAGTATTGTAGGGGTTGAAAGAGGAAAAGTTGTTGATTAATCTTAAAAAGTGTTCTTTTATGCAAGAGGAGATTGTGTATTTGGGATTTGTTATTTTAGCGGATGGATTAAAGATGGATCCTAAGAAGGTTAAAGCAATTTTGGAATGGCCTACACCTAAGAATGTGGTTGAGGTAAGATCATTTCATGGTTTGGCTAGTTTTTATAAAAAGTTTATAAAGAATTTTAGTGCTATTTGTAATGCTATGACTAAGACAATGAGAGGAAATAAAATGGAATTCAAGTTGATACATGAAGCTGATAAGAGTTTTGAGACTTTGAAACAAAAATTTGTCAAATTACATTTATTAACTTTACCTGATTTCAACAAAGTATTTCAAGTTGAATGTGATGTAAGTGGTAATGCAATAGGAGTTGTATTAAGTCAAGAAAGTAAACCTGTTGCTTTCTTTAGTGAAAAGTTGAATGATGCTAAAAGGAAGTATTATGTGTATGATCAAGAATTTTATTCTATTTTCCAAGCATTGAAGAAGTGGAGACATTATTTGATTCCTAAGGAGTTTTTGTTGTATACTGATCATAAAGCTTTACAATATTTGGGAAGTCAACATAAATTGAATCAAAGACATATGAAGTGGGTTGAGTATTTCCAAAATTTTACATTTGTAATTAAGCACAAGAGTGGAGTTACTAATAGAGTCATTGATGCATTGAGTAGAAGATGTTCTTTGTTGACTAAAATGAAAGTTGAAGCTCTTGGTTTTAATGAAATGAAAGAGTTGTATGATGTTGATCCTGATTTTTCTGAGGGATGGAGAGAGTGTAGAGCACCAAATCTAACAAATCACATAAGTATGATGAGTATTTCATTCAAGAAGGTATTTTGTTCAAAAGAATTTAGTTGTGTATTCCTAAAAGTTCTATGAGGTTGAATTTGATTAAGGGAAAACATAGTCATGGATTAGCTAGACATTTTGGAAATGATAAGACATTGAGTTTGTTAAAAGAGAAATATTATTAGCCACAAATGTATAAGGATGTTTAGAAATTTGTAAAGCATTGTGGAGTTTTTTAAGTTGCAAAAGGAGTGAGTCAAAATACCAGTTTGTATGCACCTATTACTATTCCTGAGAAACCTTGGAGTGACATCAATATGGATTTTGTTCTTGGATTACCTGAAACAATGAAGGGGTATGATTCTATATTTGTTGTAGTGGAAAAATTTTATAAGATGGCCCATTTCATACCATGTATGAAGACATCAGATACTAAGCATGTTGCTGAACTTTTCTTTAAAGAGATTGTGAGATTGCATGGATTACCAAAAAGTATTATTTCTGACAGAGACAGTAAGTTTGTTGATTATTTTTGGAAGACTTTGTGGAAGAAGATGGGTACTGAATTGAAGTTTAGTTCTACATTCCATCCATAGACAAATGGATAGATAGAGGTTGTGAATAAAAGCTTTCATAATTTGTTAAGATGTTTAGTTGGGAATAAGCCAAGTAATTGCGAGATGGTATTGGCACAAGCTGAGTTTGCATATAATAATTATGTGAATAGGAGTACAAGGAAAACACCTTTTGAGATTGTTACTGAGATGAATCCTAGAGGAGTATCAAATTTGAGAGATGTTTTTGGTGAAGAAAAGAGAAGTGTTGGAGGAGAAGAATTTTTTGATTTTATGAAATCTTTACAAAAGGAAGTGATGTTGAGGATAGAACAAAGTAATTAGAAGTATAAGGAGAATGCTAATTAGCCTAGAAGACATCATGATTTTCAAGTTGGTGATGTGTTGATGGTTCATCTGGAGAAAGGAAGATTTCTAGTTGGAACATACAGTAACCTAAAGATGAAGAAGTTTGGACCTTGTAAGATCTTGAAGAAGTTTGATAGTGGAAATGCCTATGAAGTTGAGTTACTTGATGACATGGATATATCTCCTATATTCAATGTTGGTAACTTATACAATCATCATGAGTCAAATGATGGAGTTATTGTATTAGAGGACTATCTTAAGAAGTAGATTGAAGAAGTTGAATAGATATTGGATCAGAGAATTGGTAAGAGCAAAAGGAGAAAAGATTATCATGAATCTCTAGTGAAGTGGAAGAACAAACCTATGGAAGATGCTTCATGGATTTCTCAATCTGAGTTGGATTTAGCTCAAGTTGTGACATCTCAATGATTTAGGAAAATCATTTATTCCAACCCTATTTGTTTGATGTAGGACCATCCTAGGTTGCACTGCTATCTTGCATGTTTTCATTTGTTATCTTGTTGTTGAAACTGTGTTTTGCTAAAATTGTGTTTTCTAATTTTTGGGTGCCTATTGTAGACTGTGTAACTAATTTCCCATAATTAATGAAAGGCTACACAATTTAGGGATTTAATAGGGCCTAGAGAAATATCTATGATCCAAGGAGAAAATTCTAATTCATTATAAGTTGGGATACATGGCAATTCTCCTAGAGTATCAATTTATGGTAGTTCTGCATGATAGTTTCATGTGCTTGACTTTCAAGGTGTATGTGCACTTTTTCTTAGTGAATCATCCTTTTTGGACTTAAGGGGTTGTAGAGGTCCTAGTAATATACCCACAATTTGAAGCACAAATTATAATTTAATTAGATCTAGGAGATATCACAATTTTTCTCGAACATCGATTCCTAGACATTTAATTGCTGATGTAGGCCAACTTGTGGTTCTTCAAAAATATAATGTTAGGTTTATTTTCATTTAATATTTACTGAGAGCCAACTTGTGGCTTCTCTATGTTCTATAATGATATATAAGCCATTTTGGCTAGTATAAATAAAGTGTTTAGGCTTAGAGCTAGTACAGTTTTTTAGAAGTTTTAAGAGAGAATGAGAGTGAAATTGGAAAGTACAAATTCACTATTGGATCTTTCAATATGAATCTATTTTGTATCTGTCCATAACCTAAAAGGCCTTATAGTTGCACATGTATGTTGAATATTTGAAGAATCAATTAAAGTGTTTTCTCTTCCTCCTTTGGTTGTTGATTTTGTTTGTTAGATTTTCGCTATGTTAACTCTTGTAGGGTGGTTCAGAGAGCTAGGTGTGCCATTGGCCCTAGTTTTCCCTATCCTTCCTTGCATCATTAGTTAGATAGGTAGGAATAAATTTTTTAGTTTCAATAGTAGTATTTAGAATTTTGTTTCTCCTATAGCTATTTGGTAACAAAATTTCTAGTTGTTTCCTATAGCATAGGCAAATAGTTCCTATTTGTATCATTATTCTAGAGTACTAGGTTACACTAATATTTCATTTCTTAGCTTTGTATTTCCTTCATCATTTCAATTACATAGTTATGATGACAATTAAGATCAGTTAGAGCATATATTTTGTAGACATCATTTTAAGTTTACATCTCTAGTTGATAATTTAATGAGCTCAGTATGTTATTCTAGTATGATATTTTGCACCACTGAAATATAGAGTCCTTATAGGAAGGATGTCCAATCCTTAGTTACAGAGTCATTATACTAACCAGCCAAAAGTGGTAGTAGTGATTACTACGAAGTAGGTAGAACTTTCTCATCTTGTAAATAATTTGGGAGTAGTACTTAAGAATGTACATACATTGTTAAAGAAATTTTGTGATGTTTCATATTTCACAAAGGAAGTATAGGAAAATCTAGATAGACTTGAAGTAGATTTAAAGTATAGTGGCAATACATTAAGCATACATGCAAATTCAAGTTCTATTCATTTTTCTAAATTGGGATTTATGCAAGGAAAGAAAGAAGAATTTATGGCTAAAGAAGATTAAGAGATAAGGTCATTTCTATTCAGGTCATGTTGACACCTCATTTAGAGGTTATGTAAATGCATTTAAATAATGTTAAGGAGTTAGTGCAGAGAGATCCACATCTTTCTAGTGTGATAGTTTGGTGGATCTTGTAGCTAAGTTAGAAATTTAAATTCAATCAATTGAATCCTTAAGGAAAAGTTGTCATAATGCATAAGTGATGATTTTGTAAATTCTTGAACCATTTTTGGACAAATATGGTTTGACCCCTACTCCCCCATAGCATCCATGACAAAAACAAGGGGGAAATTATATTGATCAAGAAAAGGGGAAGGGGATAATAAATATTATTCTCATATATATACTAAGGAAGAGAATTAGAGGATGTTAAGACAAGGCATGGAGCATGTCCATAGGGGGAGTTTTGAAGTTTTGTTGTGACTGAAATTTTGATCATACTAGATATTTTTGCCACTAAGGTCAAAGGGGCATATTGTCTTTCCCTAAGGAAAAGGTGTCTATTAGTGATAAGACTTAGTCATTCATAAGGTGGGATTGGTCATTCATCATTGTGGTTGAGTCATCCAATACAGGCTAAGTAATATAATGAAGACATGTACATATCTCAGTTAGTGTCAAGTAGTCCTTACTCTCAAGAAAGTAAGAGGTCATTGACTACTCTAGTATTAGCTAAGTTGGTTAGGAGATAGATTATTTTTTGAGTGTATACATATGTAAAGTATAATAAAGATCAAGTATTATAGTGTATGTTGAGTAGATTTGATGATGAGTGACAACATGGAGAATAGGTGTGACTGATTATTAGGAAACTATTATGTTGAGTAAGAGTATCATATTTGTTTGGAATGGCACAAAATCTTATGTAAACCATTTTTTTCAAGCTAGAGAAGTATTTCTATGATCAAGAAATTTATTAAAGAGGTAATTAAGCCTTTATTTATGAACCATTAATCCTTGTGCAAAGAAATTACCCAATCAAAAAATTTCAAAGACTAAGAGGGAAAAATGATTAATCTAGATCATTAGATGAGATCTAGAAGCTTCACCAAATATTTTTTTTAAGGAGGGTTTTAGACCAAAGTCCAATGTATGTGATTAAGATTTTGGATGCATGTGAAGTTGAAGCTAAATCAGCTAGAATGACCAAGCAATATAGTGAATAGCTAAGAGTAGAGTCATTGAAGATATATTAAAGAGAGGTGATATCATATTGAATATAGAATATTTGTCATTAGCATTGAAGTAAAAAACTAAGGATTGAGTAGTGATGCATTTTAACAAGTGTTTCAGGGTAAATCTCCTAACAAAGTGGTCCTAACATACCTATATAATCTCCTAATAGAGCACTCACTTAGTTGTGATGTTAAATCCTTTAATCAAGGTAGACCTAAGTATTGTAATATCTTAATAGGGAAAACCCCTCATAGGGAAGATCATTTCAAGTGATCAAACATTATAGCCTTAATAGGAACACTTCATTTCCATAGTAGTGAATATTTTGTGGGTGTCATCCCCATTAGAGTTTTACCTTCACCTTGGAGATTTTCTTCGTTACCAAATCTTTTTGTCAAGTGCTATATGTGTTTGTAGGGTTCATTCATGAAACTAGATGTTAGATCTAATATTATATTACAATGAATGCTTTCTTTGTTATAAAGTTCAATTGAGATAAGGGTTAATGGTGAAGTTATCAAATATGATTGATGTTTGAAGAGTTAGATTTTTATAGATCCTGATTCACCCCACCCCCCCCCCCCACTCCGCCCCCTGCCCTTCCCACCTTTGTATCTTACTTTCCCTATTATATTTCTAACAGGAGTAAATATAGATGCCAACTCATGAGAAGTATATAGAGCTCAATGTTGTAATCAAGTAAAATATTACCCCAAGATTGATGCACAAGAGGCCACCCAATATGTAGAAACTACACTTATTAATCCTACTATTCCATTTGTCACAATCAATCAAGTAAAAGGACAAGGAGATATAATTATTGGTCAGGTCGAGCAATAGGATGTGTCAACCAATGAAGAGAGAAATTTATAAGTGCCAAAATAGTAGAATAATGCCAATCATGGCAATGTTAATGTTAATGAGAATACTGAAGAAGAAAAGCATGATCAAGTAGATTAGTCCACTACATGTGAGAGACCAAGTGCCTCAAGACCTCAGATTAAGGGGGCAAAGGAGGTTGGACAATCGAGTTCCACAACTAAAATTACTACAAATATTGAAAAGGAAAAGGAGAATGCGCCTAAATAGCAGGTGACTACTACTGAGGATCAAACAATCATTCTCAAGAATATGTAGACCAAGGAGACATATATACTGAGCATAAGTATACAAACTAAAGTTCTATATTTGACTATGTTGAGCTCCAGCACCCCAAGCTGAAAGGAGAAGAGGATCAAGAAAATGAAAATCAAGTCACCAGAGGGAATTCAAGGTAAGAATAACACCTTAGATGAAGTGATTATGATCCCTAATTGGGTCACAAACAATTTAATTCTTGGTTAGTTGAAAAAATTAACCAAGTTATTTGTAAGAAAAAACAAAAAAAAGGAAATGAGGAAAGAACATCAACTAAAGCAAGTATTATACAAGATCAAGGATATATTCCTTGAAACCACTGATGCTTAGAACTTGAATGAATATGCCCAAATTATTGAATAGATAGTTCAAATTATGGTTAAATTGAATGACCCTAATATTAACACAAGAGAAAGCTTATGCAAAGGTCAGAGAGAAAATTTGAGAATGAGGTAATGGAGAAAGTTGCAATTAAAGTTATAGTTAAGAAGGTTGAACTTTCTACCCTACTAAATGATTTGAGAAGATAGTCCAAAATGTAAATACATTATTTATGAAGCTATGTTATATCCCATCATTTACAAAAGAAATAAGAGATCAATGGACAAGATTGATGTTGATTTGTAGTAGAGTGGAGACATGCTGACCTTGGATGTTGTTCAAGCACAGCACATTTTTTGAATTTGAGATTTTTGCAAGGAAGGCAATCTAATTTTATATGGTAAGATAGAAAAATAAGTGCAAAGATTATCATGGTTCAAGATTTGTTGACACCTCATTTGGGGTACTACAAAGGATCTAATTCAAAGTAATCATAATTTGTCCATTCTAGAAAATATGGTAGACTTGGGTGCAAGATTAGAAATTGAATGCCATATTCTAGAGACACTCAAGGCTGATTGGGATACTACAATAGATCTCGTCTTGAAATGGCACAAACTATTTTTTACTAAGTATGGTTTAATTCTTGGTCCCCAGCTTACTATTAGAAGAAAACCATAACAAAAACAAGGGGGGGTGTACAGAGATCAAAGATCACAAGAAGGGTAAATTTTGAATACTGAGGAGCAGAACATTGTATATAGTTACCGAGATAACATATGGAGTATACCCAAAGGGGGTGTTTCAATTTTAAAGTTTTGAAAAAAATTTATGTATGCATTGTTGATAATGATAAGTTCTTTTGCCACTAATGCCAAAGGGGGAGATTGTTGACCCTAAAGGAAAATGTGTCTATAAGTAAAAAGTACTTAGTCATTTACTAGGCAATGTTGGGTGGTCATCACTATGACCAAGTCATCATACAAGTTGAGCTATAAAATAAAGAAGTATAGAAGTTTAGTTGGTGTCAAGGCATATATAGTTTTTGAGTGCACAAGTGTCATTAAGAATTTCAGTGGTTGCTGAGTGATGTAGGAGGCAACATGCATTGAGAAATCCAGAAGGTAAAATTAGTTATAGCTGAGTCAAGTTCATGCCAAGGGACAACATGTTAGAACAAGCATATTTGATTGCTAGAAGATATATAAGTTGAGAAACACACTTTTATGTATTTGAGTTTGGAATGGTAGAAACTCATATATAAACCATTTTTCCAGTTAAAAGTGTATTTATATGATCAAGGAGTCGATCATTTAGTTAATTATGCCTATGATTTTGGATCCTTAATCCCTATGTCATGGGATTAGCCAATCAAAAAAATGGAAAGTTAAATCAAAAAATAATAATTAATCATAACATTGATCAAGATCTAGAAGCTTCATCATATGGTTATTTAAGAAGGGTTTAAGACCTTTTTTTGAAGTTGTAAGACAACGGATTGTGCAGTTGAAGGCAAATCATGTTAGAATCTGATAAGATTAATAACCAAGAAAACTAGTGCAAAGAATAAATATCTAAACTATGAATGCAAATGATACAAAATCAAAATAGCATCATAGAGTTAGTCTCCAAGAGAGTAATGCAAATGCTAGAATCAAAATAGCATTAAGAGGATGCAAAAACAAGAGATACAAATACAAGCCAGGTAGCATGCTTATATAGGCTAGGAAGAGGGAGGAGGTGGCAACACCAACCAATGAGGAGCAACCATCTATTGGACTAAAGATAGGAAAGTATCTTCCCAAGATAGCTAATGGATGCTCACATGTAGGAAGGTGACACCTCACAACCATTCACCTAATAAGACATGCTTTATTAACCTAAGCAAGATTATTAAAAAGTGTAGGAAAAACCTAGCAAAATAGGAAAAATAAAAAACTACACTAACAAATTAGAGGTTGAAAGACTAAGATGATGAAGCAGTATTGAGGATATAAATTATATTTATCACATTAAGGTGATTGTATATTGGAGAGAGAAGATATGGCGTCAGCAATCAAGTGCAAACTAAAGGATTATGGTACTAATTACATTCTAACCAATGTATCAAGTTAATCTCTTAATAGAGTGGTCATAACATGCCTTGTGTAAATATCCTAATAGAGTACTCACTTTATTGTGATGTAAAATCCTTTAAACAAGGTAGACTTAATAGTCTTGTAAACTCTTAAAAGGATAAACCCCTCACAGGGTAGATCATCAGAAGTGGTCAAACTTTGCAGCCCTAATAGGAATACTTTATTGATGTACAAGTGAAGATTTTGTGGGTGGCATCCCCATCATAGTTTTACCTTCACCTTGGAGGGTTCTACATTACCATATCTAGTTTTGTGTTGATCAATTTCTTATATTTGTTATTCATGTTATGCTGATATGTTTTAATGAATGGTTAAGGTTAAGGTAGAAGTGTGTGGTGAATCAAGTATATGTGTGATTCATGTTTGAAATAGTAGAACTTTTATAGATCTAAATTCATCCCCCCCCCCATCCCCACCTCTCATCATCTTAACTTTCCTATTATATTTCCAATAGTTAAGGTGTTTAATTATTTAAATTATCATTGTATTTATTGTGATTGAATTCCTCTACATCATGGTTGATGTCAAGTATCCAGGATTATGCAAAAGATATCTAACAATGTCACAAGGTCACCAAGTTATATATGTCAAAAGATACTTCTTTTTATTTGGACACACTTATCATGAATTTCATAAGGTAATTGAACTTGGAATCCACCAATCTAGGTTAGTTCAGTACTTCTATAAATCCTTGGGACTAGGATAGACTCATAGGGAAATTGGGTTGCACCAAATATTCTTCATCATTATTTGATGGTACCCTATTGATTTGAGGGAAAATTTGAGTTGTAGTATAGGATGCACCAAATCTTATTCCAAGTATTTGTTTTTGCAAAAGACTAGAGAAATAAATGGGACCCATGGTATATGATGCAGAAGCATCTTGGGTTAACGAGAAATCTTACATCAACCAAAATCATTTCTTGTTTTCTGTACCAACCTTTTGTTCACAAAGTAGTTTCTATTGCTTTTGATTTTAGGTTGAGTGTAGTTGACATCATGTTAAGGACCTATAATAAATCCTTTCCCTATGTGTGTGCATTTAGATTTTTCATATTCTTTGAGTTATATGTCATTCTTTGAGGTCTCCATTACCTACAGTTTTCATCCAACAAGGCATTCTATTTCTATTTGTACAATTTTTGGTTATGATGTGGCATATTTCAGAGTTGGGAGTTAACTCCTAACTCTCATTTGGAGCTATCCTTAAGTGTATTTGATCTTATGTTTTTCTTTTCTTGGGTTTTATTTTACTCTACCAAGATTGGACCTATAATGTAGTAATATTCTTGACTAGCCAACTTGTAGCTTAGCTAGCTATATAAGAGGCTTGGTTACATGTAAGAAAGACATATCAATAGTAGTATAAGATAGAATATGTAAGGTTGGACTCTAAATTTTTATTCTTTTTTTGTATAAAGCCGCAACCCAAAAGGTATCACAGTCATGCATGTTGTTTTATATAAGAAGTTAAACAATTACACCTATTGAATTTCTACATATAGCCTCACTTTCCTTGTTGGTTATTTGATTAACCTTTCATTTTTAACTCTTAGCAAGGGTAGCTTAGGATTTATCCTTGAAGAAAACTTTCATTACATCAGGTGGTATTAGAGAGGAGTTATTTTTTGAGGGTTGGATCATGCGGAACTTGCAGAACCTTCTTGAATTTGGCTATAGGGTGGTAGATCTAAAATATGATGTATAGCTTGTAGAAGATTATGATCTTGTAGGAACTATTATCAAGATGGTTCATGGTAGAGGAAATGTTGATAATTTTATTATGGACATGCTAAGATAGATTGTGGTGAGACTTGAAGGTTTTGAAATAGTATAGAGAAGAGGTATGCATCTTGAAGATTTTAGTGATGAGGAATAAGTAACAATGAATCGTAATCCTAAACTTGAGGTTGAACAAGATGAAGAAAGGATTTTGAAATTTTTGTCTAGGATGAATGCTAGACTTGATGTTGAAGTTTATTTCTATCATGGAAGTCTTGAGACTAATGATGTATTGGATTGGGTCTTTGAGATGCTTGAATACATTAATTATGAAGGTACTCCTAATAAAAAGAAGGTTAGTATAGCAGTCACAAAACTTAAGGGCCATGCTTCACTCTATTGGGTTTATTTGCAAACTAAAAGATAAAAGAGAGGAAAATAAAAGATCAAGACATCAATGAAAATGATTGAAGAAATGAAGAACAAGCTTCTCCCCGATGATTACTAAGTTAACTTGCTAAGAAACATGTAGAATTTAAGATAAAATGACATGAGAGTGAAGGATTTCAGGTGTGTACATCTAAATCACTATGTTCATCTCTTTTAATTACACTAATCTCATAATTAGAATGTGCCTCAACTTCATTCTATAACTCAGCACTTGAATGTCGCTCGGTTCGTAAATGAAACTCATCATTCATAATATGTGACTCAATAGTCATTGAAACTTGTTGATGGTTTGCAACTTGATTTATAGCATCTTCTTTAGTAGGCATACCTTTATAAAAGTATACAAATGATTTGTATTCTTTTGGTTCCTTCATAGGTTCAACCTCATATACTTTTTTATATTCATCAAATTTCACATTTGCACTTTCCACAACTTTGTTAGTGTTAGTATTTAAACACTTATGAGCTTTTCTTCTTTTGGAGTAACCAATAAATATACCTTTTTCACTTTTTTCATCTATTTTACCATTTCTAAAATATTTTAAAAATATAACACTTGCTTCCAAATACAATAAAACATTTTACATTGGGTGAGTATCCATACCATAGTTCAAAATGATTGAATGAGTACCTTTCCTAACTTGGACACGGTTCAAGGGACAGATAGTTGTACTTACATCTTCTCTCCAATATCTCAAAGCAACATTTTTCTGTTGGTCTCAGATTGGTTTTGACAACTGAATGTCAACACACTTAACCAATTTTTGTATAGAAGCCAAGTATACCATATATTCCAAGCTATAGTATGTGCCGAGCTAGAATTTCTATAGATGTCGAGTAAATCATATGAGCTGAGTGATCTTCATGTGTCAGGCAATCTTCAAGTGCTGAGTGAAGTTCAAGTGTCAAGCAATCTTTACATGTTGAGTCACAATTGATGCCAAGCAAGTAAAAATGTAACATGTTTTGAGTAAGCTAGAATGATATATGTGTCGAGCATCAGAGGTAACAAGTGCCAAGTAACACAAGATCAACATATGAGTTTGTGCCTTCACAAATTCAGATGTAAACAATTTTTTTTGGGGGGGCTAACATAGAAGGATCTTGAAGGATAATAAGGATAAGAATGAATCATTTATATTTCCTAAGTAGTCAGCATGCAGCCAATAAGAAAAATGGAGAATGCATGCAACCAATAAGAAAAGTGCAAGGAATAAGCAGGAAATAAAGATTCAATATGCATCATAGATCCATACCTAACCCTAAGTCTTTGTAGTATTTAAAAGGAGGATGAAACCCCATTATATACAAGTATAAGAGAAGTGTATGGGTAAAATATAGTGAAATTTAGTGGGAAGAGTAAAAAGACTTAGAGGAACAGAGCAGCATTGTAGCATCTAGTTGATGAAGAAAAAAGTATTAGAATATCGAAGAGTAGCATATCAGATCTTGAGGATCAAAATAAGAATGAGTAGAACTAGTACCTAAATTCAACAATCAAGGATTGTAAGCTATCAGGTTTATTAGTCTAATACTCTTTAGCAATTGTATTAGAAGGAAAATCCTATGTTGATAGGTTAGCTTAATAGCTAGTTTGTAGATCCTTTGAAGAGGCGATAAAATCCTTTAACAGGGTGTCACTTCAAGTAAAATATTTGTAAATCCTTTACTAGGTCACTATTGACACAGTGTAAAGCCTTTAATAGGGCATACCATCAGAAGTGGTCAAACATTATTGTTGAAGTGATTTTGTGGGTATCAATCCCACCCCAATTTTACCTTTTCATTTTGGAGGGTTTATGGGTTATCAAATTTGGTGTTATGTGTTATTGGTGCATTTGTTTACTTTATATTTATTTTATATATTTACATGCATGCAGTTTACTTTTAGTTAAATTTTTTAAGGATAAAAATTAGATACTTTTGATTCACCCCCCACCCCCCCCCCCCCCTTGAAGTATTCTTCCCATTTGATTATTCCAACAATTGGTATCAGAGCTAAGTTCTCAAAAGGAGAACCCTAATAGCTTAGAGAGAAGATTTGAAAATGGAAGTCTTCAAAGTTGGGAAGATTATAGAGAATTAGGTGATTGATGTGCACCTCACTCTACACAACTTGGAGGAAGCTGGAGAAGAATTGAGAAAAATCCTTTGAAAGAAGGAAGGATATAGCCATAGCTAAAAATGGCATACACTACAAGGAGATTGATACCACAAAAGTGTTTGCCAATGGATATTCTAAAGAGTTTGATGCAGCAATAGCAAAATTGATGGAGAAAAATAGAGCTCAAGTAGAAGAAATCAAAATACTCAAGATTGAACAAGAATCACAAGCCATAATGCTTTGTGAAGTAACTGAACAGAAGAAGAAAGCCATTAAAGACAAGGTTATGCTAGAAGATGACAAGAGAAATCTTACCAATAGACTGGAGGAAAAGATAGTTTGGAAGAATCTCAAACATGGAGCTTGACACACTAAGCCAGATGATGAATGCATATCATGAGCTGAATATGAAGGACATTGAGATCTCTACACTAAAGATGAAGAATGAACTACTACAAAATGACCTGAAAAGAGAGAAGGAATTTGTAAAAAGCTTCAACAAACCTAATGAGGCTATCAAGTACTTTGAGCAGCTACTAAAATCACCAAAGGCCGGTAATGATACTTAAAGACTTAGTTACACCAACACTGAACAAGGAGAATCATCCAAGACTATAGAAGAAAGGAGTAACAAAGGTAAGAACACTAAACCTACTTGTAATTTCTATGATAAAAAGGGACACATTGCTAATGTATGCAAGAGTAAGAAGACCAAATAGCAAGACAAAACCAAGAACAAGGTTCATTGTCACAAGTGCAACAAGCAAGTACAGTTGACACAAGATTGCAGGACCAAGACCATGAGGACACCAAGATTTGATGGTCACTACTACAATTGCAAGAAGTATGGACATAGAGAATTTGAGTGTAGATCAAAGCCTATGTGGAAATTAAATTGTCACAGGTGCAATAAGTAAGGACACCTGACACAAGATTGTAGGACCAAGTCCATGAGGACACCAAGATTTGATGGTCACTGCTACAATTGCAAGAAGTATGGACATAGAGCATTTGAGTGTAGATCAAAGCCTATGTGGAAATTAAACTAGTCAACAAGAGAAGGTAACCATGGTCATCACTACAATTGGGACTATAACAATAGGTATAGTTGTCACTATTGTTAGGAATATGGACACATTCCTGAGAATTGCATAAGAACACATTTCAGAGGGAACTACAGTAGATGGATAAGTCAAACCACATGTTTTAGTTGCTTGAAGATTGGTTATATCAGTAGGTATTGCCCAACAAGGGCCAAGGCACCCAAGTTAGAAGTCAACAAGGGTAAAGAGAAAGTTGATGTTGAACAAATCAGAAGAGAAATGAATAAGACATGGAAGAGAAGGGATGGAGCCAGCACATTCGGTGGAGAGATCACTTCACCCAAAATGTCAAATGGTCACACCTCACCCAACTAAACAAGGATAGGTGTATGGGACTGATATACAAAGTTATATCATACATCAATCCCAAGATAAAGAAGTATTACAAAGAAGAAAATAGCATAAGTAAAGATGCCAAGTCAAAACTTGAAGTTTTTGCAAACACTGCTAAGTTGTCCTCAGATGCTGAGTAAATGTCAATATATGCCAAAATTTCAATGGAACCCAAGTGATGGAAATCTAATTGAAGCTAAGAAAGGAAAACCAATGGAAACTGAATTATGTTGAAACCTTCAAGAGCTAAGTATACAATTGTATGCACTAAGCATTTAATGCTAGGTTTTGAAAGAGTATAAAGTCAAATTTTGATCATTTCTCATCATTCAAATGTAGAAAAAGGAAAATAAGAGCATAAAAGAGCTCAAAGAACAACATTGAAGCCATTTGCATGGATTTCAATAGCGATCAAGCATAGATTTTGTCAATCTAAGGTATTCTTCAAGTACCAAATTGTGCAGTGTTAAAGTCTTTTAAAACCCTAGATCAAAAAATGGCTTCTAGTTCTAAGAACCCAAAGGATAAGGAATGTCATGAGGTCCAATTAGTCAGTAATGAGGTCAAACAATCAAATTTTAGGCCAATCCCAGAAGTCACCTATAACAACAACCCTACCGGTGCACTCTCCATTATTCCACCCAAAGTCGTAATGGTGCAAGATGTGAGGAAATGTTAAAATTGTAAGATAGGTGAAATAGGATATTTGGAAATCTTTCAAGACTATGACAAACTATGCGATAACCAAATTTTGAAAGATGAATTCCAAATTGTTGAGAAAAAGGGTTTAACCAATGCCCTAGTTTTCCCATGGTTTTCAAAGTAGAATGGATAAGGATTGTCTTGAGTTGAATTCATAATGGACATTTGTGGTTGGAAGGAGGACCAATTAAAATAACAAAGAGGATAGTGCATAGGGTTATGAGCTTTCCAACCCTAGATTAGCATAAGACCCTGAGAAGTGACTCAAAAGAGGTCATTCAAAAAACACTGGGGCTAAATGGAATAAAAGGGGCATGACCATTGACACAATCACATATCCCCTTCTAGATTTTTCAATGAGAGTAATTTCTCACAAATTCTATCAATCTAGTAGATTGAATAGTGTACCATGCATTGTTGTAAATGTGGCATATAAACTTGTCAAAAGGGATCATACATGTGATCTAGCAGAACTAATGTTGCAGTAGATAAATGAGAACCTAGGAGCAATTAGAAGATCTAAAGGAGCTAGGTGCAAGTTTGGTTTAGTTCTTGTTTGCATATTCTTTTATGTTTTGGAAGAGTTTCCTTCTATTGGGAAAGTGAACTAGAAATCAAACAAGTCATCTATTACACAAATCAATAAGTATATTGAACAAATGGGTGACAACTTTGAAGCACAAATGACAAGCTACTTTGAAGAAAATAAGAAATCCATGAAACAAAGATTGAGAATACCAGTTTACCTAGTGGAACAACATGTCAATGACATATGTTTCTTAGTTGATATTGATTTTAATTATATCCAAGTAGCAGTTCCAAGGGTGAGATGGCTAAGGCCACTGGGTTATGAACTAGATGTTGATGAAGCATTAGCAACAATCACAACATTGCTTGCAAAATAAATAAACAAAAATGCAAAACCTTTTAGCACATATGATGTTGTAAAGTCTAAAGTTGAGATAGAATTGAAGACAACCTCTGTAATTAATAAGAAAGATAAGTTGGTGAGAAAAATAATGAAAAAATTTGGTAAAGTCATTGAAGGGGCAGAAGGTGTTGAAGAGGAAAAAGAAGAAAAAGGTGAGAGTGAAGAAGAAGGACAAGGACAAGGACCAATGGAATTGACTCAAGGCTTCAACGAAGATGAAGATAAGGAGGAAGGTGCTAAGGAAGAAGAAGTTGAGGAAGCACCGACACAAGTCAAGCCAAAGAAAAGAAAGGCCAAACTACAGCATCTAGCCAAGCCCAAAGCCAAAATGGTCGCCAAGCCCACACAAACCAAGCCAACATCTGCAACAAGAGCTACCACAAGGGCCTCTACTCAAAAGGCAAAAGAGCAAGAAAAAGAAAAGAAGAAGGCTACTAAAAAATCTAGTGCAGTGCAAAAAAAACCAAGAAGAAAGTATGTTGCATAGCTAGATTCTGATGATGAGGAGAGAACAGAATCAAAGGATATCAACCAGTTTAAAGTGGTAAGCCATCCTCCCAAGTCTCATATAGATAAAATCTATGAAAATATTAAGAATGCATATTTTACTAATTTGAAAAGTGTTGATTTCAATAAGTTAAGTAGAGAGGATCAAAACAAGATAGAGGAATTAGTGCATGCCTTGATGGAAGAATTCAAGTACACACCTCTTGAGTTAGACAATACTATGCCTAGGGAGTTATATGAGATTATTGAAAATAAATGGCATTATTGTTTAAAAATGGAGAAGGAAATAAGAGATTCAACACTGGCACAAGTTATGCCTAATTTGACTAGAGGTCGAATAACTAAGGCCAACAAGAAACATGGTGGCAAATTTACATCAAAGTATAGAGCCTTTAGCATCCTACAAAATAAAATTGAAGATGTAGTAAATAAGTCCACAAAATTGTGAAAGTCAATATAAAAATTGACTGATGACAAGGATGGAGAAGAAAACAAGGATGCAGATGCAAATAAGGCAAAGGCCAATGCAAAGGAGAAGAAAGAGGAAGACAAAGGAGAAGATATGGCAATAGCTAAGTAGTAGTAGCAAGAGGAATAGAGTGTGCAAGATACACAATTTCCACCTCCTAGCCCTCCACATGTAACCATCACACCTGTAGACACTATAACTATAAAGGATGCTACTAACAAATCATGTCAAAACATCAATCCACTAACTATAGAGGATCTCACAAAGATCCTTAACCAATCAACACAGCAAGCAAGATTATGCAATAATCCAGTATTGGTTAGTGTAGATGAGCTACAAAAGGCACTAGCTAACTCATCAAGAGACAAGGTGAATCCACAAGAACTACCTTCTGTCTCTATAGCTACTACCACTAAACTCCTAATGCTTCCACCACCATCATAGATTGTAAAATTTAATACATCTATAACAGTTGACACCATTCAGAAGCTGAGTGTAGAAGTAAAGAAACACATAGGACAAATAAGATAGATTGCTACATCTAATCCTACAGGATAGCCAATAGGTACACCTTAGATTATTGTCATTGATCAAGGGAAATCTAAAGAAGACAAGGACACATCATAAGAAGAGGAGTAGGCTGCAATAAAAACATTGGTCGAGTTACCAAAAACTAGCACTCCTACTAAAACTCTTCAGAAGCCAAGCACTGAGATGATACCATTGTCAATCTCTACACCAAGCTCAAGATCAACAAAAGTGACCAGGGTACTTCATTATGGAGGCCCTAAGTTAGATGAAGAAATAGTCATACCTACTTATGACTCTAAAACAATTAGCCTTAAATAGATCACAGAGATGTAGGATGCATTGAATAGGAGAAAAAGGTAAGAAATACTTAGGAAGGAGTATAAACATAAGCGAGCATTGTATGAGATTAAGGACATCTTTATGGATGCCTTCAGCTTGTAGTCACTAGATGAGACAAAGCCTATAATGGAACAACTATCAAACATTGTTGACTAGGTGACAAGTGAAGACTAGGAAACAAATGTAAAACTTATGAAATGGTTTGAGAGGAAATTTCAAGGAAAGGTGAATAAGAAAATATCCAGTGACATAGCAGTTAAAAAAGTTGAGTTGCCAAAGAAAATTGAAAAGGTAAAAACTATACTTGAGAATATCTTCTTATTGTACAACCAGCTGTGTGATTTTTCCAATTTCACACAAGAGACAAGCCAAAGAATATTGAGCTTGGAGAGAAATCTAAAGATTTCTAGCATGTAGCTACCCACTACTCCATCTCAAACTGAGAAGCATTTTGCTCAATTTCTTCACACTCAAAAGGAGTTAGCTGCACTCACAAGTGAACAGGCTAATATAAAGGCCAAATTAATGTAGATTCAATCTTCCATAACCCCACATTTGGAAGTACACCATAAAGAGGAAGTCTATGTTGAAACTATTTTGAAGAAGGATCCTAATCTTTCTACATTAGATGGACTTGTACATCTTGCTACAGAGACTACCATCGAGCATAAGTCACTCAAAATTGCTTTGGAGAATTGGGATGTAGCTCTAAAAATGATTATGAAGGTAAACAGTACATTTTTGGTGAAATGTGATATTACTCCTTAGCACCCTTTGACATAAGTGTCAGAAAGGGGGAGAAATAAAATTAAGAGGAAGATATAACAAAGGGCAAGAATACTAAGTATTTTAGTGATTAAATTTTCTCATTCATTCTTTTGGAGAATAAAAGGGAAAGATTGTACATATCTTATGTTAGCCAAAAAGGGGGGATAAGAGATAAGACATAGTGTGGGGGAGATACAGAATTTTGATTTTTTGAGGAGTTTGTAAATAAGAATGGAAGATAACTCTGATATAGAACACAAGTAAAAAACACAGAAATATGGCAAAGGCAAAGAGTATCAGATACATCAGCACATAAATTTTGGTTACAGAAATGAAATGGCACATCAACTTGGGGGGGGTCATAAGAATTTTGAGGTATATTGTTCTTTACAAAATTTTGAACAAGTTTTTAAAATTTTTTGTATATGTCAAACAGATTGGATAATGTACTCATAAGACCAATTATAATGCTTAGTTAAGTGTTTTTGACACTCATGTCAAAGGGGGAGATTGTTGGTCTCAGATTGGTTTTGATAACTGAGTGTCAACACACTTAACCAATTTTCATATAGAAGCTAAGTACACTATATATGTTGAGTTATAGTATGTGTCGAGCCACTGAGAAATATTTAGGTGCTAAGTGAAGATCAAGTGTCAAGCAATCTTTAGGTGTTGAGTCACAATTGATGTCAAGCAAGTCAAAATGTAACATTGCCGATCAAGCTAGAATCATATATGTGTCGAGCATCAAAGGTAACAAGTGTTGAGTAACATAGGATCAACATATGAGTTTGTGCCTTCACAAACTTAGATGTAAACCCTTTTTTTTTTGGGCTGACATAGAAGGATCTCGAAGGATAATAAGGATAAGAATGAATCTTTTATATTTCCAATGCAATTAGCATGCAACCAATAAGAAAAATGGATAAGGCATGAAACTAATAAGAAAAGTGCAAGGAGTGAATGGGAAATAAAGATTCAATATGGATTGTAGATCCATACCTAACCATAAGTCTTTGTAATCTTTAAAAGGAGGATAAAACCCCATTGTATACAAGGCTGAGAGTAGTGTATGGGTAAACTATAGTGAAA
The DNA here is from genome assembly GCA_028749045.1 of Cupressus sempervirens. Lineage (NCBI taxonomy): Eukaryota > Viridiplantae > Streptophyta > Pinopsida > Cupressales > Cupressaceae > Cupressus > Cupressus sempervirens. Next base: position 816,361,120 of record CM053787.1, read on the forward strand.
TCTAGTGGGAAGAGTGAAAAGACTTAGAGGAACAGAGTAGTATTGCAGCATCCAATTGATGAAGAACAAAGTATCAGAATATCAAAGAGTTGTATATCAAATCTCGAGGATCAAAATAAAAATGAGCAGAACTAGTGCCTAAATTCAGCAATCAAGGATTGTAAGCTATCAGGTTTATTAGTCTAATACTCTCTAGCAATTGTATTAGAAAGAAAATCCTATGTTGATAGGTTAGCTTAATAGCTAGTTTGTAGATCCTTTGAAGAGGTGATAAAATCCTTTAATAGTATGACACTTCAAGTAAAATGTTTGTAAATTCTTTAACCAGGTCACTTTTGACATAGTGTAAAGCCTTTAAAAGGGTAGGCCTCTAATAGGGAAAACCATCAGAAGTGGTCAAACATTATTGCTGTAGTGATTTTGTGGGTATACTTTTGATTCACCCCACACCTCCCCCCCCCCCCCCACCAGTGCCTCTTAGAAGCATTCTTCCCATTTGATTATTCCAACATTTTCTCCATCATGAGTTTCCTAGCATAGTCCATTATAGACCTATTCCTCGTTGTAGAAATTTCATTTTTTGGAGGGGTTCTAGGAGTAGATGTCTATCTTTTGATTATGCTGTCATTAAAAAACATCTCAAACTCATTTGATGCAAATTCTCCTCCTCTTTGAGATCTCAAAAATTTTAGGCTTTTACCTATTTCTTTCTCACTTGTTGTTAAGTACCACTTAAACATATGGAAAGCATCAAATTTTTGTTTCAGAAGCATAACAGTCATCATTCCAGAATAATCATCAACAATCATCATAATGTACTTATCTCCTTTGTATTCTTGCATTAAATTGGTCCACACAAATCAGTATGAACAATCTCTAATATTCCTTGAGAGGTATGAGTCTTACTCTTAAAACTTGACTTAGTCATTTTTCCTAGCTGACATTGTTTGCAAATTATATTGTCAAGCTTCTTCAACTTAGGAAAACCTTTGACTCTCTTTATGTTACTAATACTAACCAAGTTATCAAAATTAACATGGCATAAGCTCTTGTGCCAAAGTCACACATCATCAAATTCTACAACTAAAAAAGTAACATCCTCTATATCAGGGTAAAATAGATTACCTCTAGTTTGATCACCTTTTCCAATTAATTTTCCATCAGTATCATATATCTTAGCAATCTTGTTTTCAAACTCAACCTTACATCCTAAATTATTTAGTTGTGACACACTCAACAAGTTATAGTTAAGTCCTTCAACATAGTAAACATTGTCACATGAAATCTTTTCTGTGAGCTTGATAGAACCTTTTCCTTTTGTCAAAAATGGTGCATCATTACCAAACCTTACACTATTTCTATCATAATAATTCAATGTAATGAACCTAATTTTATCTCCAATCATGTGATGTGAACACCCACTATCAATGATTCATCTATCATTCTTGTTCACACAAGACACTAGTGCAGTTCTCTCATCCTCATCAGATACATCCTTCATTGCGACATACACCACTTCATCATCATGATCATTAGATCCATCTTTTGCTTCATCTTTAGCAATGTAGCAAGACTTCTTTCCTTTGTCTTTGTAATCTTTGATGTCTTCATATCTTCTACTTTTGTACTTGGCACCACCTTTGTAATTCTTCTCTTTGGGCATCTAGCAACAATATGGCCATTCTCATTGCAATTGAAACACATGATAGGTAACTTACCTTTGAACATGCCTTTACCTCTATAAAAACTTCTATACAATAGTGCTTCAAGTTGATCTACATCTTCCCCATCTATATCACTATTATTGGACACATATTTTGTCTTTTTCTTCTTCTTCTTATTAGGTTCCTTCAATAACAGCTTAGCTTTGAAAGTATATTAAATATAATTAGGTTTATAATTATCAAAATTAGATAGCTCAAAAGTAGTGAGCCTACCTACCAGACCTTCAAGAGTCAAATCATTCCCTGGCATACTTCTTAGTTCTTGTATTGTAGAAACTCTAATAGCATATATAAGTAGTAGTGTTCTCAAAACCTTGCTTAGTATAGTATCTTCATCTATTATACCAATAGCTCCTCTAATTGCATTAACAACATCTTTCATCCTAGAACAATATTGAGCAATATTCTTACCTTCTTGTATTCTCAAATCATTGATCTTACCTCTAAGACTTTCAACTTTGGCTCTTAAAACATTCTTGCCACCTCCATAGATAGTGTGTAGAGCATCCCACATTTTCTTTGCACTATCATAGTCCTTGATATCATCAAATTTGACATAACTTAGGGAAAATGCAATCTCCAACATTGCTTAGTTGTGCTCTTTCATCTTTTTTAGATCTTTAGTAGTTATGGCTCTAGCAAGATCAACATGCTCAATAGTAATGGTAGATTATGCATGAACTCTAAGACCTCCTAGGTGTAGCTTCATCAAACTTTTCCATGTAGGAGAGTTATCTCTATTAAGCTTGGGCACCTCTCTTTTTGACATCTTGATCTTTTTTCTTCTAGTACCTTCAAACTATTCATCTCAAGAAGATCGTTTTAATACCAATTGTTGGAATTCTTTAGAATAACTAAGAGAGGGGGTTAATTAGTTATCCAAGGTCTAGATGTATGATTAAAAATTTTCATATCTTAGTGAATCTATATCCATAAAACATTTTCATCATGAATGCATCCATTAGATTATGCAATCACTTAGAGGAGAAAGACATTGAAGATACCATGATGGATGAAGACGTTGAAGAAGATAACCCTATACAAGGAGATTTGTGTGCACATTCTAATCAAACATTCAATACATGTGTCTCCAAACCCTTGAGTTTTTTCTCATGATGAAATTGATGATTTTTTAGAAGTAGGTTATGATTTAAATGATTTAGATTTTCTTCATGAGAATAGATTCCAAATGACCATCCACAACAAACTCCAATGGAAATGCATTCCCCAAAAGAAATACCAAGAAAAAATGAAAATGAGTTCAAATTCTAAATAACTTTGAAAATGAAATGCCAATTGAAAATAAAAATGGTATAAGTGTAGACATGGAAACACCAAGTACTAAACAAACATGTTTGAATGATATTGAAGTGTGTGAACATAATTTTCATTTTTCTAATGATGTGCAAGATAATCTTCATGGAATAGTTTTGTGGTGACAAATTAGGACACTTTCTAATAGATTATATAGACCATTTTTATAATAAAAAATTTGAGTTTCAATGTTAGTTGATGTTGCAACTAATTAAAATGTCTAAAATGAGAAAAGTAATGAAAAGGTTAGAATGCATTCAAAACCCAAGAATAAATATGAGTCTTTAAAACAAGTCTTATACACTATTGCTAGTGCCTTTGATGTTATCAGAAAGATAAGTTGCTCTAATGATAAGAATGTAGAATGGTGAGCAATAACAATAGCTTTAGTTAACAAATCAACTATTGAAAAAAGATTCATTAGTAAAATAAGTGGATATCTTAATACGAATCGTAAGACTTTAGAAAGAGTTGTAAAGAGAAGGGTTAACTTTGAATGTGATCCAACAAATAGTTTGTGGACTTCTAATGGTAGACTCTTGAGATCTTATATAAAATTTACTAGTGAAGTCAAAAGTTTGGTTGAAAATTTTTGGCATGACAATACTAGAGTATCACCTAATTCAAGAGATGTTCTTAAATTGAGAGTTGGCTCAAAAATACATGATCCACATCCTAAACACCTTTTGGACATGACTCAAACTAAATTGTTCAAAAAAATTGTAGATGGTAACGTGTTAACTATTACTAGTAGTCAAAGACCCTTTGAAAAGTGTAAACCATGGTATGTAAGGAGTAACAAGGAAAGAATAACATGTTGTTGTTTCATGTTCATTACCATTATGATGTATTTCAATCTATATGTGGTACCATGCATAGTGAAGAAATGTTGCAGGAATGTGGTGTTGGAAATATAAGACGAGCAACTGAGAGGGAAGGGGTAAATTAGTTACTACAAAAATAAATCTTAGATCCCTTAGATGTCAATACAAATCAACTCTATGAAAACTTAATTCTGTTGATGCTCGGTAAAAACACAAAAAATGTTATAACTTGGTAAACATTTAGAATGCTCAACAAATACTTAACATAAAAATCTTAAGATGTTATCTATAATTATTATTACTTTAACATAGTTGCAAAAACATAAGAAAAATAGCATGAACACATTTGACATTAATATTTAATGTGAAAATCTAATTTCGAAAAAACTACCAATTGCAACTAGTTACTAATTTTCACTCTTCTAAAGTGAGCCCTATTAGGAGCTAACCCTATTAAAGGTTACAAAACACACTGTTAGGTGTGACCCTGTTAGAGGATTTAATCACCCTATTAGGAGTGGCCTTGTTAGAGGTCTTTGGATGATTCAATAGAAATGTCGCCTTGTTAGAGGATTTACAAATAGTTGTTAAGCCAACTCTATTAAGAGATTTAGATCACTACTACAATGGTTAGAGAGTAACAATGAGATGACCTAATTTCATATGCAACTAAATTGCTAATTATAGATCTCAATTCTGGCTTATATACTTGATCCTTCTTGATCAAATATATCTTTTCACCTCCTTAAGGATATTCTACTTATCCTTTTGATTCACTTCCTCTTAGCATCATCAAATCTTCAATTATCTTCCATGCATTCACACCTTTATAATTCACAACTTGACCTTATATTTATATCTTTCATATTATCAAGTTGGCTAGAATATAACTTAGAATAATTAACATTCATCTCCTCAGTCTGCTAGAACCAACAGACAATTCAATTAAACTTAATATGCCAAAACAAGAAAATCTGTTATTAGCCGACCCTACTCAGTAGACACTAACTTAAAAATGATTTTCCTATGTTAACCAAATGAACTCAGTCAAAAATGAACACTTAAAAAGTTCCTTTGGTAATCGAGTGAGCTCAGTTAACACTGGTTCTATCCAACATTTCCTTCATTAACTGAGTGAGCTCAATTAACACTCAACTTCCACAAACTTTCCTTTGGCTCCCAAGTGAACTTGATAGATACTATCTTCTAAATTAGGAAAACTCTGGAATGTTTGGTAGACACAGAAAACTATCTTCAATGCCCAAGTGATCTCAGCATACACTAACTGGTAATGATATGACATTTTGTACAACATCAAGTACAATACACAATTAATCAATTGTTTCAAAATGTGGTATAAAAATACCACCTCAAGCTATAAAGTATTTCATATCAAGTTTATTTTGTAAGACACCAAATGACCAATACTTCCTTTTCAATGCATGTCCTTCTAGTTCATGTGATATGTGTGGCAATCTTTCTTTGTTAGATGAATGTTTGCATGAAAATTTGTTGACTACTTTTAGACAACAATTACTTAATGTAAAAAGATTCAAAACTATTGAATATCCATTGAAAGATGGGAAGATTGGAAGAAGGTGTGATTTAGTTACAAATTAAGTTAGTTCTCATGCACTTATAGATGAGTTTAAGAGTCTGATCATACCAAACTATATTGAACATGCTCAATATGCTAGATGGATTGATGGACAATTTTGCATATGTAAGAATATGTTTCCAATTGGTACTATACTTTCAGTTGTTGACTTTGTAGAGAACTATATACTTGCACTCCAAGATGAGGTACAACCACAATATTATAATTTAGTGCAAGCATCAATTTATGTTCATATAGTTTATAGGCATTCACCTGATAATATATAGGAGGATCAAAAAATATTGAGAGAGTACCATATATATATGAGTGATAATAAACTTCATTCATCTAAATTTCTCCAATATTGTTTTAGGGTCATTTATGATCATTTAAAAGAGAGACAAATTAAAATGATACAACATTGGATATGGCTAAATAATTGTACAAGACAATTCAAGAATGCTAGAATGTTCTATTGGTTGAGTAGGACACATAGGAAAACTAATATCCAACATGTGTAGAGTTTTTTTGAGGCTAGACATGGTAAAGGAGAACATGATGGTGTTGGTGCATGCATAAAGAGAGCCCTTAGTAGAAAACAATTAAAATTTGAGGAAAAAATCCAAATTCAAAAATGCATATGAGATTGTGGAATGGTGTAAGAAATATTTATACACATGATCAAGTCAGAACTCTACAATTAGATGTTTCTTCTGCCTAGTTGAAGAGAAGAATATCCTTTCAAGATATGACTTTGACACAATCAGTGGGTAAGCTAAATGGAATTCATTTAGGAATTCACATTCTAACGCTTGGATTATATGGACTAGGAAGCTTGCTTGTTTTTGTCAGTTTTGTCTTGCAAGTGAATGGGAAGAATGCAAGAATACAAAATGGGTTGAAGATTGGCAACAAAAATCATTAGCACCTACTGACACATGTTTTCAAGATGATATAGTAAATGAAGGCCAAAATGTTACTTTTGTATCAGAACACTATGGTCATATTTTAGACCTCATACAACCTGGTATGCATGATTTAAGTAAATTTTTTTGTGATCATGCTTCAATTTATATTATTTATTTATGTACATGTCATTAATATATTATTTATATATGTACACATGTGATTAAAGTGTATAGATACTTTATCTTATCTTGTACAACATGTTTATGTTGTTATTGCATCTAATGATAATGATGAACAAATTGAGTATTGGCTAGCTAGATGTATGGAACCTAAGAAAAATTTGATATGTCATCAAGTAGATGATGATGGTTTTGAGTTTCCAATTAGGTTTATTGTTGTAGCTGGCACCTGGCTATGTACATACCTAACAAGAAGAAACGGTTTACCAGCATTTGAAGACTACCAATCTGAAAAGAATATTTTACACTATTCTCATTTGGTTGTTGCAAAAAATATCAAATTAAAAAGATACAGTGGGAGATCCACCAATAAGGTATTATGGACAATTTCAATGGATAAGCATGAAACAATCATAGATGCATTGCAAAAGAGAGAGGATGTAGATAGTACAGTGGGAGGACTACATTTAAATCAAACACATGTAAGTTTTTTCTTTATTGTGTTATTTTTATATATGTACTTATATAATTAAATTAAATGTATGTATGCGTTGTCAATAGAAAATTAGAGAACTTATATATACCTCTTATTCAAGTCTCAATTACAATTTATGCAAATTTAAATATTGAAGGTGGATCCAACATCAACATCTTGTGCAATTACACATAGTGAGTGCATACATTACACATATTTACATAATTTAGATAGCTCATATTAACTTATGCTTTTATTAACACATGTTTTAGTTTTACAATTTTATTTTGCAAGACCTCATTTGAAGAAATGTGTTGAACCAATTTTATAGTTTGAGTTCACTTCTATTTATTTCATTCATATTTTCTTACATGTATTGTCAAACATGTTGTAAAAATTTAAAGATGTGCACATTGTTCAGTACATCAAATTCTATTTAAAAGTTAAAGGTGTGCACTTGATATTAAAAATTAATTGTTAGTTCAAGTAATGACCTATTTTTTCCATTATTTTTACATTCAAACATGTTTAAATTAATGTTTCTATATAAATTATTAAAATTATTGTTCATGTACCATATACTTACAAAATGTGTCATAACATGAATAAATGTCACAATAAAGAAAACGGTTCATACTTACAACATGATAACATAATAATCTATATTGCATGATACACTATCATGATAAGAAGTTGTAAAAATATAGCACATGGTCTAACATGTCATAACATGATCTATGAAGCCACAAAATACATATAATACAGTTAACTATCCTAACACAAAGTGTATCAAAATAAACAATATGTGTCATAAAAACACAATCTAAAGGTGCTAAAAGACCTAATCTATCTAATCTACGGTCCTCTTTACTCCATGCAAAGAGGATTCAAATGGATCATCCTATGTAATATGAGGTGTCTCGTCATCTGGGACACCGTATGGGGCATCGTCTATCACATCCTAAGAAACCAATATGTACATGCTTAATTGAAATGGGTTTCAAAATCTAGCTTGCAAATAAATTAAATATTTCATACATAATAAAAATAATAGCATGTGAGATGGGTGTCCCTCTCTAACATTAGGAGGTGCACTACAAAAGCTACCAAATATGGTAGTGGTGAGGTCCTGTAATTTACAATACATAATTTTTTTAAATTTGATAAAGTGTCATGCCCAAAATTATAGGGCAAAACACAATTACAATTTTATTTTATTTTATTTTTATTTTATTCTAATTTTTATTTTAAAATTTATTTTTAACACATCTCAAGGTGACACATATGAACATACTAGTTCTCCACAAGGTTGTTGGTAAGTTAAATATGAAAGGGGTTGGTGGTTACACCTAAGTAAGGGAGATGAAGGTTCAATAACTTTCCAAATGTGGTGTTTGAATGATGATCTTGGGTATGTTTACAAAATGTCGGTACTTTTCTTAAAATCACCTTGGTGTAAGGTGTATGACTTAATATCATTACTTCCTAATGTCCTTATCCAAAATTGAAGTTAATCACCTTAATTGGTGGAATGAAAATGGCTAACATGCCTAGCCACAACCGATATCATACCATATACAATAGAACTTTAGGTGATATTTATGCAAAATGATAAGTATCTCCTATAGGATACATTGAGGTTGTGAGGATAAATTTAATGGGTAATGGGGTCAAAGGTAACATTTATATAATATTCTATTTAATGCAATCTGCATAACATACATAGCGTAATGAAGGGCCTCCTTGTGAAACCTGTTTACCAATGTTTTTAATTAAGGAAAATAAGTTATATAAGATATATCTAACAAATACTAAATGTAGGAAGGATGTGTTTATCATTGGTACTTAACATTGTATGGGTAATAATAATAAAACCTATAACATTGTTTAAATTCGTGACCTATACTTATCGAGTCCTTGCATTGCATATACTATGCAACTTATGTTGCCATGCATGTCTTGATACATCTCAAGTATGTAACGATTTATTCTCCTATGTGATCCAAGATAATATGCATGAGATGTATCTAGTAATCACCCATTCATAATATTATATTTCTTTTTATAAAAGATAAGATATATGTGTCAAATATATATATATATATATATATATACACATGTGTGTGTGTGTGTGTGTGTGTGTGTGTGTGTATTCCTAAAACATAAGGTGGTTAATTGTACTCCATTCTTGTATCAATTTTTTTTTGCAAAATACATATATCCCTATGAAATTATTAAACATCCTAATTTATTTTCTATGATTCTTTATACTACATATTATGGTGATAAAATTTAATGCTATAATACATTTAAAATACAATCAACTATTAAATATTTAAACTAAGCTACCCTAACACCTGATAGCATAACATACTACTAAAAATTTAATATTATCTAACTAACAACTATTTAACCATCCTCCTAAATAAAATGTCATACTATCAACTAGCTAATTCTAAACACATACATCCTAACATTCACTATCCCTAAACCACTTGATTTATTATCATTATTTACATACTAAACAACCCCTAAGTCTTCCCCCCAACTACATAAAACAATGTTTACTTTATTAACTTTTCCTTTCTAAACGTTACCCCTTTTTAAAAAAATAAAATAAAACTTAAGTACTATACTCACTAACCAACAATTGGGAAAATACAATTCTACTAACCTATCCTATCTCCCACTAATCTTTCTATTTCTAAGCACTTTCCATCCTTATTTCTTTCCTACCATCTCACACACATCCCAACTCCCAACTTACTTTCATTACACATGCCCTCCCTCAATCCCTAGACACATGCACTTTCTAGGTGCCTATTCCTAAGCCTAAGCACCTTGACAAGAATAAGGCCATATCAAAGACTGATTAAATTTGCAAATGAGAGAGGATGTCAGTAGACGATGATGGCTTTGGGGAAATGTACACACCTTCTCATCCCCTTCAAATGTGTGGCACTTTTGCAAGGTCTCCTCCATTTTCAAATGGTTGACCTCATTCTCATATGTAGTTGATAGAGGACACTAGGATCAACACTATACACTCCATTGGGAGGTGTAAAATACAAGGAGTATAGGGGTGCCTCCATCCTCGTTAAATGCATGGAGTAAATCTTAGGTGTCAATGTCATGTGGCTCGTTCCTCTCTCTTTGCATATCATATGCCCACCTAGTGTTAGAGGATTTTTACATTTTAAAATTTTTACTTTCTTTTCTTTTCTTTTGGGCCTATCCTTATGACTTGATGGGGCTCATTTTCCTAAGTTCTTCTTTCTAGGATTGATGTTATCCTACTTTATTTTGCTTTTGAAAAGTTTTGTACTGTCTCTTTTCACACACATGACTCTTATGAGTCTATTTAGGTTTATTTATTTATTTTAATGAGATAAGATAGGTTGAATTTTTTAATAGAATGTATTTGTGTTAGTAAGTGAGTTATTTTAACTCCTCCCCATACAAATTTCAGAGGAGTAAATTTATACTTTAGGCTTTTACTTACCTCCTAACTTTTTTTACTTTTTTTTAAAATCTCCTCCTAGTTCTATTTGTTTCTTATCTAATACATTGTGGGTTTAACTTTAGTTGTAGTATTGAATTTTAATATTAACACTAACATTTTATTTAATGCATCAAAATTAATACATCTTTGGATATTATTAGAATTGTTGGGACTAGTTTATACTCAAAAGAGATTCTAATTTTCTTGTGTTGAAACATAGACCTACATGAGATCCAATTTGTTAACTTATTCATCATTATCATGAAGCTATTGGTACATAAGAACAATATTTCCAAGATCAACATATGATAGACATACATTTCTCAATATCTCATAAGCCAAAAGGACATTGTTCAATATATACTTATTTACACTATTATTCACTGAATCTATAATGCTATCTCAAATTGCCAATTTCATTTCATACTAATACATGTTACAATTATATATGCTTCTTCCACATTACTTTACATGAAAATTATTCCCTTCATTCCTATACAAATTATGCAGATAAAATAATCTTTCTATTACCTTGTTAACCATTTACATAGCATCACATATCATCTTCCACCTTCACAATATTATACAATAAGATGCAAGTCATTTTTATCTTAAAATGGATATTTCACCATCACAATACATTACAAGTTATCATGGGACAAGATTGACTCCTTCAACTACCCAAACAATGACATAACTCTTGATTTTTTCAACATTGTCAAGGAGAAACCCTAATCTCTTCATAGGATCTATTTTCTCAAAACCTTCAAAACAACAAAAAACTTGGAACCATGGAGGCTCACCTCCCATCCTAGGCTTCTATGAAGCCACCAACCAAGCAGGGGAAACAAGTCCAAATAGGATACACACATACAACATTTGATAATACATGAAAACATATAATATAACACATAACAATCCCTTCCAAGGTTTGCACATTGATTCACCATTGGAATCATTAACACATTGGGTGAAGGTGGGCACTTCAAGGAGGAGAATTCCATATCCATAACTCAAAAAAATAAAATTGCAATTGCATTTTTTTGCCTCTCAAGGCTATCATAAAATCTCCTTCTTCTTACACATACTCTTATACCTCCAAAATCAACAAAAGGCATATGGCTTCAATGGAGCCCATACTCCATGAAAGAAAGAACACCTCCTCATCATGAGGTAAATTTTCTCAACTATAATGTTGAGCCCAACCCACCCCTTCACCCAAGACTTCTCTTCCCTCTCAAGGGTGAGTGAAGCCTTCACACCCATGAACAAATTCAACATTCAAACAAAACAAGAAGAAAAAGGAAGAAATCCAAGAAAATGCATGAAACACAATACACAATGACAACACAACACAAAGATTACAATGAAAATGCATGATCCCATAACAACACTCCATACTTTTAGATTCATTGTGTAATTCTAAAACAAAATGGCCTTGGTTTGAGCACCAACCTTGGTCCAAGCTTAAGGAAATGATAGTTGATGAAAAGCTCCCTTAGCCTCCCTCCAAAAGCCTAAGTGTCTCTAAACTTAGAGAGTGGGTGAACACCCCACTAGTTTTCCCAAAACTCTCTAAAAAGGCTTTCCCACTAACTATTTTGGCAAAAACACCAAGCCACTCCCTCTTACAAACTTGTCTCCCCTAAGTTTGTTATTTTTGAATTAGTGGAAACATGGAAAGAACTCATGTGACAACTCCATTTTCGAATTTATGGGAGAAAGCATTGGTAAAGGGGATCCCTAGGCTGTCTATGCACTATTATGGTCAAAATTAGGTCCCTAACATGTTATACTATCATATGGGTGGCTTATTTTCTCACAAAAGACACGTTGGGACCACCTAATGCCCCTTCAAAAGCCTAGTCAAGTCTAAATTTGAATTTCCTTTGATTGTGACCCATCCTATCCCTTGTCAAGTGGGTTTACTTAATCATTAACTAGGTAATTAGTTTTTGGGTAAAATGCCTCCATGACCAAAACCCTAAATGACATGTCACACACAAAATCCACAAGTGTCAAGTGACACATAAAATCACATTCCACATCATCATGACATGTCCCTAATGCATCTTTGTGATCAAAAATTTCACACACAAGCCAACTTACATTAAAAAAATAAAATACATCACTATGAGGCTTTTGAATCTTCCAAAGATTCGCCTTGGCTAAACCGTGTTCACATACGCTTGGAACTTGTTTTCCCCAAAAATTCCATGGTTCCACTTCTTGCACACTAAACTCAAACATCAATAGCCCAAATGAAAAATCATATAAAATGCATGTATATAGGTACATGACAAATTTTATATTAAATCATCCATATTAACATACTCAATTGTCATAATCAACTTTTATTTCTCCATTATTTTCATATAGAGTATTTAAAATGTTAAAATGTCAAAATATTCATATCAACATTAATTATCTAATCAAATGATCCAACTAAAATTTTGAACCATATCCTAATCCATTTCCTATCACAATTATGAAATATTGAATCTATATTGCTAAATCAGCCAACATGAAAATTAGTTCTGATTACATACCTTAAATGTAATCACCACAACTAGTATACTTGATTCCATTAGTATAGTTTGATTACTAACACTATCTCATTATCATTATGAGATATCACATGATAAGGCATATGTCTCTAAAATTACCAATGTCAGGAAATTAGGATATTTTCATAATAATGTTTGCATAGATTCAAAATCAATCATTAGATAAACCCATTATATATGTTAGTCAATATATTATATCTTAATCTTAATCATCATTCACTATAGCCTATCCACCTAAATACTACTTATAAAACAATTGAATTACTATATTTACATCATGTCAAGCTCTACCAAGTAGGCCTTTATCTAAATTGATAACAATTTTTGTCTATAATTATTATTAGTGCTCACAAGGGTAGGTGTTAATTCATGTTTTCACAATGGCCACCTAAAACAACTATCCTAATAAATCATAACATACTATTAACCCATTGGCATAGTTTCTATGTTATAAAATCTTGAGTCTTTATTCCATAGGGTCTTCGCTTACCAACATGATAAAATTTTGAATATGATACTTATGACAATAATGACTACAATTTATATAAGTCTTAATAAGATCTCAAGTCCAATATCAATAAGAAGGATGTCAATCATGACATACCTAAATCTCGAAACCTACTTATCATCATTCTATCATAAGGTGTATGGTAATAGTCTATAATTCACATACCATGCATGAGAGACAAAGACATGACATCTCACCTCCTCACACTTCCTAGTTCTGACAATATTCATGTTATTTAGGGTTTATACTATGGTAGTGGGGAAGGGGCCTTACATAAAAATCATAATGAACTATGTATGTACATAGATTACAATACTAACCTCAAAGAATGATGTATGTACCTCCATCTGAATTAGTCTCATAGTCTCAGCAACACTCATGGTGACATAGTCCTTAAATTATGGATACATAACCCTTGAGTCAAAATTATATATACATGAATTACAAAGTACATAATTTACACTACATTTTTTTGAAATAAAAACATATATGTCATACCTGAGTAGTAGCTAGCACTAGTAAATTTGAACTCAATTTTTGATGAATTTTGGTTGAAATTTTGACCCAAGTTGGTCAAAATTTTGACCAAGCAGTTCGTGGTAATTTTTCTCCTTGAAATTTTGACCAACCTGCACGTTGGTCAAAATTTTGACCAATACATTTGTCAAAAAAAATTAATTTTTGCTAGCTCTAATTTGTCATCGTTGTTTGAAATATCCACCAATGTTTGGTCAAAAAAATATAGAATTGGTGGAAATCTTGACCAATTCTTGGTAGAAAACTATCAAGAATTGGTTGAAATTTCCACCAATGTTTGGTCAAAAAAAATTTATAATTGGTGGAAATTTCAACCAATTCTTGGTAGAAAGCTATCAAGAATTGTTTGAAATTTCCACCAATGTTTGGTCAAAAAAAAATTTATATTGTATCCAGCAATTGTTTCTTATCCAAGCTATTTAATTTGCAACCTTTTAAATCTCTGCAAAGATAAAGTTGGAGCAAGAGAATTTTTTTTCTCAAAGGTGTCCAATGGATGCTTTACAATCAGAGGACACCTTTGAGAAGAAAAATTCTCCTACTGCAACTTTATCTTTGCAAAGATTTGAAAGGTTGCAAATTAAATGGCTTGGGTAAGAAACAATTTCTTGATACAGCATGGAACAAAGAAGAACATAAACATATAGTATGGACATGTATTCTTTGAAATGAAAGCATCCAAGAATGTAAGCAAAAGAAAAACTATTGAAGTGTAACATGCCTCATTATGCACTCTTGATATTGCCAAAGTTAACAGAAATTTTTTCAACTATGAAAAATGATATATTATATAATCAAAGTAACAAAGGAATTTCATATTCATGACAGTCAGTTTTTAAGTATAGTACAATACAGTACACAAGTTGAAGAAGAAAAGCATCCTAAACTAAACACCACTACATGAAAATTATGCATTTTATCCCACAAGAACTTCAACACTGGAACAACTACTTTTGAAGTTTACTAAAAACAAATAGGACATAACATTTATATAGAAAAGAGATAACAAAATTTCATTAAAATATAGCATATGCCCTGTAGCATGTGTTGACTATGGATGTTTGTTTTCTTTTCTCTGTAAGATGACCTTTAGCATTTAACTATGAGTAAATCTAAAATAAAATGTTTCCAAAACTATGCATTCTACTTGGCATTTGCTAATAATAATAGTTATAAGAAAGATTTCTTTTTAACTATTCTATGAAACTCTACATAAATATCATTAGTATTTTTTCATTCTTCACTTTCCAAGTTGGATCAAATAGATTGTTAAAGATGTGACTCCATGTCTAAGCTTTTCCTTGAAGACTAGACTCCCAAACATGGATCTAAAGATAATTTTGTCTACATGGTCAATCTATAATTTAGCATCCTCACATAATTTTATAAATGTAAGTCAATAAAATTTGAAGTTCATTAAGCAAATTGGAAAATAGTAAGATCTATATCTCATTGTACTAAAAACTTTTCATAAATATCCTTTAGTATTCTATCATTCTTCCCTTCCCAAGATGGATGAGATAGATTGATACAAATGTGACTCCATGTCTAAAATTTTAGTTGATTACTAGACTCCCAAGCATAGAACTAAAAATAAAAGTTTTTCTATAGTGTGAATCTATAATGCAGCATCCTTACATAATTCTATAGATAATTTACCAACTACTTCTGAGTAATAATATCTACGACTCAAGTATCAGACAAGGTTGAGTTTATAGAGACATAATTTGTTAATGTACTAGTAAACTTAGTAGCATATTTTTATTTGAATTTTAGAATTATGATTTGATTGCTATGACTGGTAGATATCAGCAATCATAATGCAATAATAATGTTCAAACTTGATTTGGAAAGTCTAAATTGTTATGATATTTTAATGCACGGATAGTAATTTGTTTCAATTATGCTATCTCTTGCATCCTCAATTGGATATATATGGACATTCATAGTCAATAAATGAGACATGATGGTTCAGTATCATTTGTTTCCAAGAGCCACAATTGTAATCAAATATTTTCTAGTTAACTACAACTAACACAAAACTCATTAGTGTTTAGTTCTGTTAAGAAAATGAGATCGATCATTAAGGTAAATATAAATATAACCAATGCTAGATTGTTATGCAAGAGATAATCAAAGGTTTCATACTTGTCAAGGATATGAATAGTCAAATCACCAAAGGAAGGATAGTCAATTTGGATCCTAAATATAATTGTGTGTGTATGTAATGTTAATGTATAATGATTCACGAAGTGAACTGGTATACATGTATGCATACATGGTTTATCAATTCCACATTCTTCCAGACTAACCAATGCTATCACATTTAACATAATTAACATCATCTAATATGGAAAGAAAACATTCATTTGAAAACTAAGACTAGTATGATTTTGAGATGTTCTTCTTTCCCTTATTTGCTTCCTTTTGTTTTTGATGAATCTCAATCTCATCCCATTGTTTTTTACATACATTGTGATGAGCCCAATGGCTTGAACTTCCCTTTTAACTTCTTATAAGTGACCATAATATATTTTACATTTTGGCCCTAATGTGAAGTCACTTAATGAAAAGTGGAATGTTCAATTTAATCTAATATTTAATTAAATATAAGTAAAATGTTTAGTTTTATCCTTTGTACGATAAAATATTGAGCTTCCCACTGATGGCATGGTAGAAATTGTGATGATCTCTTCTAAACATTTATATTTATCTGACAAGACTATCATTTTGGAAAGCATAGGATTCAAGGGGAACTTTTCCATCCATTGTCCTAATTTTGTTAACTCACCCTTCTCATTTAGGGCACCAAGAGCATAAAGCTTCTCAAGTGCATAAAGCATCAGGTTGGTGTGTGTGTGTGTGTGTGTGTGTGTGTGTGTGTGTGTGTGTGTGTGTGTGTGTGTGTGTGTGTGTGTGTGTGTGTGTGTGTGTGTGTGTGTGTGTGTAGGGTGGGAGAGAGCAAGAAGTGGAGGGGTGTTAGAATGTAAGATTGTTGTTCAATACTGACCATGAAAAAACATAAAAAGAAAAGAAAATAACATAGTATAATTCTTTTATTGCTTATTCCACCTACTCTGACATCAATGTACATGGGCATAGGTAGTCACTATTATCTTCATGGAATTGGGCACATATTCCTAAAACTATGGAAACCACGAAAAGCTAATACTTAGAATTTGAGGTACATAAATGAATTGGAAAAAGAATGCACAATTTTACCTTTAAATTCAGCTTTAGCACTCTGGAGATTTACCCAAGCTTCAATTCTTGCTTCTTCTCCCTAGTACCTGGATTTGGAGTTAAACTATTCAAATAATTGCTCAAGATTTTTAATGTCCATAAGTCATTCATGGGAAAGAAAATCTATTTTATCCAAGCCATAATTAAATCAAACTCAATATCAGACTCTGTATTCTAACTCAAAAGTATATGATTGAATTTCATAAAACTGGTGGACTTTGAAAGTCCAGGCTCTGGGCACAATCTCAAGCATTTAAAAATCCCAATATTTGAAAATCTTCAACCAAATTTCCTCACAAAGCTGAAAGAGCACCTTGGAGATTGTTGTCTAGCATTGTTAATCTACATGACTCTTGGGAGATCTAGATTTGTCTATGGATTATAGATTATTCTTTTAAAGTTAATTTTTATGGTAAGTTGTCATATATTGACAAGAAAATAGGCAAATGATCAATGTGTTATCTATCCAACACCCTATATGCAAATTTGACCATACTATCAGACTTTGGTTACACATTTAACCATACTATCAAGCTTTGGTGCTAGCCCAAAAAAACCTCATTTCAAATGATTTCAAAAGAAAGAAAGTGTATGCTATGCATGAACCAATTTTCATATTCAAGATGATAAAACTAAAAACATATAAAGCTTCAGTTGTATCAACAATCTTCAACATTTTGATTCAGATTAGTTGTGCAATGCTCTACTTACACATAAAATGAACAATTCATACCAATTTTATATTTATATTTTTGGAGATTCAAAAGTGAAATTATTGTCCTATATTTATTTGTAAAATCTCTTAAGTTGCATTTAACTATTAAAATATTTATAAGCTCTACTATTAGCTCAATTTGGGTATCATTGCATTAATCTTTGAGGCCTAAGAATAGAAGGAATGGTTCCTTCTTCACAAAAATTTAAAAATTTACAAAAATAATTTCTGCTTCCTACAGTATTGACTATCAAAAATTGAATTTGTTCAGAGGTAAATATTTCCCCTTTACCAGTCTTAGATTTACCTTTTGTTCTCTCTGCTCATATATGCTCATATGCTTGTCTGAAATTGATAATATACTCATAAAAATATATTTCTCTAATAGCACCACTTAACATAAAAGTGGGGGGGGGGAATAAAGAATAAATAAACTACTATCTACGTTTTTGCATCACACTACTCTTTCAGTTCCTACAACCAGACATAGAAATGTGAGGAACAAGGACATAAGTTAACTATACTTATGTAGTATCATAGATTCAAAAGATACTCTAACAAAATAATAATATTAGATTTATCACTTTTATGTTTCGTATATTTTCTATGAGGAAAGCTTCATCCTTAAAAGCAACTTTCATGGAAAAACAATGATCAAGTATCTAAGATCATTAGTTCAAACTTTCAGGTCTATAGTGCCAATATTGTAGAATTGTTCTCATTTCATTAAATTGGCAAAAAGCTATGTAATTAAGTCCAACGCTTTCCCCCTCCCTTCATTTTTTTTTTTTTGGTGTAGTATACAAAGGGCAAGATTCCTAGTGACCCTTTCTATAGAGATCTAGGGCATGTGGATGGAACATAGTAGCAAGAAAGGAATGAAGGGCCTATCCCATTAGTTGAGATGAGAGCCTTCCCAATACCACAACTTTAGTTTCTATCATTAAAAGTGTTACATGGCTTGTACCCTATTTTCATTCATAAGTTTGGAATTAAGATGTCAAACTTGTGTTTCTCCTCCAATCTACTAATAATCCCCTCCTCTTTTCATTGGAGGCCACATTGATGAAATTGAATCTCCAAACTTTAGAGAGTTCCCTTTGAGATTCTATCTAGTTCACAATTTGGACATCATTCAACACAAGAAAGAAGCTAATGGAAATGAATCATATTTACTCTTCTTTTTGGTTGTTTAGAAGTTAAGTTTGTAACAGTCACTTTCCTTTTCACACCTAATGTTCAGTTAATGTTTTCCCCTTGTCAAATAAAGTGTAAATCTAATTGAAAGCTCTAGTAATCTTAACTCAGAGCTATGAGTTTATTAGAAAGTAGGGTTTGAACTTGAAAGGTCTCATATCTTAAGGTCAACCTCCAAACATAACAGAAAAGTGTCTAGGACCAAGAGCATGTTTACTAAGAATAGCAATGTTTTTCAAATCACTTCCATTGAAAAGACTAAGGGAAAAAAAAAAAATTTGCAAGGAATTTGTATTAAATACTTGTAGAAAGGTTAATAAAGTAGGTATATTGGTAAATTAAGGAGTAAACTATTAGATTGGGAAGCTAAAAATAGGATCATGAATGAATTAAGCCTCATGGAAAAATAGAATTTAAGACAAACGGGAACACACCAACCCAGGAGAAAAAAATTGGAATAATTTTCAATGATACTTAGAATTTACAATGGCCTATTTTATAGCCTTTTTCTATTTCTAGCCTCTACTAAGTATGCCAGAATATATACCCAGTACTGCAGTTTTGTTCTAGGTACAACTAGAACATAATTGGGCAAATTCACCACCTAGAGGACAAACCCTTTGTACCAATGGCAAAGCTTGGAAAACATGCATTTTCACGAAGAAAAAAAGTAAAGAGAAGATTTTTTTGGACCAACTAATTGGAGCTAAGGTCCATCTGTTATCTTCTTACAAATGTTTTTTATTTGTTTTAGTCATAGTGAAGATGTCAACTTTGCTATCATTAATGTTTTTTTTCTTTCACAATTAAGCTCTTCAAATATTATTTTCATAAATCAAAAAATGGCCACAAGAAGGGTTTGGCTAGGCATGAACTTGTTTTGTACATATAAATTTTGAGTAATATCTATGACATATCAATCCCTATTTTTGATATGTGGAAGCTCATTTTGGCCTATGTTAATGAGATTCCCAAGATTGTAGGTAAATATGTGAGTCATTTAGTGAATACTTAAGCAATATGAATATAAATAACTTATCTTGTTTCAACCAAAAAATTAGGAAGCCGCTCACAAATTTTACAATGTAGCTCATGATCAAAACTGATTACTTATAAAAGTCTTGCACTTGAGGATTCTCACCAAACAGAAGTGAGCAATAGAATCTCCACTAGTTATAAATTTTTCATCCCACTACTATCCAAAAGAATCAAGTAATTTGTTTGCTATACAAGAAGCATGGAGAAACATCAACTATTTCTTGCTGTAACAAACATCACATCAGTGAGCCCTTTCTTACTCAATTTTAAACTTGAATTCATCTCAAAACATTCACACCTAACCAACCATCAATCCTCAATCTTGAGTACCTGAATCATTGTTCAATTCAAGAAGATGGGACACTTGTGCTGAAACTTGTTGTATAGGCTTTTAGTTTTAGTCACATGGCACTAAGAGGGCATCATATTACTCCATCTCTAATCTCTCCATAAAGGACTCAAAACTTTTTTATTCAGTTTTAAAAAGTAAATTGAGTAATGGCATTGCTATGCTATAGCTAAGAGACAAGTTGGTTAAAATATATAAAAAATACAGATTATTACTTCTTTGTTTTCTCCTAATGCTTCTCTTGTCTGCCCACATCTTTTCCAAGCCTCGTCCATTGATGGATTTGATTGTATTGCCTTACCAATGCAAAACCAAAAAACTAAAGCATTCAATGCAGTGACAATAAGAATTGATTGAGTATTGATTGCCTGCCCATGTCTTTTACAAGTTGAGTTAGAAGAAAACCAATCCATTGAGTATTGATTAAAACCAATCCTCGAGGTACATCTACAAGCCATATCGACATAAAAGGCTCTTAACTTGAATTTGAACCTTAGTCTTTGTTGTTGCAAATAAATTTTCTATTATTTCCACTAGAATGGAACCTAATTGATCTGATTGACGGATCTAGACTATTTGTAGTATTGAATGCTTAAATAAAATCAAATTAGTGGAAGTCTTAATACATTTAACATAAATGAAATTAAGCATCACAAACTCAAAAGCTTGAGGTGAAATAAATAGAATTGAGAGAGAGAATAAGATAGAAAGTGCAAACAAAGTTTGATTTCAAAGTTCGCCACAAATGTGACTACGTCTCCGAGTCAGCTCCAATAGAGTACGACTGATCCGATTAATCTCCAAAAATCAATTACAAATATGTACCAAAGAAGACCATTTCTTCTATAACTTCGATAGCATAACAATACTCTGAAGTATGAAAAATGGCTCCAAAAAATCTCCTAGAAAAATCTCCCTATTCCTTTAAAAATAACTTCACCAAGAGCAATTTCTCTCAAGTCCCCCTTAATTTCCGTTGCCTCCAAATGACATCCTACCCCCCTTTTTATACAAAATAATTTTCTTAAATTGGCTCAAAACCAATTAATTTAATAATAGGGAATAAAACAAAACACCCCCCCTCGAAAATCTCCTTTGCCATTTTTACATTTTGGCATTTATACAATTTTGGTGGTTAAATAATTAACCAAAAAGGCTATTTTAAGGTGGGTACGACATTTGGTTATAGGTTAAATAAAGAATTTGCTAACAATATCTTAACTTGCATACGTGGCATGTCGGCACATGCTTATTTTAGAATCCGCGGGGTCGGGGTTTCAAACCCCATGGGCGGCCATTTAAAAAGTCTTTGGCGGCATGCATGGTTCAAATAGAAAGTTTAACAAATGTATTTTGAATACTTTGTGTGGCCTAACGGCAAAGTTTTATTTTGGTAGAAGGGTGGTTGGGAGTTCGACCCCCACCAACCCAAGTCCTCCATCCAATTACCAGTGATGTGTAAATGCCACCATGACATCATGATGATGTTATCAAAATTCAAAATGATATTTTTTACCTCCAAAATTCAAATTGCCATAACTTTTACATATGAAGTCTGTTTTTGACAAAATGAATGCCGTCGGAAAGCTTGTGACGAGATCTTTAATTTGAAACCCATTGTTGACCACCTTTGAGGTGGTTTGATTTTTCCCCTTATCTATCCCTCTAGTCTACCTATTGACCAAAACTTTGACCTTGCATAACTTGCACAAACAGACTCCTTTTTGCTCTATTCAAGTTGCATTGGAATCAGGATGCTGAGATCTTTTTGATGGTGCAAAAATTTGAAAATTTGAAGACACTTCAATTTTCATTGAAATTATCCATCGGATCAGGCCTCCCCACGGAAGACCTTTTGGACCTCCAAAAGTGACATTTACTCTGACATAAAGTGAGGACTTGGCCTCCCCACTTGTCCTGTATCATCTGTACATCTAAATACCTGGCTCACAAGCACAATGAAGACTGCAACAACATTGTTGATCATAAACATTATTTTATCACTTCCATAAGCATCTACATCAATTGTCATAGCCACTAACCAACAAACATTGACTAGCATCAAGCTAAAAAATAATGCAGAAATGAAAGAGAATTAATCAACAACATATCGATCCTTCACAACAGGAACATTTTTACCCAACGAACCATCAATGCTTTCATTCATCATTCCCTCATGCTATACTCTGGGTGCATCCTACAACATCTGACCTTGGTTAGCTACTCCAAGTTCAAGTGTAGAACCACCTATACTGATAGACATAAGAGTTAACTCTTTACTTGCATTAATTACCCTCTTTAATTGTCCTATGTGTTGGGTGATGCGACGTGCTCCCCTGCCCACAGGTGGTTAATTATGTGGTGTTCCATGTTCACTAACAGTCATGGCTTTTGGTGCATACTAGGTGCTTATGCGGGTCGGGAAGGCACCGAGGAGATTTGAACCCATGACCAGGCCAAAATCAGGCTCTGATACCAATTGTGGGGCCTGGTTTTGGCCTAGTCATGGGTTCAAATCTTCACAGTGTCTTCTTGACCCGCATAAGCACCTGGTATGCATGTCAAGGGGGAGATTTTTGGGTGATGCAATGCGCTCCCCTGCCCATAGGTGGTTAATTATGTGGTGTTCCATGTTCACTAACAGTCATGGCTTTTGGTGCAATGGCAAATGGGCCCTACACTATGTTTGCAAAAGAACGATCAGTCTTAATCCTGTGAGAATGCACAATATACTGAATGCCATCTTTAAACAAGTGATAATGATTCTTCTCCCTGTAGAAAATTGCTTTTCTATCATAAAGATAAGGGCTACCAAGCACTATCCCACATATATCTAGTGCAACCACATCAAATTGTACTTCATCCACAAACTTGCTAGTGATTGCGAATCTTAAGGTGCATTGTCTTGTTACTTGCAACTTATCATTTTCACAAATCCAGCCTAGTGGATAAGGTTTCTTATGTAATGTAGTTTTCAATCCCAAGTTTCTTATAATACTTTTAGAGATCAAGTTTACTTGAGAACCACTATCTATGAGTCCATAAATTTTAGTGCTCTTAGCAACAACCCTTAAATGAAAAAGCTCATTCCTTTTCTTATCTTCAAAAAAATCATTTACTATAGAAGTAGAAGCACAACTAGCAACAGAAACACCAGAAATAGGAGCTTTACCTTTTAAACCAATAGCTGTTATCTTAGTCTCATCATCTGAATCTAAACCAAGATCCATAACAACATTTGCTACATTCTCCTTACCTTTCTATTTCTGATCAAATTTTTGAGCCCACGTAGGCTTCAATTCAGGATGCAACTTCCAACAATGTTCTTCATCATGACCCTTCATGTCACAATGAGTGCAAGAAAGTTTCTCATCCTTCTTGACTATAGTTGCCTTCTTTCCTTTCTCTATCTCTGCATTCTTAGAAGATTTCTTTACATCATTATCAAAGTTATCAATAAAAGATCCTTTACCCCTTGACTCTAAGTGTATAGCTTGAACAGACACTTCATCCAAGTTACAAGGGTTCAATACCAAAATGGAATGTCTAAGGTAGGAATGTAGACCTCCTATGTACTTCAACAAAGTATCCTGGGTGTACAAAGGAACATTCAAAGTAATATCCCTTTTCCTAAATTCATGGGTGTACTCTTGGACAGTCTGATCCTTCCCTTGCCTAAACATTTGCCAGTCCATCATTAACTATTGCATATATCCTAGGGGATAAAACTACTTCTTAAGAGCATTAACAAACTCTATCCAAGTTAAATCGACTCTACCATGCTGTGAAACTTTTGCCTTAGTCTTACTCTCCCACCAAGTTAAAGTTGTACCTCCTAACCGAAGAGTAGCTAATTGAATCCTATCAACATCATCTAATAGGTTCTGGACTCTACAATAGACTTCTACTTGTTGAATCCAATCATCCAATTTTTCAGCATTAAGTTCACCACAATACTTAAGCAAGTCAAATTTTACATCTAGTTTGATCTTAAGCTTATACCCACTCTTGAAAGGGTTAAAAGAAGTAGAATGAGGAGAAGATGGAGAAGAAGGAGAAGATGAAGAAGATGATGAAGACAAGGACGGAGGTTCAGGAGGGTCACTACCACCTCCTAGTCCTTTGGCTTTGTCATCCTATAATGAGGATTTTTCTTCCTCCTTCTTCTTAGCCTTATTTGCCTTTCTCAATTGTCGTTTGTGTCTCTCTTGGAGAAGAATGTCCACCTTAGCCTTCATCTCAAGGAATGCTCTTCGAAATTCTTGCTCACTGATCTCATCAAGAACCTCCATTCCAAAAATAGACATCTTCGAAAATATTCTTTGCTTCCCAATCTTAGGATTATATTCTTCAAGCTTGCCTTCACCCTTTTGAATCCTAGATCTTGTTAGCATTCAAGAAAAAAACTGCAATAATAGTCAACTGGGTTTTGATACCACTTGATCTGATTGACAGATCTAGACTATTTGCAGTATTGAATGCTTAAATAAAATCAAATTAGTGGAAGTCTTAATACATTTAACATAAATGAAATTAAGTATCACAAACTCAAAAGCTTGAGGTGAAATAAACAGAATTGAGAGAGAGAAGAAGATAGAAAGTGCAAACAAAGTTTGATTTCAGAGTTCACCACAAATGTGACTACGTCTCTGGGTCGGCTCCAATAGAGTATGACCAATCCGATTAATCTCCAGAAATCAATTACAAATATGCACCAAAGAAGACCATTTCTTCTAGCACTTTGATAGCATAACAATACTCTAAAGTACGAAAATGGCTCCAAAAAATCTCCTAGAACAATCTCCCTATTCCTTTAAAAAAAACTTCACCAAGAGCAATTTCTCTCAAGTCTCCCTTAATTTTCGTTGCCTCCAAATGACATCCTACCCCCCTTTTTATACAAAATAATTTGCTTAAATTGGCTCAAAACCAATTAATTTAATAATAGGGAATAAAACAAAACACCCCCCCTCGAAAATCTCCTTTGCCATTTTTACATTTTGGCATTTATACAATTTTGGTGGTTAAATAATTAACCAAAAAGGCTATTTTAAGGTGGGTACGACATTTGGTTATAGGTTAAATAAAACATTTGCTAACAATATCTTAACTTGCATAAGTGGCATGTCGGCACATGCTTATTTTAGAATCTGCGGGGTCGAGGTTTCAAACCCCATGGGCAGCCATTTAAAAAGTCTTTAGCGGCATGCATGGTTCAAATAGAAAGTTTGACAAATGTATTTTGAATACTCCGTGTGGCCTAATGGCAAAGTCTTATTTTGGTAGAAGGGTGATTGGGAGTTTGACCCCCATCGACCCAAGTCCTCCATCCAATTGCCAATGATGTGTAAATGCCACCATGACATCATGATGATGTCATCAAAATTCAAAATGATATTTTTTACCTCCAAAATTCAAATTGCCATAACTTTTACATATGAAGTCCGTTTTTCACAAAATGAATGTTGTCAGAAAGCTTGTGACGAGATCTTTAATTTGAAACCCATTGTTGACCACCTTTGAGGTGGTTTTATTTCATCCCTTATCTAGCCCTCTGGTCTACCTGTTGACCAAAACTTTGACCGAGCATAACTTGCACAAACAAACTCCTTTTTGCTCTATTCAAGTTGCATTGGAATCAGGATGTTGAGATCTTTTTGATGGTGCAAAAATCTGAAAATTTGAAGACACTTCAATTTTCACTAAAATTATCCACCAGATCACTAATGAATCATTAAAGCAATGAAGTATTTTTAAGACTTACTATAGTCATGGTTTTTATTATTTGTGTTTTTAGCGAAGCAAATCCAGTATATGTGGGACACAATATCACCCATAGCATATTAGTGAAGATATGATGTTGGAGTTAAAAATAAATTTAAGAAAATTTTGAAGTTATGATTTTTTATGTTTATAAATAATTGTTGATATAAACAAAACAAGCTGAATTAGAGGTCAAGATTATGACAAGAGTTTTTTAGAGCTCTAGCGTTTTGGCATGCTTGTTCTATTGAATAGAAAATGCCAACATTGAGGTTGAGAATTCTGAGTTATATTTATTTTTTGTGTTGAATAATGGATGGCAGTAAATTCTACAAGCCTATACCAAAGTTAATTATGTACTTAATTTTAGTGGCTTACTATTAGCTTGATAGGATAATTGATAACACACTCTTAGCATTATGTTATTTTAGTTTTTTTATCTCAAATGAATGAATTTTAGTAGGGTTCAAAATGATTTGAGCACTCAAACCTTGTTTCAACAAAATCCCCACCCATTTTGACAACTAGAGCACAACCTAATGGATCATCAAAGCATACTTGTTAGACATTGCTATGGTTTTCAGCATTTTTTATTTTTATTGTTTCTTAAGCCTATTCAGGCATATGAGTGAAGGTATGAAGTTTGATTCAAATTTTTTCATGTTGATTAAATTAACCTTAATTTGGTTTCACCATAATGACAATACTCAAGATTATTGTTGAACCTCAAAGCTCTAGTGTATGTGGTATGCTTGTTTTGTTAAAAAAATAGGGAATGTCGTGACTGAGGCTCATAAGTTTGGTGCTATACATGTTTTTAGTGTTGAGTAATAGATGCAAGCAATTTTTCCAAGTCTATTTGAAAGAGTTCATTAAGGAGTTCTAATTTATAAAAGGAAGTCAATACTCGACCAACTTCTAAATAGTGTCTTAGGATTAAAATGTCTTTCCTCAAAATTATAGAATTGTAGTACTAAAAAATGGAAGCATCATTTGACCATGGGTTTGTCTATGAGCACAGTATTTGATACAAAAACATACAATGACCATGAATTAAAGAGCACAATCAATCATGTAACTTAAAGCACATTGTGATATTGATATCATGATTTAACTGTTTAGTTTTTGAGTCAAAATCACACACATGATTCTTGAGTAGTGGTTCACAAGAACCCATCTCTTATAAGAATGACTGAAATTTTTAACACTAATTGCATCTAAGTGATACTCAAAGAGTTGAAGCGCCAAAACTTCCAACAGGGTCACCTATCTCGATGCTACTCCAGCTCAAGCACACATAACCACAAAGTTTCCTCCAAGGTTAAGCCCACATTACTTGAACCTCCATGTTCAAGCGCACTTGAGCTGGAGTGGTATTGGAATGGGTGACCTCTCAGGAAGTCCCAAACCTTGGTGAGCATCACGTAGATGCAATGACTATTAATTGTTCCATTCATTCTCGTGAGAGATGGGTTCTTGATGAAACATGGATTAGTGTGTTTGACTCAAAAACTACACACTTGATTCCTGATAGCAATATCATAATTTGATTTGCTATGGAAAAATCTTCTACTTATCAGTTAAGACACATTAACTAAATCAATTACACAGAGACAATAGTTTCTCAATAAAAAATAGCTCATTAAGAAATATGTGTTTTCTAAGCTCATTCTCCTGTCTACTATACTTATACAATTTGAGCTTCATAACATTGATCTAAAAGTTGCACTTAAAAGAAAAATACTTTTTGCAAATAGAACTCCCAACCTTAAATCATGATATTTGCAAGTTTAAAATATGAGTTCTCAAACTGTTTGCCTAAGTTCTTTTTCAAAATAACTATTATCTTCACTTTCCAAAATCGTCCTACATCAAACTCTTTGAGTTTAACAATACCAATTATCTTTTTTAATCTTAATTACATGGCATATTCTTTTTAGAAAAATCTTCCAACAATTCTAAGTTTCCCATTCACCTTTTTTTCACTGCCTCATTTTTATACGCATCTACTTTTTCACCTTTGCAATTGTTTTTCATTAACTTGTAGATTGTTGGTTTGCTCTTCATATTGCCCATTATTAGCCCTTAGTTTCCACTAGACATTTTCATGCTTTGTGATCATCATCCTTATGTTGGTAATAAATTATTTATCTACTTCCTCCATGTCACCAACCATATACTTTACCTTCTATTGTGTTCATGTTTTGGTTTTGAGAATGATCTCTTCTATCTTCAAGACTATATGTTGACTTTTTTGTATTTATGCATCTACATTTAATGACATTAGTGTTGACTCTTCCAAATTTCATATGATTATAACTTTCTTTCCTTTTTATGTAAGGAAATTTCAATTCATTTTGGAATTTGTTATACATTAAGTATAACAACCATAATTGGACATTGTTTGAGAATTTTCTTATAGTGCTTAAGCTTCACACATTTAAAAATAATTCATTACCAACTCATCATTTCATAATTAGCATTCGTTCTTCATAGCCCTAATTAGTTCTACATATTCCTCTCTCCATACATCTTTTTGTGCAATGTTTCCACCACACATATTTTCTTTTGAAATAGATATCAAATTCTATGTTGATATCTGAAAAGAACTTTCAACTGCAAAATAGCTAGAATGTGATTCATGTTAGATTTAGGTATATATTTGTGAGCTAATGACACGTGCTCTTAATTGAACAAATATTAAATCCTCACAAGCCAAATAGAGAACACTAATATGTGGCAGTCTCAAGAGACACCATTGAAAGATATTACCATAAAATGGAATATTACAAATAAATCTCCTAATATTACCATAAAATGGAATACTATAGCCAACTTCTTGCAAGTATCCCATGACTGAAACAGAGAGGAAATTGGTACAATAAAATCCATAATCTAAATTAAACACTTTGGCTAAATCTGTGATTCACATTAAACATAGATCTATCTATTTGAAACCCCCACAAAAATTAATAGTAAGAGATGAATCAAAGAAATGATCAAATTAATCTTAATCATTTTTCTTCTAATTGAAGAGAAAATGAGAACCTATAAACATAGGGAAAATGAACAAAGATTATCCATTGAATAAAATGATGTTGAACATACCATAAGGAATATTGCTCACCCTAAACAGCTGGTGTCAATGCTAGAAGAATGAGCTCATAGTTATGGATAATGGAGGTGGTTGGAAGCCATATTCAAAGAAACATTCTTTAATTTTTATTGCATCATCCAAGCAGAGTTAAAAATTTATTTTTATAGCATATCAAACGATTTGTGTGCAATCTGCAAGAGAATCTCTAGAGAAGTACAATTCCCTGATCTTTGGATGACACAAATCCAATGGGCTATATGTCATGCCCAAAATACAAGGGCAATAACACACGTAATAATTTTTTTTTTTTTTTAAACAATAATGATAAAATTCACTAAGTTCGATAAGTTTGTTTCATAATGAAAGTATAGGTACACTGTAAGATGTGTACAAGATCTCCTATCAATACTTTAAGATTGCAACTCAGTTTAAAAACATCATGTAGTAATAGGTTGTTAAACTTAAACATACATTGTTAAATTAATTAATTAAATTAAATAACTAAATTCAATTAATTAAAGGACCTAACACTTTATTATTTTTAATTACCCTTAAAATATTACATCCTTAGAATAATAATACTAAGCTTACTAGTCAACATATTTTACAATTAATTTAAATCCTATTAACATTAATCCATAAAATATCTATTAAGCAAAATATCAATTAACAATATAAAGTAATTGATCTGAATGACCATTTAAAACGTAAATCTAATTTTTTTGGAAAATTTGAATAAAAAGAACTCACTAACTAAAATAACATCTAACATACAATTAAATGCACTTTATTCTAATAACAATTTTGTTTAAAACTATAATCTATTTAAAATAAAACATTCTAAATATTAACATTATAACTAAAATAAAATACAAATAAATAATAAAATAAATAAAACATAATATCATTATCAACTAATCGAATCATTCACTACAACTAACGATTCCATACTTTCAACCTTTTATTAATCTAACATACTTAAAATAAAATAACGCTAACTACAATTTTAAAACAATATAATCACTAACTTTTAGATAACTATTTAACTAACCTCTACTACTGTTACCTCTAGTTTTACCGCCAAAGACTCAAATTCAAATCCGCGGCTTGTTCAATGGTTAGCCTAAAAAATTGTTATTTTAATGCCTCGACCCTCCAAAGTTTCTCTTCTGTCATATTTTAGATGGATCGATGGTCGGCGCAATCTCATCATCGAAAGTTGCACGAGAGATAGTATCAGCGACATCACGCCCGATTGACATGTGTTTGGTGGGCTCGACGGGTGGGCTACAACGGAGGGCGGGTCAAGAAAGTTTTTCGGCGCCGCAGGCGCTATGGCACTATCGCACGCCAACCAAAAAATCTCCATGGCGACATAGCGCCCGACAGAGATGCTCACGTCGGTGGGCGGGTCACGTTGCCGAAAAAATGTTGCGACGGTCGGGTAAAGTTTGGCAGGCCGGAGAAAATAAATAGCGAGAGCTTCAGACAAAATATTGGGCCCCATTATGTACCTCATCTGCCCAGTCGACGGAGCCCGGTGCCACGGCAGCGAATCAAAAGGAACCATGCACAGATAGGGACATGTCATCGGTTGGGCGCTATGGTGCTATGGGAATTTAGCCTTGATTTTCCCATAGCGACATGGCGCCTGGTCGACACGTGGTCACCCTGTGAGGCCAAGTCGCAAGATTGCCTGGTGGTGTTCCGCTGGGCCAGTAAGGAACCGCCGTGTGTAACCAAGATGGAGTCTCTATCAGTACGGTTGGCACAGTCAAGATTAATGATCTCCACCGTCGAATTTGATTGCATCAACGGATGGCACCATCTCGCTATGGCGGAGATGCGCAGATGTTATCATGGCAACATAGCGCCCATCCACCGCGTGGCCATTCTATGGATCAAGTCTTGGGTTTACCAATCAGATGATGCCATGTGTATATGTCAGGACACAGCGTACCATGGGCCCAGTAGTTTTCAGAAGGGACGGTGAGTGAAGTATGATGTCGCTCTGATCGTCAGATCTGCAAAGATCTACGGCTGGCACTATCTCGCCATCGAGAACTGCCCAAACTTTAGCATCAGTGACATAGCGCCCGTGTCCTGGCGGGGCTGCATTGCATGCCGTTAGAAGAAGTTAGGATGGGATGACCGAAAAACCAACAGGAGGATGCCACGTATTAGTGGGCCCAGCGAATCAATAGAAACAGAGGGTTATGGGAGGTCAAGTTCTGTGACCGTCAGATTACAAGAGATCAACGGTAGGCGCTATCTCGCCATGGTAAAGCTGTGAGATTTTTATCATGGCGACATAGCACCCATTTACCATGTGTCATTCAGGTGTGATGCAAATGCTGGGTTGTCACCAAATACGATGGGCCCAGGGTAAAGACAGCATAGAGCAAGACGAGTCTTCGTGATCGTCGGATTAGAAAAGATCAACGGTAGGCGCCATGTCACCTTAGTGAAGCTGCAAGATTTTTACCATGGTGACATCGCGCCCGATTGACACGTGTCCTCGCAGGTCTAATTTTCGACATGGCAATTAGCTAATGGCTAGCGGTTAGATGGTAGGGTGACGTGG
Organism: Cupressus sempervirens; assembly: GCA_028749045.1. Taxonomy (NCBI): domain Eukaryota; kingdom Viridiplantae; phylum Streptophyta; class Pinopsida; order Cupressales; family Cupressaceae; genus Cupressus; species Cupressus sempervirens. The sequence continues at coordinate 816,393,242 of CM053787.1, forward strand.
TTAGTTCAATGAAGGCGGTCAACCGCGGAAGGACTCTCCAGGTGGCAAAACAAAGGATTATGGTTGGCCCGCGTGGCCTAGTCGACATATAAGAAATCGGGTCGACTGATAGGCTAGGATGATTCATGAACCAAGATGCAGAGACGATTGACGTATCTTGCGATCTGATCTTTGCGATCATTTTTGACCTACCAGGATTGAATGCAGGACATAAGGACACTCCATCCATCCGGTCGATCCATCTACCATGTCAGGGAATGTTGTGGCACCGTTTTTATCTTCTCCAAGCTCTTCTCAGAAAGAAATTTTCCTCGGTATGCAGGCCAGGATTTCAATCAGATCCCCGATTGGATTCTCAAGATGGGAAGTTAATGCCAGTAGGTAAGAAGTGAATGTAACGCGGAAATCTTTAGTTATGCCTGATCTATAAAGGCAATTTTGTGATCTGTTCTCAGGGTCGATTCTTTCTGATTTTCTCTGCTACTACTTGCAGACTTGCAGTGTAAAATCCCTTTGTCTTTGAGCCATGTAATAGCCTGTATCATCTCTTTCAGCCATCAGTGTGAATGTGCATCACTTTGCCTCCCATTGGTGTATTGTTGAGATCAATGATCTGCATACTGTATCTATCTTTGGCCTATTGGATAATACATAAGTGAAATCTCCTTTTCCTAGTGTCATTCGGTTGGTTTTTTCTGATCTGTATGTGATTATTGATCGATATAAGTCTGGACGTGTATGACTTTTGTGTGTTATTCTAGTTTTGTAGTATATATACGGGCAGGAATGAGTCTGAACACTCTATTTTGGTGCATCACTGCCTTAGATTAGACTAGGTAGATTTGCTTTAATGCTCTCTGTCTCCCTTTCCCTTCTGAGAATAGATAGGTGTGCCCTGACAGTAAGAGGAAGTCAGCCTTCTCCGAAGACTCAACCTCGTAGTTCAAGTCCCACAGCTTGGAGGTTGTTTTCATGTTTCACTAGGTTGTCCTCACGCATAGGCCTTGGACAAGGGTGCAAACCTAAGTGACAACAATTTTTGGCACGCCCAGTGGGACCTATATCAAAAGATTTCATGTCTACTGGTGTCAAAAGAAGAAAGAGTTTCTGAGATTAATGCTAAAGAAGTAGTCTGGCTTCAGTATTCAAGCCTTCAAGAGGCTGATTCATCAAGTACTTGGCAACTCTGAGCATCAACAAATCCAGTTTTAGGCCAAAGTTGCAGAAATTCATGCCTAGAGCTGAAACAAGGGCGTCTTCTAGAGGTAATTTTCAATATCAAGAACTCTCACTTTCAAGTCCTAGAAGAAGAAGGGCTAGAGCTTCATTATCACCAGTTAGAGGTGGAGTAACAATCAATATACCTGTGAGATATGTCTCTACTCCTCCTACTGTCCGAACTCAGCCTAGATTGCCATCAGCACTCATCAATAGAACACTTGTTTATATGGCACAGCCAAGAGTTCATCCTTTTGCCACCTTTAATGGTGGAAGTCCTCTGTTGTTAGCCCAAAGACATGATATACCAGTAGCTACACTAAAAAGCATACCTAATTTTACTGGTGAAACTTCTATTTCCCCCCTAGAGCATATCCAAGAGGTAGCGAATGTCTGCAATATTCATGGTATTACAGAAGATGATGTTGCCGTCAGACTTCTAGCCTCATCTTTAAAAGGAAAAGCATTACAGTGGTATAGAGGCTTAGCTCATGGTTCCATAACTGATTGGGATGGACTAGGAGCAGGATTATGCAAACATTTTGAGGATAAGAGTGACCATTTGTCACTATTAGAGCAGCTGACTACAATAAAAAGACCCCCCCATGAATGTATGACTGATTTTAATTATAGATTCCAAAAGACATGGGATAGAATACCTACTATAGTGAAACCTACCCCTGGTAATGCCTTCTTGCATTACCTTAGAGCTTTTAACAGTGATATTGCCACCACAATCCAAACTATGGGAGGAGATACATTACCTAATGCTTATGAGACAGCCATAAAAGCTGAGAACATTCTAATACAAGGAGGAAAGTTGGCTCCAAGGCCTCCCATGCCTTTCTTTCTTGATGTTCCCAACCACCAACCAGCAATAGCCCCTCTCCCTACAATTTCTACATCGCAAGCCCTTACTCCAGTCCCCCAAGCTTCCACATCCTCAAAAGGAATAGATGAACTCAAGGAAATGCTCCAAGGTCTAGTACTGAATGCAGATAAAAGAGAAAAGACCCTGGATAAAAAATTACAAGAGCAGGGGAGAGAGTTGAAGGACCAAGGGAAGAGACTAGAGGATAGTTTTTCTCTAATACAAAAGATGAGTAACAAGGTGGTGGCCTTAGAAAGATAGCAGGCCCAAGGTGGCAAGCCTCCCCAATTGCAATATCAAGCTCCAAGTGGTGGTAGGCCTCCTAATCAGTGGAATAGCTCTTTTGATCAAAATAGGCAGAATAGTCATGCTTCTGCTTCAAGCTCAAATCAGAACAGAGCTATAGTCCCTCAAAATAACTTGGCCCAAGACCAAGATTTTTGTCCCTCATGTAACTATTCTTATACCTACTGCCTATGTCAGAAAGTAGAATCTTATTTGGCCCTAACTGTCCAGGAGTCCACAGTAAAGCAATCACACAAAGAAGATCATCCCAAGGAGGCCTCATATGTTCAGAGGCAGGGTGATTGCTCTTTTATGAATCACCAGATGGAGGAACATTGTAATGTAAACCAGGACTCCGTTGCTCATAACACAAGAAGCAAGAAGAGAGCTATGGAACATGCTGCTCCTCCTTCTCCTAAGCAGGCCTCAACTTCAAGTGTTATACCTAACACACAAATAGAAAATGAGCAGACAAACACTTCACAACAGCAAAAGCAAGGTTCGAGAAATGAGGATGCAAGTGATCCTTTTGTTGCCCCATCTCAACCTCTTGTAAGTGCAGCCCCCAAAGTTTCTACCAAAATCCCTAGTGCCCCATTAAGTGTGGTAGAGAAAATGAAGAAGACCAATGTAAACATTTCCATGTGGGATGTTGTTGCTACCATACCAATGCAGAGGGAGATGCTGCAGCAAGAATTGGAAAGGATTGAGCCCAAGGATCAGTCATCTACCATGGAGAGTGCCACTAGTTTAGTACAACCAGCAGGGGATGTGGAGGCAAATAAAAAGGTTAGACCTCCTCCATTTTATGTTTCTCTGATTATAGGGGTCAAATTAGTCCATAATTGCATGATAGATTCGAGGGCTAGCAGCTCAGTAATGCTTAGCTGTGTTGCTGATGCTTTAGGGATGAAATATGAGCCCATTGTTAGGGATGTGTTACAACTAGATGGGAGTACTGTCAAAACTGTAGGCATCCTTAGAAGTGTGGAAATGGCCCTACATGCATGCCCTGGTTGTACTGTGATTCAAGACATATCTGTTGCTGAGGTTAAGCCCTATTTTGCCATCTGTCTTTCGAGAGACTTCACTGCTCAAATTGGTGGATTCATATCTGTTGATTGGTCTTACATGTAATTTAAGACCAGATATGGGGCCAATGCTTCAATAAGAGCAGAACCTCAAGCCCTTCATCACACTAAACCCTACACTCCCAACTTCATCAATATGAATTGCCCTATCCTAGAGGTGAACGAAAATAACATAGTAAACGAGCCTGTCACTTCCATAGCAGGGATTCTTGATTTCTTCTTGGATGAGTGGGCAAATACATGTCAGTTTGAACCTATGTCAAAAACCCTTGAGATAGGCCTTAGTACATATTGCATAATAGAGAAGGAGGTTCAAGTTCCTGACCTTGTTAGGACTAATGACGACATAAATGGAGTATGGAGTATGTACTTTGATGGCTCAAGGAATAGAAATGGATCAGGGGCTGGTGTTATGTTGATCTCTCCTACACAAATAAGATACTACTTCTCTTTTAGGTTCCAATTCAGTTGTACCAATAATGTGGCCGAGTATGAATCCTTGATCCAAGGTCTCCTACTTGCCCAAAAGAGGGGAATTCAAGCCTTGAAAGTATATGGGGACAAGGAGTTGGTAGTGAACCAAGTGAGAAATCAGAATATCACCAAAAATGGCCTGCTCAAGTCTTATAAACATAGAGTCTGGGATTTGCTTGAGGGTTTCAATGCATTTAACATTTAGAGCATTCCTAGAAAAGAAAATAAACATGCTGACAGACTTGCAGCAGTGGGTGCATCTTATGATGTGCCAGGGAATCTTGAGGAAGAAAAGAAACAACAAATAAGGGTAGTGGTGAGGCCTGCTGTTCTTGATAATAATACTCATTGGCAAGTGTTCGAGTCTGATGAGCAAATTGTGAGCTTCTTGCAGAATGAAGCAGAATTTTCAAAGAGAAATCAGCTAAGACTACAAGATCAATATGGTGATCAGATCATTCATCTCAGTTCCAACAAGCTACCCAAGGGTCTCATTACCTTGGAGGGCGTCTTTAATCTTGATGATCAAACAAGAGGCAAAGGGATGAATCTAGCTGCAGAAAAGGATGACCATGCCCCAGTTACTATTGCTGATGGAAAATCTCTTAACATGGGGAAGGTATGTTCTAAAGCTGAGCAAGAAGATTTCATTCATCTATGTCAAGAATTTAGTGATGTATTTGCTTGGACATATGATGATTTAAAAGGGTTTGACCCTAGTTTGTTTCAGCATACCATAGATTTAGTTGATAGGGTCAAACTAGTAAGGCAAAAATAGAGGCCAGTGAATCCCAAGATTGAACCTTTAATAAGGAAAGAACTATCCAAACTGATTGAGGCTAACATAATTTTTCCCATCAAACACTCATCATGGGTAGCTAACCTTGTCCCTGTGAGGAAGAAGAATGGAGAAATCAGATTGTGTGTGGACTTTAGGGATCTCAATCAGGCTTCCCTTAAAGATCACCATCCTCTCCCTTCTATGGAGCAAATTCTGTCCAAGGTCAGTGGGTCAAGGAGATTCTCTTTTCTTGATGGGTTTTCTGGTTATAACCAAGTGCTGGTTAAAGAGTCTGATAGATACAAGATAGCATTTACTACTAAATGGGGCACCTATGCTTATTGTAAAATCCCATTTGGATTAACAAATGCAGGTGCCACATTCCAAAAGGCAATGGAGGTAGCTTTCAGAAGATTAATTGACAAGTTTGTCTTGGTATACCTTGATGATATAACTGTGTATTCCAACAATGTGGAGGATCATCTTGATCATTTGAGACAAGTATTTCTAAGATGTAGAGAGTTTGGGGTATCTCTCAACCCAGCCAAATGTGTCTTTGCTACAAACCAGGGAAAACTATTGGGACACATTGTATCTAAGGATGGATTGACCGTTGATCTAGAAAGAACAAAAGCAATACTTGCCCTTCCTCTCCCTAAACACAAGAAAGGGCTACAAAGTTTCCTTGGTAGGACAAATTTTGTAAGAAGGTTTATTCCTAATCTTGCCACCATGGTGAAACCCCTTACAGCCATGCTCAAGAAAGATATGGTCTTCTCATGGACCAAGGAGGGGAAGGAGATTTTTGAAAAGATCAAGGCAGCCATAGCATCGGCCCCTACCCTCATGAACCCAAAATTTGAGAAAGATTTCATCCTCTACACCTTAGGTGGTGAGTCAAGTATCTCTGCTGTCTTGACCCAAACAAATGACAAGAATGAGGAGTAGCCCATAGCCTTCTTTAGTGAAGGGCTTAAGGAATATGAAGATAAGTATAGCTTTTTTGAGAAGCAAGCCCTTGCAGTCATTAGAGCCTTGAAGAAGTTTAGACACCTCTTATCCCATAATAAGATCCATTTGTTGGTAACCCATGCAAGTGTAAAAGACTTCCTGTTAAACAAAGATGTCAGTGAGAAGAGAGCTGGATGGATCACTAGGGTAATGGAATATGATGTTGACATTCAGATTACCAAATTGGTAAGAGGAAGAGGATTATGTAAAGAAATGTTATCAGATCAGAACTCAAATGAAGAAGTTGCCATGGTGATAGCAGAGCAGCAGGAGGAAAGGTACGCTGACGGTCCAAGGAGCTAGATAAATGACATGAAGAATTTCTTATTAGGGAATGGATACCCTCAGGGATTGGACAGAACTAAAAGAAGACAATATAGACTACAATCCATTCCCTATGTTGTGATTGACGATATCCTATTCAGGAGGGATTTTAATGGGACCCTGTTGAGGTGTGTTGAAGAGAATCAGGCTGAAAGGGTGATTAGAGAACTCCATGATGGCCCTGATGGCGGCCACTTCTCTACAAGAACAACCGCTATGAAGATCATGAGGGCTGGATATTATTGGCCATCTCTGTTCCATGATTGTTATAGGTATGTGAGGAAATGTGAGAAATGTGTTTTTTTCTCAGGCAAACAGAGACTTGCAGCTCTTCCTCTTCATCCTATTCAGGTGGATCAGCCCTTCACTCAGTAGGGGTTGGATTTTATAGGCCCCATTAATCCTCCATCTAGTGCAGGTCATAAATGGATCTTGGCTGCTACTGATTATTTCACTAGGTGGACAGAGGCAGTTGCCTTGAAGGATGCCACAGAGCCATCAGTTGTTGAATTCCTTGATGGAATTGTATCTAGATTTGGTGCTCCTTCTACTATCATCTCAGATAATGCCAAGTATTTTGTTGGAACCCAAATTTGTGCATGGGCCATGAATCACAATATCTACCTAAGCACATCATCGAACTACTATCCTCAGGGTAATGGTTTGGCTGAATCTTCCAACAAGAATCTGATCAGAATTATGAAGAGGACAATAGAAGACAATTAGAGGACCTGGCACAATAAATTAAGGATTGCTCTGTGGGCTGATAGGATAACACCCAAGAGATCTATTGGGAATTCACCTTTTGTGCTAGTATATGGTAGGGAAGCTAGACTCCCAATCTCATTAGAGTTCCCATCTTTGGAGTTGGCTCATCAGCTAGAACTGGTTGAAGATGATGCCATGTTAGTAAGAATGGCAGAACTAATTGAGTTGGAAGAAAAGAGAAACAAAGCCATGAAAACTCTAGAGATTCACCAGCAATAGATGAAGAGGAATTTTGACAAGAAGGCAAGGGCCAGAATCTTTAGAGAGGGAGATTTAGTTCTCAAGTGGGACTCAGATAGAGAAAAACTGGGAAGGCACTCCAAATTTGACCCATTATGGAGTGGCCCTTATCTGATTTTTAGTTGCAAACAGGCCAACGCATTCCAACTAAGTAGGCTAAGTGGTGAAATTCTACCCATTCTAGTCAATGGGATCTATCTGAAGCCCTATTTCTGAAGGGTTGTGAATCCATGTACATAGTTAATCCAGTTGCTTCCTGCTCATTTTTGTTTTGCAATAAGTGCACGAGCACATGGCTCTCTTCGTGAGTCATTTTTGACATGTCTCACGCTGCTGAGGAGGTCCTATTTTTTTGTTTCCAATCATAGAAGCAGAGCTAGAACCTTAAGGGTTTTTAATGTTTTGATTTCCTCTTTAAGGGTTAGGGTTCTTGCAGCTCTCAGCTCTGTGCCTCCTGGTCCTCTTTCCGACTCCATAGCCCAATGGATCATTCTCAGGCACTGGTCATGCATTGAGCAGGCTCATGCCCCCTGCGAGTCGCTAGAAGTGTTACCTCTGGTTTTACCTCCAAAGACTCAAATTCAAATCCGCGGCTTGTTCAACGGTTAGCCTAAAAAATTGTTATTTTAATGCCCCGACCCGCCAAAGTTTCTCTTTCGTCAGATTTTAGATGGATCGACGGTCGGCGCAATCTCGTCATCAGAAGTTGCACGGGAGATAGTATCAGTGACATCGTTCTCGATTGACACGTGTTTGGTGGGCCCGACGGGTGGGCTACAACGGAGGGCGGGTTGGGAAAGTTTTTCGGTGCCGCAGGCGCTATGGTGCTATCGCACGCCAACCAAAAAACTCCATGGCGACATAGCGCCCGACGGAGATGCTCACGTTGGTGGGCGGGTCACGTTGCCGAAAAAATGTTGCGACGGTCGGGTAAAGTTTGGCGGGCTAGAGAAAATAAACAGCGAGAGCTTCAGACAAAATATTGGGCCCCATTATGTACCTCATCTGCCCAGTCGGCAGAGCTCGGTGCCACGGCAGCGAATCAAAAGGAACCATGCACAGATAGGGACATGTCATCGATTGGGCGCTATGGCACTATGGGAATTTAGCCTTGATTTTCCCATAGCGACATGGTGCCTGGTCGACACATGGTCACCCTATGAGGCCAAGTCGCAAGATTGCCTGGTGGTGTTCCACTGGGCCAGTAAGGAACCGCCGCGTGTAACCAGGCTGGAGTCTCTATCAGTATGGTTGGCACAGTCAAGATTTATGATCTCCACTGTTGGATTTGATTGCGTCAACGGATGGAGCCATCTCACTATGGTGAAGATGCGCAGATGTTATCATGGCGACATAGCGCCCATCCGCCGCGTGGCCATTCTATGGATCAAGTCTCGGGTTCACCAATCAGATGATGCCATGTGTATATGTCAGGACATGGCATACCACGGGCCCAGTAGTTTTTAGAAGGGACGGCGAGTGAAGTACGATGTCGCTTTGATCGTCAGATCTGCAAAGATCTACGGCTGGTGCTATCTCGCCATCGGGAACTGCCCAGACTTTAGCATCAGCGACATAGCGCCCATGCGCCACGTGTCCTAGCGGGGCTGCATTTCATGCCGTCAAAAGAAATTAGGATGGGATGACTGACAAACCAACAGGAGGATGCCACGTATTAGCAGGCCCGACAAATCAATAGAAACAGAGGGTTACGGGAGGTCAAGTTCTGTGACCGTCAGATTACAAGAGATCAACGGTAGGTGCCATCTTGCCATGGTGAAGCTGTGAGATTTTTATCATGGTGACATAGCACCCATTTACCATGTGTCATTCAGGTGTGGTGCGGATGCTGAGTTGTCACCAAATACGATGGGCCCAGGGTAAAGACAGCATAGAGCAAGACGAGTCTTCGTGATCGTCAGATTAGAAAAGATCAATGGTAGGCGCCATGTCGCCTTAGTGAAGCTGCAAGATTTTTACCATGGTGACATCGTGCCCGATTGACACGTGTCCTCGCGGGTCCAATTTTTGACGTGGCAATTAGCTAACGGCCAGTGGTTAGATGGTAGGGTGACGCGGTTAGTTCGATGAAGGCGGTCAACCGCGGAAGGACTCTCCAGGTGGAAAAACAAAGGATTACGGTTGGCCCACGTGGCCTAGTCGGCATATAAGAAATTAGGTCGACTGATAGGCTAGGATGATTCATGAACCAAGATGCAGAGACGATCGACGTATCTTGCGATCTGATCTTCGCGATCATTTTTGACCTACCAGGAATGAATGCAAGACATAAGGACACTCCATCCATCCGATCGATCCATCTACCATGTCAGGGAATGTTGTGGCGCTATTTCTATCTTCTCCAGGCTCTTCTCAAAAAGAAATTTTTCTTGGTATGCAGGCCAGGATTTCAATTAGATCCCCGATTGGATTCTCAAGATGGGAAGTTAATGCCAGTAGGTAAGAAGTGAATGTAACACGGAAATCTTCAGTTATGCCTTATCTATAAAGGCAATTTTGTGATCTGTTCTCAGGGTCGATTCTTTCTGATTTTCTCTGCTACTACTTGTAGACTTGTAGTGTAAAATCCCTTTGTCTCTGAGCCATGTAATAGCCTGTATCATCTCTTTCAGCCATCAGTGTGAATGTGCATCACTTTGCCTCCCATTGGTGTATTGTTGAGATCAATGATCTGCATACTATATCTATCTTTGGCCTATTGGATAATACATAAGTGAAATCTCCTTTTCCTAGTGTCATTCGGTTGGTTTTTTTTGATCTGTATGTGATTATTGATCGATATAAGTCTGGACGTCTATGACTTTTGTATGTTATTCTATTTTTGTAGTATATATACAGGCAGGAATGAGTCTGAACACTCTGTTTTGGTGCATCACCGCCTTAGATTAGACTAGGTAGATTTTCTTTAACGCTCTCTTTCTCCCTTTCCCTTTTGAGAATAGATAGGTGCGCCCTGACAGTAAGAGGAAGCTGGCCTTCTTCGGAGACTCAACCTCGTAGTTCAAGTCCCACAGCTTGGAGGTTGTTTCCATGTTTCACTAGGTTGTCCTCGCGCATAGGCCTTGGACAAGGGTGCAAACCTAAGTGACAACAGTTTTTGGCACGCCCGGTGGGACCTATATCAGAAGATTTCATGTCTACTGGTGTCAAAAGAAGAAAGAGTTTCTGAGATTAATGCTGAAGAAGTAGTGTTGGCTTCAGTATTCAAGCCTTCAAGAGGCTGATTCATCAAGTACTTGGCGACTCTGAGCATCAACAAATCCGGTTTCAGGCCAAAGTTGCAGAAATTCATGCCCAGAGATGAAACAAGGGCATCTTCTAGAGGTAATTTTCAATATCAAGAACTCTCACTTTCAAGTCCTAGAAGAAGAAGGGCTAGAGCTTCATTATCACCAGTTAGAGGTGGAGTAACAATCAATATACCTATGAGATCTGTCTCTACTCCTCCTACTATCTGAACTCAGCCTAGATTGCCATCAGCACTCATCAATAGAACACTTGTTTATATGCCACAGCATAAAGACACACTCTCCCACATGGCCCAAGTTTTAAAAGAAGAAAATAATGCAGCCCAAGAAACTTGTAAGGAGAATGCACACCTAGGCCTAGGAAGGCAAAAAAGTTAAGAAGATAAGGGTGTTTAAAAGCTGCACAATATTAAAAGTTGCACCACTTTTTTTTTAAATATATGACAGACCTATCATAAGTACGTGAGCCATGGTTAAATCAGCATTAGTTACATTGACTTGCTATATACTCCAATCTATCCAAACTGATGCCTAGGAGAAAATGCAAAATGAGAGTAGAGTGTTGTAGATAGGATTTAGGTAGTTATTACAAAAGTTTTATTATTGAGATAGGATACTTAGGATATTTCTTTCTTTAAATTTTTTTTTTAATTTAAATTTAAAACAAAGTATTCACAAGAATATTCTCTATTACAAGATGAGGAATAAAATATTTTGTCCATACAAAATCTAGAGGGTTTTTTTTGGCTCTTGGAAATACTTTTTTCTTTTTTAAGGCCATTTATGTCTAAGTATGGGATTTCAAATTTATTTATTAGTCATGGGGATATTATTTTATTTTATTTTGATCTATAATGTAGAAGTTAAATATAATGTTTAAACATTTAAAAAGGAGCATTATGCTACTTAGTACTCACAAAATTACTAAAATGAAATACCATCCAAATCCTCGAATTTCTCTTTAATATTTTGAACTTTAAATTGCAAAATTTAATATCATCTTTCTTTTTATCTAAATAACCTTGAATGAGTACATTTTCAAAACATAAGATTTCCATATGAAGAGTAAACATCAATTCATTATTTTATTCGATACACACATAAATATAACCGAAATACAAGGAGAAACTTATAAGCAAAGATATTACTCAATCATTTTATTTTTTTAATCAACCTAGTTCAAGGCTCCATCGAGAAAGAACAAGTAAGAAAATCCAACATCTTTGCCACTTTAACAAGAGTTTAAATACATTTTTACATAATATTATAATATAATTTGAATTCTCTTCTTGGTCCTTAACAAGGGATCCTTTCCAATATCTTCAATACATCACGGTGATCACGGAGAAGACAAAAACTAACCTAGAGACAAATCAAACATATCAGGAAGAACACACAAGCATTCATTCCCATCTCGGTTTGCACAATAGGTTCAACATTGAACCAGACTAGGAAGAAGGTGGATTTTTCCAATAGGAGACATCGGTCACAATACCACAACATAGCCCTTTTGAGGCTAAAACTCAAGAACTTCCATTCTTCCACAAATGCCCTTCCGAGGCCAATATCACAAGGATTTTCATTCTTTCATTTCTTCAATTTTCAAAGTTCCAAAACATGGTATGTGATGACAAGTAGGGGCCCATAACACCCTACCCTCTTTTCCTCTCTCATCATGAGAAGAGACTCTACACTATTGGGGTCGAATTAAAGCCCTTCCCCCATACATGGCCACTTCTTCCCTATCCAAGGGTGAGTAATGTCAAAACAACCCAAAAAATTCCTTCAAATTTCAATCAAAACATAAACAAAAAACATTCAAGAAAACATGTTTCAATCCCTCCCAAGCATACCCAACATACATACAAGCATACCAATGAAAACACTATAACTTATGCATGAACAAAACATAAACAACATGAGCAACATGAGCAAAAAGTGCTGAAGAATTCCTACCTTCACAATAGGGTTATGGCAAAATGAATAAGTTTGAGATGAGCTTCTCCTTCCTTCCCTTCAATCTTGAAATTTCCTCTCTAAAACTAGAGATTGGGTGAACAACCCAAAACCCTCTGAAAAAATCCTCTAAAAAGATTCTAAACTCAACCACCTGCCAAAAATAATAACTAATTCCCCCCCCCCCACCACTTTCTTAAAGCCCTAGAGACTTCTAACTCAACTAGACATAAGGTAGGCCTCAAGGTGGAGTTAAAGTTATCCAACTCATGATGGGACAATCAATGTTTGCACTAAAGCAAAAATGGGGTTTTTGAGTGACCACAAAAGTCAACAAAAGGGTTGGGGGGTGAAAAATGCTCCCAACCCATACCCATACCCTTTAGGTACTTAAATTTAATGATTTTAGGCCTTAAAGATTAATTAGGGACCTATCAAAAGCTTGGAAATTTTATGACTTACTAACAACCTTCCAAAATACAAATTACTCACTAATCTTGATTAAGATAATTAATCTTGATTACAAATTGATTAACAAAAAGGTCACTAATCTAATCCAACTTAGATCTTTAGGTTACTTAATTAACCCTAACTATCATGTTGGAATGCATATACAATTCACAAGTGTCAAGCAACACTATAAAAAAAATACTATTACAAAATATTAATATTTAAATATTACAAAATGATACATTCATTCAATCTACGACACAAATAAAATGTGAACAATAGGGTTTGCATCTTTCATCAAATTTAACCTTAGTTTCCACAATTGATACATAGGGCTCAATTTCATTTCTCTGTTAAATTTTTTGGCTAAAATATCCTGCACACTTATTGCACACATCAGTAGCTCAAGAAAATCACATATATTAAAAACCTATCTGGATAGTTACATAAATCAGAACATGAATCTTTCATAAAATCAACTATTTAATTCATTTCTACCCACATTTAATCATCTGAAATCACATAATCAATATAACATAACTCATTCATTAATTTAGATTAAAGTATCAGAATAATCATCATTAGGCATGCATACACCTAATCATCATAACAATACCAATTAAAGAATATTGAACTATCTAAAGCATAAAACTTAATCATTGAGGTACCAAAATCAACACCCTTATTATTAGGTGAAAATGCCTCGTATCTTCATTAGTGAAATTTAGTGCTTAAACAGTTGAGATAATGTAGTTCTTGAATTGCTGAGTATCTAAAACATGAATGAATCAGCTAATCTTAGTTTCTTTTAGGATAGTCACAATATAAGCATTACTTTATATCCATATCAATCTCCTATAACAATTCAACAAAGGAATTCATATTTGATAATTACATATGAGGAGGGTCCTTACACTATAGTTTTGTGGCAACAATTACTTACATAATCACATTCACAATCTAGTCGCCTCATGCTCCATTTGACAATTTACATGTAATATGCAGTTCACTGCTATCACTAAGTAATAAATAGGAGGAATTCATCAATCAAAGGGGGCAAAACTTTGGATGACTTCCTTTGGGTCCTTGGATGATCTTTTTGATATATTTAGATATGTATCCCAAATATTGATTTGAGAAGATGTACAATCCATCTAAAACCATAGTGGAAAACTAATTGCACAGCATAAATAGCTACACCCTAAAAAGTGTCTTCTAGTTGATGGTAGACAGCAAGGTGTAATTGAAATAATTTTATAGTCTAGATGGTGCTAATTTAAAAATCCTTCATGCTAAAAGCATCCTAATTTGGGTAGGAGGTATTTAAGGACTGCACCTTACTAGCCCAAAAACAATGAAAAAGAAAATTTTGACTATTTTGAAAAGAGCATTCTTGACTTACATAGAACAAAGACCTGTTTCTACTTTCTTCTTATTTCCAAAATACAAAAACATAACTAGCATCAAATTGCAATTGAAACAATTCCCTTGTCCATTGACATGATCCTGTAGGCTATGGTTTAGTTTAATGGTAAATTGTAATTTGACACACTAATCATCAAAATTACTAAGGTTCAGACCTAGATGCATGACATTATGAAAATTTAATAACAATACGTAGTCTAGGATTCAGTCAAGAAACATAATCTGGATGACTCAATTTTAGACCTTAGATGATCATAAGCAATTCAGTGTCCTCTTCAAATGATTCATAAGACTAATTTGTCAATTTAAAGGGGGAAAGAATTCTTTAGATGATCTAACTCCCTGACTTTGTATTATGTCTTTCAGATACATGCATCTATATACAAAAAGAAAAGAATAAAATGAGGATACATATCAATCGATCTAAGATCACATTGGGACAATGGATTATAATGCATCACAATGGATCATAATGTTAGAGTTTGAGGAATAACTATATCGAATATCTAAATTATGAGGATCAATCAAACTTGGTAAGAACATTTTAGAAAAACAAATTAGAAAGAATTAAAATAAACATACCTTAAGATAGCTTATTTTGCAAATTAGAGGTTGTTCTCTGGAGATTCTCTTGCAGATTTCAATGGAACTCATATTCTATAGTTTTCAATGCGTGAATGCAGAGGGAGTAGTGGGTTACAGATTGAGTTCGATAGCCAGGGGTGTGGGGGGTAGATTCAGCCACGTTAGCCCAATTCTTTTCTACCCCTACTATTCTTCGCCCTAGGCCTACATGCAGGGAGCCCAAGGATATGGAGCCAGATCTGCACAAAGTTGCCAAAATAAGAAAAGCCCACCTAACATGAATGAATCCCAATTTTGCTGCTACTTGCACTCATAACCACAAATGAATGAATTTTTTTCTATTTTACCCACAAATGAATGAAATATATTCTTTTTTTCTAACATTGAGTTGGTCAAAATTCAACTTGGGAAAACATAGGTTGGTCAAAATTTCAACCAAATCGGGCATAGAATTATTATTTTCAACCAATGTGGGAATAAAAACAAAAATAAAGAAGGAATCATAGCTTTGGTCAAGATTTTTGGTAGAAAAGCAAGTGCAAATGTACTAGTGTATTGTCACAGATGTGTCTAAAGATATGCTACCATGATGATCATTGCCATGTCTCAAATGGTCAAAAGATGGAGTTGAAAATAAACTATATGGAGGCCTATATGGATAAGTATGATCCATCTCCTATTCATAAAACCAAAATACATAAAATTATGCATGAATCAAAATTGAAGATAAGTTAATAACAGTGTGCACATAAAAATAGTACAAATTATTTTTCTTCAAAAGTTCATATCGTAGGTATTTCAGGTCGTGCCTTAGTGGTCGATGAATCGAGACCTATACAAACATCGAACTATGTAACAAATGACAATCCCTACAAAATTAGAATATGAGCACATGCTATTAAATTTGAGTTTTAATTACATTATTTATAGTGTAATTCAAAGTGCATACCATATGAGAGATGCCAACATCTGTAGGTCTTGAAAAAAGACTATACTACCTCCTAAGAGGGATAGTATCATCAATCCTCTATTATTTGAAAATCAAAATATATTAACATGGTTAATATGATTACACATATATGTAGAAAGTAAATAATTATTTACTTAATAAATTTTAATTAAATTTTTACCTGTTGCCCCTAACTGTATCCCTCTTCATGTTGAAGGTCAACAAATGATGACACATCAATATCATCACTAATATCACCATGAGCAGTGTATGCATCATCATCAAAATCAATGCCCTCAGCATCATGGCCATCATGTGTCACATCGATATCACTCTAGGTGCCTCTTCATATACCTCCACAAATGTTACAAATGTGTCCAAGTGGGTGAATATATGTCATCTGCATCCACTGCTCTACTAAATTGCCCAAAAGGGCACTCAATGAAGTAAGAGCAGATGACACTGCTCGATGATGGTGAGACACTAGGATAACTAGTGTAGGAAGAGGTACAAGAGGCTAAGGACGTATGTGATTCCTCATATCATTGCTCAACTTTTCCCCAGGCCTATCCTGAGGCATCCCTCTACCAACCACTTGAAATGATCTAATATCAAAATAATTGGGTTCCAAACCTATTTCAAACTTAGCACAAAGCTTCTTAACAAAGTAGGTGGGCACCTCGTGATTTGCATATGGTGGATGGACATATACCATCCACCACCTCTCCCGAAAGTGTGCTAATATACATAGATGTGTGCACCATCTAATAGAAATATGAGGCTTCTTCTTTCTAATCTCAAGACCTATCTTAGGGTTTACAAATATCTATTGAAATGTCCTTTATTTAATTTCAGCTAATGGACATCTCTATAGGATAGGCCATCAAAATAAAAGGCGTGCATGTTTTTCCTCCATAATCTAAAGCTATCAATTTCACTATCCAAATGCTCGATAGAGTGTATAATGCCTTGCATATCATCTGCAAGGCGAAGTAGGTGGGGCTGGTGGGGTCGGCCTCATGCTTGTATGAATATTGCACATGAGGTCGCAAAGATTGTACCTCATGCTCTCCGTTAAATCCTCTATGGTATGTGTTGGAGGAGGACTAGGTGGTTGTGGAGGTGGAGGTGGAGGTGGAGGTGGAGGTGGAGATGGAGGGGCGAGGGTGAGGGAGGGGGTGGGGGTGGGGGTGGGTCCATCAAATATAATCTACATATATGTTTAAACAACATAAAAAATCACAAAATTAATATTTGATAAAATAAACATAAAATATCAATTATATAAATGTACATCTTTAAAACCATGTATCAATTATATAAATAAAATTAAACACTTAAGTAAACTTTAATGTTAAGTCTAATTGAACATTATACCAAATTTAAGCCTAATCATAAAATAATACTCCAAAAAACTATTAATAAATCAACTTAAATGTGAATTCTAAAAATAACTTATATTTATGTTTAGGGTTATGCCTTAGTATTTACAATTAAGGTTTAATATTAAAACAATTAGGATTTAACATAAATAAGATTGTGGTTTGGGTTAAGATTTAGGGTTATCCATTTAGTGCTAGGTTTAAGGATTATGATTTTTAATTATGGTTAGGATTAAGATTACTTTCCATTATGGACGACTATTATGGTTACCTAGCTAGGGATCAAATATTAGGTTTAAGATTTGAAGTTACAATTAGAATTAGGGTTTAACATTTAGGATTAAGTTTATCATTTAAGAAGTGGGTTAGGATACTTGTATTAGGGTTTTGAATTCATGATTAGGGTTAGGTTTCTCATTTTTAATTATATAATGGTTTACATTTTAGGATCACATGCTAGGTTTAAGGATTATGATTTTCAATTATGGTTAAGATTGGGATAATTTAGTGTATAGTAATTTATATTTTAGCATTTAGGATAATTATTGAGCAATTAGGATCTACCATTTCTAATCATGGTTTGGCATTTAGAATTGGGGCTAAGGTAAAGATTATGGTATGGGTTTACACCATTAAATTATAAATATGATTAAGATTATGGTATGTATTTTCTATGAAACTTAATATGAGTGTTTAACATTTATATTTAGATATTTAGGATTATGCTTTAGCATTTATGGTTAAGGTTCAATATTAAAACAATTATGATTTAACATTAATAAGTTTATGGTTTTGATTAGGATTTGGGGTTATCTATTTAGAATTAGGGTAGAATAATTAACATTATTATTGGGGTGCAAAATATAAGATTTAGGATTATGACTACTATTTCAAGACTTATCATTTAAGATTAGGCATTAGAATTTAGAAATATGGTTTAGGTTAAGACTTGGGATTTATGGATAATAATTTTTTGGAATTATTTAGAATAACTGAGAGGGGAGATGAATCAATTATCAAAGGTCTAGATGTACAAATAAAACTTTTCATAGCTTAGTGAACCCATATCCATAAAACATTTTCATCATGCATGCATCCATTAGATTATATAATCACTTAAACTTGTAGGTTATTGTCAAATCAACTTTGCAGAAATGTAAACATGAAATATAACACATTTGACACATTGATTTAGCATGGAAACTCAATTTGGGAAAAACCACCAATAATATGCTACTCATTCTCACTCTTTTGAAGTGATTCCCTGTGAAAGGCCAACCCTATTAAAGGTTACAATGCACACTATTAAATGTGACCGGGTTAAAGGATTTCAATCACCCTGTTAGGAGTGTGTCTTGTTAGAGGACTTTAGATTATTCACTTGGAATGTCACCCAGTTAAAGGATTTACAAATGACTATTAGGTCAACCTTAATCCAAAGGATTTACCATAGATTGATACAATGATTAGAAAGTAATAGTAAGGCTTGATCTGATTCAACTTACAAATCCATTTTCAGTTTACAGACCTTTGTTTCAGTCCTCCATTCTACTTGGCTTTCACACATATTAGTCTGATAGCTTGTTCACCCTTCAAGCATCCATACCTTTAAGCCTTATTTCTTTGCTTTTCTCTTAGGTCACTGAATAAAGCAATACCCTAAACTCTTTGTCTTCCTTAGGTTCTCACACATGACAACCCTTGCTTCCGACTAGTCATCTCTATAAATAGAGAATTAAGATATTTTTTCATTCATCCCCTATTGTCCATTTTAGGCTTAGGCTAGATTAGGTAGGATTTGATGAATCTACTCCTTATTTCATTTCATTCCCTTCTAGAAACTTCTCCTTCAATCCTCTTTGAATTCACCTTAAAATGATTCATCTTGAATTTGTGCCACCAGCTCATCAAGAATATCTTCCACATGGTTCACACAATCCAAGAAACCTAACTTGTCAACTCAAATTCATCAAATTCTTGATCTTCCTCATAATTCTAATAGTTAGCATTAACTAGATTCTAATGCTTATCACATACTGTGTTGCTCAACATCCACTGTCAAAATATTTGACATGGACTAAACTTTACT
Organism: Cupressus sempervirens; assembly: GCA_028749045.1. Taxonomy (NCBI): domain Eukaryota; kingdom Viridiplantae; phylum Streptophyta; class Pinopsida; order Cupressales; family Cupressaceae; genus Cupressus; species Cupressus sempervirens. The sequence continues at coordinate 816,412,410 of CM053787.1, forward strand.
GGTGCTCGATATCAACTAAACTTTACTCGGCTTACATTGTTTCACTTGGCTTACACTAAAAATTGACTTTTTTCAGCTCCAACCAATTTTCTACTTAGCTTTCACTAACTTTTCTTGGCACCTACTGTACAAAATATTAAGCTTGGCAGCAAACTTTGTTTAACCTGTTCTTCTAAACTTAAATAGTGTAACCATCCTTTTCAACCTTAAGTAGATTATCAATGTATAATATCACTATCTTAACTAATCCTTGTACTCTTTTTCCATATCATAACTCAACCTTTCCTCTACATGATATTGTCACCTCATTTGATCAAATCCTCTTCATCAATCAAACAAATGATAGTACTTGAATCATATAAGAAATTGTCTTACTAGCAAACAGAAAGTTTGAAATCAGTGACAAAACAATAATTGAAACACGTTTATCATACTTGTATCAATCTATTTTCAACAATCTCCCTCTTTGGCATTGATAGAAAACCAAACTGACCAAACTTAATCAATATAACCAAAAAAATATGAGAAAATAATAATAATTCCTTGTATTGAAATCTCTCCCTCTATCAGCAACTTACTTCTTTTGAATAAGTTGCAAAATTTTGTTCTAATCAATAGACAATCAATCAACTCATCCCTATGACTCCCTCTCAATTACTTCTCATATCTCCCTCACCATTATCTCCCTCTTACTAGGTAGATGTAATCAGTGGGTACACTTTCTCCCTCTGAGTAGATATTCCATAGTTTTGTGTCTTCTATCTGGATTTCTCTCTCTTTTCTCCTCAGATTTTCTCTTTCTCTAATCTTAATGAATTGTTATTTATAATCTCCCTATTTGACAATAATGCCAAATACTTTTCATCTTAATATGCAAATATGAACATTTTTAATTTCTCCCTCAGTCACCTAGCTTGTGACTAATTTGTAACTCCAAGTCTTTGATTACTTTAGGCAGCCCCTAAAGTAAGATGCATTGCATCATAGTGTAACATATGTCAATCAACTTGTTTGATGCAGGGTACTCTTCATGCTTCTTAGATAGCCTTTGATAGGGGAATCACCCCTAGTTTACCTCTTAGATACTCATGAGCATCCTTAGGTAATGCTTTTGTGAAGATATTAGCAATTTGTTCTTTTCTATTAACATATTCCATCTTCACCTCTTTGTCTTGAACTAATTCTCTCATGTAATGATACTTGATTACAATGTGCTTAGTCTTTGTGTGCATCATGGGGTTCTTTGATATATTGATAGCACTTATATAATCATAATAAAGTATCACAGGTCCAGTGATTTCCTCCTTCACACCTTTGAGTAGTTGTTTGATCTATACAATCTTTGTACAATTTACTATGGCAATAACATATTCAGCTTCAGCAATAGATTGAAAAATGTAGATTCATTTCTTGCTAGTCCATGTAACCAGCCTTTTGCCTAAGAAAACTGCTCCTCCACTAGTGCTCTTTCTGCCATCAATATTTCTAGCCCAATCAGCATCAATGTAGGCTCTCAATTTAAATTTTTCATTTTTCTTATAGTATAGACCATGGTCCTTTGTTCATTTCAAATCTCTCATTATTCTCTTAATAGCCATCAAATGATTCTCCTTGGGATTAGCAAAGAATATTGCAACTATCCCTATAGATAATGCAATATCAGGTCTATTGTGTAGCGTAAGATTTTACAATCTAAAGCTGCAAAATAAATGAAGAATCTTGCTAAAAGAAAAGGATACTAATTATAGAAATAGAAAAAAAACACAAAGCTAAATAAGAATGAAATTCTATTGATCATTGATTGTTAAATCGATATATAAAATGCATAATTTATATACAATTAACTCCATTGAATAAGAGTAATTTAGGGTAAACGATTGGAATTATCAGCTAACTAAATGATATTGATCTATTAATAACAATTGGATCTTCAGTTATGCATGAAGAGAGCCACCACCAAAAATTATCAAAACTGCCAGTGAATTGCTTATTGAAACTAAATAGAACTACTAGTTGGAATTAATTACCAGCACCCCCCCACCCCCTTAATTCTAACATGGAGAAAATAGGAATCTAAGGAGAGGAAAGAGGGAAGACCCAGTAGGAATAAAACTCCCCCTCAAAATAGATGCTAATAAAGCAATAAAAGTACCAAGCTATTATTTCTTTCACCCCAAGAATATTTCCAAGAAAGTGAAATGGAGGAGAAGATAGATCCCTCCATGGTGTGTAGTGAATGGTAGAAGCTTGACACTATATGCAGAAGGTGGTCCATGATCTTCAAATAACATTCTTCCCTTTAGGAAGGAACATAAATGAATATGTATGAATAAAGTCTCCCCAATCTTGAAAGAAATATGTAGAAGAAATTTTAGAATGTACGATGCCTCTGAAAACTACTCCATGGTCTCCGTATAGATCTTGAAATGGCTAGAATATTTTAGAAACTATTGTAGAACATAATCAAAAGACATATTTATCTCCTCAGAAGGCAAATATATCTCCTCAAAATGTTGTGTAAATGTATCCAAACTCATATCAATCCATGAAGAATGACCATGTAGAGAAGGAAGAAGAGGGATAGAAGGTTCCCTCATAGTGACTGAAGAAGAATCACCTTCATCAAAGAGAAGATGTATGAAATCAATACCATTATCTAGATCCAAAATGAGGGATTCTACAAACAAAAATAATATGTCTGATAGAAATATATCTCAATGAACTGAATCCAAAAGACACAATAGATCCTGCTACAAAGAAACACTGGAAACTTTCAATGAAGCAACTCTAATCTCTGAAGAGACAACAAGAGCACTAGGGTTATCAATAAATTGATCATCCAAGAAGGATGTTTCCATACAAGATGGGGCAACTAAGATCTTAGCATCATCCATAGAAGCCTATTTATCTAAGGAATCATCACTTTCAAATGGAGAGTCAATGTCTCCATACAATTGTCAGATGATAGTCCAAGCAATGAAAGGGCACTCTATGTGCTCTATATGATATAAAATATCCTTAGAAATAGTAAGACATATTAGTCCATAAACAATATCATTACTATTAAACCATACAAATTTTTGTTCATACTCACTTGGTTTAGAAATGTGTCCAAGGAGATAGGGCATTAGATCTTACTCAATGCAATGATCCTTTATCCCTTTTTCCAAGATAGATTTTTTTTTAAGGTTAGCTTGACAACAGATGGATAAAAATATGTACTAAACATCATTGATATCCCCCAAAATGGAACTTTAATATTTCAATTTTTGGTTACAAATAGAAACACATTAGCAACCCCCAGTCTAATGAAAAAAAAATCATCCAAAAAAAAAGAGAGAGCTTTGCTCTACACTACCTGCAAAAAAAATAATACTTCCTCTTCTAGCTCCCTATGCTCTGATACCATGTAAGATTTTACAATCTAAAGTTGTAAAATAAATGAAGAATCTTGTTGAAAGAAAAAGATACTAACTACAGAAATGGAAAAAAAATATAAAGCTAATTCAGAATGAAATTCTATTAATCATTGGTTGTTAAATCGACATATAAAATGCATGATTTATACACAATTAACTCTACTAAATAAGAGTCATTTAGGATGAAAGATCAGGGTTATTAGCTAACTGAAGGATATTGATCTGTTAATAACAATTGGATCTTCAATTATGCATGAAGACACTTACCACCAAAACTTATCAAAACTGCCAGTGAATCACTATCAAAGCTAAACAGAACTTCCAGTTAGAATTAATCACCAAAATGTACTACATATATTGTAATTTACCAATCATAGACATGTACAATATTTGATTCACCTCAACTAAATCATCATTCTTTGACAATTTATGTCCTATCACCATAGGTGTACTCACTAGCTTGGAATCCTCCAGTCCAAAAAAAAATCAATATCTCATTAACATACTTTAATTGAGTGATCTATATACCATATTTCATTTAATGTACTTGAAAACCCAAAAAAAAAAAATGTGATCTCTCCAAAAATAAACATCTCAAATTCTTGCTTCATTTCATTCACAAAAGCCTTACATAAGTATCTTGACCTCCAAATATGATATCATCAACAAAAATTCAGATAACAAAATACCTTTGCCTTTCTCTGTCTACAAGTATAGATTGTTGTGATCAGTCCTTTCAAATCCACTCTTCACAAGATAATTATGAAGCCTTTCATACCATGCTCTTGGTGCTTGCTTCAAATCATATAAAGCTTTGTGTAGTCTACATACCATGTTTTTGGTGTTAGCATCAACAAATCATTTTGGCTATTTTATACAAACCTCTTCCTCCAATATACCATTCAGAAATGCAAACTTAACATCCATTTGATAAACTTTGAAACCTTTGATTGCAGAGTAAGCAAGAAGAGTTCTCACTCCTTCTAGTCTTGTAATAGGGGCAAATTTTTCTCCATAATCCCTTCTTCTTGTGCATATCCTTTACAAACTAATCTTTCGTTACTCTTTGTAACTTCACCATTTTCATCTAACTTGTTTCTATATACCCACTTGGTACCAAGCACATTTTTATCTTCTGGCTTAGGAACTAGAGTCCATGTCTTATTTTTCTCAATTTGTTCAATCTCTTCTTTAATGGCTCTACTCCAGTCCACATCTTCTAAGGCATATTTTATTGTTTTAGGTTCTTGCATGCTTAGAAAACATGTATCATTTGTCAAATTTTTCCTTGTCATTGGTCTAGCATCTTTATCTCCAAGGATTTGTGCAGTAGGGTGATGTCTATTGACATACTTAAAGAATCTTGGTTCGGCTCTAGTTTCTTCATTTGGTCTCTCAACTTCTAAATCACTATGTACATCTTTTTCATGTAGTTCAACATCTCTTTCATGTACACTAATCCTAGAATAATAATGTGCCTCAACTTCATTCTATAACTCAGCACATGAATGTAGCTTGGTTCCTAAATGCAACTCGAGATTCATAATATGTGACTCGACAGCCACTGAAACTTGTTGTTGGTTTGAAACTTCATTTGTAGCATATTCTTGAATAGGCATACCTTCATAAAAGTATACAAATAATTTGTATTCTTCTATTTCCTTCATAGGTTCAGCCTCGTATACTTTTGTATATTCATCAAATTCCACATTTTCAATTTCCACAACTTTGTTAGTGTTAGTATTTAAACACTTATGAGCTTTGCTTCTTTTGTAGTAACTAAGAAATATATCTTTTTCACTTTTTGCATCTAGTTTTCCATTTCTAAAATCTTTTAAAAATATAACACTTGCTTCTAAATACCTTAAAATATTTTACATTGGGTGAGTATCCATACCATAGTTCAAAAGGATTGAATGAGCACCTTTCTTGACTTACACATAGTTCAAGGTATAGACATATGTACTTACATCTTCTCTCCAGTATTTCAAAATAACATTTTTCTCTATCATGAGTTTCCTAGCATAGTCCATTACAGACCTATTCCTTCTTTCAACAATTCTATTTTGTGGAGGGGTTCTAGGAGCAAATGTCTATCTTTTGATTCCTCTGTCATTACAAAACATCTCAAACTCATTTGATGTAAATTCTCCTCCCCTTTCAAATCTCAAAAATTTCAAGCTTTTACCTATTTCTTTCTCAATTCTTGTTAAGTAACACTTAAACATTTGGAAAGCATCAAATTTTTGTTTAAGAAACATAACAGTCATCATTCTAGAATAATCATCAACAAACAGCATAATGTACTTATCTCCTTTGTATCTTTGCACTTCAATTGGTCCACACAAATCAGTATGAAAAATTTCTAATATTCCTTTAGAGGTATGAGTCTTACTCTTAAAACTTGACTTAGTCATTTTGCCTAACTGACATTGTTTGCAAATTATATTGTCAAGATTCTTCAACTTAGGAAAATCTCTAACTCTCTTCATGTTACTGATACTAACCAAGTTATCAAAATTAACAAGACATAACATCTTGTGCCAAAGCCACACATCATCAAATTCTACACCTAAACAAGCAGCATCCTCCATATCTAATGCAGGAGCATCTTGGGTTTGCTTGCAATACTACATGTTTGGAGGGATTTTGGTTAAGTGTTGTGGAGCCTAGCGGATACTAGGAGCTCAACATGATCTGGGAACTCAGCATAGTCTTTGATTACTTGTCATGGTCTAGGAACTTGGCATGGTCTTTAGTTACTCGGCATGATCTAGGAACTCATCATGTTTTTGGTTGCTTAGCATGGTCTAGGGACTCGGCATGGTCTTTGGTTGCTCGGCATGGTCTATGGAGCCTGGCCTTGCTTAGGAATTTGGTGCCTATTGCAGGCCATGTAATTAATTTTCCACAATGAGTTAGAGGATAAAAATTTTAGGTATTAAATATGGTCTAGATTACTAACTATAGTTTGAAGCTTGAGTTCTAATTCAATCAGAGCTGGGAGATATCATGATTTTACTCAAATATCAATTTTGGGCATTTAATTGCCGTTGTAGGCCAACTTGTAGCATTTAATTTATGTATTTGTATTTAATTTGTGTTTTGGACCAACTTGTGGCTTATATTGGTATAATTAGGGGTTGTGGGGAAGTCTTTTGGCATTATTCATCCATCTTGGAGAAGAGGAGGAGCTAGAAGAGCGAGTTTTGAGAAGAGATAGTAGTTGCAGCTTAGAAAACAAGGAGATTGTTTGGTGGGCTTGCGAGCATAAGTTGAGATCTTCCTTGGGGGTTTCTACCAGAGTGTGAATATAGACTAACTAGGGTTTGGATTGGATCTTGAAGAATCTTTTAGAACTATTACTTGATTTGTATTTGGCCATAATCGGGAAGGCCTTATAGCCTAGCACATTGAATGTAATTAGTTATATTTATGAATAATTATTGTGATTTGGTATTAGATCTTGCATTTTTTTTTATCTTTCATTGTGTGGTTATTTTTTGGGGGCTAGGAAATCTCCTTTGGGGATTCTCCTACCTTGCGCTACATCAAGTGGTATCAGAGAAAAGGTTGTTTCTAAGTGTGTAGATAGATCACCGAAGCTAAGGCAGTTTGCACTAGGACTTGGGTTGAAGAAGGTTGATCTTGTGGCTAATTGATCTTCTAGATCGGTGGATTTTTTGCTTAGGGTTTGCTAAAAATTTTGAAAATAATATTGGACCTTGGGGTGATTTTTTATCTTAGTGATACTGTAGAAGAACAGGTCTTGGAGAAGATGAGAGCAGAATTTAGATCTAAGATCGCATTGATGAAGAGTGACATGATTGCTAAAATTGTAAGTGCTTTAGGTGGTGTACCTAGACATGTGGGTACTAAAGATGGTTATGAGGAAGTTGTTGAAGACTTTGAATTTTCTAAATCAAGTAGTGAGGCTAGAATTAATCATATAGAGAGACCTATGGGAGCTAGGGCTAGTCAGTTTGCTAGACTTGGATCTCAATTGAAGCTGAAGCATAAGATGGAGGTTTCTAATTTTTTGGGTACTTTGAATTCTGAAGACCTAATTGATTGGATTGGTGAATTGGAAGACTACTTTGAGCTTGAGGATATTGAGAATCCACTCAGAGTAAGGTTGGCACAAGCTAAGTTAAAGGGACTTTTTTCTCTTTGGTGGAAAGAACTATTAGGATTAAACCACGAACATAAATAATAATTACATGCAAATATAACCAATATCAAAAAATAATAGATCGCACAAAAAAGAATACAAGACACCAAGATTTAACGTGGTTCATCCAAACCTTGGGCTATGTCCACCAAATAGCAAGTCCAATATTTTTACGATCCAATGATTACAACCTGATTACAATTTGTAATCCCTTACAACTCAATACTGCCACAAGAACCAATTTCGCATCACCTTATGAAATAATCACTAACCCTAAGCCCTTTTTATAAAAGTATTAAACTGCTTTAGGATTATAATTAATAATTACATGTCAGCCCAAAATCTTGATAAAATAAGGCCAAAAAAATAAATTTACCCCAAAGAATTTATGAAGTATGTACAATACTTTCCTGATCAGTCACAACAAACTAACAAGAACTATAAAGAGATAGAGAAGAGGAAGGTGAAATGAAGATCACTAGAAGGAAATTGATGGTGACTAAGTAGAAGGCTAAGTTCATTCCTACTAATTATGAACTTGAGTTGTTTAAAAAGTTGCAAAATCTAAAGTAGAAGGATATGACTATGAAAGATTATACAGAGGAGTTCTACAAGTTGACTATTTAGTCTAGGCATTGAGAATTGTCAAAAGAGAAGGTAGCTTGATATATTAATGGTTTGATATTCAATATTTAGGATGAGGTTGGTATGCTAAATATTCCTTTAGTTGAGGATGCTCATCAGTATGCTTTGAAGGTAGAGGAGAAGCTAAAGAGGAAGAATCAAGCTAGTTCCCAAGGGAGGGAGAAATAGGATAGTTTAGCATAAGCTAAACCAAAAGTAGAAGGTGAACCAAAACCTATTGATCAAAAAAGGAGGACAGGTGGAGGTGTGTTCAAAGGTAATTATTTCAAGTGTGGTCGAGAAGGACATAGATCTTTTGAATGTCCAATTGGGAGGACAACTACTATTGTGAATGAGTTTGAAGTCTAGGATAGTCAACCTGAGCAAGGAGAGAGTTTTCTGGCTCGGCGAGTATTAGTTGGTGAGAGGACATTGGATTCTTGTCAGAGGACTAGTTTGTTCAAAACTCATTGTAAGTCTGGTGGTAAAGTCTGCAAGGTGATTGTGGATGGTGGTAGTAATGATAACCTTGTTGCTAAAGAGATGGTTTAGAAACTTGGTTTGAAGAGAATGAGACATCCTTGTCCTTATAGGATTGGCTGGTTAAAAGGTGAGCACACTTTGGAAGTGAGGGAGTAATGCCTTGTTGATTTCTAGATCGGGCAGTATAAGGATCAAGTATTGTGTGATATTATGGATATGAATAGTTTCCATGTGTTGCATGGCAAACCTTGGAAGTATGATTGTAGAGCCATGCATGATTGTGTTAGGAATGTGTTTACTATTAAGAAAGGTGGTAGGAAGTTTTTCATAATTCCTGTGCAGAATGAAGAGCTCAGTAGGAGGAATTGAAGTATTGGCAGTCAAGTTAAGTTGGAAAATTTTGAGAAGGTTGGAGATTAGCATGGAAAGAAGACTTATGTAACACCTTTGGTAGATGTGAAGAAGAAGAAGAAAAAGAAGGGAAAGAGTGTGCAAGTTGAAGACTTGGAGGATGTGTATGTGAAGAACCAGTTTGGGATTTATGTGCTGAATCCCAGAAGATGTTCTTCCAATTACTAGAACATCTTTTCAAATGTAGGGTGCCTAATGTAGGAGCATCTTGGGTTTTTTCACAATCCTACATGTTTGGAGGGATTTTGGTTAAGTATTGTGGAGCCTAGCAGATTCTAGGAGCTCGGCATGGTCTAGGAACTCAGCATAGTCTTTGTTTGCTTGGCATGGTCTCAAAACTTAGCATGGTCATTGGTTACTCAGCATGGTCTAGGGACTTAGCATGGTCTTTGGTTAATTAGTATAGTCTGGGAACTCAACATGGTCTTTGGTTTCTTGGCATGGTCTGGAGACTTAGCATGGTCTTTGGTTGCTCGGCATGGTCTATGGAGCTCAGCCTTGCTTAGGAATTTGGTGCCTATTTTAGGTTGTGTAACTAATTTTCCAAAATGATTTAGAGGATGAAAATTTCAAGGATTGAAGAGGGACTAGAGTAATACCTATAGTTCAAAGCTCAAGTTTTAATTCAATTGGAGCTATGAGATATTGCGATTTTAATCAGATATTGATTTCGGGCATTAATTATTGTTGCAAGCCAACTTGTGGCATTTAATTTATGTATTTGTATTTAATCTATGATCTAGGCTGACTTGTGGTTTAGATTGGTATAATTAGGGATTGTGGGGAAGATTGTGGGGAAGTCTTTTAGCATTATTCATCCATCTTGGAGAAGAGGAGTAGCTAGATGAGCAAGTTTTGAGAAGAGCTAGTAGTTGAGGCTTGAAAAACAAGGAGATTTCTTGGTGGGCTTGCGAGCACAAGTTGAGATCTTCCTTGGGGGTTTCTACTAGAATGTGGATCTAGAATAGCTAGGGTTTGGATTGGATCTTGAGGAATCTTGTAGAACTATTACTTGCTTTGTATTTAGCCAAAATCGGGAAGGCCTCACAGCCCATCACATTGCATGTAATCAATTATATTTATGAACAATTATTGTGAGTTGGTGTTAGATCTTGCATTGTTGTTTATCTTTCATTGTGTGGTTATTTGTTGAGGGCTAGGACATCTCCTTTGAAGATTCTCCTACCTTGCACCACATCAATATCAAGGTAGAATATATTACCTCTAGTTTGATCACCTTTTCCATCAGTATCATCTATCCTAGTAATCTTGTTTTCAAACTCAACCTTACATCCTAAATTATTTAATAGTGACACACTCAACAAGTTATAGTTAAGTCCTTCAACATAGTAATCATTGTCACATGAAATTTTTTTTGTGAACTTGATAGAACCTTTTCCTTTTATCAGACATGGTGCATTATTCCCAAAACTTACACTATTTCTATCATAATAATTCAAGGTAATGAACTTACTTTTATATCTAGTCATGTGATATGAACACCCATTGTAAATGATCCATCTGTCATTTTTGTTCACACAAGACACTAGTCTAGTTGCCTCATCCTCATTAGATTCATCCTTCATTGCAACATACACCACTTCATCATCATCATCATTAGATCCATCTTTTGTTTCCTCATCAACAATGTAGAAAGACTTCTTGCCTTTGTCTTTGTAATATTTGGTGTCTTCATCTCTTCTACTTTTGTACTTGTGACCACCTTTGTAATTATTTTTCTCTAGACATCTAGTAGCAATTTGACCAACCTCATTGCAATTGAAACACTGTTGGAAATATACATGGAGTAACTGATCCACAAATCTCTTAGGTGTCTTATAAAACTAGTTACTGCTATCACTTCGTAGCCACATAGAAAAATGTTATAACTCAGTAGATGTACTGTGTGTTATCTTTAACAAAATTTAAATATTCACAAAGATTTAACATGCATGCATGAAAGAAAATAACATGAACATGAGAGACACCAAATTTAATGTGGAAACCCAATATGGGAAAAACCACCAAGTAACTAGCTACTAATTTTCACTCTTCTGAAGTGAGCCCTATTAGGAGCCAACTCTGTTAAAGGTTATAAAACACACTATCAGGTGTGACCTTGTTAAAGGATTTAATCACCCTGCTAGGAGTGGCCTTGCTAGAGGACTTTAGAATAATTCAATAGAACTGCCCACCTTGTTAGAGGATTTACAAAATGACTATTAGAACAACTCTATTAAGAGATTTACGAATCGCTGCTACAATGGTGAGAAAGTAACAATGAAGTGACCTGAATAAGATGCAACTAAACTTTGTTGATATAGATCTCTATTCTGCTTCACTATATCCTATCTAATCGAATACAACTTTGCTGCTCCTCAAGGATATCTTATCCTTCTTCAAAATTCACTCACACTTTCCTCTTCACGCAATCAACTCACTTGCATGCTCGCTCATTCATACTTTAGAATTCACATCTTAACCTTTTATTTATACTTTACAAATTGTCAAGTGGGCTCATTTACAAGTTACAATTACCAATAATCATTACATCAGTCGGCTACAATTATTACATAAAAAAATTAAGCTTTATTTCCCAAAACAATGATATCCTTCATTGGTCGACCCTGCTCGTTAAACACTACTCTAGAATTGATTTCCAGTGTTAACCAACTAAAGCTCCATAAACAATACAAACTCTACAAAATTCCTTTGGAGACTGAGTAAACTCAGTAAACACTTACTTTCCTTCACAAACCTTGTAAGCTTGGTAGAAATTGACTTCTACCACAGAAACCTTCAACACCTGAATGAGCTCGGTAGAAACTATAAATCACTTTATTGACCAACTAAGCTCGTTAGACTTTGGAATTTTCTTTGCTGACCAACTGAGCTTGATAGACTCTGTCTGATAACTATTATGACATTTTTGTAACATCAAAGACAACACACAATTGAACAATTGTATCCAACAATCTCCCTCTTTGGCATTGATGGCAAGACAACATGTCATAGTAAATGAAATTTGAAAACAAGTCTTTTTTTGACAAAACATTTCTCCCGCTTAGATTTTATGTCACAATCTTCTCAAATAATCTCCCTCTATAAAGGAATTACATAGCTTATTTTCAAATAGAAAACTCTCCACAAACAAATTCAAATTTCAAAAAGATATGGCAATATACTCTCCCTCTTTGACAACACATGCCAAAGACAACACAAACCAAATGAATAACAATGTACCTTAAGTACTGATTCATATGCAATATTTTCATAATTATGCTACATCAACTGATAGATCTTCAACTTGGTACCTATTGATGCATCACTAAAATTTTATTTTAGTGAGCTTTAGATAGGGGAATGACCCTTAGCTTACCTCTTAGATACAAGAATGCATCCTTAGGTAATGGCTTGGTGAATATGTCAGCAATTTATTCTTTTGTATGGACATATTCCAATCTAATCTCCTTATCCTGCACCAATTCTCGGACAAAGTGATACTTTATTGCAATGTGCTTGGTTTTTGAATGCATCACTAGATTTTTAGATATGTTGATTGCACTTTTATTGTCACAAAACATAACCACAGGTTCTTTGATCTCCACCTTCATGCCTTTCAATAATCATTTAAACCAAACAATATTAGAATAGTTCACTACTACAGCAACATACTCTGCTTCTGCTATAGATTGGGATGTACAATTTTGCTTTTTACTTGTTCAAGAAACTAACCTCTTTCTAAGAAAGAATACTCCTCCAGTTGTACTCTTTCTATCATCAATGTTTCCTACCCAATCTACATCAGTAAACACTTTCAAGTCCAGATTGCCTCCAAATTTGTACCATAATCCATAATCTTCAATGCCTTTCAAGTATCTCATGATCTTTTTAATTTCCATCATGTGGTTTTCTCTTGGTTTTGTTGAAAATCTTGCTACAATACCAATTGCAAGAGTAATGTTTGGCCTTGTATGAACTACATACTGCAACTTTCCAATCATTGATCTATACAAGGTTTGATCTACCTCTTTTGATTCATCATCCTTGGTAAGCTTTAGTCCAGTGCATATAGGAGTTCCAACTAGTTTACAATCATTTATGCCAAACTTTTTGAGTATCTCCTTGATGTATTTGGACTTAGTGATGTAGATACCATTCTTACTTTGCTGAATTTAAAGACCAACAAAGAATTTGATCTCACCAAACATTGACATCTCAAATTCCTTATTCATTTGTTCTGAGAATTCTTTACATGGATCATCATTCCCTATAAACAAAGTATCATCCAAAAATATTTCTTCCAAAATAATTTTTTTATCTGGTCCTTCCTTGATATACAAGCTACTATTATCATTAGTTCTCTGAAAACCAATCTGAATAAGATAGTTATGCAATCTTTCATACCATGCTCTAGGGGCTTGTTTTAGACCATACAATGCTTTGTGTAATTTGCAAACCATGTCTTTCTTGTCTGGATCAACAAAACCTTTAGGTTGTTCAATGTAGACTTCTTCATCCAAAATACCATTGAGAAATTCTAATTTGACATCCATCTAATATACCTTAAATCCTTTGTATGCAGCATATGCAAGTAAGGTCTTGACACCTTCCAGTCTTGCAATAGGAGCAAAAGTCTCTCCATAGTCTATTCCTTCTTCTTGAGAATAGCCTTTATATACTAGTCTAGCTTTGTTTCTTGATACCTTACCATCTTCATTCAACTTATTTCTAAATACCCATTTAGTTCTAATCACATTTTTGTCTTTAGGCCTAGGTACAAGAGTCCATGTTCTGTTCTTCTCTATTTGCTTTATCTCTTCATTCATAGCCTCAATCTAACTTTCATTTTCTAATGCATCTTTGACATTTCTAAGTTCAAAATCAGCAAGTAAACAAGTACCTTTTAGCTTACTTCTTGTCATAGTACCTTCAGATTTGTCTCCAATAATCTAATATGGTGCATGATGTCTCCTAACATACTTGGCTAATACATATTCCTTTTCTTTTGACTGAGTTCCACTGTCATCATTTTGAATTTTAGTTTCTAGCTCTGGCTAATCTGACTATTGCTCAGGTCCTTTAGACTCACTAGGCATTGGCTTGGTAGCATCTGAATGTGACTCAGGGTCCTGCAACTCAGTTTGAACTTCTTGCAACTCGGTTACTGAAGACTCGTGAGTAGAAGATTTCTGATTGACAAATGTATCTGACACTATATTAGGTTCAATGAAAACAAATCTTTTGTAATCCTCTGGTTCCTTTTTGTTTTCTTCTTTAGTCCTTTTGGAAAATGCATCAACTTTCACATGTGCACTTTCTATGACTTTGTGAGTAGACAAATTCAAACATCTATATGCCTTACTTTTGCAAGAATATCCCAAAAATATGCCTTCATCACCCTTCACATCAAATTTTCCTTTTCTAGATTCTTTCAAAATATAACATTTACTTCCAAATACTTTTAGATAACTTACATTGGGTTTATAGCCATACCATAACTCATAGGGGGTTTTGAATGAGTCCTTCTTCAACTATACTTGGTTCAAGGTATGAACTATAGTGTTGATAGCTTCCTTCCAGTATTTGATAGAAATTTTCTTTTCAATCATTAGATTTCTTGCACAATCCATGATAGATCTATTCCTCCTTTCAGTTATTCCATTCTACTTGAGAATTCTAGGAGCTGATACCTATCTTTTGATTCCTCTTTCAATACAAAAGTTATTGAACTCATGGGAGATGAATTCACCACCTCTGTCTGATCTTAAGCATTTCAGTCTTTTCCCTATTTCCTTTTCTACTCTGGCTAAATACCATTTGAACTTCTCAAATGCTTCTGATTTCTCTCTCAAATACATGAAAGTCATCATTCTAGAGTAATCATCAAAAAAAAGAATGAAGAGCTTTTCTCCAGTATAGCTCTCAATTCCAACGGGTCCACACAAATCAGTATGCACAATTTCCAAAACTTTTTCAAACTAATAGTTTTTGCTTTTATAGCTAGTCTTTCCCATCTTACCGATCTGATAATTCTTGCATAGACCAACCTCAGGTTTCTTTATATTAGGAATGCCTCTTACTTTCCTAAGTTTTCTTATTTTCACCAGATTATCAAAGTTCACATGACATAACCTTCAGTATCATAACCAAATTTCTTCAACTTGAGCAATAAAACATGAACATTCACCAAGTTTAAGATAGGATAAGTTACCTTTTGTCTGTATGCCTGATCCAATCAGCTTTCCTTTTTCATTTAGTAGTCTTGCTTTTCCATGCATGAATTCCACCTTGAATCCATTATTGATTAGATGTGCCACACTCAACAGATTGTGTTTTAGTCCTTCAACCCAATAGGAATTATCACATACAAGCTCTTTGGTTAGTGAGATTATTTCTCTTCCTTCTATGCAGCAAGGTTCATTATTACCAAACCTCACACTACCACCATCATAGTCTTCAAATTATTCAAACTTCATTTTATCACTAGTCATATGATGTGAACAACCACTATCTATGATCCATGTATCATTTTTGCTCACATGAGAGATAAGTGCCATCTTATCTTCCTCAACATTATCAGATTCATCTTTTACAACAATGCTATTGTCAGAATCCTTAGAATCCTTAGCCATGAA
The DNA here is from genome assembly GCA_028749045.1 of Cupressus sempervirens. Classification (NCBI taxonomy): domain Eukaryota; kingdom Viridiplantae; phylum Streptophyta; class Pinopsida; order Cupressales; family Cupressaceae; genus Cupressus; species Cupressus sempervirens. Next base: position 816,428,156 of record CM053787.1, read on the forward strand.
ACATGTTTTCTTACCTTTTTCCTTGAATGATTTGAAGTCCTTCTTTCCATTGCACTTGTGACCTCTCTTCTCATCCTTGTTTTGCTTGTTTGGGCACCTAGTAGCAATATGACCAATTTCCTCATATGAAAAGTAGATTAAAGGAACTTTACCTTTGTATTTTCCTTTGCCTCTAGAATATTTCCTTGCTAGTAGAGCTTCAACCACCTCAAGATCACTGTCAGAACTCTGTTCTAATTCTTCTTCACTTTCTAATTGAGAATCTTTTATCTTTTTTCCTTTTTCTTTAAGTGAAAGCTTGGCTTCAAATGTCGATTCAATGTTCTTGGAAGCTAGAACATAGTTGTCATAGTTATCTAGCTCAATGTAATCAATCTTCCTACTATGGCCTCTAAATTTATCTTATGATTTGCTTCACATCTTCTTTCTTGAATTGCAAAAACTCTAATTGCATAAATGGGAAGCAATGTTCTAAGAAATTTACTTACAACTATTTCTTCTTTGATATCTCCTCCAGAAGCTTTGATTGCACTGATGCTTGCTTTGACTCTTTCAACATATTTGGCAATGTTCTCATCATCTCTCATCCTCATCTGATCAAATTGTCCTCTTAGACTTTCTACTTTGGCTCTCCTTACATTATCATCACCTCCATAGATTTCCTTCAGCTTGTTGCACATTTCAAAGGCAGTTTTGTAGTCCTTGATATCATCAAATTCTTCATAGCTTAGGGTTGATGCAATGTCTATCATCATGGTGTTATGAGTCTTCTTCTCAGTAATGTCATTGATAGATAGTGTACTAGAAGGAGTTGCATATGTTTCATCAAGATATTTCAGTCTTGTATCTCCAATGGAAGCCAGATGGATTCTCATGAGACCTTGCCATGTTGAAAAGTTATCCCTATTAAGCCTTGGAATTTCCCTCTTGTAAGACATCCTGATCTTTAGCTTAGATCCTTAAAATCCTTCCTATAAGCATCAAAAGATCTGATACCAATTGTTGAAAATTCAAATGGAATAATTGAGAGGGGGAGGGGTTGAATCAGTTACCACAAAAACAAATCCACAAATCCCTTAAATGTCTTATAAAACTAGTTACTATTGTCACTTGGTAGCTACACAGAAAAATGTTGTAACTTGGTAGATGTATTGTATGTTATCTTTAACAAAACTTAAACATTCACAAATATTTAACATGCATGCATGAAATAAAATAACATGAACACAAGAGACGCCAGATTTAACATGGAAACCCAATATGGAAAAAACCACCAAGTAACTAACTACTGATTTTTACTCTTATGAAGTGAGCCCTATTAGGAGCCAACCTTGTTAAAGGTTACAAAGCACATTGTTAGGTGTGACCTTGTTAAAAGATTTAATCACCTAACTAGGAATGGCCTTGCTAGAGGACTTTAGAACAATTCAATAAAACTGTCCACCTTGTTAGAGGATTTACAAAATGGTTGTTAGAGCAACTATGTTAAGAGATTTAAGAATCACTGCTTCAATGGTGAGAAAGTAACAATGAAGTGACCTGAATGAGATGCAACTAAACTTTGCTGATACAAATCTCTATTCTTCTTCACTAGATCCTCCCTGGTCGAATACAACGTTGTTGCTCCTCAAGGATATCTGATCCTTCTTCAAAATTCATTCACTCTTTCCTCTTCACACAATCAACTCACTTGCATGCTCACTCATTCATACTTTAGAATTCACATCTTAACCTTTTATTTATACCTTACAAATTGTCAAGTCAGCTCATTTACAAGTTACAATTACCAATAATCATTACATCAGTCAGATACAATTATTGCATAAAACAATTAAGCTTTATTTCCCAAAACAATGAAATCCTTCATTGGCCAACCTTGCTCAGTAAACACTACTCCAGAAATGATTTCCAGTGTTAACCAATTGAAGCTCGATAAACATTGCAAACTTTACATAATTCCTTTGGAGACCAAGTGAACTCGATAAACATTAACTTTCCTTCGCTAACCTTGTGAGTTTGGTAGAAACTAACCTCTGTCACAAAAACCTTTGATGCCCGAGTGAGCTCGGTAGAAACTATAATTCACTTTACTGACCAATTGAGCTCAGTAAACTCTAGAATTTGCTTTGCTAACCAACTAAGCTCAGAAGGCTTTTTTTGATAATTGTTATGACATTTGTGTAACATCAAAGAAAACACACAATTGAACAATTGTATCCAAAAAATACATGATAGGCAACTTACCTTTGAACTTACCTTTACCTCTGTAAAATCTCCTTTGTAGTACTGCTTCAAGTTGATCTACATCTTCCTCATCTGTATCACTGTCACTAGACACATTTTTTTTCTTTTGTTTCTTCTTCTAATTAAGTTCCTTCAATGACAACTTAGCTTTGAAAGTAGATTCAATAATTTTAGGTTTATAATTATCAAAATTAGATAGCTCAAAAGAAATGAGCCTACCTACCAGACCTTCAAGATTCGGATCATTCCCTAGCATACATCTTAGTTTTTGTATTGTAGAAAATCTAATAGCATATATAGGCAGTAGTATTCTTAAAACTTTGCTTAGTACAATACCTTCATCTATTATATCAATAGCTCCTCTTATTGTATTAACAACATCTTTCATCCTAGAGCAATATTGAGCAATATTCTTACCTTCTTGCATTCTCATATCATCGAACTTACCTCTAAGACTTTCAACTTTGGCTCTTAGAACATTCTTGTCACCTCCATAGATAGTGTGTAGAGCATCCCACATTTTCTTTGCACTATCATAGTCCTTGATATCATCAAACTCGGCATAACTCAGGGCAAAGGAAATCTTCAACATTGCCTAGTTGTGTTCTTTCTTCTTTCTCAAATCTTTAGCCATTAGGGCTCCAATAGGATCAACATGCTCAACAGTAATGGTAGATTGTTAATGATCTCCAAGACCTCCTAGGTGTAGCTTCATCAGACTTTTCCATGCAGGAGAGTTATCTCTATTAAGCTTGGGTACCTCTCTTTTTGACATCTTGATCTTTTTTCTTCTAGTACCTTCAAATTAGTCCTCTTACGAAGATGTCTCTGATACCAATTATTGAAATTCTTTAGTATAACTGAGAGGGGGGTGAATCAATTATCCAAGGTCCAAATGTATAATTAAAACTTTTCACATCTTAGTGAATCCATATCCATAAAACATTTTCATCATGTATGCATCCATTAGATTATGCAATCACTTAAACTTGTAGGTTACTGTTAAATCAACTCTACAGAAATGTAAACATGAAACATAACAAATTCAATAACACATTTGACACAATGGTTTAATGTGGAAACCCAATTTGGAAAAAAACCACCAGTAACATGCTACTCATTCTCACTTTTTTTACATGATGCCCTATGAAAGGCCAACCTTGTTAAAGGTTACAATGCATATTGTTAAATGTGACCCAGTTAAAGGATTGCAATCACTTTGTTAGGAGTGAGCCTTGTTAAAGGACTTTAGATCATTCACTTAGAAGGTCACCTAGTTAAAGGTTTTACAAATGACTGTTAGATCAACATTAATCCAAAGGATTTACCCTAGATTGATGTAATGATTAGAAAGTAACAGTAAGGCTTGATCTAATAACAACTTACAACTCCATTTGCATATTATAGATCTTTGTTTTAGTCCTCCATTCTACTTGGATTTTACATATTTCAGCTCTAATAGCTTGTTCACCCTTCAAGCATCCATACCATTAAATCTTCTTGTTTTTCTTGCCAATGCAGTCTCTTCTCTTAGGTCACTAAATGATGCAATGCCCTAGACTCCTTGTCTTCCTTAGGTTCTCGCACATGACGACCCTTACTTTTGACCAGTCATCTCTATAAATAGAGAATTAAGATCTTTTTTCATTCATCCTCCATCATCCATTTTATAGTTAGGTTAGATTAGGTAGGATTCAATGAATTTACCACTCATTTCATTTCATTACCTTTTAAAAGCTTCTCCTTCAATCTTCTTTGAATTCGCTTCAAAATAATTCATCTTAAATTTTGTACCACTAGCTCATCAAGCTTATCTTCCACATGGTTCACACAATCCAAGAAATCAAACTTGTTGACTTGGATTCATCAAATTCTCAGTCTTTCTCATAATACTAACACTTAGCATTAATTGGCTTCTGATGCTTGGCACATACTGCATTGCTCGACATCCACTATCAAAACACTCAGCATGAACTAAAGTTTACTAGTCCTCAGCATCAACTAAACTTTACTCCGCTTACACTGTTTCACTGAACTTACATAGAAAATTGACTTTTCTCAGCTCCAACTAATTTTTTTTTTGGCTTGCACTAACCTTTTTTGACACCTACTATGCAGAATTTTAAGCTTGGTAGACAAACTTCGTTTAACTTGTTCTTATGAACTTAATCAATGTAACTATCCTTTGCAACCTTAAGTAGATTATCAATGCACTATAATATCATTGTCTTAATTTATCCTTGTACTCCTTTTTCATATCATAACTCAACCTTTCCTCTAGGTGCTATTGTTACCTCATTTGGTCAAATCCTCTTCATCAATCAAACAAATGATAGTACTTAAATCATATAAGCAATTATCTTACCAATAAGTGGCAAGTTTTACATCAATGACAAAACAATGATTGAAACACAGTTATAATTTTTGTATCAATCTATTTTCAATAAATTTAATATTATAGTTTAGCACTTAGAATAAGTGTTTAACAATCAGGATTAAAATTAGGGTTTACATTTTAGGATCATGCACTACCTTTAAGGATCACAATTTTAATTATGGTTAAGATTGGGATAATTTAGTGTTTAGTAATTTAGATTTTAGCATTTAGGTCAATTATTGAGCAATTAGGGTCTACCATTTAGAATCATGGTTTCGCATTTAGAATTAGGGCTAGGGTAAAGATTATGGTATGGGTTTACATCATTAAATTAGAAATATGATTAGGATTATGGTATGCATTTTCTAAGAAATTTAATATGAGTGTTTAACATTTATATTTCAATGTTTAGGATTATGCTTTAAAGCATTTACAATTAAAGTTCAATATTAAAATAATTAGGATTTAACATAAATAAGATTGTGGTTTGGATTAGGATTTAGGGTTATCCATTTAGAATTAGTGTAGAGTAATTGGGGCACAAAATATAAGATTTAGGATTATGGAGCCTACAATTCAAGGTTTATCATTTAAGATTGGGCATTAGAATTTAGAGTTATGGTTTAGGTTTAGATTTAGGATTGATGGATAATAATTTAAGATTGTAATTTAGCACTTAGAATTAGTGTTTAAACATTAGGATTAGAATTAGGGGTTACATTTTAGGATCATGTGTTAGGTTTAAGGATTATGATTTTTAATTATGGTTAGGATTAAGATTACTTTCCATTAATGGTTACTATTATGGTTACTTGGCTAGGGATCAAGTGTTAGGTTTAAGATTTGAAATTACAATTAGAAATAGGGTTTACCATTTAGGAATAAGTTTATCATTTAAGAAATGGGTTAGGATACTTGTATTAGGATTTCAAATTAATGACTAGGGTTAGGTTTCTCATTTTTTATTATATATTGGTTAAAATAAACTAATTAGTGTTAGGGTTAGGCTTAGAATTATGGTGAGAGTGAGATTTTACATCAAGGTTAATACTATGTTTAGGGTTAGTGTGTAGTTTTATAAAAAAAAGATATGGTCATTAAATTATTGAAAATCTTGTTGTAAAATTTATCTAACTAAATAATGAAATGATAAATGGACATGATGACACATAATTTGGAGTATGGGATTTAAAATTATATTTCATTTGGAAGGGAAACATTACTTATTGAAAATCACAAATAGAATTTAAGAGATTCTATGTTTATGTCATAATTAGGGCTAAGGTTGGGTTAAGGATTTGGTTACATAATTGTTTAGGATTAGAGTTTTAGTTAATGTTAGAATTAAAGAGTTGGGCTTACTATTAGAGTTGCATGAATCTAGGGTTTAGAGATAAAATCATGGTTTTAAGGTAAGGGAGCACATTAATACTTAGTTTAATGTTTAGGGTTTAGATTAAATTATTATAAAGTTATGGTTAGGTTGAGGTTAGACTTAAGAATATAGTTTACTTTTTAATTTTTTGGTTATATGATTTACAAACTAATTTACAATTAATTACTATTTAGTTGAAATAAATCTAAAACATCAATGTAATTACATGTTTAAACAATCTAATTTACAACTATCTAATCATTCATCACTAAAACTTTTATTAAATACATCAAAATATCTATAATAATAGTTTTTAAATGAACATCTATAAAACAAAAATTAAGATGAAAAAATACAAAACTATTTAAATTAACAAATAAAATAATCTAAATAGAAAACTATTAATGAAAATTTATAATTTTACATATTAAAAACTATTAAACTTGAAAAAATAGAAATATGTTGACAGAATTATAAAGTGTAAAATTGAAAACAATGAAATAAAATACTTGAAAGAAAAGTATAATACCTGGTACACTGGAAAACAGTAGTTGGGAGTCAGTAGAAATCCAAAAATGGGCTCTTATTTCTAAGCTTAAATCGAGCTCTCGTTTCTGATGCAAGTGAAAATGGATGAAAACCCCATTAAAAGTGGGTTTTATAGTTTTCAAAAATCAGGCACCTGATTAGTTTAAAATTGGGCACCTGATTCTTTAATATGGATTGGGCATCCGTAGCATAATGGGTACCCCATTTTAAAAAAATTAGGTACCTATTTTGGAAGAGGTTCATTCTATGGAATTGATTTTCACATAATTGCAATCCAACTTTGTGCATTCACCCAAAAGTTACTGATTAACTTGAACAAATGTTCGTTTTTGAAAAAAAGCTAGTATATCTTGGCTTTGTGATTTCAGTTGAAGGTTTGAAGATGGATCTTGAGAAGGTAAAAGCTATATTGGAATGGCCTATACCTGAGTCTATTGGAGAAGTTAGATCATTTCATGGGTTGGCAAGTTTTTACAAAAAGTTTATCAGAAATTCTAGTTCAATATGTAATGTTATGACAAAGACTATGAGAGAAGATATAAAAGGATTTCAAGTGGACACAAGGAGAAAATAAGAGTTTTGAAACATTAAAACCAAAGGTTGCAAAGTTACCTACACTTGCTTTTCCAATTTATGTAGGGTTGTAAAATGGAAGCAATCCACCCTACACATAAATAAAAGGGAAAGACCAAGATCCACTCCTTTGATTAAGTTTGATTTATGCATAAGTGAGTATTGATGCAAAACCTAATGCAGAAGGAGTGAATAATTTGGATTTATTTCCTTCTCACCTCCACCTTAAGAGGGTTTTAGTAAGAAGATAGATAATGTAATGCTAACATTTAAAGTATTGATGAGATGATAAAGTATATTGAAGTGGAAAAGGGGAAAATGGTATACCTTGTGAAATACAGACATAAAACCAGACTATCAAATGATCTCCAAAAGAGTTGAATCTCGTAATCTAGGCCAAAAATTGTGAGATGGACAAGACACATAAATCATGCGACAGTCTGCCAAGGCCGAGCTGAATGATCAAGGGTCACCTGGTCAATGTTACATGCTAAAGGTGACATGATTGACCTTGGATGAGTGCAACATTGTTTCTATTTTTGCAATTCAGAAGAAAGATGGAAAGGGTGTATGAATCCGTAACTGTTCACTAATTCCACATCTGAAACTTGCAAACAAAAGGGATTTTTTGTTGTTGGTGGGGGGTTTTCCTTGGTCATTTAACCTCAATTTAGGTATTAACCTTGAATTTAAATAAAGATATAATGCCAGTGAGTAGTAGTGATAGATCTAACATAAGCAATGTAAACCTATGAATATGCTCTTGAACTTAGAATGTAATAGATGCAATAGCCTTGACTCAACTTTAAAAACCCAAGAAAAGAAATTAAAGTGAAACCGAAACCTCCATGTATGAATGTGCTTGAGATCTTCCTTATGAATGAATGTAGATGAATGTAGATCTCAAAATGATGAAGGTAGAAGATGCAACAAAGGATCAAGTGAAATGTATGAAGGGAGATCTTGAATGTTGAAAGTGATAGATCTTACATAAACTCCTTCAACAGCTTGAATGCATGAATCCTTGATCTTCAATGGAAAGATAGCTTGAATGCCTTGAATATTGGAGGAATGCTTGAGAACTTGAGAGCTTGAGCCCAAGTGCTTGAACATGAACTTGATGGATCATTGATGAGAAATGGAGCAAATGGTGGGGTTTATAAATGGCTCAGAATTGACAATTAACACCCTGATGTTACCTAAGCACAAGATCTAAGTAGTGGACCCAAAAGAGGATCCAACCAAAGACGCACTGCATTCCTGGCTAGCCAAGGATGCACTGTGTCTCTAGCAACTAGGGGCAGAAACTTTCAAGAGACCTTCAAGGTCCCAAATCAAGTTCTGGATCCCATAAATTAGGTATAGAGCTCAAGAAAAGATTGTTTCTATGTGGAGTGCAGATTATGGGTAATTAAATGAGGGAAGGGAGGACCTAGATGGATAGATCTTACCTCAAGCTTTACTCCATGAAAATAAGAGCCCTTAAGAGAATCTATTTTATTTTACCCCAATTCAACCTATGAGGAAGGACAAAAAAGGGAAGAAATGAAGAAAGATGCAAATGAATGATGACCTTGCCTTAAATGGGTGCTAAATCATCATTAAATTGAGGTGTTTCCGATTTAAGACAGTACACCAACTGACTTCTCCATTGTAGCCTAGTAATCTTTAATTGTGATTTTAAGCACCACACTTTTATAAATATAGAGTCAATATATATCATCCCTTTAGTATAGCACACAACACCGTCTTTGTCAATCTTAATATATTATTTTATTATCAAGGGGCTTTATTCAAATTTTATTCAAGTATATGACAATTACTTTGATGAATATTCTTGTATAGATAGTTTGAACTCTTCATTTTTATTGTTTTCAGCACAACTTGGGTAGCTAGGTGTTAATATCTTGCAAATGTTCATTATTAATTTTAAATGTATTTTTCGTTTTATTTTTATATCTATGAATACATCAAATTCTTACAGCCCATTTTTTTAAAACATGTCAAATATCAATTTATTATTTATTTTCTCCTCCACTGTCTCTAATTTAGAGTATTGCAATTAAATTTTAAAAAAATGATACAATTAAAAGACAATATAATATGAAGTATTGTAATTTAATTGATTTGAAATTGTAAATCAATTGATTTACAAAGTATGGGTAGATAAAATAAAACAATAATATGAAGACAATTCTCATTTACAATTCAACTACATTATCTATGATGGACCATCCCTTTGTATAAATTTATTGATCCAAAATTATTATGAATCCTTTTACAACTAATTTTATCATTTCAAAATTTTTCTTCGCCCCAACATTACAAAACTATTCTCCCACCTTAGAATGGGTGGCTAGAGTACATCCCCTTTATCTACCTACAAAACAATATATTGGAAAACTAATCTTTTGTATATTGAGTCCTTAACATTAAACTAATAATATGTCCTAAATTTTCAAAATCAAAATGTCAAATTATATTTAGAAAAAAAATCACTTTACATATTTTTAACAAATATAATTCTTTAACACAATGGTAATTTGTGAGGCGAATATGTTTGAGTGTAACACATCAAAATAATTAATTATAAAAAATTAAAATAATTAATTATAAACAATAAAAAAACAACTAGTCTAGGCCATTTACCGATAATAAAAAAACAAATAATATTAAATTTGAATACTTTTTAGTAATTATAAAGACAAAAAAACAGAACATGATCATAATTTTACATAGAGTCTGAGAATATGTAAAAGAAGAAAAATAAGGAATACTGAAGTGATGGTTAACGAAAACGGCATTGGAAACTGCAGCTCTTTATATATTCTCCCATTGGCAAGGCAAACGGAGTACAGAGACTTGTAAGAAAGAAATTCTTCCAGACCAGAAGAATTTGGCTTTAACTTAAAGATATCCTCCTGTTTGGGAAAATAAATAAATAAAGAAATTCGTCCAACGGGATTTCGCTTTTACGGACTCCATGGAAAACATGTCCGTCCTAATCTTGTAATTTTATGGAGTCGCTGGCTTCAGTGAGAGATTGATCAGTAAAAAAATGAAATTCTTCCAGAGAAGAACAAAGTGAAAGGGACTCAAAAAATGAAATTCTTCCGGAGAAGAACAAAGTGAAGGGGATTTAGCTTTTGCGGACGGTGTGGAACACACTGCAATAAGGCTTTAGAATCAAGCTTCAGGATAGGACTTTATTTAAAGCCACAGAGCATAAAGAGCGATTCAGTGAGAGACTGATCAGTTTATGAGTAAAGAAGCAAGATTGAAAATAAATCCTTGAGAAAGATGTATGCTGAGGTTTTCATTGCTGCCAAAAATGGCGATCTTGATGCAATTAAGAAATTGCACGGCCAAAACCCTAGGCATTTGAGGGGAATTACCTTTGAAGGCAATACTGTTCTTCATATCGCTGCAAAGGAAGGGCATTTGGAGCTGCTTCAATGGATTCTTCAAACTGTGAAAGGCTGTTGTATGTCTGGATGGCTCAATGCCGATCGCAATACGCCGCTGCACGAAGCTGCTAAGCGAGGAATTGCAGAGATAATTACTGCTCTTCTCCGCTACAACAGGTACCCAGCCGCCAAGCGCAATCAGTTTGGAGAGTCGGCATTGCTAATAGCTTCAGAGCACGGTCACATGGAAGCAGTTAGGGTTTTGGTGGAGGCCACGCCCTTGTATCTCATCATCTGGCCCAGGAATGACCACCAAACTTGCCTTCACGTTGCTGCTTACGGAGGCCATTTTGGTAAAGCAATTTTGCTTCATGAATTTGAATTTACTTTTTATTGCAATGGTTAGGACACTTCTTTTCTTCTTCCTTTTGTTTTTTAGGGTAAGTAGTGAATTTGTAGTCGCTAGGTGGTGTTGAGTTATTGACTATTGACTTGTGTTCAGGAGTTTTTGATTGATAGGTGATTTCTTTTGAAGGTCTAGGTGTAGTGTGAGCATCTAGATGCAAAGAGTGCTCTATTTATTTGTGTAAAAGATGAATTCAATGTAGAAACTACACATTGAATTATCATAGCAATAATATAATTTGTTTTTCTTATTTTTTATTATTTTAAGGGAGTAATCGGTAGTTCAACAATATAAAGTCAATTTTTGGAGGTAATTTTTAAGAGATCTATAGTTTCACTTTTTTAAAATTACAATAACAGAGTAATTGGTAATTCAACAATATGGAGTCAATTTTAGGAGGCAATTTTTACTAGATATATAATTTCAAATTTGATATTAATGTGATATAGAGGTTGTAAAGTTGATAATCAAGAGGAAAAGCTTTTTCAATATAGTGCATTTCATGATGCTTATGAGTGATTTTTATGGTGCCACTCCTTTACATTGTGCCATACATGGAGGAGATTCAAAAATTGTTACTGAAATCATAAATGTTCCATTGATTCCATGGTATATATTTTGTTTTGACAAGAATCTAATGACAAAGAAGGATAATTTTGGAAGGTGTGCACTGCATATAGCAGCAATCAAGGGTTGTTGGGACATAATTGATATATTCATTTCAAGAATGCCAGATTGTGTTGAAATTCGTAGCAATGACCTTAAAACTACTCTAGACTTTGCTGTGGAAAACAATCAATTTGAGGTGGTGCAAAAACTACTCTTTCACTATAAGCCTGGAGATGTTGCAAAATTGGTGAGTTGTGATAGAGATATTTCTGGAAACACGACACTGCACCTAGCCACCATTTATCAAGTGGACCCTCAGGTTAGTCTTATCTAATTACTCTCTCCTACTTTTTTATCTTGTCTACTCGCATTGATCATAATTGAAAATTGTTTTAGAAATGTGAGTTACAATATTATCAAATTGAAAATTTGTTGCAAGATCATATAGATGAGTTGTGTATAATATATGTCTATAAAAACTAATTTTATTAAATATTTGGTAATAGTCATGTTAGTTTAATATATAGGGATGAAAATGTGAGTTGTATAATACATGTCTATAAACGTTAATATTATTTTGAAATATTTGACAATTTTCATATTAGTTTAATATATAGGGATGAAAAAAAATGAATATGTATTTTAAGTTATAATAATAATAAATTATATATCTTCTACCAATTTGAATATTGGTTTTCTATGTTTTCTAGAAGAATGATATAATAACTATGTTGAATGAGATACATAATGTTCTATGAATTATAAATACATAGGAAGTATATCTTTTGCTAGATCTTTTGTTATTCATAAAGCCAATATCTAGTATAAAGTAATTTCAATGCAGTAATTAGCTGATAGACTTTATATTATGAACATAACGTTGCACAATTGTCACGTAAACCTTCACATTTCAAAACTAGCTTAGCTTCTCATATACCATTTTTAAATCAACTTTTTGATGTTGAAAAATAATGAAAAACTCTTTTCAAGTAAGATTGAAATAATTTTGAAGTAATGTAAAAAAATTAACACGTATATAATTAAATATTGTTAAAAAGAAAAGTAATGAACATAAAGAAAAAAATGATATTTTTTTAAGAATATCTTTTCTATTATTGTCTTTTTTATGTTTGAAAAAGGGTAAAGAAAAAATGATTTTTTAAAAAAAATTATGAAGTTTAAAATTTTAATTTATTATTATCTACATATTTTATAAAATTTCTAATACTAAGAAAATATATGAGAATTAAATTATTTTATTAATATTTTGATTATTATTGAATAAATAATTTTTTGTCTTTTTATTTTCTTTAAGAGACCAAAAAGGAAAAGGAGACACACTTTATAATAATTATGTGTTGTATGATCCTCATCAAGCAATCTATTGATACATAGTGGAATATAGAAACCTAGCACTCGATGTTACAAGTATCTCCTTAAAAATCTACTATATATGTATACATGTATATGTAGATATGTGTACGTGTGTGTATACATACATATATATCGTGTGTGTGTGTGTGTGTGTGTGTGTGTGTGTGTGTGTGTCACGCGCGCGCGCGCGCGCGCACCCACACATGTATGTATATGTATATATGTGTGTGTTTGTATATACATACATACATACATATGTATATATGTGTGTGTTTGTATATACATACATACATACATATGTTTATGTGTGTGTGTGTGTAGATATATATGTATATATGTATATATGTGTGTGTATGTATATGTATACATGTGTACACACACACACACACACATAATTAATTGTGTAATATGAAAATCATGTTTAAAATCTACCCTTGAGTTCTAGAGAAATAATTTTCTATGAGCTTATTCTTGAATTTCCTCTAAGTGGCAATGCTAGTGTAATCAAATTTATAGATTCTAAAGTTGTTGGTAGCTAAAAGTTGTAAAATTAGAAGTGAGCATTCATTAACAACTTGAGATTTTATGTGCCATTTATCATAAAAGGATATATTATTGACTTCAACAATCTAGTAGATAAGAATCACTTTCAAGATTTGGGATATTTGGATCTATACTTGATTATGTGTTGTACTTCTATTAGAATGATATTTTGTATTACTATGGATTAGATTATTATATTATTATATTTGATGTGTCAAATAGATGTGCATGATGTAGGAGGGAGTTTTATAAAACCAAAACAACTTGTAAGAAGGAAAATTCTAATCGAAGTGAATTAGCTTGTGTTGCATCATTTTTCAAAACTCTTATCTTATAAGAAATGTTAGAATCTAAACATAAGACACAAACAAGACTTTAAATTAATACACTAGTTACATCGTGATAAACTAAATAATAGCTTTCTAAAAAATAGAAGAGTCAACTAGATGTACATAATAAATTGACTATAATTACATAAAATAATGCATACATATAGCGTACTCTAACATTAGTTGAATTACAATCTCATATTAACAGAAAAATGTTAACTTTATTCTTGTATATTTAACTTATTTTATAAAATGTTATGTCTTTTTTTTCCTAGTCTTGAATGGTTTTGAATTATCTAAGTAGCACAATGTTTAATTTTGTTTAATTAATAATTATATATTTTACTTTTTCCAATGCATTGTTTCATATGTTTATTGCATCGAACGTCCCTCCTTAAAAAAATCTTCTTCTAATTTCCCTTTCCCTTTTGATCATTTCCTAGAGTTAATTTAAGGATTTCAAAATTAAATTATTATTTGTATCCCTAATGCATAGTGTGATAATGTAGAGTAAAAGCAAGTTGAGAGACCAATCAAACTACATAGTGAAAGAATTACAAATGCAAAGAACTCAAGGATGAAGATATACGATATATTGTTGGATTAATATGATTGTTTTGATATTAAAAGTAGTGAAAAATAAGGGTGGTGTTCCTTAATTACAACACCCAAAGGTGATTATAAGAAGAATTACCATTATCAACACAATAACAATACTAAGTAAAAACTAGACAAATATCAACTATCTTTAATCTTAAAAATATAATCTAATTTATAGTTATAGGTAGACACTCCATAACTAACACCTTTGAGTTAAACAAATACACCATGTCTAAAGTGAACTTGTTGTCCTCACACATCATAATAGTCTTAACCATAATAAAGAAATGATAAAAAAAATTTGCTAAAAGGCCTTGTAATACCATACTAGTAAACTTTGACAACTATAGGTTGGTGACAGTTATATAAATTCATAGGGCATTGATTAGCAATAACTAATTTAGTTCATTACAAGATGATAATCGGTAAAGGTAGAACACAAGTAAGGATCAATGATCATAAGAGATGATTGATGACTAAAGTAGAAAGGTTGACAAATTTTAGATAATTCACAATCAAATAAAGGAGAAGTCAAATCTAGAGTTGTGATCACATTGGATAGTATGATACTACAAAGTAATGGACTAGAGAGGCTACATTAGTATCATTTGGATCATGATATTTGTATACAGTAAAGGTAAGATGGTACATTAGGAAAGGTAACATGTTTTGACCAATCCAAGTAGTAGACATGTAAATTTAGTTGAAGGCTAACAAGATTAGGATAAAATTATAATGAGTCTTCAAGATTTGTGATAAGCTTAAGATGAAAGAGTGAGAATCTTAAGATGTGAATGGATGGTCAAAATTAAGAGGAAAGAGAGAACAAGTATAAAAATATACGTTCTCTAAGAAACCAGGTGGTGTAAGAAGTAACAAGAAAGAAGACAAGTGATCTTGAGAACTCAAGAAAGTGATCAAATAGTTGTGATCAAGACATTGAGAAGAGAATAACACTATGCAGCACTATGAGATTAGATAACTATTTGGATTTGATAGATAAAGAGAGTCACAACTAGATCAATAATTTAGTTGTTTATTGATAGTTATAACTGGTGAATCCTTGAATCCAGTGAACCTTAATAGGTTCTAACTGTAAATTCCCTGATAGGGTAAGATATCAAAAGAGTTTTTTAATCCTTTGACAAGGTAGAACCTATCAAATCTTTTGTACAGTTTCTAACAAGTTATAAATCACTCCAAATAGGCTGAACCCTAAGAAAGGATACTTATATGATCTTGATAGGGAAGCTCATTTAATGCAGCAGTGAGCTTTGTGGGTGTCATCCTCACCACAATTTTTACCTTCTAATAAGCGGTTTTGCAATACCTAAGTCAATATTTCACATTTGATGAATGTGTGGTAGTTTGATATTGTTATGTTTTATTTATTGGTTTTGATTATATGATTTTCTATTCAGACGTTGATAGTACAGTTTTATAGATCAGTGGTCAAAGTGTTGAATTGTTTATTTATACTAATTTAGCCCCCCTCTTAATACCTAAGAATCCTAACAATTGGTATCAGAGCCCTAGTCCTCTTGATATTAAGCCTAATAGCTTGAGGGTCAAAGGAAAGATTCACAACCATGGAGAGTTATAGGTATGAGAAGAAACTTAAAAAGGCTAATGAGATGATTTAAGAGGTACAGGAAAAGTTAGGAAAATCCATAGTTGTAAGAAGGGAACTCACTAACAAGCTAACTGAAAGTCGAAACTATATTGACCAATTGTCTGAAGCTGCTATGTCCAAAGAATCTAGAGAAGAAATTATAGAATTAAAAGAAAATGGTTAAAAACTCAAAGACAAAGTGGTGAATTTGAAAAAGGAAATGGAAAGTCAATTAGTCAAGATGTGTGAAGACACAGAAGAAAAAAGAGAAGTTGGAGAAGCTAGGAAAGTTATAGAAGATGCCAAGAGAAATGATGAGAGTGCACTACTTGAAAAGGATGAATAATTGTTCTGTATATCATAGAAGAATGTTGTCATGAATGAACACTTTATGCCAAGACTATCAAGAATTGGGAGAATGTAATTGAGAACCAAAGGTTGAAGGAAGAAAATGAGAATTTGAGAAAAGAATGCTAGAGAATGATCAAAAAGGAAGAAGAGTATTGACCATTTTATACACCATAAGTAGACAAAAAGTTCAAAGTGGACATATCTAGTTCTTTTTCTACTATACTGTAAAGAGTGTTGATGTTGGAAGATATTCAATGCGCAATTGAATAATTGGGAATTGAGATGATCAAGGAAGACTATAATATGATTTTTTTCAAATGTAGTATTGTAGGATGAACACAAAAATCTAAAAATTAAAGGTTTAACCTATGTGGTGGATATTCCAACTAAGTTTCTGCCAAATTGGATTAGATATGTACCTAGTTGAGTCCATGATTAGTCCATGCAGTTGGCAAACCACACAAGTTGTCAAAGACAATCATTTATAGAGTAACATGATTTTGAATACAAGGAGAGGACTGCATAATAAGGAATTATCCAACAAGTTTGGTTATTGACTTGACTAAGTCAAGATACAATGGGAGAGCCATGACTATTGACCACATCAAGGATGCAAAACTTCATTTTTCCTCAATAGTGATGGGATAGAGTGATGCAAGAGCATCCTGGGTGTAAGAGAAATCTTGCATCACCCAAAAATATTTTATTTTCAGCCTTTTCTATTTTAATAAGAACTAGTAGACAAGGGTATGTGCAAGATCATGGTGTACCAAACTATGGCCTTAAGTGGCAGTGAAAAATCAGCAAATCAGGTTTATGTCAACTTGACACATAATTTTGAAGTGGTTATGGACTTTATATCAAAAAGTTGTAAGAAAATAATTTGTAGAAAATTGAATGTAGTTTCTAAACTACTAGGCCTTATTAGGAGAAAAAAATAATTGATTGGTCAAAAGTTTGAATTTTAATGCAGTACTAAGAAAATTTCAAGGCGAAAATAAAAAGTAGGTGTATGTCTGACCACCTTAATCAAAATCAAATCATAATATTTTTTTAATATAATTATAGATATGAAAACTAGACTCATGCCCAGATGTGACATATATTTTTTGATATTTTTATTCCAAATAAATAATTAAATATGAATTTTCTACCAAAACTTTTTTGGATTAAAAAAAGTCCCGTGTCTGACCACCCTAACTAATAGAAAATTTGATCAAATTTTTCTTTTTTTGTTTTTTTCTTATACTAGGCGAAGTATAGAATGTGACGCAACTTTTAGATTTAAAAAATGTTATACCGTTTGAAAGTTATAGCTATTTTTCATTCAGTATGTCAATCAGCACTTTACAATAATCTTCATTGATAATTAACTAATAAATACTTATCGAACTCAGAATTTGACAGAAATTATATTGATGGAATCTAGAGAGCGATATTAAAAAACTCATTTCGTTTCATTCAATTTCGATCAAAATAACATTGTCAGACGGCTACCCGAAGTCTGAGTATCACTAAAACTCTCTATAAACACGTCTTTGGGGTTGACCGGGCAAGCTTGGTAAATACCAAGCCTGATCGGATATCTGATTCAAAATCGGATATCCGATTTGGCTCGGTAGTCAAATTCCAAAAATTTTCAAATTTTGGAAGAAAATTCGATTTAAACGTTCTAGTTTTTTATTTTTAAATTATTTCACTTATATTAATATGTAAAGGCATATTTTAATATATTATATATATATAATAACGTAATGTAAACATACAAGATATAATCTAGTAATATATAATAATATCTTATGTTAATCTTATTACAATCTATAAATATAATATATATTATTATTATTTTTACTAAATATAATAATGTAATTTATATATATATATATATAAAATACATATTATATATTATTATATTAATATGTATGTTATTAATATATACAATAACGTAATATTTTCATTAAATGTAATATGTATTATATATTATTATATTAATATGTATAATAATATAATATTTATATAACAACGTAATATTTTTATTAAATATAATATATATTATAAATATTATTATATTAATATGTATGTTATTAATATATTTATATAATAACGTAATATTTTCATTAAATATAATAATGTAATATGTATATAATATATATATATATATATATATATATTGATATGTATATTATTAATATATATGTATATTATTAATATATAAGAGTCAAAGGGGGTCATAGGGTGACCTATAACCCTCTTTGACCCATTAAACGACGATATATGTCTCTAGGGGTCCTACGACCCCTAGGGACATATATCATCTTTTAATGGGTCAAAGGGGGTCCCTTTGACCCATTAAATGACGACATATGTCCCTAGGACCCCTAGGGACATAGCCAATTCGTTCATATCGGTCAAAGGGGGTCATAGGGTGACCTATGACCCCCTTTGACCCATTAAATGACGACATATGTCTCTAGGGGTCCTAGGACCCTTAGGGACATATTCGAATGGGTATTATGGGTCAAAGGGGGTCATAGGGTGACCTATGACCCTCTTTGACCCATTAAACGATGACATATGTCCCTAGGGGTCCTACATAGTCGAATTGTTCATATGGGTCAAAGGGGGTCATAGGATGACCTATGACCCCCTTTGACCCATTAAATGACGACATATGTCCCTAGGGGTCCTAGGACCCCCAGGGACATAGTCGAATCATTCATATGGGTCAAAGGGGGTCATAGGTCTTTGACCCATTAAACGACGACATATGTCCCTAGGGGTCCTAGGACCTCTAGGGACATATTCGAATGGGTAATATGGGTCAAAGGGGGTCATAGGGTGACCTATGACCCTCTTTGACCAATTAAACGATGATATATGTCTCTAGGGGTCCTAGGACCCCTAGGGACATATTCGAATGGGTAATATGGGTCAAAGGGGGTCATAGAGTGACCTATGACCCTCTCTGACTCATTAAACGATGACATATTTCTCTAGGGGTCCTTGGACCCCTAGGGACATATTCGAATTGTTCATATGGGTCAAAGGGGGTCATAGGGTGACCTATGACCCCCTTTGACCCATTAAACAACGACATATGTCCCTAGGGGTCCTAGGACCCCTAGGGACATATTCGAATGGGTAATATGGGTCAAATGGGGTCATAGGGTAACCTATGAACCTCTTTGACCAATTAAACGATGACATATGTCCCTAGGGGTCCTCAGACCCCTAGGGACATATTCGAATCATTCATATGGGTCAAAGAGGGTCATAGGGTGACCTATGACCCTCTTTGACCAATTAAATGACGACATATGTCCCTAGGGGTCCTCAGACCCCTAGGGACATATTCGAATCGTTCATATGGGTCAAAGGGGGTCCTAGGATGACTTATGACCCTCTTTGACCCATTAAACGACGACATATGTCCTTAGGGGTCCTAGGACCCCTAGGGACATATTCGAATCGTACATATGGGTCAAAGGGGGTCATAGGGTGACCTATGACCCTCTTGACCCATTAAACGACGTTATATGTCTCTAGGGGTCCTAAGACCCCTAACGACATATTCGAATGGGTAATATGGGTCAAAGGGGGTCATAGGGTGACCTATGACCCTCTTTGACCCATTAAACGATGACATATGTCCCTAGGGGTCCTTGGACCCCAAGAGACATATTCGAATGGGTAATATGGGTCAAAGGGGGTCATAGGGTGACTTATGACCCTCTTTGACCCATTAAACGATGACATATGTCCCTAGGGGTCCTAGGACCCTAGGGACATATTCAAATTGTTCATATGGGTCAAAGGGGGTCATAGGGTGACCTATGACCCCCTTTGACCCATTAAACGACAACATATGTCCCTAGGGGTCGTAGGACCCCTAGGGACATATTCGAATGGGTAATATGGGTCAAATGGGGTCATAGGGTAACCTATGACCCTCTTTGACCCATTAAACGATGACATATGTCTCTAGAGGTCTTAGGACCCCTAGGGACATATTTGAATCGTTCATATGGGTCAAAGGGGGTCATAGGGTGACCTATGACCCTCTTGACCCATTAAACGACGATATATGTCTCTAGGGGTCCTAGGACCCCTAGGGACATATTTGAATGGGTAATATGGGTCAAAAGGGGTCATAGGGTGACTTATGACCCTCTTTGACCCATTAAACGACGACATATGTCCATAGGGGTCCTCGGACCCCAAGGGACATATTCGAATGCGTAATATGGGTCAAATGGGGTCATAGGGTAACCTATGACCGTCTTTGACCCATTAAACGATGACATATGTCTCTAGAGGTCCTAGGACCCCTAGGGACATATTCGAATCGTTCATATGGGTCAAAGGGGGTCATAGGGTGACCTATGACCCTCTTGACCCATTAAACGACGATATATGTCTGTAGGGGTCCTAGGACCCCTAGGGACATATTCGAATGGGTAATATGGGTCAAAGGGGTTCATAGGGTGACCTATGACCCTCTTTGACCCATTAAACGACGACATATGTCCCTAGGGGTCCTCGGACCCCAAGGGACATATTCGAATGAGTAATATGGGTCAAAGGGGGTCATAGGGTGACCTATGACCCTCTTTGACCCATTAAACGACGACATATGTCCCTAGGGGTCCTAGGACCCTAGGGACATATTCGAATCGTTCATATGGGTCAAAGGGGGTCATAGGGTGACCTATGACCCCCTTTGACTCATTAAACGACGACATATGTCCCTAGGGGTCCTAGGACCCCTAGGGACATATTTGAATCGTTCATATGAGTCAAAGGGGGTCGTAAGGTGAACTATGACTCCCTTTGACCCATTAAACGACGACATATGTCCCTAGGGGTCCTAGGACCCCTAGGGACATATTCGAATGGGTAATATGAGTCAAATAGGGTCATAGGGTAACCTATGACCCTCTTTGACCCATTAAATGATGACATATGTCTCTAGGGGTCCTAGGACCCCTAGGGACATATTCGAATCGTTCATATGGGTCAAAGGGGGTCACAGGGTGACCTATGACCCTCTTGACCCATTAAACGACGATATATGTCTCTAGGGGTCCTAGGACCCCTAGGGACATATTCGAATGGGTAATATGGGTCAAAGGGGGTCATAGGGTGACCTATGACCCTCTTTGACCCATTAAACGACGACATATGTCCCTAGGGGTCCTAGGACCCCTAGGGACATATTTGAATGGGTAATATGGGTCAAAGGGAGTCATAGGGTGACCTATGACCCTCTTTGACCCATTAAATGAAGACATATGTCCCTAGGGGTCCTAGGACCCTAGGGACATATTCGAATGGTTCATATGGGTCAAAGGGGGTCATAGGGTGACCTATGACCCCCTTTGACCCATTAAACGAAGACATATGTCCCTAGGGGTCCTAGGACCCATAGGGACATATTTGAATCATTCATATGAGTCAAAGGGAGTCATAGGTCACCTATGACCCCTTTTGACCCATTAAACGACGACATATGTCCCTAGGGGTCCTAGGACCCCTAGGGACATATTCGAATGGGTAATATGGGTCAAATGGGGTCATAGGGTAACCTATGACCCTCTTTGACCCATTAAACGATGACATATGTCTCTAGGGGTCC
The DNA here is from genome assembly GCA_028749045.1 of Cupressus sempervirens. NCBI lineage: Eukaryota > Viridiplantae > Streptophyta > Pinopsida > Cupressales > Cupressaceae > Cupressus > Cupressus sempervirens. The sequence goes on from CM053787.1 coordinate 816,450,140, forward strand.
TAGGACCCCTAGGGACATATTCGAATTGTTCATATGGGTCAAAGGGGGTCATAGGTCTTGACCCATTAAACGATGATATATGTCTGTAGGAGTCCTCGGACCCCTAGGGACATATTCGAATGGGTAATATGGGTCAAAGGGGGTCATAGGGTGACCTATGACCCTCTTTGACCCATTTAACAACAACATATGTCCCTAAGGGTCCTAGGACCCCTAGGGACATATTCGAATGGGTAATATGGGTCAAATGGGGTCATAGGGTAACCTATGACCCTCTTTGATCCATTAAATGATGACATATGTCTCTAGGGGTCCTAAGACCCCTAGGGACATATTCGAATCATTCATATGGGTCAAAGGGGGTCATAGGGTGACCTATGACCCTCTTGACGCATTAAACGACGATATATGTCTCTAGGGGTCCTAGGACCCCTAGGGACATATTCGAATGGGTAATATGGGTCAAAGGGGGTCATAGGGTGACCTATGACCCTCTTTGACCCATTAAACGACGACATATGTCCCTAAGGGTCTTCGGACCCCAAGGGACATATTCGAATGGGTAATATGGGTCAAATGGGGTCATAGGTCACCCTATGACCCTCTTTGACCCATTAAACGATGACATATGTCCCTAGGGGTTCTAGGACCCTAGGGACATATTCCAATTGTTCATATGGGTCAAAGGGGGTCATAGGGTGACCTATGACCCCCTTTGACCCATTAAACTACAACATATGTCCTTAGGGGTCTTGGGACCCCTAGGGACATATTAGAATCGTTCATATGGGTCAAAGGGGGTCATAGGTTGACCTGTGACACCCTTCAACCCATTACATGAAGACATTTGTCCCTAGGGACATATTAGAATCGTTCATATGGGTCAAAGGGAGTCATAAGGTGACCTAGGACCCCCTTCAACTCATTAAACAACAACATATGTCCCTAGGGGTCCTAAGACCTATAGGGACATATTAGAATTGTTCATATGGATCAAAGGAGATCATTGGTTGACCTATGAACCCCTTCGACCCATTAAATGACGACATATGTCTCTAGGGGTCTTAGGACCTCTAGGGACATATTAAAATTATTCATATGGATCAAAGGGGGTCATAGGTTAACCTATGACCCACTTCGACCTATTTAATGATGACATATGTCCCCAGGGGTCATAGGACATATGAAGCATTCTAATATGTCCCTAAGGGTCTTAGCGCTCCTAGGGACATATTTCATCATGTAATGTGTCGAAGTGGATCATAAGTCAACCTATGACCCCCTTACACCCATAAGAACAATTTTAATATATCCCTAGGACATATGTCATCATGTAATGGGTCGAAGGGGGTCATAGGTCACCCTATTAGCCCCTTTGACCCATAAGAACTATTATAATATGTCCCTAGGGGTTTTACGACCCCTAGGGACATATGTCGTCATGTAATGTGTCCAAGAGGGTCATAGGTCAAGCTATGACCCCCTTTGACTCATAAGAATGATTCCAATAAGTCCCTAAGACCCTTAGGGACATAAGTCCTTAGGACCCCTTTGACCCATATATATGATTCTAATATGTCCCTACGGATCCTTGGACCCCTGGGGACATATGTCATCATGTAATGGGTTGAATGGGGTCATAGGTCAACCTATGACCCCTTTTAGCCCATATGAATGATTCTAATATGTCCCGAGGGATCCTAGAACCCCTGGGGACATATGTCGTCATGTAATGGGTCGAAGATTCTAATATGTCTCTAAGGGTCCTAGGACCCCTAGGGATATATGTTGTCATTTAATAGGTTGAAGGGGGTCATAGGTCAACCTATGACCCCCTTTGACCCATATGAAGCATTCTAATATGTCCCTAGAGGTCCTAGGACCCCTAGGGACATATGTCATCATGTAATGGGTCAGAGGGGGTTATAGGTCAACCTATGACCCCCTTTGACCCATAAGAATGATTGTAATATGTCCTTAAGGGTCGTAGGACCCCTAGCTATATATGTCATCATTTAATGGGTCGAAGGGGGTCATAGGTCAACCTATGACACCCTTTGACCTATATGAAGTATTCTAATATGTCCCTAGGTGTCCTAGGACCCCTAGGGACATATGTCATCATGTAATGTGTTGAAGTGAGGCATAAGTCAACCTATGACCTCCTTTGACTCATAAGAATGATTATAATATGTCCCTATAGGTCGTAGGACCCCTAGGGACATATGTCATCATGTAATGAGTCGAACGGGTCATAGGTCAACCTATGACCCCCTTAGACCCATATAAATGAATCTAATATGTTCTTAGGGGTCCTAGGACCCCTATGGAAATATGTCATCATGTAGTATGTTGAAGGGTGTCATAGGTTAACATATGACCCTTTTTGAGCCATAAGAATGATTCTAATATGTCCCTAGGGGTCCTATGTCATCATTTAATGGATTGAAGGATGTCATAGATCAACCTATGACCCCCTTTGACCCATATGAAGCATTCTAATATGTCCCTAGGGGTCCTAAGACCCTTATGGACATATGTCATTATGTAATAGGTTGAAGGGGGTCATAGGTCACCCTATGAACCCTTTTGACCTATTAAAAGGACCCCTAGGGACATATGTCATCATGTAATGGGTTGAAGGGGATCATAAGTCAACCTATGACCCCCTTTGACCCATAAGAATGATTCTAAAATATCCCTAGGGGTCCTAGGACCCCTAGGGATATATGTCATCATTTAATGGGTCGAAGGGGGTCATAGGTCAACCTATGACGCCCTTTGACCCATAAGAATGATTCTAATATGTCTCTAGGGGTCCTAAGACACCTAGGGACATATGTCATCATTTAATGAGTCAAATGGGGTCATACGTCACCTTATAACCCCCTTTGACCCATAAGAATGATTCTAATATGTCCCTAGGGGTCCTAGGACCCCTAGGGACATGTATCATCATGTAATAGGTCAAGGGGGTGATAGGGTCAACCTATGACCCCCTTTGACCCATAAAAATGATTCTAATATGTCCCTAGGGGTCCTAGGACCCCTAGGGATATATGTCATCATTTAATGGGTCGAAGGGGGTCATAGGTCAACCTATGACACCGTTTGACCCATATGAAGCATTCTAATATGTCCCTAGGTGTCCTAGGACACCTAAGGACATATGTCATCATTTAATGAGTCGAAGGGGATCATAGGTCAACCTATGAACCCTTTTGACCCATATGAAACATTCTAATATGTCTGTAGGTGTCCTAGGATCTCTAACTACATATGTCGTCATATAATGGTTTGAAGGAGGTCATAGGTCACCCTATGACCCCCTTTGACCCATAAGAACAATTCTAATATGTCCCTAGTGGTCCTAGGACCCCTAGGGACATATCTTGTCATTTAATGGGTAAAGGGGGTCATAGGTCATCATATGACCCCATTTGACCCATATGAAGCATTCTAATATGTCCCTAAGGGTCCTAGGACCTCTAGGGACATATGTCATCATGTAATGTGTCAAAGGTGGTCATAAGTCAACCTATGACTCCCTTTGACCCATACAAATAATTCTAATATGTCCCTAGGGGTCCTAAGACCCCTAAGAACATATGTCATCATTTAATAGGTCGAAGCGGGTCATAGGTTAATCTATGACCCCCTTTGATCTATATAAACGATTCTAATATGTCCCTATGGGTCCTAGGACCCCTAGGGACATATGTCGGCATATAATGTATCGAAAGGGGTCATAGGTCAACCTATGACCCCCTTAGACCCATATGAAATATTCTAATATGTCTGTAGGGATCCTAGGAGCCCTAGGGACATATGTCATAATGTAATGGGTCATGAACAATTTTAAGACATTACTAGGGGTCCTAGGACCCCTAGAGAAATATGTCATCATGTAATTGGTCAAAGAGGGTCATAGGTCAACCTATGACCCCCTTTGACCCATAAGAATGATTCTAATATGTCCCTAAGGCTCCTAGGACCCCTAGGGACATATGTCATCATTTAATGGGTCAAAGGGGGTCATAGGTCAACCTCTGACCCCCTTTGACCCATATGAACGAATCTAATATGTTCCTAGGGGTCCTAAGACCCCTAGGGACATATGCCATCATGTAATATGTCGAAGTGGGTTAGAGGCTAACCTGTGACCCCCTTTGAGCCATAAAAATTACTCTAATATGTCCCTAGGGGTCCTAAGACCCCTAGGGAGATATGTCATCATTTGATGGGTTGAAGGGGGTAATATGTCAAACTATGACCCGCTTTGACCAATATGAAGCATTCTAATATGTCCCTAGGGGTCCTAGGACCCCTATGGACATATGTCATCAGGTAATGGGTCGAAGGGGGTCATAGGTCACCTTATGACCCCCTTTGATCGATTATAAGGATTCTAATATGTCCCTAGGAGTTTTAGGACCCTTAGGGACATATTTCATCATGTAATGGGTCGAAGGGGGTTATAGGTCAACCTATGACCCCCTTTGACTCATAAGAACAATTCTAATATGTCCTTAGGGGTCCTAGCACCCCTAGGGACAAATGTCATCATTTAATGGGTTGAAGGGGGTCATAGGTCAACCTATGACCCCCGTTGATCCATAAGAACAAATCTAATATGTGTTTAGGGGTCTTAGAATTGGTAGGGACATATGTCATCATTTAAAGGGTCAAAAGGGATTATTGGTAAACCTATATCCTCCTTTGACCCATATGAATGATTCTAGTATGTCTTGAGGGATCTTAGGACCCCTGGGGACATATGTTATCATGTAATGCGTCGAATGGAGTCATAGGTCAATCTACGACCCCCTTTAACCCATATGAATAATTCTAATATGTTCCTAGAGATCTTAGGACCCCTGGGGACATATATCGTCATGTAATGGGTCGAAGATTCTAATATGTCCCTAGGGGTCCTAGGACCCCTAGGGATATATTTTGTCATTTAATGGTTCGAAGGGGGTCATAGGTCAACCTATGACCCCCTTTGACCCATATGAAACATTCTAATATGTCTCTAGGGTTCCTAGGACCCCTAGGGACATATGTCATCATGTAATGGGTCAGAGGGGGTTATAGGTCAACTTATGACCCCCTTGACCCATAAGAACGATTGTAATATGTCCCTAGGGGTCCTAGGACCCCTAGCTATATATGTCATCATGTAATGGGTCGAAGAGGGTCATAGGTCAACCTAGGACACCGTTTGACCCATATGAAGCATTCTAATATGTCCCTAGGCGTCCTACAACCCCTAGGGACATATGTTGTCATGTAATGTGTCGAAGAGGGTCATAAGTCAACCTATGACCCCCTTTGACCCATAAGAATGATTCTAATATGTCCTTAGGGGTCCTAGGACCCCTAGGGACATATGTCATCATCTAATGGGTCGAAGGGGGTCATAGGTCACCCTATGAGCCTTTTTGACCGATAAGAATGATTCTAATATGTCCCTAGAGGTCTTAGGACCCCTAAAGACATATGCCATCATTTAATGAGTCAAAGGGGGTCAAAAATCAACCTATGACGCCCTTTGACCCATATGAAGCATTCTAATATGTCCCTAGGTGTCTTAGGACCCCTAGGAACATATGTCATCATGTAATGTGTCGAAGGGGGTCATAGTTCACCCTATGACCCCCTTCAAACCATATGAAAGATTCTAATATGTCCCTAGGAGTCTTAGAACCCTTAGGGACATATGTTATCGTAGAATGTGTCGAAGGGGGTCATATGTCACCCTATGATCCCCTTCGACCCATATGAATGATTCTAATATGTCCCTAGGGGTCTTAGGACCCCTAAGGACATATGTCATCGTGGAATGTGTCGAAGGTGGCCATTGGTCACCCTATGACCCCCTTCGACCCATATGAATGATTATAATATTTCCCTAAGTGTCCTAGGACCCCTAAGAACAAATGTCGTCTTGTAATATGTCGAACGGGTTTATAGGTCATCCTGTGACCCCCTTCAACCCATATAAACTATTCTAATATGTCCCTAGGGGTTCTAGGATCCCTTAGGGGCATATGTCGTCATGAAATGTGTCGAAAGGGGTCATAGGTCATCCTGTGAGCCCTTTTGACCCATATAAATGACTCCACTAGAAATAATATTGTAAAAATAATAATAATATAGTATAACAATCATATATATATATATATATATAATTTATAGATTATAATAATAATAACATAATATATTATATATTATAATTTACATATGATAATAATAATAATAATATATTATAGATTATAATTTATATATGATAATAATAATAATATGTATTAATAACATATATATAATATATTATGTTATTATATTTAATAAAAATATAGTAAAAATAATAATAATTTATTATAATAATATATATTATATTTATAGATAATAATAATAATAATAACATAATATATTATTATATATTAATAGATTATATATTATATCTTTACATTACGTTATATATATAATATTATATTATATTATTATATAATATATAGATTATATATTGTTTTATATATAATAGTTATGTTATTATATTATATATTTATAGGTTATATATTATATCTTTACATATTTCATAACTCAAATTAGTTATATCACTTACAAATTTATTTTTCCCTCTAATTTTTGTGCCTTTTCCCTCCAATTTTTATGCCGCCGATATCAGATATCGAATCTCATATCCGATATCCGATATGTGATTCAATATCTGATCTCATATCGGATATCCGATCTCAAATCGGATATCCGATAAGGCTTGGGCCTTACTTTCCAGGTTTGGTACCTGGATAGGTGAAAAAAAGTCAAAGCGGATTTTGAAGCGCTTTTAGACGTGTTCAAACTCTATTTTTTTCATATTGCCACTTTTTGGCACACCATGATCCTGCACATACCCACAAGGTGGTTGCTATTTATGGAAACTTGCTATTTTTAGTAAGTTTGTCATATGAGCTTGGAATGCTCTCATTTTCTACAGAAAGGTTCATTTTAGAGTTATAAGTCTGCAATAAAAATCGTATAGCTCAAGCTTAAGTATTGGGGAAGTTATTGTAGTTTTTTGGTGGAAAATTTTATTAAAAAATCTTCAAGCTCACTGTTGGAGGCCTTAGAGTGCTCGGATGAGGTCCAAAAATTCAACAATAGGGCACTAACATAGATCCAAACCTATAGATTAGGAGTGGGCATTTTTGAAAAGTAGTTATAATATCCAATCAAAGCAATGGTTCGAGTGTTATGACCTTCCAAAGTTGGGCTACCCAAAATATCTAAAATAATTGTCAAAGATGTATTTGGCTGACTCTATATGTATTGTTAGGGTCTGTCAACCCTATGTATTAAGTTTCAATGTCTAGAACCTTCCAAGGCAGCATAAAATTGCCTATTTAAGAAAGGCATGAACATTGTCTAGGATAGCTATGGGTGGTAGTTCATAGCTTAGTCTTGTAGATTATTGTAATGAAGGCACCCATGTGGGTTAGCATATTGTACTTGTGAATTATGTAATTTTGCATTTACGATACAAATAACAAGCCCATATTTTATTCTTTCATTTTTAGTTGTTTCTTTATATCTATTATGAGTTTATGGTTTTAAGGGGAGCACCCTTCATCAAGTGGTATCAGAGATAGAGTTCTTGAGTGTGTGGATAGATCATCAACTATGAGGCAATTCACACCAGGATTGTGGTTTGGGCTGAGCATGTAGATAGATCACCAATTGTGATGCAGTTTGCAGTAGGGTTTTAGCGAAAGTGCAAAAATGCCTTCATTTAGTGAAAGAGTTGTAGGTGTTACACCTGAGGGTTTCCTAGCCCTCCACAGATGAATGAAAGCATTAGAAGAACAAATTCATAGAGGAATAAATCTTCCTGTAAGAGATGAAAGTGAGGATGGGATAAAGTAGAAGAAAATGTTGAAGTAGAGGCAGTTCTAAACCCAGAGGAGGAGAGGCTTTTTAGGGCCATCTCCAAGATTGGAAAAAGACCTAAGTTTGAAGTTCCCACATTTTTGGGAAATCTTAACCCAAAGGAGCTAATCGATTAGATCAATGAACAAGAGGAGTACTTTGAGTATGAAGATATTGAGGATCCTAATAGGGTCAAGTTTGCGAAGGAAAAACTAAAGGGACATGCGAAGGTCTGGTCGTAGGAGGTTCAGTTGGGGAGAAATAGAAAGGGAAAGGACAAATCACCATATGGGAACGGATGATAGCTAAACTAAAGTGACAATTGATTCCTATGGATTATGAGCTTGATCTATTGAAGAAAATACAAGGGTTGAAGCAAGTGAGAAAATTTATTCAAGAGTATACCAAAGAGTTCTATCGAGTTCTCATTAAGACCAGCCATGTAGAAGTTGATAAGGAGAAAGTGGTCTATTATCTTTATGAGTTAAGGCCAAGCATTTAGGACGAGCTAAGTCTAGTTCAAGAAAATAATATTGAGGAGGCATACCAATTTTCCCTAAGAGTTCAACAAAAATGAACAAGAAGTTTGACAATAAGAATAGCAGAAGAGGTCACGGTGGAAGATCTGGCAGACGATCTTATGGATGTCGTAATATTGATCAAAAGAACAAGGATGAGGTTGGAAGTAGTAGTTACAACTCAAGTAGAAAAAATTCCAATCATTTCCATGATCAAAACAATAGAGATTAGAGAGGAAGAGGCAAAGGGCAAGGATCTAGAAGAGGAGGCTTCTGTGGTAAATGTTTTCACTATGAAGAAGAAGGGCATAGAGCATTTGAATGTACCCAGTACCAAGGAAGGACAAATTGAAGAACCAAAGGTCAGGCTAGAGTTGCACATGTTGATGAAGATGCCAAATCTTCACATTCTGAAGATGCTAAAAGAGAAGTCCTAGTTAATAGAAGAGTCCTATTAAGTGGTGAGAATGAACCTGATCAAAGAAGGAGCTTGTTTCACAGAAGGTGAAAATGTGAAGATAAGTTTTGTGATGTGATTATTTTGATGGTGGTAGTACTAGCAATCTGGTGTCAAAAATGATGGTCACCAAGTTGAAGCTAAAGAGATAGAAACACCTACATCCATACCATATTGCTTGGGTGCAAGATGACCAGAAGGTCATGGTCAATAAGCAGTGCTTAGTGAAGTTCAAGATTAGAAGCTACCAAGATGAGGTACTACGTGATATCATACCTATGGACATATGTCATATGTTGTTGGGTAGGCCATGGCAATTTGACAAGCATGTTTTACACGATGGGTGAACAAATACTTACAGTTTGACCAAGGATGGAGTGAAACATAAGTTGAAACCATTGAAGGATAAAGAAGAAAAGGTATTTAGAGCTGCCAGAATATGTTTTGTTGATGGAAAAGAGTTTCTCAAAGGTATAAAGCATGAGCATGTGTTTTTTTCTATAATTCCAAAAGATAGTAAAGAAGAAATAGAGGAGGTACCTGCAAAAGCTATAGCTAGGTTGGGAGAGTTTTTTGATATTGTATTAGATAATGTACCTGATGGATCAGTCTCAATGAGGAAGATCAATCACCAAATGGATTTGGTTCTAGGAGCAAATTTTCCAAACAAGGCAGTGCACCAAATGACATGAGCAAAAAGTGAAGATTTGAACAGACAAGTTCATGAGTTGTTGCAAAAGGGGTTGATTCGAGAGAGTATGATCCATGTGCTATACTAGTAGTAGTAGCACCAAAGAAGAATGGAGAATGGAAGATGTGCACAGATTCTCATGCTATCAAGAAGATCACAATCAAGTACAGATTTCCATTTCCAAGGATGGATAATATCATGGATTGTTTGAGTCAGGCTAAGTATTTCAAAAAGATAGATCTGAAGAGTGGGTACCATCAAATCCATATCAAAGAAGATGATGAGTGGAAGACTTCTTTCAAGACAAAAGAAGGATTGTATGAGTGGTTAGTTGTGCCTTTTGGGCTAACAAATGCATCGAGCACTTTCATGTGGCTCATGAATGAGGTACTAAAGGAGTTTCTGGGTAAGTTTGTCATTATTTACCTAGATGATATTTTGATCTTTAGTAAGATATTAGAGGAACATTTGATCCATATTCGCAAGGTGTTTGATAAGTTAAGGGAAGAAAATTTGTTGATAAACCTGAAGAAGTGCAATTTTGTAAAGGAGTTGGTGTGCCTGGGATATGTAGTCTTAGCAAAAGGTCTGAAAATGGACCTAGAGAAAGTGAAGTCTATGCTTGAATGGACTACTCCAAAGAGTGCGATAGAGGTAAGATATTTTAACGGATTGGCTAGTTTTTACAGAAAGTTCATAAGAGGTTTTAGCAGTATTTATGGACCCTTGACTAAGACAATGAGAGGGGATAGGAAAAAATTTAAGTGGATTGTAGGAGTAGATAAGAGTTTTAATATGTTGAAGCAAAAAGTTACTGAGCAGACTGTTTTAGAACTTCCATATTTTAACAAGGTGTTTCACATAGACTGTGGTGCTAGTGGTACTGTAATAGGAGTTGTTATGCACCAAGAAGGTAGACCTATTGCTTATTTTAGTGAGAAGTTGAAAGATGCAAAAAGAAAATAATTTATTTATTAGGAATTTTATGCTATAGTTCAAGCATTGAAGAAGCGAAGACACTATCTTCTTCCTAAGGAGTTTTTTTTGTATACTGATCATCAAGCTTTGCAATATTTGAATAGTCAAGAAAAATTGAACCAAAGGCATTTGAAGTGGGTTGAGTTTTCATAGAGTTATACATTTTTTTTGAAACATAGGAGTGGGATGTCTAACGGAGTTGTAGATGCTCTTAGTAGAAGACAACTTTTGTTGAGAAAAATGCAAATAGAGGTGGTTAGGCTCAAGGAACTCAGTACTTTGCATCTAGATGATCATAATTTTGGTGAAGCGTGGAAGGCTTGTATAGAACCTATTACACTTGATAGGACAAAGTGGTTGGATTTCATGATCCAAGATAGTATGTTGTTCAAAGGAAGCCAGGTGTGCATTCCAAAAAGTTAAATGAGAGAGAATCTCATCAAGGAGAAGCATAGTGGAGGATTAGCTGGACATTTTGGTAGAGATAAGACCATTTCTTTGGTTGTTGAGAATTATTACTAGCCACAATTGCAGCAAGATGTGAAGAAGTTTGTACAAAGTTGCAGAGTATGTTAGATGTTGAAAGGAGTGAAGCAGAATACAGGGTTGTATCAGCCATTACTGTACTAGAGAAGCTATGGGAGGATGTCAGTATGGATTTTGTTCTTGGTTTACTAAGGACATAGAATGGGCATGATTCTATTTTTGTGGTGGTTGACAAGTTTTCAAAGATGACACATCTTATTCCTTGCAAGAAGACTAGTGATGTTGTTCATGTAGTAGAATTATTTTTCAGAGAAGTGGTGAGACTTCATGGTCTGCCAAAGAGCATAGTTTCAGATCAAGATACCAAACTTGTTGGGTATTTTTGGTGTACATTATGGAAGAAGTTGAAGACAGATTTGAAGTTCAGTTCATTATATCATCCACAGATTGATAGGTAGACAGAAGTTGTGAATCGCAGTTTGGGAACCTTGCTAAGATGTTTAGTTGGAGACAAGCCAAAAGGATGGGATATGATTTTACCACAAGTGCAATTTACATATAATAATTTTGTCAATAGGAGTACTAATAAATCACCATTCCATATTGTATATGGGAGTAGTCCGAGAAATGCTTCTGAAGTGAGGTGGTTGGATAAAGGAGAGATAAGTAGTGTTGAAGCAGAAGAATTTGTTGAACATTTGAAGAACATCGATGAGGAGGTGAGGAAGCATATTATAAAGATGAATACATAGTACAAGGCTAAGGGAGGTATATGGAATTTTAGATTGGAGATGAATTTATAGTTCATTTGAGAAAGGAGCATTTACCAGTAGGTACATCTAATAAGTTGAAGATGAAGAAGTTTGGACCATGCAAGATAGTGAAAAAGCATGATTCTGGAAATGCTTACAAAGTGGAGTTGCCTATTGAATTGAATATTTCACCAGTATTTAGCATTTCACATTTGATAGAGTATTATGAAGGAGGTGATGGAGATGAAGTTGTAGAAGCGTGGTGGAGTATTCCAGCAGCTAGTTCAATTACAAAGGATATTGAGGAGATACTAGATAGTTGTGTTGGAAAAATTAAAAGAAACAAAACTTATGAGGAATATCTAGTAAAATGGAAAGGGAGGCCAGTAGAGAATTCATCATGGCTAGCAAGGGAGGAGGTTAACCGTCTTAGTTTTCCTCTGAACACCTTAGATGTGACAAAGTCACTTCTCAAATTACCCCAGATGTCTAATGCAAGAGCATCCTGGGTGTAAGAGCAATCTTACATCACCCAAAAATGTTTATTTTTCAGCCTTTTCTATTTTAATAAGGACTAGTAGACAAGGTGGCTACTATTTATGGGAACTTTCTATTTTTAGTAAGTTTGTCATATGAGCTTGGAATGTCCTCATTTTCTACAGGAAGGTTCATTTTAGAGTTATAAACCTACCATAAAAATCTCATTGCTCAAGCTTAACTATTAGAGAAGTATTGCAGATTTTTGGTGGAAAAATTTGCAGAAAAATCTTCAAGCTCACCATTGGAGGCATTAGATTTCCTGGATGAGGTCTGAAAACTCAATCGAAGGGTGCTAGCATGGTTCCAAGGTTGTAGATTAGGATCTGACATTTCTGAAAAGTGTTTATAATAGCCAATCAAAGCAACTGTTTAAGAGTTATGACCTTCCAAAGTTGGTCTACCCAAAATATCTAAAATAATTGTCAAAGATATATTTGGCTGACTCTATATGTCTTGTTAGGGTCTTTCATCCCGAGGTATTAAGTTTCAATTTCTAGAACCTTCCCATGTGGCATAAAATTGCCAATTTAAGAAAGATATGAACATTGTCTAGGACAGCTTTGGGTGGTAGTTTGTAGCTTAGTCTTGCAAATTACTATAATAAAGGTGCCCATGTGGGTTAGCATATTGTACTTGTGGATTTTGTAATTCCACTTTTGCGGCACAAATAAGAATTCCATATTTTGTTCTCGCATTTGTTGTTGTTTCTTTATTTTTGTTATGAGTTTATGGTTTTAAAGGGAGCACCCTTCATCATATAGAGTTTACTAGTCAAGCAAGACAAATAATATCTCGAGAAATGTCATTCATGTTGCTTACCAAATAATGAAGAATGGTGCTATCTATGACCTATGTGAGCTTATTAGAATTCAACTACTAGAGAGTATAAAGAAAATAAAGAGAGATAATAAGCATTCACTAAAGTCCAAAGCTTTATTGGTATGTATTTTATTTTACATTCACAGTTATTTTTGAAAAAAGGGAAATGTTGTATGGTCCAAGAACAAACCAGTAGTAACTAAGATAGGTGAGCTAATGAGAGAACAAGGTGAGAATTTCAATAATATTATGTGGAACTACTTTAGGATTTTTGGTCTAAAATCTATAGATGATTGAGAATCCCTACGACTATAATATAGAAGTATACAAATGACATTAGTTTCCTATTGGATACATACTCAGGCAAATTGTAGGCAGTAGAACCCATAACCCATTAGCTTCTATTGATGGACTATGAGGTTGAAGAATAATATGGCAATACTCAATTTGATATGTTATTGTCCAAAATAGTGGACAATATTGAAAAGAGGTTTGGAACCTATGAATAAATTATTGTATGTAATTTGAAAGAGATGAAGACACGATGCCAACTAGAAGGAGATCAATAGGTCATGTACAAGAGGAAAACATATTAGGAACATCAATATTTATAACTAGAGATCCATAAAAAAAATCACATCCACCATTAGGAGAGTAAAAAGAAAGTCAACTCGATCAATGAATGAAGAGTTAAAGATTGATCCAATCAAGAGGGAAAGTAAAGAAGTCAAAGAGATATCTAGGGAGGAAAAGTATGACATAAAACAAGAGTGGGAAGAAGAAGTTGAGCATACAGAATCTGACTAAGAAGCCTCATAGTTGAAGAAGAGGTGAAACAAGCAAAAATCTATACAATAGATAAAGTTTCTATATGTGTAATAGAAACCATTGACCTAACATTCATGAAGATGAGATGCAACATTGGTATTGAGGAAGATGAGAAGAAATTTAAAGATTGAATGATCCATCATTTTCATAGATTCAAAAAAAATACCTTGGAAACTTACTTTATTATTCTAGGTGGGTTGCAATAGTTTCTAGATGCTAGATTATAATCTACTTTGCAAATGGAAAAGGAATGGTGAAAGTACAAATTAAAGTGGAACCTAAATTAAGCTCTAAAGATGCAAAGATAATATATGAAACTCACAAGTAGGAATTTTTTGTAAAGACCATAGCAACAAGAAAATCCTTATACATGATACATGCAAGATATCTCTAGTTAGGTACAAGACATTCAATGTGAATCATCAAAAGAAAAAGAGGTGGCATGAGCACCTAATTAGAAGGATGAAGTACTTGTAGAAAGTCAACAAGAAATACAAGAAAATAAAGAAGTATCAAGTAATAATATAATTAATTCTTAAGCTAAGTATGCCAAAGAAATGTAAACTAGTGAAACTTCTAATAAAAGAAGAACAATAATATTTAGGAGAGGAGAAAATTATTCCCACATTGGTAGATGTCAATAAGATGAAACCTAAAGAGTTAATGGAATACTCACAAAAAGTGAAAAAAGGCAATAAGAGATAAAAACAAGAGGAAATGGGTGTTGAGACAAGCAAGAAATATAATTGATCAATAGATACATTTTAATTAAATTCATTTATGATCAAGATGAATTTATAAACCCCATAAATGGACACTACTAAATAAATATGGACAAGAAAATGACAAGTTTTTAAGTGTAGAGAGTCACTAACGAGAAAGAAAACCAAAAAAATTGGTTAAGGAAGTCAAAACACCACTAAAAGAAGAAGGAAACCTATTCACCAAGGTATCAAACTATTCAGAGTTTTTAAAGGATCTAGAGGAACATAAATATTTGGAGACTCTTAGAAGTCAACTTGATACTCGATCAAGTTCATAACTACATTCAGTGAAGAATTAAAGAATACCTCACACAAAATGAGGTAGTTACAAGTAGAAAAAGATAGTAGAATGTTGAGTGTACTTGAACTTCAATCACTTTGTTTCCATATCTTAGATGTAATGAAGAAGAATCTAAAGACAATAGAGGAAGAACTATCATTACTAGAAGAAAAATTAATTAACAATTTGAATGAGACAACCAAGATGAGCTAACAAGTTATTTCCTTAAGTCACTTACAAAATACATAGGAGACATTAGTAGAGTTAGAAAAGGTCAACTACAAGGTTATCCTAGATAGGTTGTAAATCAATATTTATCTACTATTAAATATTACACCTTTGGAATTTTTGTCAAAGGGGGAAAAGATAAGATAAAAGAAGAAAAGGAGGATAACTTGAGTATAGAAGATAAACCATAGAAATTTGGAGAAGATCAAGTCAAAAATAAAGTAGGGAGAAGATAAAGATAGGAGAAGAAGATGAGAAGATCATCAGGATATTTTGGGTATGGAATTAGGAGGAAAATTCAAGTTTAATTATCTCATATGTATTTCCATCAATACCAAAGGGGAAGATTGTTGACATTAGGAGACTTTTATAATATTATTGATATCACCTTGGAGATCACTAGTTAAGGAGATTGAGGATCCTCATTGTGTGCAAGTTTCTAATATTCTTATTGATGACATCCCATAGCAACTCATGTGGCATTGATTCATGATACTAAGTTAGTTCATTATAGTAAGATAATTAGTAAAGGAAGAACATAATTAATGGTTGGTAATCACAAGAGACAATTAGTGAGTATAACAGAAAGATAGTTCCAAGGTTTAGAGAATTCACAATTGGTCAAAAAAAGGCAAATCTAGCTATGGCATCACATTGGATAGTGTGATACTACAAAGTGAAGGAAAAAAGATACTACATTGGTATTAGTTGGATTATGTAATTAGTATAGGGGAATGGTAAGATGATGAATTGGGGAAGGTAATGTGTCTTGACTAGTCCAAGTAGTAGATAAGTAAATTGAGTTAAAAGATGACAAGATCGGGATAAATTTATAATGAGATTTCAAGATATGTGAGAAGATTAAGATCAACAAGTAGGAAGATTAAGGTTTGAATGGATGGTTGGGATTAAGAGGGAAAAGGGAATAGGTATTATAAACAAATAGGTTATGTAAGGAACCAAGTGGTGTAAGGAACCAAGTGGTGTAATAAGTAACAAGAAAGAAAACAAGTGATCAAGAATTGAAGAAAGTGATCAAACAATTATGATAAGACATTGAGAAGAGAAGAGAACTATGTAATGGTGTCATTCTAGAGAACTAATTAGATCTGAAAGGCAAGGAGTACCACAACTAGATCAATGATTTAGTTATTTCCTTATAGTTAGAACTAATAAATCTATGAATCGAGTGAACCTTGATAGACTCTAACTGTAAATCCCCTCTTAGGATAAGCTCTCAAAATATTTTTGTCAATAATTTGACATGACAGATCTTAATAGATATTTTTTAATTCAATAAGGTACAAATAACTCCTAACATGGTGAACCCTTGGAAAGGGTAATTACTAACTCCTAATAGGGAAACTCGTTTACTGCAGTAGTGATCTTTGTGGGTATTATCCTCACTATGATTTCTATCTTTAAATTTTTTGCAATACCAAATCACTATGTCATGTGTGATGAATGTGTGGTGGTTTCATATTGTTATCTTTTATTTAATGGTATTAGTTATATGATTTTGTATTTGGAAGTTGATAGTATAATTTAATAGATAAGTGGTTAAAGTGTTAAAATATTTATTTTTGATGATCTTCCCCCCCCCCCCCCCACTCAGTACTTAATAATCCTAACAAGGGTTTCTGAAGAGACTCTATTTTAGTAGAATTATTAAAGGAGTCCTACAAGGTTTTGTATTTTTTGATACACATATTTGTACTAAGACCCAAGGAGTCTGTTAGACTAATTAAGAGTGGGGTTGGTAATTGTGTGACCTCTTGAACAATAATGAAATAAGGTAGACATAGTTCTAAATGAAAATCAAATAGTCTAAACATGACCATACCACAATTCATTAGGAATCTTATCATTTCCTCTAATTTCTTGTACTAGTTCGTGATGTAGACTGCAATGCTAATGACTTCATTCCAAAACATCTTTGTAAAATGACCTTAATTAACATGGTTCTCACAACATCCACAATTATTCAATTCCTTCTTTCAGAAATCTTATTTTGTTTTCATGTCCATGGAGCACATTTTTTCCTCTTAATACTATTCCTATCACTATAACCAACAAACTCTCAATAAGTATATACATCACCTCTGTCAAATCTTTAAAAAATTAGATTTTTACTAGTTTCTTTCTCTACTAGAACCTTAAACATTTTGAACTTATAGAATGGTTTTGATTTATCTCTCTAAAAGGCTACCCACATCATTCTAGAGAAATCATCAACAAATAGAATAAAATATTAATCACCCTGATATCTCCTAGTCCTCATAGGAACACACAAGTTAGTATGCACTAAATCCAAAATTTTCTCAAATGAATAAGATTTTCTACTAAAAGTAGTACTAGTCAACTTACCTAATTAATATTCTTTGCACATAACATTATCTAGTTTCACTGATGGAGGCAATCATCTAATTACATTAGTATTTCTTATCTTAACCAAGCTATCAAAATTCACATGAAAACACTTTCTATACCAGATCCAACTATCTTCGACTTTCTTAACCAAATAACTATAAACAATAGTGATCAAATGGAAGAAGTTGCATTTGGTTTGTCTCCTAGTAGCAATCAAGTCTCTTGATATTCCTACAATTCTTCATAAACCTCCCTTGAATTATATATGATAACTTTTAACATAAAGTTGACCAATGTTGAGTATACTATGCTTCAAACCTTCAACAAGATACACATCATCAGCATTACTTTTACCATAATTCAAAGAAATAGATCCTTTACCTTTTACCAAACATGGAGTGGTATTACTAGATATGACTACACCACCATCATTTAACTCATTCATCTTGATGAACTTGCTTCTATCATATGTCATGTGATTAAAACCGTCAATGGCCCAATAATTATTGTGGTCTATTTGTGTGACTAAAGCTTTCTCACCATCTCTTTTTGTGGTATCTTCCTTGAATCCAACAAATGCCACTTCTTCTTCTTCATTGTCCTCTAGTTCATCATCTATCAATCCTTCATCAGCTTCAACGTAGCATTTCTTCTTTCATTTTCCCTTAAACATTTTTGCCTTGTCCTTCTCATCACTACTAGGACATCTAATAGCAATGTGACCAATATTTTTGCATAAAAAATGCTTCAAAGGTAATTTACCTTTGTACTCATTAGTATCTCTAGGAAACTTCATTGCATATAGATATTCAAACTCATCATGTCTATTCTCTTCATTAAGAAATGTATCAATCTCTTTATCTTATTTTCCTTTTCATCCTTTTGCTAATGATAGGAGGCCTTGAAATCTGCTTCAACCTTGGGAATACTTATTATCATGATCGTTCATCTTAAATGTAATAAGATTTCTTATTATTCCATCAATAAAAACTTTATCAAATTCTCTTAACTTATAAATTACAAAAACTCTAATGGCATAATAAGGAAACAATGTTGTCATTTTTTACATACAACATATTCATCATGTATGGCTCCATCAATAGTTTTGAGTGAAGAAACCAATTCCTATAACCTATGACCATATTAAGAACCATTTTTACCTTCCACTATTTACATGTCATCATATTTTCCTTTCAAGCTATCAACCCTATCACTTTGAACATGAACATCTCTACCATAGAGTAACTTAAGATTTTCCCAAACATTATGTGCAGTACTAAGTCCATGAATATATAAAAAATCAATAGTACTTATAATGTTATCAAAAGACAATATTCTTTCTATCTCCACTTTTAGTTTATTTACACTAAGTGTCCCATTAGCTCTGACATATCTATTCTCAACATGTGTCTAGTATTGTGGTCTCATTCCTCTAATGTAGATATCACTTCATATAGAGAAGTTTTCATTTGAATAATTTTTACCTCCTTTCTTCATCATCCAAATGTTTACCTCAAGTGGATAGGATTTTCGCCAAGAGGACCTAAGATCTTAAACTAATTATTAATATACTTAAGTTCTAAGATTAATAGGAGGGAGGTAAATCAATAATCTATCAAATTCAAAAGTGTCACCAACTTAACAATAATCATCAACTAAAATAGATCTTAACCATTCAACATATGCATGCAACGTAAACATCCACACAAGTAACACAAAGACACCAATATTTTCGACATGGAATCCCTTTGTTGGAGGAAAAAAACATGGTAGGAATCAATATCCACAAATATCTTGAACTCTTCTAATATATTTGCAACTAAAGGCTTAATCCTGTTAGGAGCTTACAATAGTGTCATGTTAGAATTGCACTCTATTAGGAGTCACCTAATTAAGGGATTTCCATCTAGTCCTATTTGAAGCTTTACTCTATTAGTAGTAACCTCATAGGAGGGTTTTTAATTCAAAAGAATAGGTCACCTAACTAAGGTAGTTAATCTCCAAGCCTACGAGGATCTTGTTCACCTTATTAAAAATGACCCAATTAATGGATTTAGACTTGAGAATCTTTTAGGACTTACCAATGAAATTGACCTAAGAATAACACTTCTTAATGCTTATATAGATCCAATTTAGCTCAACATCTTCCTTTAGTTACAATTATTCATCTACCGACATGACCATACACACCATTGATGATCATCACACTTGCAACTATAACATTATATCATATAAATACACATTTCAATATCTAGGGAAGTCACCACCTTAACCAAAAAAATTTACATTTTAATTTCACCTTAGGTCTACTTAAATGTATTATCGAAATCTAATATATCCTTAACCAAATCCACAATATCACCAATTTGAACTGCACAT
Source organism: Cupressus sempervirens (assembly GCA_028749045.1). NCBI lineage: Eukaryota > Viridiplantae > Streptophyta > Pinopsida > Cupressales > Cupressaceae > Cupressus > Cupressus sempervirens. Next base: position 816,470,159 of record CM053787.1, read on the forward strand.
TGATTCAACAAAGAACATCTAGCATTTTACACTTTTTCTAGTGACCATGCATAACTTCAAGATATTTGATCACAATGACCAATGTATGACCAAATCATCATATCCCATTAGAGCAACATCATCACTCAACTTTACATCATAAAAGATCTACTAAATTCTTCCCAAATCCTATCATCTGAGGATTAAACTTAAACTTTTATGTGCTCTTGTTTTTTTCTCCCAAGCTTACTTCAATAAATCCAAGATGCGTCTTCCTATTAAATATTCATATAAAAATATAGAAATGGTCACATAACTAAGTATTGATCACAAATCATGAACTAAAGCATTTGAATACTTACAGCTTTGATAGACCAATCAATTCATTCACTAACTTTCACAAATTATTCAACCCAATAAAATAGTCAGAATTCAATCAATAATAAATTTCTCCATACTCATGTGAAGCACATGATATCAATTGTACATCATCTTAAGGAATCTTTGAATCTCTCATACCAATTGTACACTCTAACGTAACACACAAATCAACAACATATTGGATTTGTATATTGTAGAGACTAAAACAATGTTCCTCGATAAATAGTTAGTGGACAAACTTCAAGTTGATATCAATGACAATATAATAACTCATCAATTGACAATAAAATATTAACAATATAATCTCTTCAACACAATTTGCATATATTATGCTAATAAAGAATATATTAAGAAATGGGGCTTTGGCCTTCTACTAGATGTAGTTTTCAATACCCCATCATCTATTCAGTAAAGTGCCCTATATTTTCTCTGTGTAGGTAACACCAATGAATCTAAAGTGACAAAAGGGAAGAAGCTAGATTAAAAATGAGTAATATTTTGAAGAAAAAAAATTATGTATAATAATTTCCTAGAATTTTTTGTTAAATGTATTTAAATAATCACTTTCCCTGGCTTGTATTAGTTGTAAAAAATTGATTAGTTTTCTTATTTCTTATTAGAAACCTTATATTTTGTTTGCGTGATTTTTCTTTGGCCTTTGTCAGTGTATTGTTCCTTTCATAGATAGTTTATCAATTAGTCTTGGAAAATGCAACATTTATCTTTGCTTTTTTTGACTAATTCCATGTCAGTGGAGATGGTTTTCTTATCAATTGTTTAGTGAAGGATTTAATACATTTAGTTTTTGTTCTCTTAGATCATTTAAACCCTTTCTACTCTTTTTTCCTTTTATACGGATACCAAAGCATTTTTAATATCAAATTTTATTATGAATAGATTGTTATAAATAATGTTGGTTTTTTGGGGATCGTTGCAAATGTACTAAGCACTGCCATAATATTTGGTATGTGTTTTCCAAATGGAAGCAACTTATTATTTAAATTGAGAGCAAGAGCATTAATTAAATTTTTAATATAATAAAAAATTAAATCTGCTTGTGTGTATTTCTCTCACATAACAATAAACTTATATATATATATATATATATATAGGTTTATCCAACAGAAACTACCAAACATCGACACTCCCTCTTAGCTAGGGAGGATAAACATAGATAATACCTCAAAGTAATATCAAGTCAGCAAGATTAAGGATATCTTTGATCAAAATATATCTATCATTTTGATATCATGAGTATTGGCCTTCAGAATATATGATATTGGTTGAATACTCTAAGTAATGGTCTCTAGAGTATCAATGCTTGATATTCACCATGTACTCAAGAAGGTAATGGTTTTCAGAATATCAACATATGATATTCACCATTTTTTTTATCACACTTGAGTATTGGTCTACTGAATATTAGTATATGATATTCACCAGATACTCTTTGAGTAATGGCCTCCAAAATGAGATGCAAGATATTCACAAAGCATAATGAGTAATGGCCTCCAGAACATCTAGTCATATGATATTCACCACATACTCTATGTAATGGCCTCTAAAACATCAATTTTCATAACATTCACCATGTACTCAATAATATTTATAAGTTATGTGCACATGCATTCTCATAATTCTTACCATATAAATATCCAACATGCAAAACTATACTCTATCATGATCTACATATATATCATAAGATATCCATTATAATAGAAAATTAAGTTAGTGTAAGATTGTCACCTTTCAATAACTTCTGCAAATACAAGTGACATCATTTAGAAGTCATCACTCACTCATGATATACACAAGGGGTAGGCACATTAAAATCACATAGTCACAAGGTATATTTATGAATCATAGTCCTCTTAACTGCTACAACTTTATGATCACGGGAGAATCCATCTTAACATGTTTTACTCGCTCTGAATCACTGAAGTTTGAATCATATCCTATATCTGCTCCCTCTCTTTCAGGGTTGCCAGAAATGTCAAACTCCCTCTTTATCTCAATCTCCCTCTTCTTGTAATAACATTCTCAAAGGAAAAGATCAAAGCACATAACTCTTATAGTAAAATAAAATTAAATAAGAGATAGAGACTACTATAATACTCAACAATAATAAATTTGCATCAATCCAATATAAGATAGATAAATATCTAATTTAAATCTATATTCTCCTAAAGAATATGAATTACTAATATTTATTATTCTTTATGAGTCTCATATATATATGATTTATAATCTTTATAGATATTTATCAAGTTAATCATTAAATTATCAATGGGGAACACCTAGTACATTAATTCCCATATGAAATAATTTTAATCAATTTATAACATCTATATTAATTGGTAAATATTTAAAAGCATATTTAAAGACATATATTACATACCTTATAAGTTATTGCTTGTATGTCTCCTTTAAAGAGTGTCTTCCAAAACCTCTTTCATATCTTTTAGGATTATATATAGTATGTTAAATATTTTAATTCTCTCAAAGATATTAAAGACTTTGATGCATAGTGGTAACCATATCCCATATCATAGATGAGAGATCCCTCTAATATTTTGATACTCCTCAACCATCGATGATTTGGTAAGTCAATATCACAATCCACTTAATTCAATTGATGTTTCATAATCCTTTGATGCTCAATGAAAGTAATACTCCCTATATCTTTAATCTATGTCCACTAGTTGATATTGTTTGGAGTGGCCTTGATGGAAAAAGGACCAACACTACCAGTTAACATCCATGAAGCCCATCCCACTGTTGTCGTAGGAGAGTCCTTTAAACATATATTTTATCTAATTTTGGTTCTTGGGGGCTCCTCCCTCCTACATGGAAAATGAGCTTTTGTAACTAACATCACTATATAAATGCATCTATAAAGTCAATGTCATTGGTGTGGAAGGTTCATAGAGAACGAGATCCTATCACACCACCCACTTGGTGTTATCCAGATGCACCTCCTAATTGTTAAAATGGGATGTATGTCTAGTTTTCCACCCTTGATGGTAATGTAAATATATCCTTCTTTGCCTTCAATAAAGTGTCGAATAGATATAGTATCAGCATTTGAATATGCTTCAATCATCTAACATCGTGTCCATGTATTTTACAGTCGATATTTAATGACATGTTTGCAATCAACATTCAATATCACGTATTCCCATTGTTTCTACATTTATTTCAACTTGCGCATTTTTATAGTCAACAATGGTATGATGGGAGAAAAAAAATTGTCAGAAGACGAGCTGAGAAAATGGTATGCTAAAGGAATACAATTGGGAATTCAAGGCCTTTGCGAATTCTGGTGTTGAAATATTGGTTGGCATGGATAATTTTGATTTTCTGAACGTGTCTTCCAATAAGAGTGTAGCAATGGAGTGGATGGATGAATATATCAAGTCCTATTATCTTGCGACCAACGTCAAATATAGAGCCATGGGCAATGAAGTCTTGGTTAACAAACTCTTTCCCTGCGTGTTTGTCCTCTTTCCCACACTTCCACTACACAGATATATCATACTCTGATGGGAGCGGCTTACTGTAATATGTAGAAGTAATGAATTAGGTGCTAACAACAAGTACTTGAGAGATCGGAGACTTTAATATCTTTGAGAGAATCAAAATATTTGCAGCCTTATCCATATACCATGTTGGTTTTTCAAGGATCACTGCAAATGTGTTGAGCGTTGTCATAATATTTGGTATGTGTTTTCCAAATGGTAACAACCTCTTATTTAAATTTAGAACAAGAGACATGTCCCATGAATGGGACATGTTTATTCATTAGTTATATAATTAATATAATAAAAATTTAATCATTAAATGTGTGTGTTTCTCTCACATAACAATAAACTTATATATATATATATATATATATATATATATATATATATATAGGTTTATCCGAGAAGCTACCAAACATCAACATGTAATAATACCTAGAAACACCCATTTAAATATGGTTAGTAGTGTTCCCCTTGAACACCTTAATGCAAACATGTCATCTATCTCCAATCTTATGTTTTATAGAATTCAATGTTATCTCTTTCAATTAATTTACCTCTTTGATGAAAATAAAAATCTTTGAACAAATCATAGTTAAAAATTAATGATACATTAATAACTAATAATTTAATAGTATGCTAAATGTTTTATGAGTAAAATAAAATATATAGAAAATAAATAGGAAACTATTGTGCTAAAAATTATGATTTTGAAAGCATTAGAGATTTGGCCATGTTTACATATTCTTGCTAAAAAATTATGAAAACTCAACATTTGTAAGATTAATTAAACTAAAACCTTAAATCCGCCATGAAGAAAATACCATCAATTTTCAATGAGTAGAATCTCTAATTTTACACAACAAATGAGGTGGTTCTAGGCAAGAGAAATAGAAGTAAGAATTGAATTCCTATGTGGAAGTTAGAGGATGGAAATTAAGGACAAATTGAGTAGTGTAAGCAATGGGACAAGATACTATAGTATTGATTCCAATGTCAAGTGTGAATGGCCACATAAATATCTTGTTTTCTCTCATATTTTGAAGATATTAATAGTAGTACTTTCCATATATGCCCTATTTTTTATTAAAATTATGTCTAAGAAAATAGAGGATTGTAAAACCCAATCTTCGCAAGTGAACTCATCTTGGGTGAAAAAAATTTATTTAGTGGAGGAGAAAATAAAAAAACATTTGTTACTATGTAATGCTAAATAGGAATAGGAAAATACACATTATATCTTATCAGTCCAACTGTATGATATTGTAACTGAAAATTAGAAAGTTTAGTTTTTTCCTTTGCAACATTGAACAATAAAAAAGATGAAACCTATCAAGAGAAAAATAATTTAATGGTAATCCCTTGATCTTGCCCTAAAACTTTTGTAACCATTATAAGTTACCATTTTCTATCTCACTAGCTCTTTAATAGAGAAACCTAAAATTTAATATATACATTGTTTCATGATTAGAAAAAAGAATCATAAATCCAAGTGAAAATATTTAGGTGAACTAAGGGAAATGTTTGAAAGAAGTAAACCAGCATGAAAAGATTCCAATGAAAAAAAGGAAAATTCTTGAAAGAAAGAAAAACCTGTCAAATACCTTTGACAATTCTTTGCTCCACTATTACAATGCTGACAACACCAAAAGAATGTCCAAATAGAAGTTATTTCTGTGTTTGACTCTAAGTGTTGTGGAAATTTAAAAAAATATCAAATGCAAATAATAGGAGTGGAGACTAATGACTCAAACACAATCCCAAGAGTAAGAATATATAGGTGGACAATTCGAACATTTATAGTTCTTTAATTACTATTTTCAAATATTATTTTTCTCATTACCTTTTTTGGTTCTAGCTAATGAGAATTTAAATAAAAAACATTTATGAAATTTCTTAAATATGATCAAATTCTCAAACATTAGAAAATTTGTAAATAGTATTTTACAATTCTAAAATTTGATTGGTACAATTTTAAAAATGCATCTAATAGGTAAAATAGTTATTTATCTTTGGTAGGAAGAAATTAAAAATTATATCCATATTATCATTTAAATATTTCCTCACATGATGTTACTTTTTATAACAATTTTTAAGTTGTCAAACGTTAATTGATAATTTTACTTATCTCCCTTTGTGTCATTAATTCTCCTAATATAATTACATGTTTTGTTTCTATTGTATATAATTAAACATTTTGTTTTGATTGAAATTATATTTATAAATATGATTTGTGTGCTTAGCATTATTAATTAAATTTTAATTTTATAATTGTTGAAAAAAAATTCTCATTTCCCATATATATGTAGTTTGTTCATTCTTGTTTTATAATTAAATTGTCTATTTTTAATTTTAATTAATATATTTTTTATCAATTTTTCATTAATATTGATTATTGTTATTACATATATTCTTATTAATTAAATATTTATAAATGATTAGTTTTATCAATCAATAGTTCATAATTTATATTATACAATTTTTATTTCTAGAACGTGATTAAGATAGAATTGTGTCTTAGAAGTTCTTTTGATTGACTATTGATCCTTGCCTGTACAATTTGTAAACTATTTGATATCAGTCTTTAATTTAAATTTGAATGTCATTAATTTTTATTATATTCATTCTTATTGTTTAATATATATTATGAATAGTTTTATCAATATATAGTTTGTAATTTATATTTATATAATTTCATTTTTAGATGATTAAGTTGTGGAAATAGTAGATATTTATGTGTTTGGCTCTGAATGTTGTGGAAAGCAAAAACATCAAATGCAAATAATAGGAGCTGAGACTAATGACTCAAACAAAATGCCAAGAGCAAGAATATATAGGTGGATTGTTCTAACATTTATGATTCTTTAATTACTATTTTCAAATATTATTTTTCTCCTTACCTTTTTTGGTTCTGACCAATGAAAATTTAAATAAAAAATATTTCTTATTAATTAAATGTTTATAAATGATTAGTTTTATTAATAAATAGTTCATAATTTATATTATACAATTTTATTTCTAGAACATGATTAAGTTAGAATTGTGTCTTAGAAGTTCTTTCAATTCACTATTGATCCTTGCTTGTACAATTTGTATACTATTTGATATCAACCTTTAATGTAAATGTGAATGTCATTAATTATCACTATATTTATTCTTATTATTTAATATATATTATGAATAGTTCTATCAATAAATAGTTCATAATTTATATTTATATAATTTCATTTTTAGAAGATGATTAAGTTAGAATTGTATGTATTACAAGTTTTTTTAATTGATTGTGAATCCTTTCTTGTGTAGCTTATAGAATATTTGGTGTCATTTCCAAATGTAAATGTGAATGCCATCAATAGTGATGGAAAGAGTGCAATAGACAAAATCAAAAGTATTTTAGAAGATGTTGGAGCTTCTAAAAGTTGCATCAACTATTCAAAACCTAAAAAAACAACAAATTCAGAACAAGTGAACAGTGATGAGGGAAAAATCATGGGTGTGGACACACTAGTGGCATCACTAATTGTTCTATTACATTTGCAGTCATCTTGGAAGTACCAGGTGGAGTCACAAACAATATCAAGAACAAAAAATAAAATGAAGTTGCTTCATTGGGACTAAATACACTCTTTCAAGTATTTTTATTTTCAAATAGCCTTGCTTTGTTTTCTTCCCTCACAATGGTAATTTCTTGGCTATTTCATGAGCATCAATTACATGTTAGTAGTAGAGAAAGTCGATCATTGCTAGAAAATTTCTCTATTTTGAGCTTGGGAACCTCTATAGCCTCTACAGCTCTTGCATTTTTAAGTGCAACCATCCTTGTCACAGTACCTCTAAATTATGAAAACCTAAAGCATGAAGATCATAAGCATTTCAAAAAATATTAGCTATTGTTAGGAGGTGAAATATTCACAGCATTTATTGTACCAACACTTGCACTTATTTTTCTATCTATCTTGTGGCTTGTTAAATACTATTTCAAAGCTACAATAGAACACCAAGCTTACCTTAAGAAGCAACTCAAACAGGTGCTCATATACATAATCTCATCATTTTCTATTATATTTGGAATCATTGTATGCTATGGAGTAGCATAACTATTGATATTGTAATCCATTAAGCAAGCCTTTATTAGTATAATGTGAAATTGGTAAATTTATTTTCATAGTTTATTTGTATATATTCAATATGTACATGGTGGTTTATTATTTCAAAAATGTAAACCATGTGGAATTGGAGTTAGATTTGAGTTCTCTCTTAATTTAAAATAAAGTATGATTGTACTTTACTTTATTAGTACTTGTGAGTAGGCTATGATTTTTAGATTTCACACTTTACTTAATGATTAAAACTAAATATATGGATCAATCATAATTTACAATTTTTTTAATTTTATTACAAATTTAATATTTTAATACAATAAATAAAAGATTATTTATTTATAAATTTTTTAAATTATTTATTTTTCATGTAATTACTAAATAGATTTGAGTCTTATATAGGAACAATTCCATTAGCATTTTTTAAGGTATCATTATAGCTACTTATATATTACAATAATATATATTAATATTTAGTAGTATATGACTCTAATTTAGATTTTTAGAATGTAATAAAAAATAATATAAGATTTAATATTTTTAAAATAAAATATTTTTTTTAAAAATATTATAATATTTTTTAAGTATACATGTAATAATTTATACATTATAAAATTGAAATATAATTAGATGATAGGATTTTAATGTGGGATTGCCCTAGTACTTTTCACCTAGAAAAGTTGTCTCACATTGTGAAGCTAATTTAAAAGTCACAAAACAACCTTTCAGAAGTTGTAAAACCATTTTGCAATGGTTGAAAAATCTATTCACATTAAGAAAATGATAACCAACATTTTGTATTTTTAATTTTATATGAAAAAACTCTTCTTATCTATTTTTTAATGAGTAAAATCATTAGTACTAATTTTTTTTTTATTGGTAAATGGTTGAAACCTTGGATTATATTGATAAAATAAAATAAATTTAAAAGTATATTCATTCAAACAGGGACTAGTAGGAAAGAATGGAGAAGAAAACCTCCAGTCTAGCCCAAGACCGAGGTCCTATATAAAGTAAAAATTTAAAAGGGCACACCCCAGTCACATTTTTTCATAAGGCGTCCTTCTTTATCTTTTTATGCTTGGTTTCATGATGAAAACCATCATTAATATTTGACAATTTGAACATTTTCCCTTATCATGTTTGGGATCTTAAGGAGGCATTCCTCTTAATTTGACTTTGTTAGGGTTCTGACAAGTAGAAAAGTACTCTTTTGGTGTCAAATGAAAACTCTGACTCTGTCGAAACAAATTAAGTTGAGATATTATTCCTTCATGTTTCTTTTGTAATTTCTAAAAACTTCATGCTCACAAGAAAAATTAGTCCTTGATTACTATTGAATATTATGTGATTAAAACATCTAACCCTTTTTAACTTTGTCTCTTGAGGTATTGTTAGAATTTTCATCTAAATTTCTACTTGAATGAAAATAAACTTGAAAATGGAAAATTTAACCAAAATATTCAAAATTAAATATATGATCCTAGAAAGTGTTAAACTAGTTCTAACAAATTAAAAGAATGCTAGGGAGGGGATCAAAAAATAGCAATCTCATATGTGTAAAAGAGATAACCAAAAAAGGATTATAAAATTATAACTATCCTTAATAATGCCAATTCTATTTGTGTCAAGTTAGAAGTTTGTGAAAATGATCTATTTTAGGGTCAAGACTTGAACTTTCAACCAATTCATATACCCATCGTCCATATGAAAAAAATAGAGCATACCTAGTCATTCATACTTCCTTAATACCAATACAATGATGTTCCTGAACTAACCATGAGAGGAATAAAGAAGTACTAAGAATCAATGAGAAAACAAAATTCTCAAACAAAGCCACATTCCAAGAAGAAAATTTGCCAATACTATCTAATAAAGAATAACAATTGGAAATTTTCAAAGCATCAAATCGTGTCATCGCTTGCAAAATTCTTTATATTAATTATCCAGTAAAATACATATAATTCATAATTATGATAAAGGATAAGAACCAGCAGACCAAAACCATAATAACCTCTTAGCTAAATATACAAAAACCAAGGAACTAAGGTTGCTAAACTAAAGAAAAAAGTTTTTTTTTAAATAGGTCCTCTACTCCTAGATGATATTCCAAGGGAAACCCAAAAGAACAACAAAATAACAAAGGGCAAAGGAAAAGGACCTAGACCAGAAAAATACAACCATGAGAGGGGCAAGAGACCAAAAAGAAGCTCAAAAGCTACACCCACTAGCCAAAAGCAGAGAACCATATGAGGCAGGTAGGGAACTTTAACGAAATCAAAAGAACCCTAATTAATAGACCCGTAAGGATATCTGTATCAACTAAAAAAAAGAAAGGAGGTAGAAGCCATTACATATCTTCCTTATGCTTCCAAAAAACCAGGACCATATCATCCACTTCCTCCAAGCCAACTACCATGGTGCTCGGAGCTAGAACATACATCGTCTTCTCCCTACTGGATTTATACAGATTCAAAAGAGAGAAGTCAAGCTTGTTAAGGTTGTCAAATTCTACCCCTAGCTCAATGTAGGAGTCAAAGATATGCAGATATTGAAACAACCATGCATTATCTAGGTCCTTGACAATACCCCTCCAATGGAACAAAAATTTTATACTAGCCATCATCTTGGGCCATACAAGGTTGAACTGTTTAACATCTCTAATATATAAAATGAGATGCCTAATTATATTTTCTTTCCCCAAACTACCTGGAGGTTTTTCCATGTATATTTCTACAAATAGAATTTCCAAATTCCTATTGACACTTAAGATTGCCTCTTCAAGACCCTCTAACCAAATAGGATCAAATATATTATAAGAGAGCTGAATAATCTCCCACTGACCTACATTAACCCTAAACATGTAGGCTATGAAAGACCCTAGAACATCACGGTTGGTTCACCATGTACACTTTTAATCAAAGGATCTTTCCCCTAAATCCCTACACATAGTGACCCTAGTCATATCATCAACGGGGTTAAGAATCGCATTCCATTGCTCCAATTTTACTGTACCCATAAATGCCATAGTTTTGGCTTTAGATGCATAATACAGAGATATAGCTAACTTCATTTTTAAACTACAGTACAAAAATAGAAAGAGTTAGAGTGATATTGATAGGTGGTCGAAGGAGAAGGTCTTATATAAACTACTTAATTAACTCAACCTTCGATAGGAGTCTAAATGTTTCTAGATTAAAATAATCATAAACTCAGCCACGACACATAAATCCATACTCTATCATGATGACACACCTATTAAGGGACTCATTTGGATTAGTAATACATTTATTTAGGTTCTATTGTTCAAGCATATTCTATAATCATTATCAAGGTATTTTTTAGTGGCTAATATTTACAAATTGGCTAATTTTAGAAACTTTTGTCTAGAAATTTGGCTAATAATTTAAGATTTGATACAACCCAAATCACCATAGTTTTATAAAATTCAATTGTAGAATATTTGAAATTGTTCAATAATTTATTTTATTGAAAAAATTAAACTCAAATATCCACTACAATATTCGATACATTATTAGATTTGAGTCACCTAAATATTATATAATATTGGAGAAATTAAATTGAACTAACCAATAATTATCATAATTATTAGTTACTTAAAGGATATATCACCAATATTTAGTTTTCACTATTGATTTAAATTATATGTAACGATCCTTATAATATTCTATGGGATAAAAATACTGTTTAATTTTTATTTGTAATATTTCATGGTGATAAATGAACTTCCCATTATTATTGAGATTCATCAATATTTTATACAGAAAAATTATGATTCAAAAATAATAGTAAATATTAATCATTTTTAGAATAAAAAATTGGGAGATTTGCCAATAGAAATAATTTTGTTTTTTTCAAAATAATGAAAGATTCACCAATATTTTATATCTTTTTTTGGAGGCGGCTTTCTTAAAGTTTATCCTAATCATTATATTATAATATCATAGGATATTATAAAACTTGGTAATAAGAGTCAATAAGCCTAGGGGGGTATGAATGAATAAAAAGTCACACGGATGATATGTTAAATAGAAGATCAAACAAAGTAGAGGTATTATGAGTATACTTAGGTAATATATAAAATAGAGAAAATAATCTCATGCTACCAAATATTTTCCATCAAAACACCTATAGATTAAAATAAATAATAACATTGTATAAAATAATAAAAGAATGGATAAAATTAATTGTATAAAAGCTAAAAATAAATTTTTAAGGTAGAAAAAGATATGTGTATATTTTTAATAAAATATAGTATAACAAGTTCATTTCTTCTTTGATTTAATTGTTCTTTCAGCAATAAGAGCATTAAAAAAAATTAATAAAAAATAATAATTACAATTTTCTTTTGTATTAATTAAAAATAATAATATTCTTAAGTAAATAATTTTTTTTTAAATATAAATGCAATGTAATATCTAGAGAAAATAAATCTTAATAATATTTGCAAAACTTTAAATAGTAGATTTGAGATTACTTTTTATATTAAGACTTAAATAAATGTTTTCCTATGTTTTTATTCTTTTGAAAATACAACTAACTTTTATTTAATTAATTTAAATAAACGCAGTATACTAAAGTTAAGATTATTTTTTAATCAAAAATTTCCATAAATATTTTTTCAAAAATTTAATTATCATAAAAAATAAATATTGTGTATTTAGTTAATCAAAAAGCCTCCATAAAAAAATTTACTAATTAAAAAGTATGTTTTTGCTTTTAACTTCATCTTTTTTATTAATCATTTTGAAAATTAAAATAAACAATTCTATTGTATTAAATAATATCAAAATAGATCAAATTAAGTTTATAAAACTTAAAACTTTTTTTTGGTAAAAAAATATATGTATTAACCAAATAAAATATTAAAAATGTAAAATATTATAATTCTTAAAAATCTCATTCTAATTTTAAAAATACCTTGAATGAATAAAATAGGAGAAATCTAAATGCAATAATAATAATCTTCACGTTTTAAAAAGTAAATTATAACAATATTTGAAAAAAATTATATACATATAAACAATTAAATAATAAGTTTTTAATATTTTATTTTCATAAAAAAAATATCATCTATTTAATTAAATTAAACAAACTTAAATTTAAGTTTTTTATTAAAAATTAAATAATTATTTTTTATAAAAATACAAAAATATCTATTTTTATTTTTTTGGCAAAAGTGGGCAAGCCACTGAATATATAGTAATTATTATTAAAAAGCATGATTCAAAAGCTCAATCGAGAAAGAACCAACAAGAAAACCTAGCATTGTTGCTCAATACAAAATTTTACCATCAAAATTTACATAAAGTGTCTTCTAAAGAGATACAAAGATATCATAATTACAATGCAAACCAAAACATGCATCTTGTAATGGTTGGTTTCAAAAAGATTTTAAAACTTTTTACAACATTTCTTAACCTTCCTCCATTTCAACAAATTTTGGTTCATCGGCCACTGAGGGAAAACTTCTAACCTATTTGTTTAACTTACCCCCCAAATCCAAATAGAACATGTTATCCTCATGGTGCAGGACATCCCAACCAGAGGTGATGGCCGAGCTAGAAGCTATTACATTTGGGGAATCGGAGGGCAGATTTGTATCTTGCCAGTCTACATGTTGTTGAGCCTGACCACTAACATACTGAGTTGAAGGTGACAAAACCAATGAGTCATGTGTAAGGCAAGGTAGATGGACATTGTTGGAGAGGGTAAGCAAATCCAATAGAGCATACCTAGTTCGCCAAATTTTGTCTTCCAATTGAAAACCAAGAGCATGAGAAGAAACTTGCAATGTAGATTTCACATAGCATGAACTCTGTTTCTCAAAGGATTTGTACAAGGCTTTAAAGGCAACCAAATGTTCATGCTTCCTGACAAGTAGAGACCTTTCGAACAATCCCCCTACAAGTGCATTACCATCCCAAAGGTCATAATGTTGCCTTGTAGTCTTTAACTTATTGTCCAGCTTGAATTGTTGTTTAAGGACTTTCAACACAATAAATTTAAGAAGGTGTGTAGATTGAAGAAGGTTCGTGGAGTTAGACAAGAAGACAAAAACCAAATTTGACGAAAACACAAAGTGCTTAGCAGTAGGAAGAATAATTTCTTCCCCCAAAACATGCCTGATTGCATGTCATATAGTGGGTGAATTAATAATAAACATCTCGTCAAGGATAGCATCATCAAAACTCGGTGGAAATACATTTTCATCCAGATGGGGCTAAATCCAAATTTTATAGTTTTTCAAAAAAACCACCCAATGGAATTTGTTATAGGAATCACACTTAACACAAGCATCTGCAAAAAAATCCATCTCAAAATAAGGTAGTATTCTGTAGCTAAGGCCAACATATTTAAAGGGACATCATGTACTTAAGATTGCAAAAAATATGGTAGCTTAATTGAAATTAATGCAGTTTGATACCACCTGATGCGAAAGAAACAGGCGAATCAAAAGCATAGTTAATCACGTGCCAGGCCATGTGACATAGGTACCCTAAATTACATAAGCAATACTAGGTGTCCCATTAAGAATATCAAACTCATACAAACTACACTAAAAAAAGAGATTGATAGTGGCAGAGGAACAATCAGTACTTTGTAATGACATCAACTACACAACTTAAAATGACCTCACATCCCATAACAATTTATCATTTTAATGGTTAATCTGTAGATCATATGCAATCAAATCAATATGTAACTCATTCTAGGCAATAAAAGGCTCTAGATTAAAAGTTGAGATCTTTGTACCTTCACAGCCAATATTTGATAGAAGATCTACCACTTTGTTGCCCTCTTGTAATGTGTGTGACAAAAACATCTTCAAAATAATCAAGAAGTTTCCATATTTGCAGAAAAATATACTTGAGCTTCCACAATAAAATCTGTTGATTAATGTATGCATTGATTATTGCTAGGGAATGTCCTTCTATATGAAATCATAGAAATCCACCCTTTTTAGCTAGGATTAACCCTGCAAATAGAGCATAAGCCTCTACCATATTATTTGTTCTATCTGAGATGAAAGTAGTAGTGAGAGCCAATACTATTCCCTTCCAACCTCTAACACATGCACCAATACCTTACTTACCTAGGTTTCCCCTAGAAGATCTATGAAAATTGAACTTATAATAACATTTTGTGGATGAAATCCACTAAATAGTGGACCAATCAATTCTATCAAGAACTTTATTACTCAAACCCCATCCTGTTGGTATGACTAAAGACTTGCATTCTCAAAGAATTGTACTATCTGATGGGGTAAAAACAAGATTGCTTCTACCTTTGTTAATGCTTGCATTAGTCACCTTAGAAATTGATCTTTCAATGCCATCTAATATCCTCTTAATCGGAAGAAATTATTTTTAGAAGATTCACTTATTTCTTTCCCACCAGATGGCCTAAATCACTAATGTTGGGGTACATTTCCAGATATTGGAAAAGATGGAATTAGGAAATAGAACTAGCCATGCTTGAAAAATGTCCAAATCTTATCCTAAAGAGGGGTGTTGTAATTAAATTTTCTAAGGACAAACAACCAACATTATTGTGAAATTTGACAATTTACAAGTAGGCGGTCAATTATTTTATTAATTTCATCACATAGCAAACATTTAAAGGTAGGGACAATGTGCAATCTTTCCAATCTATCGCTTGTCATAATCCTGTGTTTGATTGTGAGCCAAGAGAAGCAACCCACCTTTGGTAAAGTAGCATGGTTCTAGGAAAAATAATATGAATGATATGGGATTTTATCTAAACCAATGCATTGAAGGAGCTTATACCCTTCTTTTATTGAATAATTTCCATCCTTTGTTGGAGCCCAAATGAGGTTATCTTCTATATTTGATAAATATACATGTTTAATTTTTAGGATTTCATGGAGTCTATCCCTATCCTTTTGAGGTAAAGGAAGATGATCTGGATCCTTCCAATAGGCTTTCATGAATGAATACAAATAACAAGAATATGATTACATAATTGTGTTCCCCAAAGATTTCCTAACACTAAAATAACATCTTGTGTGTTTTGTGTAGAGATTAAAGGAGGTTGTCCATTCCAAGAATCTCCCCAAAAATTAATCTTATCCCAACTATTAACTTCCCATGTAACATAATTGAGGACAATATCTCTTGATGCCACCATTAAAAATCCCAAATTGTTGATCCCTTTGGCAAATCCAGAATTGAGAATATTCTTGAAGGCTCATTATTGTCAAGGTATTTCTGCTGCAAGATTTGACACCAGGTGCTATGGGGTTTGCTATACATATGCCAAACTAGTTTACCCCCAAAAGCTTCATTTCTTTTCGCTAAATCATGAACACCCACACCACCAACTATTGGGATATGTGCCAAGTCTTGAATTGAAATGAGAGGAATTTTCTTTTCATCATTCAAATTTCTAGTCTATAGGAAACCTTTGATCAACTTTTGTATTTGTGCTAAAATTGAGGGAGGAACTTTAAGGACAGCAAGATAATAATTTGGGATGGCTGAAAGAACTGATTTAATGAGAAGGATTTCCCCTGACAAAGATAACCATCTAGCTTTCCAAGCCACCACTCTACTCTTAATATGGTTAATGACTAAAGTCCAATAACAAGTTTTATTGGAGCCCATGAAAAATGGATTCCCAAGTAAATAGACGATAAAAAATCCTTTTAAAATCCTAGAATCTACACAATTCTATCTGAGATAACTTTGTTTGTTAAAAGGTAAATTTTTTACTTGTGTGCATTGATAATCTACCCTAAGATAGTTGAGTAAAGCTGAAAATATAAATTTAATTTGTCTTGCCTCTTTAACTTGTGAAAGAACAAATAAGAGGGTGTCATCAGCAAAAAGTGAATGTGTGATGGAGATAGATGTGATAGTAATTTTTGCCCCTTGCCATTTACCAAGCAGATTGTTAAGTTTGATAGTTTGGTTGAATGCTTCTAGCATGATAATAAACAAAATAGGAGATGGAGGATCTCCTTGTCTCACCCCTTATTTAGATGAGGAAAAACTCACAACTTGCCCATTGATAATTACTGAAAACCAAGCTCTTGAAATGCAAGATCTAATCCATTTACACCAACTTTTCAAGAAACCCATGTTTCACAAAACTTGGAAGAGGAAAGAATAGAAAACTCTATCATAAGCCTTCATCATATCCAATTTAATCACAAAGTTCAAAGTTTGGTTTGTATTAATGGAATGGAAAACTTCATGTGCTACTAAAGCTCCCTCCATGGTTTCTCTTCCTAGAACAAAGCCACCTTGTTCAATAGAAACAATTTTAGGAATAAGATGTTGCAGCCTCAAGTGAATGGCTTTTGTGATAATCTTATATTCCAAGTTGCATAATGAAATTGGATGAAAATCTGCAAATGTTATTGGTTCCTTAATTTTTGGAATTAATGTGATATTAGTAGTATTGAAATATTTGAGCGTGGAACAACATTTTCTAGAATCCTCAACTGTAGCTAAAAGATCCCAACCAATAGTATTCCAACAACTTTGATAAAAGAGAGCAGTGAAACCATCTGACCCAAGAGCTTTTTCCAAAGGAAATGAAAAAACAACCTTTCTAATTTCTTGAATAGAAAAAGAAGCCATAAGCATGTCATTATCCCTAGGAGACACCATTGGAGGAATTGCATCAAGAATCTGATTAACTTGAGAGTCAGAAGGTGAAGGATATATCATGGGAGCAAGTAAATTCTTGAAGAAATTAACACCTTCCTCACAAATTTGGTTGGTTGAATTGATAGTATGACCAGTATCTAATTCATGAATCTCAAAAATTATTTTAGCTGCTCTCTTTTGTTTTGCAGAAGCATGAAAATGCTTTGTGCTCTTGTCACCTTCGTGTAACCACAGTTCTCTTGATTTTTGTCTCCAATACTCCTCTTCTCTACTACATAATTCATCCCGTTCATGTTGAAGGGATTTCTACAGTACATATGTTTCATTATCCATGTCATGCTAAATAATCTTACTGAGAACTTCTTCTAGCTACTCTAAAGCAACCTCTTTTTGTTTAAAAATGTTCCTAAAGACTTGTTGATTCCATTTCTTGATAAGGTCCTTATATTAACATATTTCAATTTCATGGCAAATGTGCCTGTCACAAAAGGCGTGATGACCCACCATTGCTTGATCAATTGAAAAAAGTAAGGATGATGAAGCCACATTCTTTGAAACTTAAAAGATGATCTACCCTAAATATTATCACTAGAGACTACCTAAGACAAGGTGAGTGAAATTGAGAAATGACTAGACCCTGGTAGAGAAAGAATTTATGATTGTATCTGGAAGTTCTAAAGTTTCCATTCTTACATGAGTAAGAACCAATCCATTCTAACAACAATTTGTGCAAAACCAACTCTTTTATTAGACCAAGTAAATGACCCAAAAATTGGTCGAGCATCATAGAGATTGTTATTTTCCACAAAATTGGAAAACTCTTCATTATTTTGACTGGTGGAATGATACCCCTATCTTTTCCTTATTATTGAAATCTCCACCAAGGATGACATTTTTTTGGTCTTGTGTTAGGATCATATGTGTAAGAATGTCCCAAAGCTTGAGTTTCTTAGAAGTTAAATTGGGTCCATAGACATTTATCAAGACAAATGTAGTGTCAAATTTGAACATACTCATCATTTTCCAATTAGAATGTACTTGAATAAGTTAACCTTGAATTGTTCTTGGTTTCCAAAGAATAACTAAACCACCAGAAGCCCCATCTGTAGGGGAGTGAATCGAGGCCCAATTTGACCATTTTGTCAATGTTTTTTGAAAAGTTTCATGAGAGAGTTTAGTTTCCTGAATCAAAACAATATCTTCCCCCATAGAATCAACAACCTATTTGATTCTACATCTCTTTTCAGAGGCATTTATGCCTGTGACATTCCAAGATGTAATTTTCATTGCTAACAAGGAGAACTAGTTGTTCTCCTTGTCACTCTTTTTTTGACAAAAAATCTATCATCCAAGGTAAATTGAATGCTACTACAATTTCCAACTTTGTCTTGGAGCCTTTTGGTTGACCTCTAGGCTTGGGAGTCTTAGAAGGGACCAGAGATTGTGATGGTGATTGAGCAATAAAAAGAATATTGTGGATATCATATAGCTCACTTGAAATAAAAGCATCATTTCCCATCCAAGGGTGAGATGATTTATCCTCAAATTTCTAGCACTATGATGTTCAACTACCCAAGTCCAAATCCTCTATCAACAATTTGGCCTACTAAAAAATGCATTTATCCAAACCCAAGGAATCATCATCCAAATTAACCTCCTTAAAGGCATCCATTTGTAATTGATTTCCAAACCTAGTTTTGGGAAAAAAAAATGATCAAATTGTTGAAGAGAGCCCGATAATGGGAGACTGTAGATATCTTGATTCTATTGTCCAAAATTAAACACATTCTAAAGTGGGCCTAGATCATTAGAAGAGAAATGCCTACGCCATAATTGATAGTCTTTACGTAGTTCATCTAGAATCTTTGAAGAATTATATTCACCCACACCAACCCCTTCCTCATCAGAAATATCTTAGATAATTTTTTAAGCTATTTCTGAAATAATATGCATCCCTAATTAAGGAAATTTGGATTCCCCATATTTACAAATTAGCATGCTTGACTTTGGTACATCATTAATGGGAAGGGGTGATAATGGGTAGATGAGGGGAGAAACATTTACCAATGGGAGAGTAGAAAATAGCTTTGGTCTCATTGAAGAGCTAATCATGAAGCAAATATTAAGATTGCCACAAGGGAAGCACATCACATGTGGAACCTTAAAATTTTTTACCACCTCAGGTCTTCATAGAAAAATATCAGACACATTAGATGCCTCTACTATCATACTCATTTATGTTTTAAGAGAGCATGCAAATGGGTCTGTGGTGTGCTCCAGACATATCTTTGTTACCTCTTGAGGTGAATCTTGGCATTGAAAATTGAAATGCCCAAGTTTATGTTGAAATTTATGCACAATATCTACATCTTGAACCTTTATATGTTGAACCCAAGATCCCCATTGAGAATTAATAGTAATTTGCCTTGGAATTTTTTTATGCGTATCTAAAAGTAAGCAGACTCTAACTTCCAAATGTGGAGAATCATATGGGATAAGATCATGTTTGAGGAAAATCCCTAGTTTATTAGCAAGAATTTCGATGATATTTGGATTTCTATATTCCTATTGTAGGAAAGGGAAAGAAATCCAAAGTGGAAAAAAATGAACATTTGATTAAAGTAGGGGGTTAAAGTTTGGAACCCAAATCATAGTAAAAATCCCTGACCCTTGACAAAACCATCCTTTGAATTTATGAACTACATCTCTATGTTTTTTTGTAATAAATGTGGCAATGAAATACTTAGTTTCATTATCTATCAAAAAAATGTATTTTACCTCTTCCCAATGCAACAATGCCCATTCCTTAATCTCAACAGAGGGAAAAGTAGAACTATAAAACTTACCAATTAGAGTTGAAAGGCAAAGAAGGCCAATAGGATGTTGAAGCAAATGAGTAGGGAGTGTTATCGACATGCCTTTCTCCATTGTATTTGAAGCTTGGACCTTCTTACGTTGCCAAATTTGAGTGGCATTCTTTGGCTTTAAAGGGGTTCTAATTGTCTGATGGAAAGGTGCCTTAGAATCATCATTACACTTTTCTACCTATAGATGAATCCCAAAATCTTTGCCATCAACCAACATAGACTTCTCCTTGTGTGGAGCAAGAGGTGAGGAGGGTATGATTGGTGACCCCAATGGAGTGCCCATGCAGATGTCAAAAATAGGTTGTTTCTATTTCATATGATGTAGGCATTAAAGATCAGCCTTCGTTTTCCTTTTCCCTTGACTTTGTTTACCACTTATTACCCTTCTCTGCATCGAAAGAGGAGGTATATTTGGGTTTTCTATTTCCCGCCCATTACCATTTTCACAATTTGAACCATGCTGTGGAATTTTCCCAGCTGCATGATGCTTAAATCCTACACCTCTAGAATTAGATGATTCTCCTACTTCAAATAAATCTTGCCCTTGGCATGGCATCGAGTTGGCCATAAGACTTGTATTGGAAGGCCCAGGTTTGAATTTACTTGAGATATGGAATTTGGGTTTTGCAAAAAAAGGTTTAGCAGTTGGACCACAGCCTTCCCTTGAAACATAGATTTAGCTTTCTCATCAAAAGGCTTTTGTGGGAATCTTTCCACAAAAGGACATCATCGAAAAACATTTTCATTGTGTTGTTATGCAGCCGGCTACACAAAAGGCATGGAAGATAAAAGATGAGAAATGTCATCATCTAGGATTATCTTCTGAAGTATGGTAGACTACAAGTTGCTCACTTGTCGAGACCCTAGATTTAACAATGAACTTGAGCCTCCTTTGTTTGTCCCTGCACACCAGGCATCTATTTTCCTAGCATGAAATTCTCTATTTGTTAATAAATAAAATAATCAAATTAAATTATCTTTCTTATTAAATAAAATTATTGAAATTAAAATAAACAATAGTAAGATATCTAAATCTCTAGAATACTAAATAAAATAATTTTTTCCAAAATAAACCAAGTTTGTATTAATTGAAAAAATATTTTTTAAATTTTAATTTTTGCAATAAAACTAAAAATAACTTATCTTTTTTAAATAATTAAAATAATCAACATAAATTATTTATTTTATTAAATAAAAATATAAAAATTAATACCGTTAAATCTCTAAAATAATAAATAAAACATAAAATTGTCTTTTTTTATTATTTTAAATTTATAAAAAAAAAGGGCATAAATCTTATCCTATGTTGAATTTATGCATATAAATATAGGTTCAGAGTATTTCATATAACCACAAATTTGAGAAGACTCGCATATTAAAAGGTATTTGAAATATTCATGTGAATGAAGTTCAAATTGGATTTTTAATTATCAGTATTTTGGTTGTTATATATTTTTTATAGTGTTAAGTATCAATTGTCTATTCAATATATTGATTACTCCTAAAATAGAACAATCATTATAGGTATTGATACTCAGGATTTGTTAGTTTTTGTTTCAAGACCCTTTGAATAGACCCAAGATATTTTATCAGAGACAACTTGTCACTTGATAATATGTACCTATATTTTAGATTGTAATAATTTTTTGGTTTACTACGTGGTATAATTTTAGGTTCAAATTAGTCCTCTGAAGAATCTTGCAATTATTTTAAATTTAGTTTCAGAAAGCAATTATTACATGGACGGTTGGCTTTTTTGGGTGTACTAACCATTACTTTCCTTACTTCTCAAAGCTTTTGATTGGAATTTATTGACTTTGTATGCAAAAATTTTCATTACCATATCTATGATTGATATCAAAACTAGATTGTGATAAATACTTGGTTTATTTAAGCTAACTTGGGTAAGAATTATTTTTCTACAAATGAGAACCTTTAAGCAGTGTTACTCTAATTTTCTCTTCTTATTACATCTACAGGTTTTCAATTATGTGGCGAGATTCTAGCAGCTAGTCATCAAAATGTTATTTTATGCCTCCTTTGGGATGAAGGGGAATTATATGTCTAAGATTGGATAACAAAATGTGGGAAGGGTTCACTCGATGATTCTCAAAATATTAAACCATCAAGAAAGCATCTTTAAAATATGAAAAGATGCCTAGTGTTATGCTCTAAATCAATTTTTTTTGAATCTAGTAGTTTGTCACTTCCAATCATCAGGTTTCCTATGAACAAAGTAAAGAGTATTGAAGTTTTGAAAGGAAAATCATGCTTGCCTCAATGCAACCATGACAAATGGCAAGGGATACAAGAAGACTTTCTCTTAGAAGCATCCTTCAATGTCACAATGAAGGAGAATGAATTTGATGCTCCCTATAAATTTGAGAAGCAGGATAGTGCATGGTGATTTTCCCTTGAATTTTTGTTAGTTGAGCATGTTGAGATACCTTCTGTTTTCTTGTTTGTTGAGTCATTGGGTCCATCTTCCATGACAAGAATTTGTGGTAGAGTGACCTATATATTAGGAAACTCTATTTTTCATGTCTTGACTACAAGAGCCAAGAAGGCTCTTTCATTGAGGAAAATGATGCATGTAGTAAGAATTGTTGGTCTCAGATTGGTTTTGACAATTGAGTATCAACACACTTAACCAATTCTTAAGTTGATGCCAAGTATAATATAGAAGTCGAGCTACAGTGTGTGCTAAGATAGAAATTCAATAGGTGTCGAGTGAAATCCAAGTGTCGAGTGAAGTTCAAGTGTCGAGCGATAAGTGATGCCAAGTCACTACAGGTGCCAAGCAAAGTATAGATGTCAAGCGACACAAAATTACTATAGGAGCCAAGTGAGACAAAATTCCTATATGTGTTGAGCATTAGAAATTAGTAAGTGTCAAGTAACATAGAATCAACATATGAGTTTGTGCACAAACTCAGATGTAAACTATTTTTGGGCCGATTAAGATGAATCTTGAAGGATCTTGAGGATAAGATTGAATCTTTTGCAATTAGCATCCAGCCAATAAGAAAAACAAAGAAAGCATGCAACCAATAGGAAAAATACAAGAATTGAATGGGAAAAGAAGAATGAATATTTATCATAGATTCATACCTAACCCTAA
Source organism: Cupressus sempervirens (assembly GCA_028749045.1). Classification (NCBI taxonomy): domain Eukaryota; kingdom Viridiplantae; phylum Streptophyta; class Pinopsida; order Cupressales; family Cupressaceae; genus Cupressus; species Cupressus sempervirens. Next base: position 816,493,787 of record CM053787.1, read on the forward strand.
GTCTTCAAAGCTTTTAAAAAGAGGACAAAACCCCATTGTGTGTGTGCATGTGAAAGACTTTATGTTAGAATGCTAGCAAAGTGCAGAGGGTGTAAAGACTTAGAAAGAGAAGAACAACATTGTAGAATTCAGTTGATCAGAATAGAGTATCAGAATTTTGAGAAGAGACATATCAAATCAAGGAAGGATCAGAATAGACAGAGTAGAACAAGGATCTAGAATCAACAATTGAAGATTGCAAGTCATTAGGTCAAGACTTTCTAATACTCTCTAGCCATTGTATTAGGAATGAAAATCCTATAATGATAGGTTGGTTTAATAACCATGTTGTAAGCCTTTACACAAGGTGCTAAATCCTTTAACAGGGTAACATTCGAAGTGAGTGTTCGAAAATCCTTTAACCAGGTCATTTTTAATAGGGTGTAAAGTCTTTAACAGGATAGGCCTTTCATAGGGCAAACCATTGGAAGTGGTCAAACTTTGTAACCTTAAATAATTACATATTGTTGCAGTAATACTTTGTGGGTGTCATCCCCACCCTAGTTTTACCTTCTCATTTTGGAGGGTTTCTGGGTTATCAAAATGTTGTGTTATTTTTTTTCATGCATGTCTTTACTTTCATGTTTATTAGATGAATTAGATACATGTGAATGATTTCAGCTAAAATATTTTGAAAAGGTTTAAGTTAGTTATTTCTTATTCATTCCCCCCCTACCCTCCGCCCTCTCAAAAGTAAATCTTCCTACTTGTAAATTCCAACAATTGGTATCAGAGCTGAGTTCTCAGAATGAGGAGTCTTACAACTTGGAGAGAAGATCTGGAAATGGAAGTCTACAAACTTGGGAATATTATAGAGAATCGGGAAATTGATGTACAACTTTCTCTACATACCTTGGAAGAAGTTAGAGAAGAACTAAGAAAATCTCTAAAGAGAAGAAGAGAGATTTCCATAGCTGAGAATGATACACAATACAAGGATATTGACACCTCAAAATTGTTTGAAAATGGAGATTCCAAAGAGTTTGATATAGCAATAGCAGAACTAATGGAGAAGAATAGAGCTCAAGTAGAAGAAATTAGAACTCTCAAGATTGAACAACAATCACAAGGTATGATGCTTTGTGAGGTGACTGAATAGAAAAAAAGAGCCATTGAAGATAAGGCTATGCTAGAAGAAGACAAGAGAAACTTTTCCAACAAACTGAAAGAAAATTCAATTGAACTTGCAAGAATTTCAAACATGCAGCTAGACACCCTAAGCCAAATGATGAATGTACACCATGAACTGAATGTCAAAGATATTGAGATCTCTACACTGAATATGGAAAATGAACAATTGCAAAATGAATTGAAAAGAGAGAAGGAAACTACAGAGAGCTTCAAAAAACCTAACAAGGCCATCAAGTACTTTGAGCAACTACATAAGGAAATGGCCTATGCAAAAAATGTTTTAAAGAAAGACCCTAATCTTTCTACCTTAGAAGGCCTTGTACATCTTGCAGAAAAGATAGCCATCCAACACAAAGCACTGGAAATTGCCTTAGAAAATTGGGATGCTTCTCTAAAGATGATAAAATAAAAACAATTTGGCTAAATATTCTATTCATTCTTAGGGCCCTTTGACATAAGTGTCAAAAAGGGGGAGATATAAATATTATGCATATAATAAGAATGGGGGAGATAATACATTACATTCTTTGATGGAAGTAATAAAGAATATCCAAAGGGGGAGATATTCATAAAAAGGGGAGACATAATAAAGATTGGAGATAATAAGAATGGATGTGTAGATAAAGGGAGAGATAAGGAAATAAAATCCAAAAGGACAATAAAAATTGTAAGAAGATGTGAAAGGGGGAGAAAAAATTAAGGGGGAGTACAAACAGACTAGAAACAAGGTACACAAAAAAAGAGGTAAAGAAATGCTAAGGCAGATAGTGGAACTAGCATGAGACAAATTTAGCTTAAGGGTATTTTGGTTACAGAAATGGAACATTAGCTTAGGGGGAGTTACAAGTTTTAAGGTATAGTCTTCTACAAAATATTGAACAAGTTTGTACATATGCTGAACAGAATGTGTAGTATACTCATAGAGATTAGATTCATAATGCTTAATTAAGTGTTTTTGCCACTCATGTCAAAGGGGGAGATTGTTGGTCTCAGATTGGTTTTGACAATTGAGTGTCAACACACTTAACCAATTCTTAAGTTGATGTCGAGTATAATACAAAAGTCAAGCTACAGTGTTTGTCAAGCCAAAAATTCAATAGGTTTCGAGTGAACTTCAGGTGCCAAGTGAAGTTCAAGTGTCAAGTGATAAGTGATGTTGAGTCACTATAGGTGTTGAGCAGAGTATAGATACCAAGTGAAACAAAATTACTATAGGAGCCGAGTGAGAAAAAATTCCTATATGTGTCGAGCATCAGCAATTAGTAAGTGCCAAGTAACACAAAATCAACATATGAGTTTGTGCCTTCACAAAATCAGATGTAAACCATTTTTTAGCCGACTTAGGATGAATCTCGAAGGATCTTGAGGATAAGATCGAATCTTTTGCAATCAGCATGTAGCCAATAAGAAAAATGGAGAAATCATCCAACCAATAGGAAAAGTGAAAGAATTGAGCAAGAAAAGAAGAATGAATATTGAGTGTAGATTCATACCTAACCCTAAGTCTTTGAAGCCTTTAAAAAGAGGATGAAACCCCATTGTGTGTACGCATGTGAAAGACTTTATGGGAGAATGCTAATGAAGTGTAGACAGGTGTAAAGACTTAGCAAGAGCATAACAGAATTAAAAAATTTAGTTGATTAGAATAGAGTATCAGAATTTTCAGAAGAGACATATTAGATCAAGGAAGGATCAGAATAGACAAAGTAGAACAAGGATCTGGAATCAGCAATTGAAGATTGCAAGTCATCTAGTCAAGACTTTCTAATACTCTCTAGTCATTGTATTAGGAATGAAAATCCTATAATGATAGGTTGGTTTAATAGCCATGTTGTAAGCCTTTAAACAAGGTGCTAAATCCTTTAATAGAGTAACATTCCAAGGGAGTGTTTGAAAATCCTTTAACCAGGTCACTTTTAACAGGGTGTAAAGTCTTTAACAGGATAGGGCTTTCATAGGGCAAACCCATTGGAAGTGGTCAAACTTTGTAACCTTACATAGTTACATATTGCTGCAGCAATACTTTGTGGGTGTCATCCCCACCCCAGTTTTATCTTCTCATTTTGGAGGGTTTCTAGGTTACCAAAATCTTGTGTTATCTGTTTTCATGCATGTCTTTACTTTCATGTTTATTAGATGAATTAGATGCATGTGAATGATTTCAGCTAAAAGATTTTGAAAAGGTTAAAGTTAGTTACTTCTGATTCACACCCCGCCCCAAAGAAGAAAATCTTCCTACTTGTAAATTCCAACAAGAAGTACCTGAATAATTTATTTAACTTTACAAAGTTGGGCATATAGGTAGTGTAGTTAAAACATGTACAAAATTGTCTAATAACTATTCTCTTGCCCCTTCTATGGTGCAAGTGGTAGTATATATAATACTTAATTAATAAATTTAGTATAAAAATATAAAATTTATAACATGCATTATTCATTTTTTTAGTAGTTTTATCTTTATATATATATAGTATTAATATTTTTAAAATATAATAATTTATATTTTATAAAAATAAAATAAAAGTATAATATATAATAGTCATTAATAAAGCTAAGATACAACTATATAATTTATAACATGCATCATTTATTTATTTTTATAAATTTATCTTAATATATTCTATAATTTCAAATAAATTAATATTTGACATTTTAACTATCACTCCTTATATATAAATCTACATCATATTTAAAAAAAATTCAAATTTATTATATTTAATAGTTAAAATAATAAAAATAAAATTAATAAATATCTATATAAAATTAAAGATATAGATAATAGTTCAAAACTATTAATGATAAGTTTTAACAATACTAATGTTTATATAGATCATTTTATTTTAAATTACATTTGTGTTAGATTATTATCATGTATTTAACAACAATAATTAATTTTCAGTGTAACTTTAATAAATCTGATTTACTTTAATTTTTAGTATTTTACCATTGAATCTAATATATGCTAAATTGATTATTTTTCTCAAATTTAACTAATCTATAATTTTTATTATTAACTTTAAAAATTAAATATCTAGAATCTAACAAAAAGGATATTATAACATTAAGCATCTACAAATAATATATATGTGGAAGTGTTTGTAAGACAACACAAATAAGGATGGAACTAATATACTTTTAAAAACAATGTATGTTTTTAAGATTTTGAAAAAAAAAGATTAAACCTTATTTTCATTTTTTACATCAAAATAGTTTAAATAAAATAAATTAATATTTATTTCATTCATTTTTTTATTAAGTAAAATATTTGAAAATGGTGGTAAAAAGCACATATATAAGTTTCTCCTTATGTTTTTTTGTTTTTTTTATAGAAAATGTGTAATTAATAAAAAAAAATTAAAAATTTACTATTTAAATTATCAATTACTTATTTTAATTTTGTCGATATTATATTTTGAAATAACATTTAAGAAATAATAATTTTAATCAACATTATGATTTTCAATGGCAGAGAGAAGAGGTTTAGGGTTTAGTAGAAGATTTGGAGGCCATGGAAACTGGGATGAAGGATCTGACAAAAGGAAGAGGTTTCAAGATTGGAATAGATTGTTTAAGTAGCATGAAGGATTTTCCTACTCAACCTAATGGAAAAAGAGATGGTCATTTGCAGGTAGAAAGGGCTTTCAAAAAGAGGAGCGAGCAGGGTTTCCTGGTAGAAAGGAGGATGGTTATCCAATGGAGAAGTATCATATTTTTGGTGGGAATGGGAAGGTTAGAAATCCCCCCTCCACCCCCCCTCCAATCTGATGTAGTGTTTCACATCTACAAATCTAGGGGGCAAGTGAGTTTTAGCACTATAGCTCAAAAGATGTGGAGCCCAAAGGTAGAAGAGAATCACCTCAAAACATGTGTGGAGAAACCAGTAGTAGAGAGACACATGATGGATATTCTTAAGGTAAAGATATGACCATGGCAAGATTCGATGGGCCATTTAAGAAGTAATGTCTTTTTTTGAAGTGGAGAGGGAAAAGGTTAACTATTAGAAAGCTAAATGATTGGTGTGACAAATAGTGGGTGTTAGGATTAACCATAGATAGAAATAACAATTACATGCAAATATAAACAATATTGAGAAATAATATATTGCACAGAAATGAACACAAGACACCAATATTTAACGTGGTTCACCCAATCCCTAGGCTATGTCCATAAAACAACATCCAATATTATTACAATCCAATGATTACAACCTAATTACAATATGCAATCCCTTACATCTCAATACAGCTGCAAGAAGCAATTTTCACATAACTCATTATGAAAGATACCTAACCCTAAGCCCTTTTATACAAGTATTTTTGCCACTTTAGGGTTACAACATGTCATCCATGTATCATCCATAGCCCAAAAAAATTATGTACAACATTTCCCGGATCTATGACCACAAACTAACAGTGGGGACATGTAAAAGACTTTAAAACTCTTTAAAATGGTTTTTGTATGATTACAGCAAAAAGTGCCCAAGATAGGGACTAGATTTTAAATAGTGGGCATGGCCTTTTAGATGGAATAGGTTTTTATATGAAGCCTTGGGAGCCAAAATTTGACCCAACTAAAGAAGCTATTAGGTCTTTCCCAATTTGAATTGGATTAATGAATTTACCTCAAGAATACTAGAATGAAAAATGTTTTCAACATATTGGAAATAAGTTTGAGACTTATGTTCAAATGGTGAAAATGGTGGATATAGAGACTTTTCAAATGGTTCCTCAAATATGCATAATATGGAATGATTTTCACCCTTTATTAGAGATGGAATTATTCTCTGTGAAAGGAAAATAGAGACAAGCTTTATCGATAGAGGAGAAACTACATGTTTGTATGGAATGCCTAAGTGAGGAACATGATTTGAATGGGTTCTCTTTGAAAGGAAAAAGAGAAAGAGGCAAAAAATCTTCTCAATAGAGCTCCAATTTTATCGGAAGCTTCATCTAGAAGGGATGGAAAGGAGTGACAAGGAATGTTAGCAAGGAATATTGAATGGGATTGTGAGATGGTTTTGAAATCAAATTCAAATAATAGAGGAATGGGTAGGTTGGAGGATAGACAAAGTAGTAAGGAAGATCTTGAAGGAAGGATACTTAAAGAAGGAGAGGAGGAGGTGTTGCAAGAAATGGGGGTAAGGATGAATGGGTTGGAGAAGGTTTCTCTAGTCTTTGAAAGGGTCTTTCAAGATGAAATGTCCTACTTAAGAGGGGAAGAATGGTGTTCTGATATAATAGAAGATGGGTCTTCTCGACAAGAAAGAGTTGAGGAACCTAGCTTTGACTGGGAATTGAGTTTGATAAGGAGAATGGAAAATCCTAATAATGAAGCATTATATTGTTCAAAGGTTTTGGAGGGTGATATGAATTACACAAATAGTTTTGAAGGTATGGAAGATGTAAGGATGAAAGACATAGAAATCTCTTCAAGAAGAAATTTAGAGGTCTCCATTAATAAGGAAGAGGAATCTGGGGAAAAGATAGAGGAGAATGACCCAGAAGAGGATGAAGGGGAAGGTGCTATAGGTGATGGAGGAAAAAAGAACACTATCTCATTCAAAATGGAAGAACCACAAGATTAAGGTAGGAGAGAGTAAAAAGAAAGGCAAAAGGACTTTAAAAGCTCTAATCTAGATTGTTGGAAGCATCAAAGGGCAAAGCAAACTGAAAGTGGGAAGAGGGGCAGCCTCTTCCCAAAAGAGATGAAGCTCTTTTTTTGGAATGTTAGGGGTTGCAATGCCCCTAAAAATATTCACTTGATCAACAGATGTCTTGATCAAGTAAGACTTGATGTAGTTTTACTCTAGGAAACAAAAATTAAAGTGGTAGATGTGGATGGGATGAAGAAAAGATTTTGTAGATGGGATAGTGAATGGAAGGAAGCTTAGGGTGCTTCAAGAAGTTTAGGAGTCCTATGAAAAAAGGAGTTTGTGTCATTCATTAGTATGCAGCAGAGTTCTAATTGGTAGTGGTTGAAGGTGAAATCAAAACAATTAGAAACATAGTTTAATGTTATTAATGTATATGGACCTTCTTAAAACAAGGAGAAGAGGATGTTATGGAATTCGTTGAAAGGGGCTTTCAAATTTTGCATGATGAAATGGTAGTGCTCGGTGGTGATTTTAATGCAATTCTCTATCCAAATTAAAAAAGGGGAGGGAGAGGATGGAGATTGACAAGTCAGGATGACTTCACAAACTTTTTTATGGACAATGGACTGGTAGATATCCCTTTCAAAAAGGGGGAGTTTACTTGGAGTAATAGAAGAGTAGGCTTTGTAAATATTTCTGAGAAATTGGATAGATTTTTCATGTTTAGTGGTTGGGAAAATTTCAATTGGATAGTGGACACTGAAATCCTTCCAATTCATGGCTCAGATCACTTTCACATTGACTTGGTTATCCAGAAGGATTCATCCATAGAAAGATGGCCCTTTAATTTTGAAGCCATGTGGTTAAGGGATTAAGGTATTAGAGAGGTGGTGGGTTGATGGTGGAAGAATGTACTAGCCTTTGAAGGTAATAAAGCCTTTATTTTCTTTTAAAAATTACAATTTTTGGAGTGAATGAAAACTTGGAACAAGGAATCCTTCTAGAATATTTTTAAACATAAGATGAAAGTAGAAGAGTCTTTGAAATCTTTAAATGAGAAGGTAATAATACAAGGAATTCAGGAGGAGGATTTTCAAGAAGAAAAGGATTTGACTAAAGAATATGAAGAATTGTTACCTAGGGAAGAATTTTTTTGGTATCAAAAATCTAGGGAAACGTGATTTAGTGAAGGAGATAGAAACACAAACATTTTCCACATCTTGGTCAAGGTCAAGAGGGCTCATAATAAGATTTTCTCTATTGAAAATAGTGAAGGGGTGTTGTTGAGGGAAGAAAACTTGATAAAATAAGAGGTTGTATCCTTTTTTTCAGAATAAAGGAATGCAAGAGGCTACTAAGAATGATGGTTCACAAGAGGTTTTGGAGTGTATCCCACAAAATATTGTTGACTTAGTGGTTAGCACCTCCATATGGGTTCACAACATGGATTAACTACTTCTCATGGATTTGGATAAGTCTAGTGTTTGTGATGTTTGTTGTAGCTCAAGCTTTTAGTGCAATGACAAACATACCAACAATTGTTATCAGAGCATTAGGTCATAAGTTTGAATCTCAAGAGTTCTCCTTCATTCTATCAGTGCAAAACCCTCAGTTGGTGTTTAGGGGGAGATTGTTGACTTGGTGGTCAACACCTTCTTTAGGGTTTGAAACATGGCTTAATCACCTCTCATGGATCTGGATAAGTCTGGTGTTTGTGACATTCATTGATAGCTTGAGCTTTTGGCACAATGACAAACATACCAACCAAGATATCCTTAGAAAAAAAATAAGATGTTGTATGCTAAAGTTTCACAAGAGGAAGTGCTTCAAGTATGGAAAGGATTGGGAAAGGAAAAAATTTTGGGATCAGATGGGTTATCGACAAGGTTCTTTAGAGTTTTCTAGGATATTTTGGCCCAAGAAGTGTGGGAGGTAGTGGAGGAGTCTAGAGAGGGAGGACTTATGTTAAAGGATTTGAACAATACTTTCATAGTGCTTGTGCCAAATAAGGATGAGGTAAGGAAATTTGAATTTTTTTACCTATTTCTCTATGCAATACTATATATAAGATAATCTAAAAAGATATTGCAAATTGAGTCAAAAATATTCTTGATGTGGGGATTTCCTTAGAGAAGAGTGGTTTCTCCCTAGGAAGGTCCATTTATGAAGGAGTACAATTATAGCTCAAGAAATTATTCATTCTATAAGGTTGAAAAAAGTGAATAAGATGATGGTGAAACTAAACATTAAATGAGCTTATGATGAAGTGGATAGAGCTTTCTTTGTAAAGGTTTTGGAGAAGTTTGGTTTTGATTAGAGATATATTAAATGGGTGAAGAGTTACATCTCAACAACATGTTTTTCTATTCTGGTGAATGGAAGTCCTCAAAGTTTTTTTTTATTTAGGGAAGGGTTTAAGACAAGGGGACATGTTGTCCCCTTTTCTCTTCAAAATTTTGGTAGAGGTCCTAGTTATACTTATTGGAAAAAGGCATAGGGATGGAGTGTGGAAAGGTGTTAATATTGTTGAAGGGGTGGAGGCAGTTTCCCATCTTTAGTTTATGGATGACACTTTCTTAATAGAGGAAGCTTCACAAAGGGAAGACAAGTTAATGAAATAAACACTTTATTTATATGGAAAGGTTTTAGGTTAGAAGATTAACTAGAATAAATCAGAGTTTTTCTTTTTTAATGTCCTAGCCAATAGGTAAAGAGCTATTTATAGGATTTTGAATATTCATGGTGGAACCTTGACAAGAAAATATCTTGGGATTCCTTTGTTTTAGGGAAGGAATAAGGCTTATTTGTGGAAGGGTTTGATGGAGAAATTCTTTCAAGGGAGATGGAGGGTTGGAAATGGAAGTGGTTAACCTTTACAAGATGGATTTTGATGTTGAAATCAGTTATCTGAGTGATTCCTATCATTTCTATGATGTGTTTAAAAATTTCAAAAAAAAATAGAGTGTTGAACAAAAATGAGGAAATTATTTTGGAATGGTTCTCAAAAGAGTGACAAGATTCCTTTGTTAAGTTGGGATAAAATATGTCAGCCTAAGAAGTGGGGTGGAGCAAGGTTAAGGGATTGGAATCTGATGAATTTAGCTCTTGGGGCTAAACTATTTTTGTAGATTTATAGATGCTCTGATCAATTATGGATTAAGATCTTAAAAGTTGAATATCTGACCTCAAATGAGGGGGAAACGGATCCTCACAATATAAAACCCTATTAAAGGGTTAGCTATATGGAATTTTATTATTTCATGTAGAGATATGATCTCTGAACATGTCACTTGCCGAATAGGAGATGGAGGGAAGGATCTCTTCTAAAATGATTCTTGGAACAGTTATGTAATGTTAAAAGATGAGTGTCAACATGAGAAGTTGAAGAGAGTTTTGTGTGAAAAATGGGGGATTATAGTTCAAAATTATATGAATGAAGTTGATGGCCCCTTTGGAAAAGAATGGAAGTGGAAGGATTGGCAAGTAGAGGAGCTATCTGAGCAACAACAAGCTTATCTGAAGAATTCGTTCTCATTTAGAAAAGTGTGTTTAATTAAAAAGGAAGATGAGCAAAATGGTATGCATCATCTTCAGGGGAGTAATCTGTTACACTGGGGGTTAGAGGCTTTTTAAGTAGGGGATTTAAGTTGGCATAAAAATGTTCTTCCAAAAGTTTGCTCCTTTGAATGGTCTACAATGCAACGAAGGATTTTAACATGAGAAAGAAGGAAAAGATTGAGCTTTTATGGCCCATCTATATGCACAATCACAAAAAAGGTGGAGAATCTGTGGACCACTTGTTGCTAAATTGTGGGGTTGCTTCAATATGTTGGAGTAATGTACAATACAAATCAAGTTGGCAGGGATCTTGAAGGGCAACTTTGCAAGATTTTTTCAATTATTGGCCCCAGATTAGTCCAGGAAATATGTTGCAAAGTGTTTGGAAGGTTTTTCCCTCAATAATGATTTGATAAATATGAAAGGAATGGAATAAACACATCTTTTAGGATAAGGGTGACCCTACTGAGAAGTTAGTTTGGAGAATTGATCATGCAATTGAGGAGGACATGAGTGTAGAAGTGTGTAGACTAAATTTTAAGAAGTGTGGATACTCAAGAGAGGATGGAGAAATTTAGAAAAGATGGTTATGGATTAAAATTAGGATGGTAAGGAGTAGAGAGGCAAATAAATGAATAATAAATGTTCAAATGGAGACTCAATGGGCAACACCAAAAGAGGGATGGATCAAAGTAAATTTTAATGGAGCTTTAAAGTGTAATCTAGTTCCTCCAAGGGCAGGTTTTATAGTGAGAGATCAAGAGGGGGGAAATTTGGATTTTGGGTGAGCAAGACTAATGGAAGGATCAAATAATTATGTTGAGTTTTAGACTTATTTAATAGAAAGTAAAGGTGCAAAGAAGATTGGGGGGCAGAAGATCCACTTAAAGAGAGATTATTTATTGGTGATGGAAGCAATCATATGGAACCAAAAAATGGCATGGCATTTGGAAAATTATGCAATTACTATAAGAAGGGAGTTAGAGAGTTCAAAAATTTTAAAAGTAAGCCATTTATACAGGTTAGGCAATGGGGAAGTAGACAAGCTTTCAAAATGGGCAGTAAATCTCCAAGAGGAAGGGGAATACTTTTTTGAATTGTGTAATCACTGGGAGGTGATTTGATATCCATATACTAACCATTGGTTTAGTTGGAAAGTATGCTTCTTTATTTAGAAAAAGTGATTCCGAAAAAGTGACTATTTAATGAAGGTTGAGTACATTAAAAAGTAATGTTTGGCAGCACTATTCACAAATGGTTTAATCATTCAAGGAACAAGTGAATATATTTTATATGTATGAATGATTTCTTGATAATTAGGCTGCAAGCTTTATGGATAGATGGACTATTGTTTCATAAATGAATTGAGTATGGGGTGTCGTGTGAAGGAAGTAAGTCTTTCTTTAAAGTAATGAGGGGCAATGTTTTAATAATGCAAATGAAATTTGAGAGTTAAATTTGGAAAGAAAAAGAAGTTGGTTGTGGAGGAAACCTTCACTTTCATAATGAAGAAGCAAAAAAAAGCCTTTTTTGGCCTAGTTAACGATCATCACCTAAAATTATTGCTTTGTTTCCTGTCATAAGAGATTATTAATGCAATGAAAGGATCACATATGTTTTAGGATGTAACTCACCATTGGAAAAGCAATGTAAATATTGTTGCTATGATTATGTCATGGGGTTTAGAACTTGGAACCCTGGAAGATGAGGTGAAATAGGTAGTGGAAGCCTTGTTCCAATAGGATTTGACAGTGGGATTTGATGCGATGTTAGAAGAGATTGGAAGGTTTTAAGAGTGGAAAGGATGCAAGGTGTGTGGGTTTAATGTAGCACATTCTTGAAAGCATTAGTCCTCCAAACTTCATCAACATCAAATGTTGGTGAAGGTGGAAGTCCCTGGAAATGAGTGAACATATGCTCTGGTGATCTAAATTTTGGTTTGATAAAAATTTTAGGTTATTAATATGAAAGTTGTAAGAAAGCTAGTATAACATATGCTTCATTATATACTTTCTTAAGGACTATGGAATAAATTTTATTTTTTGAGATGTGAGGAAGTGGGTTTTTTGAAATAAAAAATGGCAAACAAATGAATGAAATGAGGAGAAAAATGAAGAGAATGTGAAATGAATGAATAAATGGCTTACTTGGTCTCTAATGAAACAAGATGGTGGTGAAATGTGAAGCTAAAAGTTGATGAATCGATTGCAAAGGTGATGGGTTATGTAATATTAGGGGAGTGATGATTAGAAAGAAGAAAGTGTTGGCAAACAATTTTGATCGGTGGTGGGTCTTCGATTGGTGTGATGATGTCATATAGTCATATGTGTGTACATAGGTCTTTATTTGCTATGCTTTAAATGGAAGATTGCTTGGTTCTTTGATATGTAAAAGGTTTTATTATATGTTGTAGGTGTAGGTGTCTTAAATCATGAGAAGTAAGGCCCATTTGTTTCTATCTTATGTATTTATTTATTTATTTTATTTTTAAGCCTAAGTGGGCTAGGCATCATATTTATATATAAATTGATTCAAGGACTCATCCATGGAAGAATCAAGAAGAAACCCCAGAATCATTGTCAAATACAAAAGAGAATGATATGCACAAAAGGTTTTCAAAAGAAAACATCAAAATTACTTTGACTATACAACCAATCTAGATATAACACGAGATATCATCACTAATATTTACCACAAAAACCCATTATAGGGGTTAACAAGAAAGTGAAGCCAAAATCAAAAATATAAGACTATTGAATGCCCTTAGCAAACATCCATAAAACTAGGAGAATTAAGACACCACACATGGGCCCAAGCCAATTCCCAACCAACTGGTGGGGCTAAAGAATTAGTCAAGTCCCAACCATCATCTAAGACCAAAAAGATAGGAAGCACATTTGTTGACAAAGCTAGAGACAGTGGAACATTGAGATCAGGAACCCCAATAGAAGACACATGATGTAGAGGTGGATAAATCAAAGGCAATGGCGAGACAAGAAGATCTAGACCCACATAGGTAAGTCACCTAATCTTCTTTGAGAGGTTTGTACCTAAGATAGGGCTCACAATCTGCAAGTTGGCCCTAACAATTTGAAAGCTATGCTTTTTCATTGCCCCTTAAAACTATCATACACCATTAGATGTTCATGGCTAGTCATAAGAGCATGACAAGAAAATAGTCCGCACACTAGCGCTTTGCCTGACCATTAGTCATACATCTGTAGAGCACTCATAATCTAGCTACCCAAGTTGAAATTTGACTAAACAACTTAATTGACGATGGTGAATACTAAATCCACCAACTATAGTAGGTCCATAAAATTTGAGAAGAAAGTGGACAAAAGTTGTGAAGGAAAAAGAATAGTCTTGGTCCGGGGGGATAGCACATGCTCCCCAATAATCAATAAAATACACTCTTATTACCAACCAAAAAAAAATTTAAGAAATAATTAAATTAATATATATTTATATACAATTTATTTTGAAAAAATTATGAGAACTAATATTTAAAATATATTTACAACAAATAATATCTTCAAATTATAAGGTATAATATGTTATAAATATTTTGTTAGAAACAATAGTCCACCAAAATAACTGAGAGAGTGGGGGTGAATAAGCTATTCAATAATTAAAACATTTATCAACCTTAAACAATCTTAACCATTCAACCAAAGTAATTAGAAACCATAACAAGATGCACATATACAATTACACTAGATATGTTGACTAGGGAAACCCCTTGATTAGAGGGAAAACACCGATAGGAATGATGCTCACAAGATGATGTACTAATATAAATATTCCTTATTAGAGGATGGACCTTATTAGGAGTCTATTACAACATTTAGTACATATGAGTCCCTATTAGGATAATTTGAATCCTTGTTAGAAGATTCCAACCCTATTAGGAGTTGTGGAAGACAAAAGGACCCACTGTCCAAACAGCTTTTGGGGAAAGACCACTAAACTCATTGTCCAACTATCTCTCAAATATTCCTTGTAGAATAATTGTTTGTACTATACTTCAACTTCTTTCCTTAGTCATTTCAACTAGACCAATCACCATTAGACCTTATAGATTAGGTCACAAACCTTGGATCCAAGTATCAAACTTTGGATTACATAATAAAATATTGGCAACAAAATTTCCTTCTCCTTTGCTCTACTCTGCTTCACTTTGCATTCCACTCTTTGTGCTGCTTACAATCATTCATATACTTTTCTTCACATGATAAAGGAAAATGTCCTTTCTTTATATCAAATCCATGAAACAATTCCCTGAGTCAACCGCTACACCTTCTCAATTAATTATTATAGGACTACATTAAGAACACGTTACACTTAGTGATAACATTAATCTGCCACCTTGTAACTTGAATAACTTTTTGTAAGTGTAATATTCTGATGAGAAAGCTTAGCCATGTCATCTCCAACATGTCTTTTGCACATCTTTAGCTTCAACTTCTTAGGATAACAACTTTTGTAAGAGATATAATAAGTTTACCAGAACATGCCTCTATAAAATCTATCTCGGAATAGTCTTCACTAAAACTTACATAACTTCTTCTAGACTTAATATCTTATGATTCTGAGGTTATCTTCATATACTAGACACTTAGTAGTATATCCCTTTAACCTTGCATAGTGTGAATGCTCAATTGTTTATCCATACCAACTTGATCTTTCCATTGTTCTTCTATCAAATACCACAGGAAATTATTATGTTGTCATCAATGACAAACATAGTCATGAATGCAACATATCATCATGATAATGATATAATCATGTATCTGTACAATACTCCTCTATACAAGTATCATTAGCATTCATGCTTTCAATAATCTCCCCCTTTGGCATTGATGGCAACATAGATGAAAAACATCTAGTTCCAAAAATCCCAACTGCAAAAGATTGTTAAACTCTCTTTTCAAATCCTCTTCATCAATCATTTTCCCCCATTGATATACCTCAATATGCTTAATATCAAATTGTTACTTCTGCCAAACTATTATCTATACTTCTCCTGCTATACTTCTGTTACTATACTTCTTCCCGACTATTTTTCTTCTACCAAACTATTTTTTCATGTTGTACTTCTCTCCCATTGACATCAATGTCAAATGTTTCAACAATCAACAATCTCGATAATAATTTTCTCTAAACTACTCAAGTGTCCAATGACACTATTAAAAACAACATCCAACAAGAGTCCTAGATGACTCTATCCATCATAGATAATCCCCCATACAAGAAGTATCAACATTTAGTCTAGAAAAAAAATAGTGTTATGTTACACTAGACTAATGCACTCTTGTATCATCTATTCTGATTTAGGAAGGGGCATAACCCTTAGGATGCCTTGTAAATACTCAAAAGTCTCTTTGGGAAGAGGCTTAGTGAAAATATCTGCAATCTTCTCTTTGGTGCTTATATACTCCAATCTAATTTCCTTTTCTACAATTTTTTCTCTCAACATGTGATACTTGATAGAATCATTCTTAGTCTTAGAATGACTAGATTCTTAGACATATTTACTATACTTGTGTTGTCACAATGTATGACAACAGGTTCACTAAATTCTATCCTTATATCCTTCAGCATCTGCTTCATCCAAACAACTTGATTACAATTATTTGCTACTACAATATATTTTCTTCTATTGTACTTTGTGAGATATAGTCCTACTTCTTGCTTAGCTAAGAAACTAATCTTCCTCCAAGAAAGAAGTTTCACTGCTAGTGCTCTTTCTGTCATCCATACTGCCTACCCAATCAACATCAATATAAGCATATAAAGTGAAATCATTAGATCTGTCATACCATAATCTAAACTCTAGTGTTCCTTTAAAGTATCTAAATATCCTTTTGACTGTTGTATAATTTACTTCTCTGGGATCATCTTGAAATCATGCAACAATTTCAACTGCATTTTCTATATCCAACCTTGTGTGAGTTACATATTACAATCCTTCGATAATAGATTTGTACTTCTTCTGCTCAATAATACATGTCTCATCCTTTGTAGATAACTTGTGTCCAATTACCATAGGTGTTCCAACTGATTTACATGTTTCTAAACCAAATCTTTTTAGTAAATCTTTCAAATACTTAGTCTAAGAAATAAAGAGTCCTTCTTTGTCTTGTACATTCTATAATCCTAGGAAGTTTTTCATCTCTCCTATCATACTCATTTCAAGTTCATTCTTCATTTCTTTTGCAAACTTGTCACTTTCATCATTATCTCCTTCAAATATGATGTCATCAACAAATATTACCAAAATCATCAATCCATCATCAATTACTATCTATCATACCTTTGCTATATCCAAGCTTTATCAAATATTTATCCAACCTTGCATACCAAGCTTTGGGTACTTGCTTCAAGCCATACAATAGTCTTCAATCTACATACTATGTCCTTTGTCATTTGTTAAAGGAAAACCTTCAGGTTATTCTATGTATACCTCTTCTTCAAATTCTCCATTCAGAAATGTTGACTTGACATACATTTGATACACCTTGAATTTATTATATGCTGCATATGCTAAGAATAACCTTATTGTGTCTATTCTTGCCACAAGAGCATAGGTTTCATCATAGTCTATTCCTTCTTGTTGTGAGTAACCTTTACATACCAATCTTTCCTTGTTCCTTACAATTTCACCTTGTTCATTCATCTTGTTTCTGAATACCCATTTTTTCCTACCACATTCTTGTCTGCTAGTATGGGAATCAATTCCCATGTCTCATTCTTCACTATATGATCCAATTCTTCTTTCATATCCAATAATCATCTTTACATGCTTCATTTACATTCTTTGGTTCAAGTTGAGATATCAAACATAGTTCTTCATTGATTCTACTTCTTGTCATCACACCTTTATCTCTACTTCTGATGATCTACTCAGGTGGATGATTCTTTGTCACATTCTTACCAAAATTAGGAATTATTATCTCAATTCTTAGCTCTGTTGAAGATTCTAAGCTTTGTTCCTGCCTTAGCTCTCCTTCATTCTGAAAATCATTATTAGTCTCCAAGAATACTTCATCATTCCTTGGTTTAGTAACATCATTCTCATCATCTGAATTATAGTCAACTACTCTTTCTTGTATCCTAAATTTCTCATCAACTCTTAGATTATAGCATATATAAGTTTTGATTTTCAATGAATAACCAAGAAACATACTTTCATTACTTCTAGCATCAAACATACCAATATCATCATCTCTTTTGATATAACATTTAGTACCAAAAATTCAGAAATACTTGACTATAGGTCAATGACCAAACCATAGTTCACAAGGGGTCTTGTTTGTGTCTTTTCTAACTTGTACTCTATTCATAGTGTAATTGTTGTATTCATAACTTCTCTCCAAAACATCTTGGATACATCATTCTCAGGTAACATAGCTTTGCTACTTTTGTTACTGGCCTATTTCTTCTCTCTACTATGCCATTTGTTCAGGTGTTCTCAGAGTTGATAACTATATTTTGATTCCATTAGCTTCACAAAAGATGTTAAAATCATTTGAAGTAAACTCATCTCCTCTATCTGATCTTAAACATTTAATCTTCATACTTGATTCATTCTCAACTCTATTTTAGAATATTTTGAACTTGTCAAATGCCTCAGATTTTTCTTTAAGAAATGTAACCCATATCATTCTAGAAAAATCATCAACTAAAATAATGAAATACCTTTCACCATGGAATCTTTTAGTCTTTGTAGGACCGCTAAGATCTGTATGTACAATCTCCAATTTTTTTGTAGCAGTAAACTTCTTGATGGGAAAAGAAGTTATATTATGCTTTTCCAATACACACTCCTTGAAAATTGTGTTAGTAGGCTTAACAATCTTAGGCAAATCTCTAATTGCAAACATACTATTGGTCTTCACAATGTTGTCAAAATTTATGTGACTCTCTTATGCCATAACTATTGGAAATATAAGAGGAGTATCTGAGAGGGAAAGGGTGAATCAGTTACTACAAAATAAATCCTAGATCTCTTATATGTCAGTATTAAAATGCAAATAGATAACTAAATACTACTGAAGCTCGATAAACACACAAAATGTTGTAACTCAGTAATAAGTGGATTAGCTCGGTAAATGATTAACAAATAAACTTTTAGATGTTATTTGTGATTACACTTACTTTAACTTAGTTCCAAACAAATAAAATAAAGTAGCATGAACACATTTGACACTAGGATTTGTCATGGAAACCCAATTTGGGAAATACCACCTATTGTAACTAGTTACTATTTTTCACTCTTCTAAAGTGAATCCTGTTAGGAGCCAACCCTATTAAAGGTTACAAAACACACTATTAGGTGTGACCTTATTAGAGAATTTAATCACCCTATTAGAAGTGGCCTTGTTAGAGGTCCTGAGAACAATTCAATGGAATTTCCACCTTGTTAGAGGATTTGCAAATAGCTGTTAAGCCAACTTTGTTAGGAGATTTAAATCACTGCTACAATGGTTACAAAGTAGCAATGAGATGACCTAATTTGAATGCAACTGAAATGTTGATTACAAATCTCCACTATGGCTTGTATTTGATCCTTCCTGATTGAATATATCTTTGTTTCTCTACAAGGATATTCTATTTATCCTTCAAATTTGCTTCCTCTTCTCATCATTATATCTTTAATCACATCATCATCTCTTTCACTATCACACTTTGAAATCACAACTTGACCTTATACTTATATCTTCCACTTTTTCAAGTCAACTCAAATATAACTTAGAATAATCAATATTCATCACCTTAGTTGGCAGGAATCAAGAGATAAATCAATTAAGCTTAATACAAAAAAAGAAAAAGAAAATCTTTTGTTAGTCAAGCCAGCTCAATAGAAACTAACTCAGAAATGATTTTCTTTGTTAACCAACAAAAGCTTAGTTAACACTGCAAACTCATGAAAATCCTTTGACAACTAAGTGAAATCAATTAGCAATGGCTCCATCCAACTTTCCTTTTTTACCTAAGTAAGCTCTATTAACACTCACTTTCTGCAAGATTTCCTTTGACACCTAAGTGAACTCAATAGACATTGCCTTCTGAACTAGGCAAACATAAGAATGCTCGATAGACAATGAGAACTATCTTCACTACCTAAGTAAGCTCGGCATATACGGACTAATAATGATATGACATTTGTGTAACATCAAAGACAACACACAATTAATCAATTGTATCCAACAATCTCCCTCTTTGGCATTGATGGCAACACAACATGTCATAGCACAATAAAATTTTGGATTTGGCCTTGAGAACTCCCTCTATCAGTATGAGTTCTTCCCCTTTATTGGATTATGTTTGCAACAGTTGTTAGAAAGTTCATTCAAAACATTCTCCCTCTTTCAGTAAACTTTTTCTTTAGAAAACTTCCCCCTCTCTGGTTCCTTACTTTATTATGGTTCCAAAAAAAAATCATAGAGATAACTTCTCCCTCTTTGACAACACATGCCAAAGATAATAAATCTATTAATACCAATGTACTTTAAGTACTGATTCATCTATAATATGCCCTTGCTAATTCTGTACCAACTTATTAATCTTCAACAAGTTTTGGTTGATGCATCCTTAGGTAATGGAATAACCTCTAGCTTACCTCTTAGATACAGAAATGCATCCTTAGATAATGGCTTGGTGAATATGTCTATAATATGTACTTTGTATTTAGATATTCCAATCTAACTTCTTTATTCTATACTAACTCTCTTAAGAAGTGATATTTTATAGCAATATGCTTTGTTTTGGAATGCTTTACTCAATTCTTTGATATGTTGATTGCACTGGTGTTATCACAATATATGAAAACTAGATCTTTGATCTCTACCTTCATTCCTTCTAATAGTTGTTTGAACCAAACAATGTTAGAACAATTGACTGCTGCTATAATTTTGCTTCTTACTTATCCAAGATACTAGTGTTTTACCAAGAAAGAATGCTCCAACACTAATGTTTTTTATGTCATCAATACTTTTTGCCCAATCAGCATCAGTAAATACTTTCAAGTCCAAATTGCCTCCAAGTTTGTACCATAAACCATAGTCTTTAGTAGTCTTTAGTACCTATCAGAAATCTCATAATTCTTTTAATTGCCATCATGTGATTTTCCTTGGGATTTGTTGAGAATCTTGCCACCATGCCAACTACTAATGTAATATTAGGCCTTGTATGCACTACATACTACAATTTTCCAATCTTTGATCTCTATGTGGTGCTATCTACTTCTTTGGATTCATCATTTTTAGAGAGCTTATGTCTAGTAGACATAGGTATTCCAATAAGTTTTGAATCTCCCATTCCAAATTTCTTTAGTATCTCCTTGATATATTTGGATTGAGTGATATAGATACCATCCTTTTTCTTCTATATCTGCAACCCAACAAAGAATTTTATTTTACCAAACATGGACATCTCAAATTCTTTACTCATTTCTTCTATTTAAATGCTTTGCATAAGTCATTATTTCTTGTAAATAGAGTATCATCAACAAATATATCTGCCAACACAATCTTCTTTTTTGGTTCTTCTTTGATATATAGACTACTATTATCATGTATCCTTTGAAAACCAATCTGTACCAAGTAATTATGTAGTCTTTCATACCAAGCTCTAGGAGCGTGCTTGAGACCCTATAATGCTTTTTGCAGTTTGCAAACCATGTCTCTTTTGCTAGGATCCACAAAACCTTCTGGTTGCTCAATGTAGACTTCCTCTTCAAGAATGCAGATTTGACATCCATTTGATATACTTTAAATCCTCTATGTGTTCCATATGCTAATAAATTTCTAACACCTTCTAGTCTTGCCATAGGAGAAAAAGTCTCATCATAGTCAATACCTTATTCTTGAGAATAACCTTTGCACACTAATTTTGCTTTGTTTCTTGACAATTTTTCATCTTCATTGAGCTTATTTTCAATTACATTTTTATCCTTGGGTCTAGAAACAAGAGTCCAAGTTTTATTCTTTTCTATTTGCTCTATTTCTTCATTCATTGCTTCAATCTAACTTTCATTTTCTAGAGCATCTTTAACATTTCTAAGTTCAAATTTAGCATGTAAACATGTACCTTTTAATTTGCTTCTTGTCATTGTTCCATCTGATTTGTCTCCAATGATTTTATTAGGTGCATGATGCCTTATCACATATCTTGCTAACACAGGATCCTTGGTCTTTGAATGAGTTCCACCATCTTCTTCTTGAATTTCAGTTTCAAGCCCAAGTCCTTCTATCTAACTCACGTCCATTAGGCTCAGTTTGAACTAGCTCGATGGCCTTTGATTGCAACTCTGGTCCTTGTAGCTCAGGTTGCACAATCTGCAACTTGGTAACTATTGAAGTTTCTGGGGACTCGGTAGATGAAGCTTCTTTTCTCTTAGATAGATTTGGCAGGGTATCAAGTTCATAGTAAACAAATCTCCTGTAGTCTTCAGGTTCCTTGTTTCTCTCTTCTTCACTCTTTTCTGCAAATTCATCGATTCTAACATGTGCACTTTCTATAATTTTGTGAGTGGAAAAATTCAAACATCTATATGCTTTACTTCTACTGGAGTTTCCTAGAAATATGCCTTCATCACCTTTTACATCAAATTTTCTTTTTCTAGATTCTTTCAATATATAACATTTGTTGCCAAATACTTTCAAGTAACTTACATTAGGTTTGTAGCCATACCATAGCTGATAAGGTATTTTTTTTGAATCTTTCTTCAATCAAACTCTGTTCAAGGTATGAACTGCAGTGCTGATAGCTTCTTTCCAATATTTGAGAGCAACATTCTTTTCAATCATCAGGGTTCTTACACAATCCATGATATATCTATTTCTTCTTTCTGTTATACCATTTTGATGCGGTGTACCAAGGGCTAATACTTATCTTTTGATTTCTCTTTCAAAGTAGAAATTATTGAATTCATGGGAGATGAATTCACCACCTATGTCTGATCTTAAGCATTTCAACCTTTTTCCAATTTCCTTTTCTACTCTTGCCAAATACCACTTGAATTTTTGAAAGGCTTATGATTTATCTTTTAGATACATTACAGTCATCATTCTAGAATAGTCATCAACAAAAAGAATGAAAAACTTTTCTCCACTATAGCTTTCTATTTCAATAGGTCCACATAAATCTATATAAACAATTTCTAAGACTTCTTCTAACTGATAGTCTTTTCTTTTGAAGCTAGTTTTTCCCATTTTACCAATTTGGCAATTCTTGCATAGACCCATGTCAGGTTTCTTCAAACTAGGAATACCTCTTACTCTTCTATGCTTACTTATTTTGACTAGATTATCAAAGTTCACATAACATAGCCTTTTGTGCCATAACTAGCTTTCCTCTACTTGAGCAATAAAACATGAACAGTCACTAAGATCAAGATAAGATAGATTACCTTTTGTTTGCTTGCCAGATCCAACCAGATTTCTTTTCCCATCTAGTAGTTTGGCTTGTCAATTCATGAATTCTACCTTGAATTGAATGTTGTTCAACTATGCCACACTCAGTAGATTATGCTTTAGTCCTTCAACCCAATAAGCATTATCACATACAAGCTCTTTAGTCAATAGGATGCATCCTTTTCCTTTTATGTTACAAGGTTCATTGTTTCCAAATCTTACACTACCTCCATCATAATATTCCATATGCTTAAATTTTGTTTTGTCACCGGTCATATGATATGAGCAACCACTGTCAATAATCCATATATCATTTTTGCTAACATGAGAGATAAGTGCCATCTTATCTCCTTCATCATCAAATTCATCTTTCACAACAATATATATCATTTCATCTTCACTGTTATCATAATCTTTAGCTATAAAACAAGATTTCTTACCTTTGCCTTTGAAGTTCTTGTAGTTCTTAGAATCCTCCTTGCCTTTATGCTTGTTACTTTTCTTCTCATCCTTAATTTCCTTGTTTGGACACCTAGTAGCAATGTGACCAACTTCTCCACAAGAAAAGTAGATCAGAGGAACTTTACCTTTGTACTTTCCTCTGCCTTTGGAATATTTTCTTGCAAGCAGGGCTTCAACAACTTCAAGATCACTATCTAAACTTTCTTCTGATGTTCCATCTTCTTCACTTCCTAAATGACTAGATTTTAACTTTTTGCCTTTTTCTTTGAGTGTGAATTTGAATTTAAATGTAAATTCAATATTCTTTGAAGTAGGAACATAGTTATCATAGTTATCTAATTCAAAAGCTTTCAATCTTCCAACTACAGTATCCAAGCCAATTTTGATATTTGGATCACATCTCTTTTCTTGAATAGCAAATACTCTAATTGCATAAATAGGAAGAAGAATTTTGAGTACTTTACTTACAATATTTTCCTCCTTAATGTCTCGTCTAGATGCTTTTATTGCACTTACACTGGCCTTGATTCTTTCTACATATTTTGCAATGTTTTCATGTTCTCTCATTCTTATTTGATCAAATTGTCCTCTAAGGCTTTCTGCTTTGGCTCTTCTTACATTTTCATCTCCTCCATAGATATCTTTCAATTTATTCTATATTTCAAAATCAATTTTGCAATCCTTTACCTCATCAAATTCAACATAATTGAGAGCATATGCAATATCAATCATCATGATATTATGATTCTTCTTTTCAACAATGCCTTCAACTGATAATGTTCCAGTGGGAGTCTTGTATTCAGCATCAAGATACTTACAACCTGAATCACTGATGGTAGCTATATGTAACCTCATAAGTCCTTTTCATGCTACAAAATTGTCTCTGTTCAACTTGGAAATCTCTCTTTTGTAAGACATCCTGATCTTTAGCTTAGGTTCTTGAAACCTTCTCTACAAGCACCAAAAGCTCCAATACAAATTGTTGGAAATATAAGAGGAGTAACTGAGAGGGTAGGGGTGAATTAGTTACTACAAAATAAATCTCAAGTCCCTTAGATGTTAGTACAAAAATGCAAACAGATAACTAAATACTATTGAAGCTCGGTAAACACACAGAATGCTATAACTTGGTAATAACTGGATTAGCTCAATAAATGATTAACAAATAAACCTTTAGATGTTATCTATGATTACCATTACTTTAACTTAGTTGCAAACACATAAAATAAATTAGCATGAACACATTTGACACTAGGATTTAACTTTGAAACCCAATTTGAGAAAAAACACCAATTGTAACTAGTTACTATTTTTTACTCTTTTGAAGAGAGCCCTATTAGGAACCAACTCTATTAAAGGTTACAAAACATACTGTTAGGTGTGACCTTGTTAGAGGATTTAATCACCCTATTAGGAGTGGCCTTGTTGGAGGTCTTGAGAATAATTCGATGGAATTCCCACCTTGTTAGAGGATTTGCAAATAGTTGTTAAGCCAACTCTATTAAGAGATTTAAATCATTGCTACAATGGTTATAGAGTAACAATTAGATGACCTAATTTGAATGCAACTAAATTATTGATTACAAATCTCCATTCTAGCTTGTATTTGATCCTTCCTAATCGAATATATCTTTGTTGCTCCACAAGGATGTTCTACTTATCCTTCAAATTTGCTTCCTCTTCTCATCATTAGTTCTTCAATCACATCATCATCTCTTTCACTATCACACTTTGAAATCACAACTTGACTTTATACTTATATCTTCCACTTTGTCAAGTCAGCTCAAATACAACTTAGAATAATCAATATTCATCATCTTAGTAGGTAGGAATCAATAGATAAATCAATTAAGCTTAATACAACAAAATAAGAAAATCCTTCATTAGCTGACCCAACTAGGTAGAAACTAACTTAGAAATGATTTTCTTTGTTAACCAACAAAAGCTCAGTTAACACTACAAACTTAGAAAAATCCTTTGGCAACCGAGTGAGCTCGGTTAGCCTTGGTTCCGTCCAACTTTCCTTTGTTACCTGAGTGAGCTCAATTAACACTTACTTTCTACAACATTTCCTTTAACACCCGAGTGAACTTAGTAGACACTACCTTCTGAACTAGGCAAACATAAGAATGCTCGGTAGACACTAAGAACTATCTTCACTACCTTTGTAACCAAACATATCATTTCAGAAGGATTCAGCTAAAATATGACACCTCTAGATCTGGTTCCTATTCTGATTACCTTTCCATCTTTGTCTCTGATCATGCATGTCATCTCTATGAACTGTAATTGATAGCCTTTATCCACTACTTGTCCAACACTCAAAAGATTGTGCTTCAAACCATCAACAAAATACACATCTTTAGTGTTAGTTTTACCATCAAGAGTTATAGATCCAATACCTTTAACATGACACATTGCATTTTTTCCAACTCTGACAATGTCTCCATCATGACTTTTGAAGTCAACAAACTTGTTTATATCATTGGTCATATGATGTGAACAACCACTATCAATTATCCAAACATATTTCTTTTCAACCTGTGATACCTGTAGACACCTAAAAACCTTTAGAAAATAAAGTATTTTTATTTTCTGAAAAATTCCTGATAACATCATCATTTATTAATTAATTAATTATTTAATTTATTTATTTATTTTTATGCCATTAAATCCCTTTATCTTAATTAAAAATATTTAATTAAGGAATCCCTCCCAAAAATGTTTAAATCTTATTTAAACATTATTTCCTTATTTATTAATTATTTAATTAATAAATTGACCAAAAAACCCAAAATAAATAAATAAATTATTTTTTGCCCAAAACTTGGCCAATTTCCTTAAGACCACTAACCTCTTCCAAAATCTTCTAGTCCTTCTTTAATTTTGATTAAAGGCTAATCCCATCATTTCCTACCCCTAATCCCAACTCAAAATATTTAATTAAGATTAAATATTAATCCTGATGTTTATTAAAAAAGTTTTAATAAATATCTCCTCAACCCAAACCCTTGAAATAAATAAAACTTTATTTATTTCCTAAAAATCTAATTTATCCTCATCCTAAGAAGTTCTAGACTCTTCTAGAAAGTCTTCATCCTCATCCTAGGAAGTTCTAGACTATTCTAGAAAGTCTTTATCCTCATCCAAAGTCTAGACTCTTCTAGAAGATGTCTTTAAACCTAATCCTAATCCCCTCCTAAGCTTGTCACATTCCCTAAACATGGGTTAAAACTTACTAACCCAAGCCAAAGTTAACAAATATCTCCTCTTTCACCCACCCTCATTAAATGCCATCCACTTGCCTATCCCTAAGCTAATCCTAAACCATCCTAATCCATCCTCTAATCATTTGCACAATCCTAAGCAAGCTTAAAACCCTCCTAATCAAGCCCAAGTTGAAATTGCTCTCATCTCCCTCAAAATATCTCAACCATAAAACTTTATGAAGCCCACTAGGCCATAAATGACTCTTCCAAGCTCTTTTATTGCTCTTACAAGTCATTATGAGGGTCTTTATGAAGATTTTATCCCTTGAGCCTCTTTTGTTGACTCATCCTTCCCCTTTCCTCCATCCTCTCACCCTATGACATGTGTCACTCCCTGATTGGTTGTAAGGGAGCACAATCCATGTGCTCTCCTCTCATGCAATCTGAGCCCTCCATGAGCTTTTTTCCATCCTTGCATCTTAGCCCTCAAACCCTCAAGCCTCTTGCCTATAAATTGGATCCTTCCCCTTTGCAAAACAACACAATCCATTAAGTAAAGTCATAATGCCATTTTAAGAAGCCATTTTACATCAAAACCATACACTCACACCCAAATTCAAACTCCATTTGAAGCCCTTTTTGAAGCATAAGCTTGAGCATACATCCTATCTATTTAGACAAAGCCACTCAAAAAGAGAGATTCTTATTGAGAGATCCCATTAATGGCTCATATTCTTAATTGAGAGCTCATCTTAGTCTATCTTGAAGTTTATGAATTTTGTTTAGTTTGTAGAAGCTTTATTTAAATTTGGTTTCTATTAGCATACTAACATTGCTCATATACAATACCAAAGCTATTTTCTTTGGACTTTCTTCTTTAATTGCTACAAATCTTATTTCATCATCACTAGCTTTTATTGCTTGCTCATCATAATCTTCTTTCATTTGCATATAAACAATCTCTATCTCTTCTAGGTTTGAAATTTCCTCTATACTTTTTCTCTCTTTTAGGACACTTAGATTCATAATGACCAAATTCATTGCAAGTCCAACATTTAAAGATTTTCTTACCATCATTTTCTCTTCTTACCAGAAGGGCTACTTCTTCTTCTATCTTTCTATCCTGATTAGATTTGCTACTACTAGCAAAGTCTCCTCTAGCACTTGTGCTCCTTGATAAACTAGGTCGAATATTCAAGACACTAAAAGTTGTTTCTATTCTAGTCAATTATTTGGACTATCTAAGCTCATTTTCAACTACTTAAAGTCTCCCAATCAATGTTTCCTTTGTGAGATCTTTGGTACAAGATATCAACAACTGTATCATTTGAACTGGTTGCTTAAATGGTGGTGTCAAGCTCTTCAATATCTTCTAGATCACCTCATCATCTTCTTTGGTTCCTCCTTGAGATTTAATACCTACAATAATTTTTGATATCCTGCCTACATATGTTCTTATAGATTCATCTTCCATCATTTTAGCATCTTGAAATGCACAAATCCACATTTTTAGCCTCAATTTCATAGAATGTTCATCACCTTCAAAACTATTTTCCAAAGCTTTCCAAATCATATGAGAAGTACCAAGTGATTTTACCTGGTTGTACTCAATTTTAGGAAGTGCAGACAATAGTGGTTCTATAGCTCTCATGTCACACATGAAAAGTATTCTTTCTTCCTTGGTACAAGTTTCTAAATCTTTTTCAACAATGATTATCTTTGCTAATTTTGTCAAGATCCAATATCCTAGACCCATACACAACATAAGTGTCTTCATCTTTTCCTTCCAACTATCATAATTTGTTCCATCAAACTTCAGACTATCCTTCCTAAATATGTTTTTCATGGATCTCCCAACTTTGTTAAACTTTATCTTCAAGGACCTAAAGCTCTAATACTAATTGTTAGAAACAATAGTCCACTAAGATAACTAAGGGGGGAGGGGGTGTGAATCAATTATTCAATAATTAAAATATTTATCAACTTTTAATAATCTTAATCATTCAACCAAAGTAATTAGCAACTATAATAAGATGCACATATACAATTATACCAAATATGTTAACTAGGGAAACCCTTGAGTAGAGGGAAAACCCCAGTGGGAATGATGCCTATAAGATGAAATACTAATATAAATATTCCTTGTTAGAGGATGGACCCTATTAGGAGTCTATTACAACATTTAGTACATATGAGCCCCTATTAGGAGACTTTGAATCCCTATTAGGAAATTTCAACCCTATTAGGAGTTGTGGAACATAGAAGGACCCACTATCCAAATAGCTTATTGGGAAAGACCACTAAATTCATTGTCCAACTAATCTCTCAACTATTTCTTGCAGAATAATTATCTGTATTGTACTTCAACTTCTATCTTGTCAATTGGACTAATCACTATTAGACCTTGTAGACTAGGTCACAAACCTTAGATACAATTATCAAACTTTGGATCACACAATAAAACCTTGGCAATGAAGTTTCCTTCACCTTCACTCTACTCTACTTAACTTTGTATTCCACTCTTTGTGCTACTTACAATCATTAGTATAATTTTATTTACATGATAAAGGAAAATATCCTTTCTTTATATTGAATTCATAAAACAATTCCCTAAGTCAATTGTTACACCTTCTCAATTAACTATTATAGGACTACATTAAGAACACATTACACTTAGCGATAAGATTAATCTTTTACCTTGTAACTCAAATAACTTTCTATATGTGTAATATTATGATGAGCGAGCTTATCCACATCATCTCCAACATGTCTTCTTTACATCTTTAACTTTGGTTTCTTTTAATAACAACTCTAGTAAGAGATATAACAAGTTTACTAGAACATGCCTGTGTAAACTATATCTTAGAATAGTCTTCACCGAAACTTGCATAACTTCTTCTAGACTTAATATCTTATGCTCCTGAGGATAGCTACATATACTAGACAGTTAGTAGTATCTCCCTTTAACCTTGTATGGTGTGAATGCTTAACTATTTATCCATACTAACTTGATCTTTTCGCTATTTTTTTTTCATATACCATAGAAAACTACTATGTTGACACCAATGACAAACACAATCATGAATGTAGCATATCATCATGATAATGATCTAATCATGTATCTACAATACTTCCCCCATAGGAGTATCATCAACATTCATGCTTTCAACATATTTTCATCCATAATTATCATCTTTATATATATATATATATATATATATATATATATATATATATATATATATATATATATATATATATATATATATATATATATATATATATATATATGTATGTATATACATATACATATGTATATGTGTATATATATATACATATATATATATATACATATACATATACATATGTATATGTATATATATATATACATATGTATATGTATATATATATATATGTATATGTATATATATATATATGTATATATATATATACATATACATATGTATATGTATATGTATATACATATACATATGTATATGTATATATATATATACATATATATATATATACATATACATATATATATATATACATATACATATGTATATATATATATATACATATACATATGTATATGTATATGTATATACATATATATATGTATATGTATATATATATATATATGTATATATGTATATATATATGTATATATGTATATATATATGTATATATATATGTATATATGTATATATATATATATATATATATGTATATATATGTATATATAATGAGTAGGAGCGATCGACTATAGGCTGTCAAGGTTTCAAGTGGTGATGAGGTTAGTAATGGAGGTATGGAGTCAAATGAGGACCCAAATGACTAGTGAGGAATTTATGCATTTTTTTGGGTGGCTTGGACCTACCATGGGTTGTTGGAGGAAGAGACTACAGTGCTCAAGGTTTGTTATACACCTTAGATCTGGGTGTGGTGGGCACCTTGGCACGAGGAAGGTGTCTCTTCGAGTTAGAGAGGGGCTTTCCTCATTTGGTCCCTTCTTCCCTTTGGTATGTTGCACCTAGGTTATGCTCCTTCTTGTCAACCTTGGGGCTATACAGTTGCAAGGCTCTTTTTTTTTGGGGTCTTTGTGGTGTTTCCAAGGTGAGAAGACATGGGTTCTTTCTATGTATCATTTCTTTGAGCTTTGGCTATTTTTTTGGTATGCTCAGCTTGAGCCTCCATGCCCTTCTAGGGTGGGATTAGCTCATATTTGATTAACAAGTATTTTTTGGCTCAAATGGGCTTTTTGTTACCATTTTGGAGGGATCTGGTGTTGTTTCACTTTTGTGATTACAATGACCCTCATTTTTCGTAGGTGTTTTTTAGTTATGAGAATGTGGAAGGACTTTGCTTAGATTCACAAGTGGGTTCTTCTAGTTTGTTTCCAAGTGTATGCTCAAATTTTTAAAGGACCCTCCTTGGCTCTTGGTTTTTTTTGGTTAAGTGAAAGTTTTTTTCTAGGGGTTCTCCCCCTACTAGAGTTTGGAGCTTTTTTATTTATCATTTGGTGTACTCTCAACTCTCTTCTATTTCTTTCCCTAAAGACTTTTATAAAGATGAAGTTCCTCCATAGGCCTTGCTAGCTCCTTCATGAAGTTTTTAGACCTTTATGGGTTATTTCCTAATGTTGTCTCTTTAGTGCTTAGTCCTTATTGAGATGGAGGAATAATCTATTGAGGAGGTGATTCTCTATGCAGGTGAATATGATGGTGGAAGGTCTAGCCCTCTCCTCATTCCTTTTTGGGATGGTGGAGATATTTTGAAGTGGTTTTATTTGAGGATTCCCTTCCTCCCAATTTTCTTATTGAGATGAGATCACTTACTTTTTTGATGGAAGGGAGCTTTGATGGGAGGATGGGTGTGGAGAATTTTTTCCTCCCTTATGGATTTAGTTGGTTCAATAATATGTACTTTCAGGTGGTTGATTGTGCTTGAATATTTTGGCTATGTATTAGGAATGGGGGTAGTTTATCCTTTTTCCTCAAATGATCTGGTGAATCTTGTTGGGTTCTAGTGTTGGAATATATATATATATATATATATATATATGGGAAACAAGATAATAAGAGGGGGGAGGGGGTGAATCAAGATCTTAAAATTTTAACAATAAAATCAAATTCATTAAATCATACCTAATTCATCATTAAAACTTTAATATTGAAACAAAATAAGTTTATTCAATTCATATCAATTCAATACATAACACACTGATTTGGTTACCTAGAAACACTTTAAAATGAAGGTAAAATTGGGGTGGGAATGAAACCCACAAATCTTCATTAGTGCAATAATAAAGTTAACCTATCAAGGTTACAATTTTTACCATAAGATATGATCTACCTGGTTAAAGGTTTGTCATGTTAAAGACTTAACAGACTATTAGGTCTTCTCTTGTTAGAGGGCTTGACACTTACAATAAAGTAAGGACTCTATTAGGATATTTACATAGGTTTGTTAGGGCCGCTTTGTTAAGAGATTTTCCTTGTCTCAATTATAAAATAATTGATTCAGTATCTAACCCTCGATATGCTCTACAAGTTGAACTTGGGTCTTCTCTTTCCTCTATCTCTGATCTAATTCTCTTAATTTGATAAATATGTTCAAACCTTCAATGCTCTAATTGCTCTCTCTATTGGATTTGTTTCTTTAACTCCTTTGCATGTGTCTATCCTTTCTATAGTTCATACTTTTATTTTCATCTCTCACTCTTTATCAATATATCTTTGATTCTAGGGTTAGAATCCTCCTTAAATAGACTTCATGTGAAGTTTCTAGATCTTGATCAATGGTTTAAACTTCATCATCTTTTGTCATTTATACCATTTTTCTAACTGGTTGAATTTTTTTCCTAGGGATCATTACCTTCTACTAATGATGCATTCGAAATCTAATTTGGCTCTACAAATAATAAATGTTATAGAAATTTCAGCCAAAATGGTTCACATATGAGTTTGTCTCATTACAAACTCACATATCAAAACTACAATACTCAGCACTTGAGTGCTATGACAGTCGATCATGTAGGTTGTTGCTTGGCTTCTATAAGTTTGTGTGCTTGGAACTTGATAACTTCTCAATATGCTCCATCATCATTATATTACTTGGCTTGTACTATATTATTTAGCTTGCATATATTTTTGGTCTCTACTGAATGCTTGACAATCGTTGTTCTTTTCGTTCTAAGTATTACTTGCCCAACCTTTACTAGATAACTCAATCACAGTGATGACCTTGTAATCTTTCCTAGTAAATGACTTATAAATTAATGACTAAGTGTTTGGTCACTGATTGGCAACATAGGCTTATATATTGTCATGAAATCATAAAACATGATATTGTGCCTGATACCTTCTTCTTCATAACTTTGACTCTAACTCTAACTCCCCCTTACTTATTACTTATTCATTATTATCAATTCCATTAATTATCCCCCTTGTTTTTGTCACTAAGGACAGTTGGGGCTATTGGGGTGAGTTGGAACTTGGATAAAAAATTATGATGACTTTCCACAATATGGGCATAGCCCATGATCCATCTTTCTTATACCTTTTCCAAAATTTGAAACTAAATCTCTAGCTTAGCAGCTAGGTCAATGAATCTTGCAATATGTTAAAAATTTGTGTCTCTCTTCAAAATTTCTCTGGCAATAAAAATAACCTTTTGAATTATATTTGTGTATGGCAATAATTGAAGTTGAATTAGTGCCAACTTATTTTGTATTTTTGCATCTTTAGACATGAGTTAAGCTAACCTTGTCTAATTAAATGTAAGTTCACTGAATGAAAATGAACTTGAACTTGTGTTCTTTCTCAATGAGTGAACATTAATCTTCATGCGTGCATGTAAAAACTCTAATGATCTTTATGTATTTGTTGTAAAGAAATCTATATCACACAATTTTAAGTATAAAGAATTTATTATTTTCAAAATTGTTTCCAATTATGTAATTGTTGTAGAAAGCTCAACTTGGCACTTTACAAGTTCATGCCAAATTTTTTGCAATACTTTATGCGTCATTCTCCTTTCAGACCATTGTAATAACTTCTCATTTGGTTTATGTTCTCTCTTTGAACTCTATCAACTATAGATACTCATTGATCCAAAATTGTACACTAACGATTTACATATGTAATACCAAAAGAATCTATAAAAATGTCTCTGACAATATGCAATACATGTCTTCTCTTTTGTTCTCTCTTTAGCTATTCCTTTTTAACCTTTTGACTCAACAAGATTTGTATTTCATACATTTGTTCTAATGTAAGACTATTCAAATCATATGTAGGTAGTGTAATTACCTCATTAAGGTCTACTAACTCATCATCATCCTCTTCTATATGATTCATAGCATGAGATCTTGAGGGTGTATCACTCGGCAGAGATAGTTGTATTTGCTTCCCTTTCTCACTTGATCTCTCCTTTGGTTGCTACACAGGTATAGATATCACCAATTATATAGGTGTCACTGATGTAGTTTCTGCAACCTTTGCACTCAACATTTGAATGAGAGCTTGAGAAGCATCTTTCTCTTTCTATGTAATTTCTTCATCTACCAACTTTGTGCTTGAAACTATCTCAGAATTTACTTCT
Source organism: Cupressus sempervirens (assembly GCA_028749045.1). Classification (NCBI taxonomy): domain Eukaryota; kingdom Viridiplantae; phylum Streptophyta; class Pinopsida; order Cupressales; family Cupressaceae; genus Cupressus; species Cupressus sempervirens. The sequence goes on from CM053787.1 coordinate 816,527,806, forward strand.
ATTTTCAAAATTTACATGCAAGTCATTGGTGGTGAATATACAATCAATGCCTTACCAATTTTCTCAGTACTTGTATCCTCTATAATTGGTACAAATATAGCACCACCAGACTTATTAACTTCAATCTTTGGATATTTAATTACCAATAACAAATTTGGATTTGAATAAAGTTTTCTTGAGTCCTTCATCAATCCTTAAATTTCCTCTTCTGTGAGTACATTTGGATTAGGTAGAGAGATATCAGTATCATCTTCAATTGTGATAGTATCCTTAAATTTAGTTCCACTGATAAGTTCTTCCATTTCTGTTGTTCTCTCAAGCATTTCCTATTTTTCTTCTTCAGTAAGTTATGTATCATCTTGGCCTTCCCTCACCTCTACAGTTGGAGTAAGTACTCCAAACACTTCTTTCTAGAATTTAGTGCTAGCTTACTCAACCTCTAGAACCTTGTTCTTTAAAACTTTGTATGCCCTACCCCTTGGCATAAGTTTCTTAATAGAATCTTTAAGGGCTATAGACATATGTGCCTTTCCCAAATCTGGCATGACTTGTGCCAATATTGTTTCTCTTATTTGCCTCTTTGTAGTCAATGCCCATTTCCATTTAGAATCTACTTTGTTATACAATCCTACAGGAATTCCAATTCCTAATTCTATGGGTGTGTGTGTGTGTTTGTGTAAACTTGATCAACATATTAATTAAAGCTTCTTCAAGTTTACCTTGATCTTCATTTCTCAAAAAATCATACTATAAGTCTTTAAGAGACAAAATATCTTTTGATTCTATTAGTTTTTTGCATACCTTGTTAGAAATTTGTTCATCACTCCCCTTAGGATTCATGACAAGGGCTTAACCACCACTTGTGTACTATACGTTGAGTGGTTGTACCAGGCATTGACAAATCAATATTTTGGTGCAATGGAAACCCCACTCTAACAAGAGGTATTAGAGTTTGGTCACAGTTTTGAATCCTCAGACCCTTGGGTAATGTTGAGGGGGAGATTGTTATAAATTTATTCAGCACTCCCTTTGGAATTCATGACAAGGGCTTAACTACCTCCTATGTACTATAAGTTGAGTGGTTTAGGCATCAACTGGTTATTCTTTTGGTGTAATGATAATCCCACTCTTTACAGACTTGATCTATAGTCACTGGAGGGAGTCTCTTTATAATTTTTAGTTTGTGGGCTTCATCAAACTTTGTCCTTTATTCTTCCTCCTCCTCTTGTACAACTATTAGCTTCCTCTTTGGTTTTACTTTCTCATACACCTACTTTTTCATCTTTGATGGGCTTCCTGACCTCCTTCTTGTAATGATAACATTTCCCTTTGGTCTTGATGGTTTTACCATTTCTTTCATGTCTTTCTAAAGGTCTTCCTTTACCTTAGGTGCAATTATTACAACCTTCCTTTATTTTGTCGTCTTCCACTTCACAACTACAAGCTCTTTGGCTTTTCCTTCCTTGGCATTTGAGAGTTTACTTTACCCTTCTCCTCATTCCATTTTACTCACCTCAACAACTCTTCTTTTTTTTGCTTACCTGTCTTAGGTGTACCAGCTTTAGTAGTTATCTCAGCAATAATTATTTCATAGGTGTCAAACTACTTGGCACTAGCATCTATGTCTTTTGCCAATAGTGTAGTGATTGTTGATGATATGTCATAAACATTTACCTCATAGGATATAGGCATAAACCATGCTACCCTTGGTATTACTACTTGTACATACACAAAATATGTGTCCATAATGAAAAATATTTCATCATAATATTTAGCTACAACTAATTTTAGAATCCTCAACCTATTCTTCATTTTAGTTTTGAATTCTTCAAATTAGTTGTCCATGACTACTTCAAAATTATCTCCCAACCTCTTTATTAGGTCATTCAACTAATCTACAATAGTCATGTTCCTATCCCATCCTACTTTTCCAAAAGTAGGAAAATAGTTTTGTACATAGAAAAATATACAAACTAATAGGGAACTAAACTTACACAATGTGTTCTTAGCTTTTCTTATTGCTTCCAGATTCTTTGTAAGTTTGTGTAACTACAGCTCGAAAATATTGTATGTATGATCTTTCTTTATGATTTTGTATCCTAAATCAATTGCAATGCATGAAACGTTGTTCAATCTGCTAGATTAATAAAACTTGTGTGCAATCACATGAACAAAAAATTAAATTAGTGGATCCTCAATATTGTCTATTGACATTCCATGGCCATTCCACTTTTCCTTAGTTAGGTTTTCAATTTTTTTCTATGTGTCATTCCTTATTCTCTTAGGTTGATCCAATGTAGGATACCTAGTTACTCTTTGAATGATTTCCTTGTTGATCTTGATTGGTCTGTTCCAAACATACTTTCATGTCATGAACTTGGCTTAAAATAATTTTTATCCATTCGATCTTGAAAACTTTAGGAGAATCTAGGGCACAAGTTCGCCCTCTATCTACAATGATTTTGAATTCATCTTTTAGAATTCCATCTACACATAACTTGACATCAGTTGTCTTAACTTCAAAATCTCCAATCTTACATTGATAACATGATCCAATGTCTTTCACAGTCAAGGCTCTAGGTGGAATAGATGACAACACTCCAACATTATCAATAGGGGTTTCAATATTAACTGTGTTTCATAAATTTGGTGGAGGTCGATGATCATTTCTTATGATTTGTGCATTGTTATCCTTTAACATTTCACTTCCAAACCCCATTGTGAACTAGGGTTTTCAATAAAATATTCTCACAAAATACCTTACTCGACAATAAGAGTAATACTTACTTTTCTTCACAAATTTGATGATAACTTTTTGTGGTTCCTTGTTCTAGTTTCTAAGATTACTTTTAAATCTTTATGAGAGTTCCTTGATCATTGGGTAAGAAAAATAATTGTTCAAGTTTGACATATACATTCAATCTTTCAATTTAGGTTTGCAATAAATGTCCTCATATTTAGATAGTGTATGACAATTTTTCTTGGCCTTAACTTTAGTTTGATCTAAATTTATGCACTCATTCATTACCAATTCACTTATTTATTATGTAGTCCTCCTCTATCACTCGGTCTATACAATAAGACTCAGTTAATATAGATTGTACCACTGATGCTAGGTACTTACTAAATATTCATTTCTATCATTACTCATTGCATCTCCAATTATGCAGATATATCTTTTCATCACTTTAATGCTAGGAACTGATGTAAAGTATAGATTTTAATTATACAATTCCTACATACCTCTTCCTTTTAATGAGATGTGGTGTGATCACCAGATCCATCAAATTGGGTGATCACGATGTCTTCTACTAAATTTTTTCTAGCTCTTACTACCTCTATCCATGTCTTCTTGTTTCTAGTTTGTCATCTTCATTTCTTGGTGGTGGTGCAGGTGTCCTGGTTTTGTAGTTCTTATTGATATGTCCCACTCTAAGACAACTAAAACATATTATCTCACCATTTAGCCATTTCTTGTAATTTCCTCTTAAATGTGTCCTAAAGTAATTCTCTAGAATGTCTCCATATTCTCCACAATAGTGGCAACTGTGCCATGTGTTATAATCCCAATCATAGAAATTGCCTTTCTTTGTTGCGTGAGTCTATTTTCCAAGTAACTGGTGTGATTTCTTCTTAAGTCTAGATTCATAAGCCTTATGTCATACTTTTGACAATTGTAGTAGTGACCTTGGGATCTAGATACATTTTTAGTTGAATTTGTGTTTTTTGTTCTAAATTCATGAGCTTGATGTGTTACTTTCTTACATTTAGAACAACTACCACTTGGCTTAGGTTTAGGAGTTTTCTTGTCATTTTTTTTTCTGAAAATGTTTTTTGTATGTCCAATCTTTCCACAGTAATGAAATGTAGGTTTTCCTTTTGACTTTTAATTCCTTTGTTCTCCACTTTTGGATGGTTCTCCTTCTTCAACAATTGAAAATTGCTTGTATCCAAGTCCTAATGTTTCTTTTACTCTTGGTGACTTGATTGCTTCATTTGGTTTGTTCATCCTTTCCTTGATTTTCTTTTCATTTCTTAACTCATTCTTCAATTGCTCATTTGCAACTTTAGATTTGTGATCTCCAAAACCTTTTTGTTTGCTTCCTAATTTGCAATTACCAATTGATTTATCATATCAAGATGAACATTTGTAAGCTTCTAAACTTCAAATAATGTTTCTTCAAGTCTACTAGCTATCTTCCTTTTGTCTTCTTTAGCTATGAGCTTAGCTTCTATTACTTTCTTCTTTTGTTCAATGGCTTCATGTAGTGTGACATATTGACTTTCTTGTTCTATCTTTAGATCTTTTACTTCCTTTACTAGGGCACTATTCTTTTCTAGTATTTTTTTCATTACTTCATCCTCATCACTAGTCCTTCCATTGTCCAACAATCCATATATATCAAATTTTGTGTATTGAGTATCATCAAGCTATATAGCCACTCTCTTCTCCTTTTGAGAGATTTTCTCAACTCTTCTCTAGGTGTGTCTAGTTTTTGCAACCCTATCTAGATTTCAATTATTTGATTCTTAATGATATTTCCCATCTTATATACTTCCATCTCCATGATCTTATCCTCTCAAGCTATTAAACTTTTTGACAAGAGAGCTTAGATCTGATAACAAATGTTGGAATTATTTATTTATTTATTTATTTATTTATTTATTTATTTATTTATTTATTTATTTATTTATTTATTTATTTATTTATTTATTTATTTATTGGAAACAAGATACTAAGGGGGGTGAATTGGATCTTAGACTTTTGATGATAAAATCAATTTCATTAAATTATACCTAATTCATCATTAAAACTATATTGTTAAAACAAAATAAGTTTATCACATCTGTATTAGTTCAATAAATAACACACTGAAACACTTAGAAACACTTCGAACAAAGGCAAAACTAGGGTGGGAATGAAACCCACAAATCTTCATTGTTGCAACAATAAAGTTAACCCATTAAGGTTATAGTTTTTTACCATAAGATATGATCTACCCAATGAAAGGTTTGTCATGTTAAAGACTTAAAAGAGAAACAATAAAGTTAACCTATTAAGGTTATAGTTTTTTACCATAAGATATGATCTACCTGGTGAAAGGTTTGTCATGTTAAAGACTTAAAAGACTATTTGATATTTCCTTGTTAGAGGGCTTGACACTTACGATAAAGTAAGGACTCTATTAGGAGACTTACATAGGCTTGTTAGGACCACTTTGTTAAGATATTTTCCCTATCTCAATTACAAAATAACTAATTCAATATCTAACCCTCGATATTCTCTGCAAGATGATCTTGGTCTCCTCTTTCTCTATCTCTAATCTAATTCTCCTAATCTAATAAATCTATTCATTCCTTCACTACTCTGATTGCTCTCGCTGCTAGATCTATTTCTTTAACTTCTTTACATGCATGTATCCTTTCTACATTTCATCCTTTCATTTTTGTCTCACTCTTTATCAATATGTCTCTAATTCTAGGGATAGAATCCTCCTAAAATAGACTTCATGTGAAGTTTCTAGATCTAGATCAATGGTTTAAACTTCATCATATTTTCTTGTTTATATCCTTTTTTCTAATTGGTTAAATTATTTTCCTAGGAATCATTTCCTTCTATTAATGATACATAATCAAAATATGATCTAGCTCTATAGATATCAAATCTTATAGAAATGTCAGTCAAAATGATTTGCATATGAGTTTGTGTCATTAAAAACTCATATATTAAAACTACATGGCTCAACACTTGAGTGCTCTGACACTTGATCATGTATGTTGTTGCTCAGCTTCTATAAATATATGTGCTCATTACTTGATAAATTCTCGATATGATTGGTCATCATTATATTACTCGACTCATACTAAATTCCTTGGCTCGCATATCTTCTTGGTCTCTACTGAATGCTCAGCAATCATTATTCTACTTAGTCTAAGTGTTACTTTATCATCCTTTACTAGATAACTCAGTCATGATGATGACCTTGTAATCTTGCCTAGTAAATAACTTGCAAATGACTAAGTGTTTGGTCACTAATTGGAAACATAGGATTAGAGATTGACACCTAGTTTTCCCTTGTGGGCCTCTATTTGTAATTGATCCTTCATACTTTCCATCTTCCTGCTCTTGTCCTTTTATTGGTCATTGGATAGCTTTTTTCTGTTGTTTTGTTGTTAAATATCTTTCTATAGCATTTTGTCTATGTTGGGTTTCAAACCCCTTACAAAATCTATTTGTAATGGGTTTCATGGTCCAATCAAAACCTATTTTCATGTAATCAAAAACTATATTACTACCATACACAATAGTTGAAATTATTATCATTAATGGATTATTGAGGATAGGAATATGTGGAGGTTAGTGAGGATATAAAAATAAGGTTATCTTAAGAAAAGAAAAAAATGTTATAAGTAACTTTCAACAAAATAAACATAAAACCTAAATGAATTTATAAAAGTTCTTATTTTGTAGTAACTTTTAGTTGTTTTTATTTTAAACATGTTTTTAAAAAGATAACATTTTGTAACTTGTATTGGAGGTGGGAAGATTTTAAATAAGTTTTTATTGTGATTTAGTTTTAAGTGAAGATGGTTTTATATGATGGAAATAAAGTATGGCTCATGTTGTTACACCAAGCTATATCAACCAAGAAAATGATGAGTAATGAACTCAAATAATGAGTTAGAAGAATGTGTCATCATTGATTTCAAATCAGTTAACAAGAAGTCACAAGATGTTGCAAGTACAACTAATAGTAGACCAGCTTACCATGCAAGATAAAAAAATTAAGAAGCAAAAAAAGTATGGAATGAATGTGGTCTAGTCACCATTGATGTGACAATATAGGAAAAGGTCTAAATATGACAAGGCGTGTATCAAATTTGTACAATGGAATGTAACTAAACCCTACATAGACACAAGTCTAGTTGTAGGTATGCAGACAACCAAGCCAACCAATAGGCATAGGCATCTACAAACACAGAGTCATGGGTGTCTTGTGAGTATGTTCATTGTAGATTTTTAATTTCAAACTACAATTTAAATGGGATCACTATTAGGGTTTTAATTTGAAATTAGTGATTGCGATTAATAAGGAGATATCAAAAAAGAGGGAGATTTGGAAAGAAGAGAGAACAAGAGATAGAGTGAAAAAAAACCAAGAATTATATTGTTGTTGTAGATGTGTAATCAAGAGAATCGAAGAAGGTAGACAAATGTGAATATAGAACAATGAGAAAACAAGTGCTAGGTGCACAAGAGGAAGAGAGGACAAGTGTGGGAGAAGGCATACTTAAGCCAGAATAAGAAGAAGAAGATCAAAAATCTTCAAGGATCCAAAGCATAGGATCTATTAGGCAAGGTGTGCTAGAAACTTGGATCTATTACTATAGTTTTTTTTTTTAACCATAGCATCTATTGTAAGCCTTTAACAAGGTAGACTTGTAATCAGTCATCTAAAATCCTCTATCAAGGTATTTCTTAGAAAGGGATCTAAATCCTCTAGTGAGGTAATCTTAACAAACTAATTGTAATCCTATCAAGTTACTAGAATCCCTAACAGGATGCATTCTCGAAAGGAACAAATGTAAGATCCTAAATGGGAGAACCCTTTTACTTGCAAAGAAGGGCTAGTGGCAAATTATTCCCATTGTGGTTTTCATCCTCTCATTAAGGGTTTCCACATATAAGCATCTATGTTATTGATGTATGCTTCTATGTGGAACATTCTATGATTTTACTTCTTATCTTTTATCATTTATTTAATTATTAAAAAATCAATAACAAAGTGTGTTGAAAGATTCATTAGACTAACTGGTGAAGAGAAGAAGACTATAGGTACTTATTCACCCCCCACCCTCTCTTTGTACTTGTTGGGACCAACACATTCTATAATTGGTGTTAAAATATATTTGTATCAAAGTCTTTTTTATTAGATAATGCAAAATTACATCAAAGAAAGAATGACAATTCAAAATAAATGGTAACAAAAGAAGAATGCTATTATTGTTTACTATCTATACTATCAACAAATGCAATAAAATTTGTTACATATGTAATTAAATTTTTTGTTCAATCTAGAACACCTATTCATTGTTTATCAACAACTAGCACTAAGAAACAATGATGGAAACTAGCAAATACAAAAGAAGGAATGCACATAAGTTGTTTAAGTTACACATAGAATGTCAAAAGACTTTGAAACTTCACATAATATTTAGTATCAATTACATGCATCTAAACAAACTTGTAGTTGATTGCTTCCAACAAAAGTTTATTATAGGTAGTCACCTTCTTTAGTTGAGACCACACATAAAGAAATTATAACATGGCACCATAGTAAATTTGTAGCATTTCAATATTCTAATGAGTAATATGATGAGAAAAAATACCTAAACATATACTTCTCCAAATATAAAGAAAATAGATTGTCACATAAAATCAACAATAACATTCTTAGAAAATCCCATGTTTAAAAAAGTCTCTTTCCAACCCAACACCTCATCAAAAAAAAGGGACATTATTAAATGTTGTAGTTCATTTTTTCTCAATGCAAAAAAGTCCTAGAAAATAGGTCTTACACTCTCAATACGCTAGCAAAAAAGGCACATACTTTGATAAATCTTTAACTATTTTAATGTATCTCCTATGTTAAATTAATGATGCAAGATTTTCCAAGTGAGGATTTGAGAATTTGCATCAACTATGGACTTCTAGATTTGTGCAATAAGGTTCCTTTGTGTCTTTTTTCTTTTAGTTTACAAACACATTTCAAGACCAAGCTTAAATTTAGATTCATGTTTGGGAGAAGTGCAAAATAAATCTTCTTCCAGGAGAAATGAAAAAACATATTATCAAACTTGGACTTCTAGCTAATGCAGGGTTTTCTAGGTAAAATTTGACCATTTGCATCAACTTTGCACTTCTAGACTTATGCAATTAGATTTCTTTGTGTCTTTTATTTTAATTTAAAGACACATTTAAAGTTCAACCTTTGATTTAACTTCATGTTTGGGAGAAGTGTCAAGAACCCTTTCGGGTTATTTTTTAACTTACAAGATATTTCAATTTATTTTGATTGGGTCAACTCATGATTTTATAAAAGTAAAGAAACCTTTAGGGTTATTTTTTAACTTACAAGATATTTCAATTTATTTTCATTAGACCCAATCAATGGATATAAAATCTCAAATATTACTAAATCATTGCAACCATTTTTTGAATAAATTAGAGCCTTTTTGGGGAAGACAATCATAAGAGGTTGTCCCTAACTTTTCACTAAATTTTTTCTCTAGATAGAAGAGGAATAAAAAAATCAATGTTGCAATCAATCCTTCCACTTTAGGAAAATACAAACTTGGTCCCAAACTTTCCATATGGATTACAAGGGAAATGAATTTGTTAAACAAAGGAAAGGAGTCATCCATAATACATTAATCCATCCTACACCTTGACATTTATATTTTATAGCTGCAAGAGAAATATTGAGATGGTGAACCAAAATATTCCATGATTCATCACCAATTACATGTTGAAGTTGATGAAAGATCAACCCCACAACTCCCAAGAATCATCTGTATGCAAACACCTATCATAGAAAGAGAAAAGAAAAAGCTATGGAGGCTAGAATTCCCAAATCCATAGATGAGACATTTTTTATGAGAACAAAGAGATATTTCTATTATCAAAAGTGAATGAATAAAATTATAAAGAGATCAATCCTTATAAAAGGAGATCAAAACTCTAACAAGAAAATATCCTAGGTTGCATAATAATAAGTAATAAAAGAATTAATTATTATATGCCTAAAGTTTAGCTTAAGTAAAATAGAGATAAGAAGTGACTTAAAAATTAAATCATTATGATTTAATTAATAAGAAAATATTTTATTACTCTAGCAACCTCCCCCCCCCCCCCCCCCCCCCACCCTTAAGATAAACCTAGGGAGTAGCTAAAAACCTTGAAACTACTCCTAAAAGTAAATTTGGGTCCCAGCAACAAGGCCTGATGAGGTATCTAAGCACAACCAAATCTCTAAAAAGACGAGAAGTAGAGAAATCACATGGGAAAAACCCTACTCAAAAAGAGATGAAAAGAATGCTGAAAGAACTAGTGAAGGACTAAAGAAGCTTCTAAACTAGGGAATGTCCTACAAGATAGGAACAAAAGATGATCATGAAGAACACTGCTAAAGCATGAATTTGCAAACACTGTCACACTGTTGATCTAAACAACCTCCACTATATAGAACATGAAAAGGTAGAGAAGAATAAGTCTAAAGAACTGATCAATTGAAGATGGAAGGTATCTGCATGGCCTTCAAAAATAGGAATTAAAGAATGTCTATATGGTAAATGATCCATCTACTGAAATGTATAGGTGTCCAACAACTGCAATCATCTAGTACATAGGATCAAATACTAAATATATAGCTCACTCCATCAAACCAAGAAAGCAATAGAACCAATGTACCCCCCCCCCCCCCCCATAATGCTGAGAGGTCAGACATAAATGCTGAAACTGAATGCAAAATCTCCTACAGAAAGAACCAGGAACATCGAAAGTGCAAAAGAAGTACAAACACCTATAATGGCACATGTCATCGACACATGATGAGACTAATGTCATGGAAGGAACACTCACTTGAAAAAGGAAGATGGATAATATGGCCAACATGAAACCCCACAAGGCACTTAATTATGTAGTGCATGTACAACAAAACACAAAGATGTCCAAGATCTTGAAATGCAATAGAGTGGCACTTTATTTCAATGTGTTTACAAAAATACTACAAAAGGATGTCAACAAAGATCAAAAGAGGCATAACATTGATACAAGAGATAATAAAACCCATGAAAAACTATTTGAAATAATAAAATCAATCTTTAGAGCCAAAAAACCAAGATATCCACCAAAATGTAAAAAGGAAAAAAACTAAATGGGATGTGCCCAGAGTAGAATCTAGAAAATAGAAATATCTCAAGATATGTCTCCTAGAGTACAAGATAGAACTTCTAAATTTGATTGCATAAACTAGCAACCAAACAACATCAAAATTCCAATTAAACTGCACCATCATGATGGGCTCAGAATCATCTTTCCAACAATATCTCATTTGTGAAAAATCAAGTCTAGATGAGCAAGTTATGGCCAAAAAACCATGTGTATGTGAAAAAAAAGTGCTGGAAGGGAAAAAATTAAAAATTAAAACTACATTGGGATCCATGCCAAATGTCTCGAAAATGTGCCCAGAAGCACCAAAAATCATCTCAAGAAGCATGTCAATTTTGTACTAAAACTATCTTGATTTGCATGCCAAAAATCTCAACCAAAAATTTTGATTTGCATGACAAAAAATCTCAATTTGCATGCCAAAAATCTTGATTTGCATGACAAAAATCTTGATGTGTGCACTAAAAAATTTTGATTTTTGTGCCAAAAAATCTCTATTTTTGTACCAAAAAATCTTGATTTTTGTGCCAAAAAATTTCAATTTTTGTGAAAAAATAGTTAAATCATCACCTTGGGAAATGTGCCCAATCTAGGAGCAATATGTTTAAGCCTCAAATTCCAATTGTGTCCAAATTGAACAATTTTTATATGGAAAGGGGGGTTTTTGGTCGCTTTGAGCTCAACAATGATGTCTGTTTGGGCTCAAAGTGTACCAAAAATAGTGACCCCCTAGATTCAATACAAAAATTCTCTTCAAAATAAAACCCTCTGAAAGAAAAGAAAAAAAAAAAAAAAACACAGATTTGAAAGCCAAGTCAAATCTCTCATAAATAGAACTAGGGCATGAAGATTTGGAGCTCTGGTAACATGTTGAAGTTGATGAAAGCTCAACCCCACAGCTACCAAGAATCACTTGCATGCAAATGCCTATCACAGAAAGAGAGGAGAAAATCTATGGAAACTTGAATTCACAAATCCACAAAAGAGGAAACATTTTTAATGAGAAAAAAGAGAAATTGCTATTATCAAAAGTGAATGAATAGAAGTAAAATGAGATCAATCCTTATAAAAGGAGATCAAAACCGTAAGAGGAAAATATCCTAGATTGTATAATAATAATTAATAAAAGAATTAATTATTATATGCCTAAAGTTTAGTTTAAGTAAAATATAGATAATTATAACTAACTTAAAAATTAAATCAATATGATTTAATTAATAAGAAAATACTTTATTACTCTAACATTACAACTCTAATTGTCCATTTTTTCTAATAAACAAGAGTGGTTTATCTTTGGACTTAACAATCCCATCCCACCATCATGTTTAGGTTGCATATAATGAATAGAATATAAGGCTTCAAAACCTAGTTTTTCATCCCAATTGGACCGTAAGAGTTAATACATAATTTTAATTAGCTTGACATAACCACTTTTAGATGATATCCAAAAAGAGGAATAGTAAACATGACGCTAATAAGGCTTTACTAACCACTTGAGCTTTGCAAGCAAGTGATAAGTATTTGTTTCTAAAATTAAACATCTTGATTTTAATTTAAGTAGCTATCATCTCTATATGCCCAATAAAATAGCCCCATACCAAATGGAATATAGAAGTATCTAGTAATTTATCTATGTATAATTGTTTTCCACTCCTTGAAAATCTAATGAGATGCATGATCTAGTATAATTGTAAGAAATTCTATTTTATGCTAGGCAAGCTTAGATCTTGAAGCATAGTACAGTACAAATCAAGAACTTCCAACATATTATTGATTCTAGTCTCAAAGTATTGAATAAATAACAAGTTTTCATTACTAGAATAGAAATTAATCACCACATAAATGTTAAGAATATGTATGTTGTTAATTAAAATCATTTGATTATATTTCTACAACAAATAGCCAAGAGCATATGCAATAAGCATATCTAGACATGGTGGTAAATGGAAGCTCTATCTAATAGATTAGTATAGTGGAAATGATTCATTAGTAGAATTATAAATATCATAAATTGGTAATTATCACCATAAAATGATATAGGAACATGTTTGTAGAATTTAGGACTAAACCTGGGCATTAGAAAATTTTGATTGTGAATTTTTACCTATTTTTATCATATACCTTATCAAAATCAATTTTCACAAGCATCTTGTCGTAATTTTGGTTCTCACTCATACATTTTCCCTGTAAGGAATTGTCAAAAATAAAGAAATTACCAAAAATCTAATTTGTTTGAATTTAAGTATATGTTTTTAATTATTGGTTTAATTCTCGATACCAAGGATTTAACAATGATTTTGTAGTAAGTGTTAAGAAATGTGACAAGATACCATCCATACAAAGAACTATCATTCTTACTATTGGTGTAATTAAATATTCTTCATTACACTTTACTTAAGTTTACTTAAGATAATACATTGCATAGTAGTTTACATATAAACACCTAGGAGTTTGCATCGTATTCTTGTACATGGTGTAGGGGAGTTCCACTTTAGGTGTTGATCTAGTTCTTATATTTTTCCACTTTATGTGGAGATCCACCTTTAGTGCACTTATCACATTATCATCCTCACATTGTTACAAATGTTTACACATACTTTATTGTACAATGTAGGATGATCTACCTTTCATGGAAATTATATTCCATCTATTGTAAATTATATGTTATCGCTTTCTATTATCTTCAAGATATCCTTTATAAGAAGACACGTCTCTATTATACATTGATTAAGTTCAATTAGCTCATATAATCTCTCTCTCTCTCTCTCTCTCTCTCTCTCTCTCTCTCTCTCTCTCTCTCTCTCTCTCTCTCATGTGCACTATTCATTGGGCTTCTAGGTATTGACATATTATTTTATTTCAACAAAGAAATTATAACCTAGTACTAGAGTTAGATGAAAATTATTATATAGTATCAAAGCCATTGGAGAATTATTTTGTAGCCTATATGAAGGGAATTTTTCTACAATTTAGTGTTTTTTTATTTTGTGAATTTCTATTGTAGGTCAAAATTAAAGTTTGTTGGTGCAAATAAAAGGTTGGCATCAAATTAATAAGGTCCAAAAATAACAAGATTAATTTTTTTCATCAAAATCAAACACTTGAGGCCAAACATAGATCCATTTTATGTTTGGAGGTACAACAATGGTGATAAAGGATTGTTTCACAAAGAATATTTTAAAACAATAATATCTCATTCATTCATTCTCTATTTCTTGAGTGTGTTTTTTTTTTTTTTCAAGGTAGAAATTTATGGTCTACACAATGGTGCAAGTGATAAATGATCTTTTTTCTTGATTTTTTTAAAAATATCTTATCCCATTTTTTGCAACTTGCCTTACTCAAGCTCATGCAAACTCATTTTCAAATAAATTTTTATTTAAAGTACATATCATTTGTGTATTTATAATAGTTCTATCAAATTGTAGTAACTATAATCATAAATTATAATTTTATGATTTGGCTTAGTTTTGCAATTGTAATACGTAGAACTTATTTTGGTATTTTGCATAGCAATCAAAGTATATTATAGCATGATTGTGTGGTGTAATGGTTTTTTTATCTCATTTTTTAATATGAAAAGCTCATCATGGATGTAATCTTGAGTATTGAAATACATCCTATTTTAATAACCTTTACTACTTAAGATATTTATGCATCATGGGAAAAAGGAATCACCAAACATTGTAGATATCTTAATCTCTTGCCTTAACTTATGGACTTTTCTTGAGCCAAAGATGAAGTAGAATCAATGAATTTGGTCATATAAGAATTATCATAGTAGAAGATCGATTTGTGAAAACATGAATTCATTTATATTCTATGAACTCTGCCCCAAGTTTAGTCATATCAATTTACCCCATAATTTGGGCCATTGTTTGGGAGATTTATGGATATCCTCATGTTCCTCCATTCATAGTTGATCTTGTTGAAGATTTTCTCAATGAAATAGATAATATTCCACTTGATGATGCGACCTCAAGAAAGATATCTAAGTGGATATTTTTATCCAAAAGCTTGCCCTAAATCTCCACTTCTCTAGTTGAGATCACGCATTCATATCTTGTTGATCATTCTAGAGATTTATTGCAAGAGGTATTCTTTTTATTATTGATTTATTGGGACTCCTACTTGCCAAATATTAGTTCATTATTTGTGGAGTCTCACATTTTATATTTGGGAGACAAGCTTGAGGGAAATTATCTTCTATTTGATGATAACTTACCACAGTTGGAGTAGAGAATATTATTTATCTACTTTAGAGATTGGCACTAACAACACTCTTCCTAATTTAGGTTTATCATTATTATGTTATCAAGACTCTTATTTAATTCTTATAGTCATCTCTATTTGATGATAATTATGGCAAGAATTTTGGCACTTTATCTTTGTCATTAGAACTTGTTCATAATTAGTTACATTATCTCCTTATTTGTCACTTTCTATAAATGGGCATATTCCTAGTTGATTTATGGCATCTTCATCATCCAAGGACATGGCAACAAATGAGAAGATTTCAAAGACATCATCATCATCATTCTACATTTGGATTATAATTCCTAATTTCTATTGAGAATGAGAAGAACTCATGTATTTGTACTTGGTTTTACTTCTTTCTAAGGGAAGAAATGTTATTTATATATTGGACTATGTTTTAACTTCAAGCACTCATATTTTTGCGAAGTAGTTTTCACTATGGGTGGGATATTAAATTCCTTCCTCTATAGAGATGGTTTATTATAAATGTTAGAATGTAAAGTCCACCAAAACAACTAAGAGTGAGGAGGTGCATAAATTAGTTGTGTGGGGTCAAAGCATGGATCTGTGTCACCTTTGGGGCTAACTTTATTGATATAGCGAGACTGCATCCAACCGAACAACATTTGGCAAGATCGAATCCAACCAAATCCATGTAGCACTGAGTTAAAACCACATGGTGTGTACACCTTTTCAAGGATCCAGTTGGACCAGATCTGGTCAGACTGAATCTAGCCAGAATCAAAAAAATTATATAATCTACAAAAAATTGAATCTGCCGCTCATTTGGATGAAACAAGCTTGTTGAAATTGTGAAGTGGGAAGGGCTACCATAGTCATTCAGCTGGATAAGGCATGTCAGTATTTTTTTTCCAAATTTTTTATATTTTTTGAGTTTTATTTTATATTTCCTTAGGTAAAAATATGGTTTTTAATGTGTATTTTTTATGTTTAATTTTTCCTTAGGTTCTATTTTTTATTATTATTATACATTTATTTTTTTAAGTAGTGTAATACTAGATAAAGTTTAGAAAAATTATTTAAATTTAGTAAAGTTTAGACATTATTAGAAAAAATAGATTAATTGTAAAACATTATTTGTAGAAAACAATAAAAAATTATATAGAAAATATTAGAAAAATTTAGAAAATTTAATAAAACTTTATCATTGAAGCAAATGAAACTAATAACTAAAACCATTAGATTGAACTAAATTAGGCTCTACCTCTTACCATGAACCTAGTTAAATTATAATTAAAACCTTAACATTGAACCTTATAAATTATAGGCAAAAGTGGAACTTAACATTGAATGTAATTAAACCACAATATTAAACCCAATCAAACTCTAACTAATACTCTCACATTGACCCAAATTATACTCTAACTCCTTTATTGAACCTTAAATCCAAATATGTTGACCTAAACCCTAAATGTTCAACTCTTTGTCTCTCTCTAACTCCTAAACCCCATCTCTCTAAACCCTAAACCTCTCTCTAACCCCAAAATTCATAAACTTGTTTCTCTCTCACTCTCTCTCTAACTTACATAACTTTATCTCTCCCAACCCTAACCTCATCTCACTCCCTAGCTTCTAAACCCCATCTCTCTAAACCCTAAACCTCTATCTAACCCCATAATCCATAAACTTGTTTCTCTTTCACTCTCTCTTTAACATTACATAACTTCATCTCTCTAACTCCTAAACCCCATCCCTCTAAACCCTAAACCTATCTCTAACCCATAATTCATAAATTTATTTCTCTGTCACTCTCTCTCTAACATTACATAACTTCATCTCTCTAACTCCTAAACCCCATCTCTCTAAACCCTAAACCTCTCTCTAACCCCATAATCCATAAACTTGTTTCTCTCTCACTCTCTCTCTCTCTAACATTACATAACTTCATCTCTCCTAGCCCTAACCTCATATCTCTCTCTATATCTCTAACTTTTAAACCTCTATCTCTCTCTAACTCCTAAAAAACCTAGAAACTTCTCTTTGACCCCATAATCCCTAAACTTCTAAACTTCTCTCTCTCTAGATATCAAACTCTTAACCCTCTATCTCTCTCTAACTCCTAAACCACATCTCTCTAAACCCTAAACCACTCTCTAACTCCTAAACCCCATCTCTTTAACCCCATAATCTGTAAACCTCTCTCTCTCTCTCTCATTTACATAACTTCATCTCTCTAAACCTTAAACTGCTCTCTAACTCCTAAACCCCATCTCTCTAAACCCTAAATTGCTCTCTAACCCCATAATCCCTAAACCTCTCTCTATCTAACTCCTAAACCCCATATCTCTAAACCTTAAACCACTCTCTAACCCCATAATCCCTAAACTTGTTATCTAAATTTGATTTGTACCTATTATTGAAATCAAAATGTAATATAGTTAACATTTCTTTATATGTTGTATAGTAGGTTTGTTTAGCAAGATTCATTTAGTGTGTTTCGATTTAATTAGTTTTTATAATAATGTCTATATATATGAATATATATGCATGTGCAGATCTCTATTATCATCTATCTTGTGTTGTTTGTTTATATATTTCATTGTTATGGCATCTGGGAGTAGTGATTCTAAAGAGGCCAATGTACATGGTCATCCCCATAGTGGTTCATTGCATAGATCCACTACTAGTACCCAGGATAGGCAAACATGGTTCATTGAGATTATTCAGTGCCTACAGAGCGCACTTGATGCTATTGATCAGAGCTTACAAGCTTCACCTACCCTACAACATAGGGATAAGGTGATTGTAATTAGAGATAAGTTGATCGGTATGATGTACACTATTAAGGGTTGTAACCCTTATCATAGAGTCAGTTTGGACACATTTTATAACGTTCTATCCCATAATGTCAGTGGTGGTTTGAGGTGGAGGGAGATAGATGAGATGGTGTCAGTGAAGAGTGTGAAGAGCATGTTCCCATATTATTAGTCTTTCAAAAAGGTCAGAGGGTACCATCCTATGAGTTGTAGTGATCCATTGGTGGCACCTTTCATATATCCTCGTTGGTTGGCTACACATCACATGTGGCACCAAAAGGATGAGTTCCCCTTATATTTCTACAAACAATTGTTTGTAGAATTTCATCTACATTGAGATGTTGATTACACTGATATCCTAGGGCATGTGGGGGAAGGTCAGGGTAGGTTCTTAGATAAATTCAAACACCCATATGCTCTTTCACCTATTAATAAATGAGCATGGATTGGTCCAAACCTTTTGGTGATGCCAAAATGTTTGGAGTTAACTACAACTAGAGATAGAGTGACAAATGACACATGTAGAGATGCGTACGAGAGGATTGACACTATTATTGCCCAGGTGCATGAGATGGTTTTTTATCAAGTGCATAGATACATGACACATTCATAATTTTCATCTATAGATGGTCACACTGATGCATCATCTTTAGTTAATGATATGTATTATGAGGTTGACATCCCATCTCTAGTAGACATCTATGTGGAGTCTTTAGTAGATCATTTGAGGGCTATTAGTACATGTTTTTTTACTAATCTACTTTTAGCCTATCAAGTTATTTAGTTGTTGATCGAACAACCACTTAGTGTGGTGCAATCATATGTAAGTGGTATCATTAGAGGTACATCAAAGGCACAGGGTGGTCAGGGGAAGGAGGACATACATGTTGTAGCTACAACATCGTGATAGACTACAGTTGAGGAGGATGCAACCCCCCCACCGAGGCATGTTCTTACCCACCACGACATTCATTGTTCATAGATATGCTCACAGATCCTATGCTTGACATTGGAGATATGACCTTTAGTGATATAGACCTGAGTGATATAGGAAGCCATATATTTGCGACAAAGATGGCATATGTGGACTTGCAAACACCTACGCATCCTATGCAACAGGAAACATAGGTAAAAATTTACAAAAATGTCTATTTAATTGTCTATAGATCTTCTATTTATTTTTAAATATAATATTAAATTCAATTTAGTAAAGTATAACTTGTGACATATTTGTTTCTTCTATTGCATACAGACTACATCTGCAGCTCTTGAGGGTGGAGATGGAGAGATAATTGTCAACTCTAGTCATCCTAAGTCATAGGTAAATTTAGTTGTATGTATGTTATTATTTATTGAATTTATACACATGGTCATGATACATTTATTCTTATATTGGACACAAGGTTTGAGATCTTGGGTCAGTCAATCACATCATGGAGCATGACATGATCATGTTTGATATTCATATATGTCATATACATAATTTTGGCTCATATATTTTAGATGTTTGATATTGATTTATGATTATATCATTTATATTTATAGCTATGGGACATTCTACATTTATAGCATGCTCATATTTGACATATTTCATATTTGCATGAGTTATTTGACCATTTGCATTTATAGTAGACATATGTGTTGTTTTCATGGGTTATATGACCATTTACATTTACAGTTGACATTTTTTATATTTTCATGAGTTATGTGACCATTTACATTTATAGTTGACATATTTGATATTTTTATGAGTTATGTGACCATTTACATTTATAGTTGACATATATGATATTTTCATGAGTTATGTGACCATGTTTATAGGTAGTTGATATATTTGATATTTACATTTATAGAATATCTTTTACATAAATGTGGAAACGTTTTTTGAAATCTCTATACATTATTTTTTAGGTAATTGTTAATGTGTAAGAAATTTACATGTTCTATAAATTAATGAAAATATGTCTTACATGATTTTCCAGGCATGTTGTAAAAGTGTATAGAAAATGTAAATGTAAATAGAAATAATTGCATTATTTTTATTTAGAGACTTAAAGTAATGTAAAAACAAAAACATGTATAAATATTGAAACAACAATTAAAGCTATGTAAACAAGAAAAATATTATGTATATATAAATTTGAAATATTTTTATGAATCATTAAACCTATCTATCAATCAAAAAGTTGTTGATACATATGGTCTCGATCCTCTCTATTTTTAATAATCTCCAACAACTTTTTATACTTCTCGATATCTAACCTTCATTTTAGTTTGTTATATCCTCTTTTTGGCACAATGTCAAACTAAATCTTTGTGGCTAAAACCAAGTGATTGTAATGTAAAAAAAAAATTGCCAAGCATGTATTCAACAAGTTGAACACCATTTTCGTCACTTTTCTTTTGCTAATAATAGGTGCTTACAAAATAAGATTTGTACTTCATTGAGTATTCTTAATGATATAGAAAATAAATAATTTTTTTTCAATTAATGTCTCACTCTCTAATTACTTGTATAGATCTCATGAGGGGATAATCTATACCTTCTATAACAACTAAACTAGTTGGATATGACTGATTATCATCATCTATACAGGGTTCAGTCAACTTGATTTTCACTTGTGTGCATCTAAGTAAATAATAATCTACACCTTCCACATTTTGAGGATCTACATACATAGCAAAGATGTCACCTACAAATGTACAAAATAAATGGAACTTGTAAATAAATAAATATGAAGACAATTAAATATAAAAAATGAAACATGTGTGTAGAAACTCACCTAGAACAACTAAATTAGAAACACGTTCATAATCAGCTGAATACATAGGATTATGAATGTTTATGTCATTTTCATCTTCTTCATAAGGGGTACTTATGATTATGTATGTCCATATCCATTCAGAGACATATCCATTGACAATATTCTCGCATTGACCCATTGCATTGTTTTGAATGCAGACATCAGAAAAATATGACTTTTCTCTTACTTGAATTACTAGAGGTTTTTGATGCTTGGTAGTCATCAGTTGATGCAATCTTCTAATTCCAACAATGGGTTGACAATTTTAAGGGTTTGATCGATCAATATCTGTAACACATTAAATTGGCAAGTATCTATGTCACTAATCAAAATATTAAAGTAATCATATCAAAGAAAAATAGAAAGCTTACCTTTCACTTCCCAAAAAAATGCTTATTATATGTTGTATCACAAGGAAAAAATTGATATTTGCACCATTCAACAACTTGATTTGCTTTGTCTATCTTTGCACCTATATAGGAAAGAAAGTTGTATGGATTTTAACAAAATATAAAAGAATTATCCAGCAGATGGTCATATACATCAAATTTTATTAGTACATAACAATATTATACCTAAAAGTTCATGTTGGTGAAGTGCATGTTTTACACATGCTCCTGCTCCATCATGTTCTCTCTTTTTATGACCACATTCAAAGAAGTTCCAAAGAAAATTAATAGTCCATCTCGTATGTTTTGTTGCAAGCCAATTCAATGCTTTTGCAAACTTAAATTTCCCTACAAAAAAAAAAAAAAAATGAGTAATCAAATGTATATATAATTAATTGTTTAGTTAATTAAATGTGTGCATGAAATTTTAAAGTTTAACTTACAAATATGCATACCAACACAACCATCAGACCAAATCCAATGTTCTGAAGCATTTATCCCATGTTTCATCTAGATCAATACTTCCTACCCCAACCACCTCAAATTGTGCATGCCTATAGGGAACTTGTACAAAAATGCACCTTGATCTGAGTGATAATATTTAGCTTGAATTTCAGTTTAAGGGGAAAAAGTATAGTTTTTAGAGAAATCTAGAATTGACAAAATACATCCTAGCAGGAAACAATTTTTTGAATCTCGACATTGTTTCACTTGTCATCTTACACCATGACAATGTTGGATGTGTGGATAAATCATAGTTCTAATTTTATCCATAAAATCACCATATGGAAAATTTCTCTCCTTCAAAGCTATTTTTTTTATTCTTCTCCATTGTTTGTTTGATATATCTCATACTCAAATCTATTTCACATAACTAGTGTTGAAACATCAATATTGTCTATTTCATATGAAAATTTCTACACCTCTCCACAATTTGTACATGCATTTTTTATGCATTGTACATTGAATTCATTTGACTCTTTAGAATTATCACATAACAAAGACTTGACAAATTGTGTTGTACTTTTAGGAATTATCACATATGGCTTAAGTGTTGCCATAACTTTTCTAAAAGATTACAAATAAAGATGAAACTCAACATGATTTTGACAATAACAAGTTTCACATAGCTTATTTATGCATACAAAACATGGGCACAACCTCTCAAACATTTTTTGGCAAATTTTCACATTTGGAAATTCTTTTTTGAAAGCTTCAAATAATTCACTTTGTGTTGTGTCTACAAAGTATTTAGATGTGTTATTTCTCTTCATCTTTGATCTATATTGTGTCTCTTCTATTGGAAGAAACACATGACTAGTTGTTCCAATATTCAAAAACATATCTTCTAACATCTTCAAAAATTCTATCCTTTCAAGGAAGCCGACAAATATTAACCCAATTCTTTTCAATATTCTCATCAAGAGAATTTTTTTTATATATCTTTCAATAGTTCTTCTAGATAGATTGAGCATTTTAGAAATTGCTTGAACTTGTTTTTTTAGTGACAAGTCCTTTTTCATAATCACAGTCATCAATGCTCTCCATGTAGCACTTAAATCAACTACTCAACTTCTATTACCAATAGCATTTAATGCATCTTTCAAATTCTAAACTATTGTTGCCTTAACATTATCTTCTAAGCTTTTCTTATTGTCTACACCTAACAACTCTAGAACAAGACCCATTTCTCTTTTCCTAAATAATCTGAAAAATAATTATGCTTTACCAATCAAAGATTTACTTTAAAAAATTCCTCCCACATATTTTTCAAATTTATCTTAATTGTGCTTTTAGGCATCATGTGTTCAAATGATTAAATTTCTCTAAATAAAGAGTCTTCTTCCATCTCCATCAAATTTTCCAACCGTAAACCATATTTTCCAAATGTCCTACTACTTTTTGGAACTTCAACATGATCTTCTTCAACTTCAATCAATGGATCTTCAATTGGTGGCTCTATATTACATTTTGTCCATCCTTTCTTCTAGTCATCTCTTATTCGATCATATCTTTTTACTCTTTTTCTTTATTCCTCGTTGCACAAAAACCTGAATAGAGAGCTTGAAATCACCTGCATATAAAAGACTTCCAAATTTAATTATATAAATAATAGTAGATAATAGGCAATTTAGAAAAATCTTTCAACTTTAGAAGCTTATAATATTTTACTGTCTATACGACTAGAAAATCTTAAGACAACTAATTGCATTAAAGCATTGCTAAATTTAGATTAAGCAATTTATTGAATTTATATTAAATAATTTAACTATTTAATAATTTTAATAGTTTCAAAATGTTTTAAAACACCTAAATTAATTCTAATAATTGATGAATCAAATTAATTAATTAATTTAACATAAACAATATAATTAATTAATCAGTTTTGATACAAAAATAACAAAAAAAAGCTAATTTCCAAATATTTCTTCAATAAAATTTCATAAAACTTAACTTTTTAATACTGTGAATGCAAATATCATTACATATAACAATTTTAAAAATAAAACTTAACCCTTGTAAGAAAATACTTATCTTATTGTTTAAACTAGATAAAACTTTTAGGCTATTGCATGTGACCTTGTGCAGGCAACTTTTGGGTCGTACTGATCCAGTTGAATCTAGTCTGGCTAGATTCTATCTGGTCAAATCAAATCTGACAGAAACTATCTATGTGTCATCTGATGTGGCACTTTCTTTCATGTTTTTTACAATTTTGAAGAACTTGACACTTCAGAGGCCAATTTCATCATTGAAATTATGGTTTCTAAAAAAGTTTAAAATACCACTTGATAGAGCTTGTAGTCATAATTATGCCAATATAATTTTTTATATAGGTGACACAATATCGATTAAAATAATTGCAAAATAAAGCAAGTAGGTATTTCAACATTGAATATGATGCACATTTGGAAAAATAAAAAAATTAGTAGATGGTACCAAAAAAAAATTAAAATGATGAATTGTTCTAGAGGAGAGAGTGATCTTTGATAATATATAAATTTGTAATGGTTAACATGGATTTACTAGGGAAAATATGGTGGGAATGAAAAAAATGTTAAATTATGAAAAGTTCAACTTAAAATAGCTATAATCGACAAAATATACAAAAAAAAAAAATTTGATGAATAGTCCTTTTCAATTAATAAAATTTACTAAGATTACAAATCACAAAAAAGGGGTCGGGGGATACAAGATCACCCCATGAATGAGTTCAGACGGTCAAAGCCGAAAAAAACAACATGGCCTCAACCAAAAACTATTAACTATTCATCAAAAAAAAAACTTTTAAGCTACCAAGGCAGTGCCAGCAGAGGGAGGATCATCTTTATCATGAAATTCCCATGCATCAGTGGGATTGTGCAGCGGACTGGGAATAGTCCAACCATTAGTAGCATCAGCAGGATATGGGGTAGTCGCAGTTTCCGCATCCTTTGTGGCTGGCCACGGAGGAGAAATTGCCAAGACCAGTCGAGGAAAATTGCCAGAGTGCGCCCGTCTAGGGGGAGGAGCTGGGGACCAACCAAAAGCCCACCCAGGGGGAGGAGCCGGGGACCAGCCAGAACCACCACACGGTGGGGAAGCGGAGCGGCACCTCCAACCACCATGTCCACCACTGGGAGAGTGGTGGTGGGGACCCTAGGGCCGCGGCGTGTGTGAATGGCATCCAGAGGACTGGCATCAGGAATGGCAATCGCGAGACGAAGAGGCATTGGCCGAGGCATCCGAAGGCACTCTTGCAATGGTGCATGGAGCTTCGCCCCAATGATTTAACAATTCCTGTAAGTGCACAACTTCTAGGGAAACTTTATTAGCTTGCACCTATATCTGCATAATGACATTGTTACAAATGCATGCCTTAGTGTACATTGCAATGTTAACATCCAAAAAATTGTGAGTGAATAAAACTACATTCCTATCTTTCCATAGAGAAAACAAAATTTCCATCCTGAAGGTAGGCCAAATCTGGGAGAACTTTCGAGGAATTCTGGGGGAATCACCCAGTAGGATCATGTGCCATGAAAAAGATTCAAGCCTGAAAGGCTTGAAAAAATCATGAATCTAGTGCCAATAATTTTGAGCACGATTGCAAAACCAAAAAATATGCAAAAAGGACTCAGGTTGACCACAGAAGGGGCATCTGAGATCAGGAACCCCAATGTGCTTGAGCTGAGGCCCTAGGGGAAGACCTTGGAAGGCAAGGCACCAAGCAAAGTGGGCAATCTTAGGTTCAGTAATGGCACTCCAAATGGTGTTGAAACATTTTCTCCATTGAGCAAGCGAAGATTGCAAATGCCATCGTTGGTTAAGTGTGTCCACCATTGGAAGGTGGGGCAAAAGCCATCTGTACCCCATGTTGGGCTTATAATTGGTAAATGGAGTGGCAGGATACCACTTCCAATCATGCCACCAAGGATGAACAGACTAAATCCCCACTTTATGAACTAAGTGCACAGGGATGGAAGACAAAAAAAGGTCAAAAGTTTGGCGATTGGAACTAACAATGCGGTATTGAACTTGCATATCCTCCCATGACCTGAAATTCATGGTGACTCTTGAAAAAAAATCCTTGGTAGTGCGGATGCCACGTTTAAAGAAATGCAAAGCACTGGCACCTTGAGTCTTGGCAAGAGGAGTGCCCTGGATGGAAAATAGGGGAGACCACCAAATTTTCTATTGATTTAAGGATAGCCCATTGCGAAACTCATTACCAACCCAACGAAGCCAAGGTTTAACAGCTTCCCAGGCTTTTCAGATGCTCTTTATAACAAAAGAGCCCTGTATGACCACTGGTTCACACATAGTGAGAAGGGTCTGAAAACCAATCCCCTTCCACGTCGGTCTGTTAACAGGGAAGCCGAAAGAAATGCAATGCCTTACTAGTATCTTCCAGGTTTCATCTCCAGAAATAGCTCTGATAATCCATTTCGCACAGAGGGCAAGGCCCTGCTTCCGAGTGGAAAGCAGGCCGAGACCCCCAGATTCCCTTGGGAGACAACAAAAATCCCAAGCAACTCTGTGAACATTTCTTTTTTATAGTTCTAGGTACATATGTCACCAACAACATACTTCAAATTTAGATGGAAAAACATTTATTTGCATTTATTTCTATGTTGGGAACTATAACCCCTAATTTGCTCAATTTTTAACATTGCCAAAAAAGGTCATTGAAAATTTAAAAAACATACAATTTTTAAAATTAAAAAAAAATAAAAATAACAGACATAAACTTCATCCTTTTATACACATTTCATTATTTTACACAAACTTAAAATTCAAAACAGACATATGACTTTTACATCGTTGAAGTTTAATATTTTTTTTGATGTTAGCATTTTCTTATTAAACTTAAATTCAACTTATTAAAACCAACTTTAATAACCAAAATAATGATCAATGCTAAGAGATAGAACATGCACACTAATAAATTTGTACCTATTTTTCAACAAGGGTTGGTCAATATTTCAATGTACAATGGTCAAAATAATTTTTTTCAAAATTTTGATGAAATCCAAGGTTGTCTATATATTGACAGACAACCCCATCGAAAATGATCCCAATCTCTGCCATGAGGAAACATCATACCATTACTAGGAAACATTGAAACTTCAACGATTAGGAGACTGTTATCGATGAGTTTTTCATGTCATCGATGACAGGCCTCATTGAAACATTGTCAGAATCTTATGAGATTCTGACAATGTTTCCATGTCATCGATGACAATGACAATCGATAGAACGACTAATGGTCGTTGAAACTTTGATGACAATCCTAGTTTTTGATTTATAAAAAAACCATAAGAATCCAATTTTTTTGGTGGTTCAATGTAATTCGTGCTAGCAGCATTAGGAGTGTAAGAGTCTTATTTGTTTGGTGATCCAAGGTAAGGCCATTATCAGTCTATGGGGAGTAAGTGTCCCTATTGATTGAAGAGTGGGGGAATACATTTTCTAGTTTGGTAGGTGGGTGACGTTCCACATGTTTAGTTGCCTATCATAAGTTTGACAAAGTTAATGATTCTATTAGGGGTTTAGTATCAGATATTAGTTCAAGGGTAAGTCACAAGTAACATCCTTGGGCCTAAAGAGAGTCAAGGACTAAAGGATCAAGGATTGATTAAAGGACTAGATAAATTAAAAGATGTAATGTGGGTTGGTTGGGAGAGAGTTACATTTTATTGTCTACATGTTGATAGTGATGGTAATTGTCAATGGGCATTAAGGATGGAAAATAGTGTGTTTGAATAGCCCAAGGCTATGGAAATAGGGAAGGTTAAGATGTCTCATGATGAGTGTGATATCCCCATTTTGGCACATAAATTAACTAACGGATAAGTATTATAAATAAAGAATATATAATATTAATAATCGATAATTTATATAAAATATTATAATTATATTAAGATACAAATATGAATAGTTATATATTATATAATTATAAATATTAATTATACATATAAATATATCTATGAATATTATTATATATTAGATATTTATATGCCATAGATAATTAATACATATCTATATGACAATAGTACATGATATTATATCTTTGTTATATACTAAAGTAATATTTAATTAAAATGATTCATGTATAACATATAATCATATATAATATAATAATATATAATATATAATCATATATTATTATTGTAATATATAATCATATATAATTAATATTAATATATAATCATATATAATTATTATTATAATATAATATAACTAGCTTATTAAATTAATACTAATGAAAAGATGCATCCCTATGATATATTGGATATATATATATATATATATATATATATATATATATATATATAAGAATATCAATAGTTGAAGAGTATGAGAAAAAATATTATAGAACTCTTACAAATAGAAGGCAAAATAAATAATGTTCTAAAAGGGGACATTACAAGTGGTATCAGAGCTAGCATCCTGCCAGCCTGTGAATCATTTATTAAAAGACTTCCATTTCATATTCAATATTACTTTCTTCTTCATAGATATTAAACTCCAAAAATACCTTTACACATTGGAGATTTATTGATACACTACAGATCGATATACATAACTATAGTGATCTTATATATATCAATATACAAGTGATCTTACAGATCAAAACATCAAAGATAATATACAATATATACACAAAAACCACAATATATATTGTAGAGGATAATATATAAATCACATGATACATACAGAAGCTTTGGTTAACCCTACTCAAGGAAAACATCTTTATTGATCAGTGTGCATCAATGGAGAGTATTCCCATTAGGATTTTACATTATCGTTGAAAGGTTCACGGGTGAAAAGAATGACAAGAAAGTAACCCAGGGTTGATTTGATTACAAGAATTGATGGAAAAGTAATCGCTACTATTCTCGAGTCCTATGAAACAAAACAAATCTCAAATCATTTGAGTAAAAGAAACAGGTCTAAGGTAGACTACAGTTTGTTTTTCTTGACAAGAAATGGCGATTAATTAAAATCATGAATCCTAAAAGAAATATATATATTATATACTGATACGCATGGGTAACATAAATCAAAGTACTGAGACTGTAAAAAAAAAAGACACAAGGTCTATATTTATGTATTCTGCACACACAAAAAATTGTGTCAGTGTCCCCACCATTGAGCATGTAAAGCAAAGACGCCGGAGGATATCTTAGAAATGATAGAAAAAAGTAACATGGCAAGTTAAGTGATTGGAAAAGCATAGAAATAAGACAAATACAATGGCCTTTGGAAAGATGATGTGGTCTTTGGAAAGCGAGTGAAGCAAACTTCTCCATGCTGAGATCTTTCTCGTGTGGAAACCTTCAAGCACAAAAGATTTTTATCAAATGAGAATAGGCATCAAATGGGAAGAAAATGATAACACAAAAGAGACAAGAAGGCCATTAAAAGTTAATCTCATTACAAATAAAGAAATAGGGAAACTATTAGAACTATAGCATTTTGAACAAGATAGATAAAAACAAAAGATGACTTACAATATCACGTAAATAACAAATGGAAAAGATCAATATATAAGAGTTGAATAAGAGGAAATGAAAATAGAAGTGGAGGAGGTAGATTCCACATTAAAGAAATTAGATGGAGAATATTTTTTGAATGAAGAGAATTTAGAATGAGGTTAGCCAAAAAACCAAAATTGTAGGGTGGCCAATACATGAATGAGGTAAGTATATCTATCCAAATTTTAAAATAAACTTTGATATTTTGGTAGATAGAAATTGAAAATTATGAATTTCTAATTTTTGGATAAATAGATATGTATATAATTGAAGGATAAACTTTATATATGAGTTGATACATATTTAAATATAGAATAAATAGATATTTAATAATAGACAATATTTATTTAAATATTGTGAAGACATAGAATAATATTATATAATTGAGTATTTTAATTATATAAGGTTTACAAGAATTGAGTTAATTGGTGTTTCTTATGATAATGATAGAGATTTATGATTCTTTTATTTGAAATAAATATAATGTAAAAATCAAGTAAGATCATATAATGATCATTTACAATTAAATAATGATTGAATAAAATTAAGTAATATTAAATCTTAAGTAAGATTAACTCTTACATTAAATTCTAATATCAAATTTTAGTTTTCAATAATTATCACAAATAATGTTGTTAAGTAAAACTAATTAAATTTATCTAAGGTTATCATCTTCCAATGATGAGGTAAGGCCTGCAATGGAATGGGTTGGGTGACACAACTCAAGGTACTGGATCAAGCCTACGGGTACTAGGTGAGGCCTACGGTGGAGCGAATATCCCAAGATACATCATACAAAAGCTCCTTCTTGGGAATGATGATCGAAGAGAGATAGCGATAATGAGGGAGAATGGTGAGGCCCACTAATTGGGTAATAGGGCACCCCATTATTGTTTCTCCTCCTATAATTGAATGATAAGATTAAGTATCTGATATTTCAAAGATTATGCTTTAAAAGACTTCATATTGAAAAATAGTTGATAGAATCACCTTAAGATCACAATTCTCCAATGATGAGATAAGGCCTATGATGGAATGGGTTGGGTGACACCACTTGAGGTACTAGATAAAGCCTACGGGTACTAGGTA
Source organism: Cupressus sempervirens (assembly GCA_028749045.1). Classification (NCBI taxonomy): domain Eukaryota; kingdom Viridiplantae; phylum Streptophyta; class Pinopsida; order Cupressales; family Cupressaceae; genus Cupressus; species Cupressus sempervirens. The sequence continues at coordinate 816,558,094 of CM053787.1, forward strand.
AGGCCTATGGTGGAGTGAATACCCCAGAATACATCATACAAAGGCACCATCTAGAGAATGATGATCAGAGAGAGATAAAAATAATAAGGGAGAACGGTGAGGCCCCATGATCAAGTAATAGGGCACCCTATTATAGTTTCTCCTCCCATATTCAGAAAATGATGAGTTAATAAATGGACTATACTTTTAATTGACAAGACACTAAAATTGAGACTATAAACACCTTGTCAGGAGATTGATTTATGTGTACTAATGATTTTTTGGTTGCAGGTTCACAATTAAAGAAAGGCATAACATGTGTATTGTGTGTCTGCATTGTGTTTGTTTTGTGTCTTCATCTATCTGCATCGTGTCTAGTTCATGTTTTCATCTATCTACATTGTGTATGCATTGTGTTTTTATTCATGTATATTTCATAAATCTCTCTTGTCTTTTAAATGCAAATATGTTTTGTGTCTATGACAAAGCTTGTGTATGAAAGGTTTTGCTTGAGGGCAAGCAAATTCAAGAGGGGAGGACTATGATATCTCCATTTTGGCACATAAATTAACTAATGAATAAGTATTATACATAAAGAGTATATAATATTAATAATCAATCATTTCTATAAAATATTATAATTATATTAAGATACAAATTGTAACGCCCCACCAAGGGATCCAAAAGAAATAACATAAAGTTTGACTAAGTTTGATAGCATTTTTTTTTTATATAAGAAAGTATAACATACACATCAAACACAAAGTAGCGGAAGCAATAACATGCATAACAGGTTGCATTCCTTAAAGATCCCATGACGTTGAATCACATTTAAAATCTAATCTTAAAACTAAGTCCATCATTTAATACATCCACGTGAAAGAATAATGAAAAGTCCAATGTCCATAAAATATACAATTGTTCTGAATGCCTCTTGGAAAATTAATTCGGAATGCTCATTCATCCACTGTACATGTCACAAGGTATGAAAGGCTTAAAAGAATATACATAAGCAAGATAAATATACATCATCCTCTTCGGATCCATGATACACGTGCAATAAAATAAATGAAACCATCCATCATACATAATAAATCCATACATCAAGAGATATACATCCATCATAAAATGATACAACATCCAACATATAATATAACCATTTATCACAATGATCCATGAACAGAATGAAGGTATATGCCGACAAGAATACTCCAGCCATGGTATCTCGGACGGATCTCAATGGTAAGAGTAAAAAGCACTACCACTCGACCACGTGGAACCTAAATGGTCCACTCCCACTGCACTGAGGAGATAGTCTCAAGTCCCAAATAGGATAACAAAACATATAACATAAATACTCTCTAAGTCCATAAAATCTTATAAGTATGCTAACTCAAAGGTCCCTAAAATAGATTGACATCTAAACCCAGAGGCACCACAAAGACACGTAGGTATCCACTATGTAAGCGGGAAAGTGTCATCCCACAAATCATGTTCGGAGTTACCCGAGCAGTCCCTTAGGACTCTCGGGTCCCTAGTGATCCCTGCGGCCACTAGTATCCTCTCGCACTGACAAGGCATACTACGGAATGCAAAGTCATAACCAAGCGTTCTCTCTACTCCCATCCTAGTCTATAATAGCACTCATGGCATGGGCGAGAACATACAATTATCTCTTATTAGGTTCATTTAAGTTAGTAGTAAGTGTAAAGTTATCACTTATTAAACAACTTACAATGGGTTACCCCCAAGACCACTTAGGGTCCCCGGCCCCCATTGCAAGCCACTTCCCGACACTGCATAAAGATAACCTACCCTAAGCTCATGAAATCACAAATCACCTAATCATAGAAAAATCACCTCAGTCCTACACAAGTGACTAGAAAACATCATAAAGATAATCATAGTAATCACATCAGTTCTCTACGAGCAACTGGAAAGCAACAAGATAAATCAAAGTATTCATCAGTTCTCAACAAGCAACCGGCAATAATCCAACAATATTGATCAATGACTCATAATGGTTATTTAGGTATCTCATAGCATACATTCCGCTATTTCACCAAGACACTGAAACATAATAATCAACAAAACAAATATACTCATCATAAACATACCATCACATACATGTTGAGCAATAATGATCAAGGTCGAGTCAACATGATATCAAACTCACAAAACCCCCAAGCCTCTGGTAGATGTCCTATAACTGGTCAACACTCTAGTCAACCCCAAAAATTCCAAAATAGCATAGAGTATAAGGAAAAAAACAAGGTACAAGCACATGTTTTCAATTTTAAGTTGAATGTGGAGTTTCAGTTTCCATTTTCGAGTTTACTAACAAGTGATGGAATACTTTCATCATTTTCCTTAGTAAGTCCCAATATTAACTTAAGTATAAATGGATATTTAACCCCTGATCAATTCTCTAAAATAAATATTATTATATTGCTTTTCAAGTTTACTATTATTTATTTATCATTATTATTTTCATCTTTAAATAATTAATATTTATTAATTAAATTTAAATAACAACTATATTAAAATCATTTATTAAACAAAACTAAAAAGAATGATTTCTTTTTTTTTTCTTTTTTATTATTATTATTATTATTTCTAAAAATTAACATATATATATATATATATATATATATATATATATATATAAACAACTTTTATAAAATATATATATATATATATATATATATATAACCATTTCTCTTTCTTTTTACAAACTAACTGCAACTTTATAAAAACAAATAAAACGTGAATCGCGTTTTTATAAAAACGTCGACCCTTTTACAAGGCCTGCGGCCCTCTGCGACGCAGGGACTGCTGTCGCAGTTAGCCTGCGTCAGTAGGTACGACTGCGCCAGCAGTCGCCTGCAGCAATAGGGTCACGTAGGACATGATAGGGGGCAGGGGGTGGTTTAATCCACCCCTCCCCATATAATTTTTTTTTTTTTTAATTTGTTTGGTTTTTATTTTCAAAAGTCAAACCCATATTGAATATGGGGTTTTCTCTTCTTCTTTTTTTATTAAATTAATTTTTAAATGAAAATATGTTTATATATATATATATATATATATATATATATATATATATATTTTTTTTTTTTTTTTTTTTTTTTTTTTTTTTTTTTTTTTGGCCAGAATTCAAAATTGAATCTGAAAGACAAATACTTGACACCCAATCTTTATTTTCTTATCAATAATTTTAAGAAGATTTTCCAATAAGATTTCTACCCTTTCTGATAAGTTTTCCCAATTTACAATCTATTGGGGAGAAATTATATTGAACAATTAAAACATTCCATATACAGAATAACTTTCCAATATCCAGAATTCACAAGCATGATATATATATTCTTTACCAAAATTATCCAAACAATTATTTAGCAAAGACGAAGAAGACGGGAATTAAAAGAACGTATTTGAATTATGCAAATCTTCACAAGTGTCTACCTGGACACTGATGCTAATTTGCTATGCTCCAAAAATTTGTAGAAAACAATTCCCCTTTCAAAACTTTCTCCTTCTCTGAAATTTTCCCTTCTTCTCCTCCAAAATTCCCAGCTTCTCCAAAAATGAACCCCCAATTGTGATAAAGGAGTTCTCTCCCTAAAATCGGGGCACTAATTGTGCATTCCCCTCAGAGAACTCTTTGCTCACACCTTTTTAACTCTTTATTCACTTTCATTTATCTTTCTTTTATCTTTTCATGCACATACAAAAATCCATTAAATTTATTTATTTAATCTTTACTTGACCTCTTTTAAATTGATTTATTTAATTTAATCTCATGCACGTATTATGCAATCATAAAACTTTTAATAATTTAATTTTCTTTTTCCACTTCTAAATTTATTTTTGATCAATAATTTTGATAACTATCTATTAATTTTAATAATAATATTATTTAGCATTTATTTAAAAATGCACTCCAAATATATATATATATATATATATATATATATATATATATATATATATATATATATATATATATATATATAATTAAATATTATCATGTTCAAATTTAAATTTATAGATTTATTCTCAAATTTAATTCTTTTTATGGGACTCTTTTATATAATTAATTTCTCAATTAATTAAATAAAATATTAACATAACAAATAATTTTCCATTAGATTAAATTATTAATTAAATCTTTTTAATTAGACTTAATTAACAGATAATTCACCAAAACTCATAAAGTAAAAATCTGAAAACTCATCATAGTTAAACACATACAAAATTCAACTAAGGGTTTAAAATCACGAATTAACGTCATCTGACGCATTCGAAAGGTACAAGACTCAGATACTTGTCCTATTTGTTAATTAGGACAAATGGCTCAAAGGTTTGGGATTTGGACTTAATAATTTATCTCCCCTCTCTTATCATTGAGATAATGCGATAGGGTACGCTCATCTTGGCAATTCAGAGAAGTCGATACCTAGTGCCTGCAACCTGCATAAAATTCACGCATGTACATACACAATATATACTAAGCTAAACAGACAATGGCAAAAAGTGGTGCATCGTGTAGATCCCGACTAGCAGGTGACTACGACTCCCTTCCTTAACCATATCATAAACATCATACATAAAGAAAACAAACACGCACACCATACACATGTAGTATGGGTTAAGTATCCATCAAAAAAGACATAGGATAATCCATCTAACTACACATCATCAATAATCTAACAGCATTGTAATAATCATCATGCACACATGAAGTATAGAGTACCAAGTAATCTCATCATATATCAACTGAGTCAAAAACAATATCTAATAATCTCAAGATAATGCTACTAATTATCAAACATAAAACTTGGCCTAAAAAAGTTTGGCAATGATAGTAGAAATGTAACTAGAAAAATGTAGACTAGGGGCAGGCACTACATCCACCCCCCCAAACTTAGGCTTACTCCTGGAAGCCTACAAACAAATAGGGATATAAATCCCGTAATCTAGATGCATCCTCCCATGTAGCTGAAGAGTCATCAGTAGGGTCCCATTGGACCCTTACCTGCTCTATGGTTCAACCCCTGAGGGTCAACTCCCGCTACTCCAGAATACGAACTAGCTCCAAAGCCAGCAGCTCGTCCTCTACCTGCAATGCATTCCAATCAAGAATATGTACAACATCAAGGATATAATATCTAAGTACTGAAACATGGAAAACATCGTGAATGCGAGCAAGGCTGGGCGGTAAAGCAAGAGGATAGGCAACTGGACCAATCCTCTCAAGAATATCGAATGGTCCCACAAAGCGAGGTGCTAGCTTCGAGCCCTTTTCATAATGGATCAGACTCTTCCGCAGAAGTACTCTCAAGAAAACCTTCTCTCCCACAGCAAACTGCTTATCTGTCCTATGTGCATCAGCATACTTTTTCTGTCTATCCTGTGTCGTTGTCAAGTGCTCTTGAATACGCACAACCTATTGCTCCATGTCACGAAGCATCTTAGGACCCAACAGGATGCAATCCTTGAGACTATCCCAACTCAAAGGTGTATGACAAGGATGTCCATATAAGGCCTGGAAAGGTGCCATGCCAATAGAACTGTGATACCCGTTGTTGTAAGCGAACTCCAATAGGTAGAGATAGTCCTCCCAATGAGTCTATCTATCCATCACATACATCCTCAACATATCTTCGAGAACCTGATTCACTCTCTCTCTCTATCCATTTGTCTCTGGGTGATATGTTGAACTGAAATTCAACTGTGCTCCAAGATCATGTTGTAGTGATGTCCAAAATGCGGAAGTGAAAACATGATCCCTATCCAAAATGATCTTTCAGGGAATACCATGTAGTCTCACGATGTTGCGCATGAAGACATTAGCTACAGAAGTTGCAGTGTAGGAAGACCTGATTGGTGAAAAATGTGCCACCTTAGTCAACTGATCAACGGTGACCATGATAGCATCATGACGACGAGAATTCATAGGTAATCCTACTATGAAGTCCATAGAGATGATGTCCCACTTCCATGAAAGAATGATATTTGGTTGCAAAAGTCCTACCAGATGCTGGTATTCTGCCTTGACTCTCTGACACTCAAGACATCTAGCCACAAAATCAGCAATGTCATGCTTCATCTCAAACCAATAGAATAAATGTTGCAAGTCTGCATGCATCTTCTTGACACTTGGATGTGCCGAGTAAGGTGCACGATGGGCCTCTGATAGAATCAATATGCGAAGCTCATCCAGTAGCGGCACATAGATCCTTCCTGAATGTCTCAAAAGGCCATTTGACTCTAGGACATAGCCTAAAAACTTACCCTCCAAAGGTCTCCCTGAATCGATCTCACTGCACACCTCCTGATACCATGAATCGACGGGGAGTGCCTGAAGTATCTGACACCTCAAATCAACACTAAGAGTCATAGATGATATCACATGTTTCCTACGACTCAAAGCATCAGCTACTACATTCTCCTTCCCTTGGATATACTTTACCTCAAAGTCATACTCACATAAAAACTCCATCCAATGCCTCTGCCTAGCATTCAGATTAGGTTGCGTGAATATGTACTGAAGACTACGATGATCGCTATGTAGTTCAAATCTGTGTCCCAACAAGAAATGTCTCCATCTCACTAAGGCATGAACTACTATTGCTAACTCAAGGTCATGTGTAGGATAATTCAACTCATGATCCTTGAGTTTGTGTGATTCATATGCAATCACTCGACCATTCTGCATCAAAACTGCTCCAATCCCCTCAAGGGAAGCATCTATACACACCATGAAATCACCTTCTAGATCAGGTACTGCTAAGATTGGTGCACTGGTCAGAAGCTCTTTGAGCTTCTGAAATGCTTATTCACATTTTTCTGTCCATAGAAACTTCTTTCCTTTCCTCTAAAGGGAGGTAATAGGATGTGCTATTCTAGAGAAGTTTTGGACAAATCTGTGATAATAACCAGCTAGACCCATGAAACTATGAATCTCCGACATAGTAGTGGGTGCAGGCCAATCTATTATTGTCTGGATCTTCGCAGGGTCTACAGAGATACCTTCACCTAAAATAACGTGTCCTAAATATTGTATCTCTGATTGAAAGAAATCACACTTTGCCGCATTGGCATAAAGTTGATTATCTCTCAAGCACTATAAAACCAAACTCAAATGTTCCTCATGTTCCTTCTAGGACTTAGAATATTTCAGTATATCATCGAGGAACATAAGAAAAAATCTATCAAGATAGGAATGGAACACCCCATTTATTAAGCACATAAAAACTGATGGAGCGTTTGTCAGCCCAAAAGGTACCACTGTGAACTCATAATGCCCATAGTGAGTTTGAAAGATGGTCTTATGAATATCAACTTCCTTGATGCGAAGTTGATGGTATCCTGACTTAAGGTCAATCTTGGAGAACACTGTAGCTCCCTTGATTTGATCAAATAAATCATCAATCCTTGGTAAAGGATACCTATTCTTTATTGTCACCTTGTTCAGCTGTCTGTAATCAATGCAAAGGCGCAAAGAACCATCCTTCTTCTTCACGAAGAGCACTGGAGCTCCCCATGGTGATACACTAGGTCGAATACTACCCTTGGCCAAAATTTCCTCTAACTGCAAACGCAACTCACTTAACTCTTGAGTGGTCATACAGTAAGGAGCTCTAGAGATAGGTTCCGCTCCTAGAGTGAGCTCAATGCTAAAATCAATGTCTCTCTTCGAAAGCATGCCTAGAATCTCACTCGGAAAGACATCTACATACTCCTGTAAAATAGGGTGATCTAGGGTCTTCCTCGTAGAGTCTTCTTCATCCAGCTCATTTACTGTAATGGAAAATACCTGACATCCCTTACGAAAGCTCCACTTTAATTGCATAGTAGAGATCATCCATAGAGATATAGGTCTCGGTATCCCCACAATCTCAACATCCTTCCCTTGGTCATCCTGACACATAATGGTCTTCTTTCTGCAGTCTATACTAGACCTATGCGAGCCAAGCCAATCCATACCTAAGACCACATCGTAGGAGCCAAGAGGAATAACTCGAAGGTCAACTGAAGTCTCAAACCCTCCTATGCTAAGTCCACACTTATGAACTATAGAATCTATGGAAACTTTAGCGCCTGAGGCTAGTTCCACTTGCTAACCATGATCTAGCTTAACCGCCTCCAGCTTACACTTAACAACTAGAGATGGAGAAATAAAAGAATCTGTAGCACCTGAATCAAATAATACAGAGAGAGGTGTACCTCGGATACTTCCTGTAGTCTCAACTACTGTCCCCTGATGGTCTGCCTGACAGTGATCCACCGCTGCAAATACTCTATGAGGTCTACCTGCATCTCCAACTGTAGGCTCAGATGCTACTAGCCTAGGTCCTAAATACTGAGATGCTCGCTATGGATAGTACGCTGCAATGTGACCAATCTATCCACACAAATAACATTTGGTGCCCCTACCAGATCCTCTCCCTATAGGTGGTGCATTCGACCACTGGTGGCTATCCCTGCTAGCAAAAGACTGGCTTCTCTATGCAGGCTAAGCCTATTGATTTCGTTTATTGCGTTGAGCATTGTGATTGTTCCTAGAGTTGGAACCACCGCCACCACTTTGTGCCTGAGGGTAAGATCCCTTCTGCTGCTGAGACTGATTCCCCTTAGGGAAGAGAGGCTTCCTATTTCCACCAGAGTTGTGGTTGCCCTTAGATCCTTCTATAGTAGGCGCTCCCACAAAACCCCCCTGTCCAAGGTTGACATTCAGCTCTACAAGGATAGCTCGATGTACCGCATCCTTGAGGATTTTAGGCTCAAATACCTTAACACCCCCAAAAAAATGGTTGTTCAAGCCTTGAATGAAATGTTGTGCCAACTATGTTGGGTTGTCACTGAATCTCAAAAAGGGCATGAGCTCATAGAACTTGCGCTCATACTCTACAACGGTCATAGTGTACTATCTTAGGTTATGGAACTCATCTTCTCTATGTTGCTTCCATTCCTCTGGTAGGAATCGCTCATGAAAGCTCTCCAAGAAAATCTCCCAAGTGACACTACCCATGTTAATGCCCAACTTCTTTTCCTCAATAGTCCACCAGGTGGCCCCAAATAACTCTAGGTTGGTAATGGCAAACCTCACTTTCACATTACTGTCAAAGTCCTGCATAGCAAAAATCCTGTCAAGGGCAATAAGCCACTGCTCAGCTACATAACCAGAACCTTTCCCATTAAAGGGCTTGATCTTGGACCTCTGAAGGTCCTTCATCTGAGAAGATACAATGGATCTATGTCGATCCCTCTGATGGCTCCTAGACCTATGTCTATGCTCATGTCCTGCCTGGTGTGCTCTATCCTGCTTATGAATAGGAGGTAGGCGATCAATGATGGCTCACATCATTTGGCTCAGATCAACCTCCTCAAAGTTAGCATGTTCCTCTCTGTGGTTCTCTTTTTGATGCTCACTGGCATGCTCTTCCCTATTCTCTTCCTGAATGGGGCTCTCGTGGATAGACTCATGAACACTAATATCTCTGCCTCGTCCACAGCCTCTGCCATAGCCAAGGCTACGGCCTCTAACAGAACATCTCATCCTAGATACCATCCTACAATATTATCCAAGATACAGAAAACTATAACAACCATAATACATAAAATTGTAAATCGTATATATAAAAGACACACCATTTTGCAAATAGTAAAAGTGTCATTTTCAGTTTAAAGTCTTAGTGTTGAAGTATGAAAAATATGCAACTAATAGTTTTCATCATGTTTCAATTCAACTAGTTTCAAGTTTTAGTTTGAAAGAGGTACACATAATAGTTTAAATTTTTCATTCTTGTTCAACTAGTTAACACTAGTGGCGTTCCAATGTACCCAGAGCTCCCAATGTAGAAACTCGAGTTCTGATACCAGATGTAACGCCCCGCCAAGGGATCCAAAAGAAATAACCTAAAGTCTGACTAAGTTTGATAGCATTTTTTTTTTATAAGAAAGTATAACATACACATCAAACACAAAGTAGTGGAAGCAATAACATACATAACAGGTTGCATTCCTTAAAGATCCCATGACGTTGAATCACATTTAAACTCTAATCTTAAAACTAAGTCCATCATTTAATCCATCCACATGAAAGAATAATGAAAATAGTTTGACAATCAAGCAAGGATTGTAGAAAATATCAGTAGTTTTCCATTTCCTGATCTCTTTCTTTCATGGGATCAATTTACCCTTGATTTTAGAATAATATAGGGAGCTTAGCATGTCTGGGAATACGGGAGAACGCGCTTTTGCTGACATTATTACTAGTATTCGATACTGGGTTATCCATAGCATTACTATACCTTCTCTATTCATTGCAGGTTGGTTATTTGTCAGTACGGGTTTAGCTTATGATGTATTCGGGAGTCCTCGGCCAAATGAGTATTTCACAGAAAGCCGGCAAGAGGTTCCATTAGTAACTGGCCGTTTCGATTCATTAGAGCAACTCGATGAATTTACTAGATCTCGATCTTTTTAGGAGGTATTAATGACTATAGATAGAAGCTATCCAATTTTTACAGTTAGATGGTTGGCCGTTCACGGGCTAGCTGTACCTACGGTTTTTTTCTTGGGATCAATATCAGCAATGCAGTTCATACAGCGATAAACTTTATTATAAACTAAATCACGGAGCTATTTATGACACAATCAAACCCAAATGAACAAAATGTTGAATTGAATCGTACTAGCCTCTATTGGGGGTTGTTACTTATTTTTGTACTTGCTGTTCTATTCTCTAATTACTTTTTCAATTAGGAACAGTAATAATCTTTTTTCTTACCCAATTGAATTTGGTGAGATCTAATATTTCTATGTATTATTTCTAATATTTCTATGTATTATTTATGCCTCATGAATACTTTTTTAAAATGTGAAAGGAAATAATAAAAATGGGCGGAAGGATCCCTCTTTGGTTGATAGGTATTTTAGCTGGTATTCTCGTTATTGTTTTAATAGGTTTTTTTTTTTACGGTTCTTACTCCGGCTTAGGTTCCTCCATAAAATATAAAATTGTTTCGAATGCCTCTTGGCAAATTAATTCGGAATGCTCATTCATCCACTGTACATGTCACAGGGTATGAAAGGCTTAAAAGAATATACATAAGCAAGATAAATATACATCATCCTCTTCGGATCCATGATACACGTGCAATAAAATAAATGAAACCATCCATCATACATAATAAATCCATACATCAAGAGATATACATCCATCATAAAATGATACAACATCCAACATATAATATAACCATTTATCACAATGATCCATGAACAGAATGAAGGTATATGCCGACAAGAATACTCCAGCCACGGTGTCTCGGATGGATCTCAATGGTACAATAAAAAGCACTACCACCCAACCACGTGGAACCTAAATGGTCCACTCCCACCGCGCTGAGGAGATAGTCTCAAGTCCCAAATAAGATAACAAAACATATAACATAAATACTCTCTAAGTCCAAAAAATCCTATAAGTATGCTAACTCAAAGGTCCCTAGAATAGATTGACATCTAAACCTAGAGGCACCACAAAGACACATAGGTATCCACTATGTAAGTGGGAAAGTGTCATCGTACAAATCACGTTCGGAGTTACTCGAGCAGTCCCTTAGGACTCCCGGGTCCCTAGTGATCCCTGTGGCCACTAGTATCCTCTTGCACTGACAAGGCATACTACAGAATGCAAGGTCATAACCAAGCATTCTCTCTACTCCCATCCTAGTCTGTAATAGCACTCATGGCATGGGCAAGAACATACAATTATCTCTTATTAGGTTCATTTAAGTTAGTATTAAGTGTAAAGTTATCACTTATGAAACAACTTACAATGGGTTACCCCCAGGACCACTTAGGGTCCCCGGTCCCCATTGCAAGCCACTTCCTGACACTGCATAAAGATAACCTACCCTAAGCTCATGAAATCACAAATCACCTAATCATAGCAAAATCACCTCAGTCCTATACAAGTGACTGGAAAACATCATAAAGTTAATCATAGTAATCACATCAGTTCTCTACGAGCAACTGGAAAGTAACAAGATAAATCAAAGTATTCATCGGTTCTCAACAAGCAACTGGCAATAATCCAACAATACTGATCAATGACTCATAATGGTTATTCAGGTATCTCATAGCATACATTTCGCTATTTCACCAAGACACTGAAACATAATAATCAACAAAACAAATATACTCATCATAAACATACCATCACATACATGGTTGAGCAATAATGATCAAGGTCGAGTCAACATGATACCAAACTCACAAAACCTCCAAGCCTCTGGTAGACGTCCTATAACTAGTCAACACTCTAGTCAACCCCAAAAATCCCAAAATAGCATAGAGTATAAGGAAAAACAAGGTACAAGCACATGTTTTCAATTTTAAGTTGAATGTGGGGTTTCAGTTTCCATTTTCAAGTTTACTAACAAGTGATGGAATACTTTCATCGTTTTCCTTAGTAAATCCCAATATTAACTTAAGTATAAATGGATATTTAACCCATGATCAATTCTCTAAAATAAATATTATTATATTGCTTTTCAAGTTTACTATTATTTATTTATCATTATTATTTTCATCTTTAAATAATTAATATTTATTAATTAAATTTAAATAACAAATATATTAAAATCGTTTATTAAACAAAACTAAAAAGAATGATTTCTTTTTTTTTAATTATTATTATTATTTCTAAAAATTAACATATTTATTTATTTATTTATTTATATATATATATATATATAAACAACTTTAATAAAAAATATATATATAAAAAACCATTTCTCTTTCTTTTTACAAACTAACCACAACTTTATAAAAACAAATAAAATGTGAATCGCATTTTTATAAAAACACCAGCCCTTTTACAAGGCCTGCAACCCTCTGCGACGCAGGGACTACTGTGGCAGTCGGCCTGTGTCAGCAGGTACGACTGCGCCAGCAGTCGCCTGCCGCAGCAAGGTCACGCAAGACGTGACAGGGGGCAGGGGGTGGTTTAATCCGCCCCTCCCCATATAAATTTTTTTTTTATAATTTGTTTGGTTTTTATTTTCAAAAGTCAGACCCATATTGAATATGGGGTTTTCTCTTTTTCTTTTTCTTTTTCTTTTTATTAAATTAATTTTTAAATGAAAATATGTTTATACATACATACATACATACATACATACATTTATTTATTTATTTATTTATTTATTTATTTATTTATTTTTATTTTTATTTTTATTTTTTTATTTTTATTTTTTTTTTAAATTTTTTTTTGCTGGAATTCAAAATTGAATCTGAAAGACAAATACTTGACACCCAATCTTTATTTTCTTATCAATAATTTTAAGAAGATTTTCCAATAAGATTTCTACCCTTTCTGATAAGTTTTCCCAATTTACAATCTATTGGGGAGAAATTATATTGAACAATTAAAACATTCCATATACAGAATAACTTTCCAATATCCAGAATTCACAAGCATGATATATATATTCTTTACCAAAATTATCTAGACAATTATTTAGCAAACATGAAGAAGACAGGAATTAAAAGAACGTATTTGAATTATGCAAATCTTCACAAGTGTCAACCTGGACACTGATGCTAATTTGCTACGCTCCAAAAATCTGTAGAAAACAATTCCCCTTTCAGAACTTTCTCCTTCTCTGAAATTTTCCCTTCTTCTCCTCCAAAATTCCCAGCTTCTCCAAAAATGAACCCCCAATTGTGATAAAGGAGTTCTCTCCCTAAAATTGGGGCACTAATTGTGCATTCCCCTTAGAGAACTCTTTGCTCACACCTTTTTAACTCTTTATTAACTTTCATTTATCTTTCTTTTATCTTTTCCATGCACATACAAAAATCCATTAAATTAATTTATTTAATCTTTACTTGACCTCTTTTAAATTGATTTATTTAATTTAATCGCATGCACGTATTATGCAATCATAAAACTTTTAATAATTTAATTTTCTTTTCCCACTTCTAAATTTATTTTTGAACAATAATTTTGATAACTATCTATTAATTTTAATAATATTATTATTTAGCATTTATTTAAAAATGCACTCCAAATATATATATATACATATAATTAAATATTATCATGTTCAAATTTAAACTTATAGATTTATTCTCAAATTTAATTCTTTTTATAGGACTCTTTTATATAATTAATTTCTCAATTAATTAAATAAAATATTAACATAACAAATAATTTTCCATTAGATTAAATTATTAATTAAATCTTTTTAATTAGACTTAATTAACAGATAATTCACCAAAACTCATAAAGTAAAAATACGAAAACCCATCATAGTTAAACACATACAAAATTCAACTAAGGGTTTAAAATCACGAATTAACATCATCCGATGCATTTGAAAGGTACAAGACTCAGATACTTGTCCTATTCGTTAATTAGGACGAATGGCTCAAAGGTTTGGGATTTGGACTTAAGAATTTATCTCCCCTCTCTTACCATTGAGATAATGCGATAGGGTACGCTCATCCTGGCAATTCAGGGAAGTCGATACCCAGTACCTGCAACCTACATAAAATCCACGCATGTACATACACAATATATACTAAGCTAAACAGGCAATAGCAGGAAGTGGTGCATCATGTAGATCTCGACTAGCAGGTGACTACGACTCCCTTCCTTAACCATATCATAAACATCATACATAAAGAAAACAAACACACACACCATACACATGCAGTATGGGGTAAGTATCCATCAGAAAAGACATAGGATAATCCATCTAACTACACATCATCAATAATCTAACAGCATTGTAATAATCATCATGCACACATGAAGTATAGAGTACCAAGTAATCTCATCATATATCAACTGAGTCAAAAACAATATCTAATAATCTCAAGATAATGCTACTAATTATCAAACATAAAACTTGGCCTAAAAAAGTTTGGCAATGATAGCAGAAATGTAACTAGAAAAATGTAGACTAAGGGCAGGCACTACACAAATATGAACAGTTATATATTATATAGTTATAAATATTAATTATACATATAAATATATCTATGAATATTATTAGATATTAGATATTTATATGCCATAGATAATTAATACATATCTATATGACAATAGTACATGATATTATATCTTTGTCATATACTAAAGTAATATTTAATTTAAATGATTCATATATAACATATAATCATATATTATTATTGTAATATATAATCATATATAATTAATATTAATATATATTATTAATATATAATCATATATAATTATTATTATAATATAATATAACTACCTTATTAAATTAATACTAATGAAAAGATGCATCCCTATATAATGTTGGATATATATATATAAGAATATCAATAGTTGAAGAGTACCAAAAAAAAAATTATAGAACTCTTACAAATAGAAGGCAAAATAAATAATGTTCCAAAAGGGGACATTACAATGAGAGTGTGATCAAAACCTATGATTGATATTAGAAGTTGGAACTTGCAATATGATCAACAGTTGATGGATTGATCAAAGTTTTAGTGCTTAATGTTTAAGGAGTTGAGTTTTGAATAGAGACATTGGTAAGGGTAGATGATGTGAGAAGTTGTATCTTACAAATAGTTGAGAACTTGTCCTTATTTAAACATTGTGTCTAACACCCCACTTATAACCAACCAATATATGCTTGGAGGGGTGTGCCTCTTCACATCCTTACAAGATATAAGATGGGATTCAAACTCTTTTCAAGGGAGGATTAGCCAGATATTTTTGTATTGAAATATTATCTTTTACAAGTTACTACAATTAGAGCAACCTTAATAACATTCTATATAATTAGAATAAGAAGGAGAAGATCATCAATTGACATCCCTCATTTAGCACCAAACACGTAACAAAACAACATTATGTAGGAACCTTAAAAAAATATTGTCATTGATATTTTTCTTCTAGATTCAAACCATAAATAGATTCAGTCCTTACTTGTAATTACCCTCAAATGATGGAGAGATGCTTTCTTTACCCTACAACCTCGATTTCTCATTTAGTTATGTTGCTCAGTACCCTGCAACCAAATATAGCAAAATCATGATCAGTTCGTGTTACAAAAGATGTTGAAAAGTTTCAAGATATGTTCCACTTTTATTGCATTAATGAGCGTGCTATATGCATATTAGGATCTATAGTCCTATAACAACAACTTTAAGAAGACTAAGATCGGCATGTTACCAATATGGTTGCAGTTAGCATAGATCAATTTTAGTGAATGAAGGCATGACGTATTTCCACAAAGGAAACAAAACATTACTTTTAATAACATCAAAATGTAGAATGTAGTAATAGTCAAAATAAGGAACTCAATCATAGAACTACAATGTAAATAGTGAAGAATCATTGTCTATAGCCACTTAAGCATCCATATGTCTTTGTTCTCTCCCTCCCATCCAGAATAAGACTCAACCACTCTAAATCAAGAGTGCACATGAAATAGCATTCCATATGCATGGACAATAGGTGGAGCTAAAAAAATGCACCACCTTTACATTAATGACCTATATAAAAAATGCAAACATGTTGCATGTTTCAGCTCCACTTGATGTCCTATGCATATCAATTGAGATTGCATATTGAACTAGGGCCTCCTTCTGCATTGCTTGAAACTAAGAGATTGACATAGTTAACATCTAATACTATCTCCATTAATTTGGTCAAACATAAATAGTAAAGGATATCCAACATATTAATTGGCGATTTCTCTTGAATATGTTCACTAACAAGATCAACTCACAAATACAAAACAAAGTGTCTAATGCAGATGCAATGAAGAGTTTAAGTATTCCTTACATTACTTTAGATAGCTACAAAATAGAAATAGAAGACAAATAAATTATCAGTATTAATTGCAAGATTCTCAACAAGGTATGTAAAGTCATCATAGATTCTAGTTACATTCAATGTGGCAAATTTAACAATGAATAAAGGGCCTTAAAATTGACTTCAACAAGAGAGGAATCAATCCTCAACTACTTACCCCTATTGTCCCATGATAATATCTTTCTTTGAGGGGGAGAATGGTGTAGGAGCACCCCAGTTTTGGCTTGCAAGACTTAATTTTGGGTCATAGGTATGGAATAAAGGTTTCTCAGTTAATCATCTCGTCATCACCAATCTCAAAATTAAAACACTAGTTATTTAAGAGTTCTTATTGGAAAAAGCAAGTACCTTCCCATTAGATGCTTTAATAATGACCCAACTATTGAGATACCTAAAGAAAACCCAACATATGGAAGAAAGTAGTTGACCTAAGTTAGCCAAAGAAAAAAGAGTAGAAAGGATAAAGAGAACATGGATGAAGCAAAACAAAATGAGGATTAAAAAAGGTTTTTTAACATTCAAGAGTGTCCAATTACCAATGAAGAAATAAACAATTTTGAATAAAACAAATTTAGGAGTATCGTATGGTCAAACCAAAACAAATGAAAAAAATTAATATGTCAAAGAATTTAATCTCATGGATGATCATTAGGAAAAATCATTTATATGAGAAAATATTAAATGATAAGAAATAGTTGATACCAAAAGAAAAGTGGAAAAATGACATGTATCTATTCTACAATATGAAAGTGGTTAAGACCAAACATCATTTTATCATGGAATGTTCAACCTATAACAAAATTAAAATCTAGTTATGAGGATACTTTAGAGGCAGGCAACTCAAATTACTTATTTGAAGAAAATTAATTAGGTGGAATTGTAAACCTAATGAAAAAAATCCATAGTTGGAGAGCAATTTAAATAAGAAGTTGTAACTGATCTAAATGTCTTGACATGCTCTCCAAAGGCATGTACTAGTTTACAAGTTCCATAAGTTGCTTTAGCCTCATGAACGTTATTAAAAATTTACATTTCATTTCATGTTAGGATTATTAGAGAGTAGGCTGTTATAAGAGGATACTTCCACTAAAATCATCATATCTCATATGGCAAGAAAAAAACCTCGATTATAATTTGTTCACAATCTTGGTTGCTTGGTTATTTCTATGTGGTCAAAGGCGGTCAAAGGTGGTAAAACAACCACAATATAGTCACAAGTATGAAGAAAGGTGGAGTGAGGTGTAATAATTTTTAAAACACCATAAGACATGCATTTTTCCTTCATTGGTGGCAAGGAAGCCAAAAGTTGTCATGCAATTATCAAATCGCAAAAATTAAAAAATTAAAAATTTGCAATGTTGTAACTTTGGAAAATAGGTAGGATATTTGAAATAATAGTTATTTTCCACCTTCCTTAAGTTGGTAATCATCTTGAAATCACATATAAGCCTTTTCAAAGGTATTCGTACATGTTGGAGACAAGAATTTTCTCAAATTGAATACCAAACTGAGTTTTTGACAGTAAAAATGTTGTATTCACCTGTTGTTCACATATTTTTGTGATTAAATGGGAAATTTTATTGTAAATAGGGGTTAGATATTATTTTTATCATTGTTCTTCTATAGGTCTTATTTTCTCTTCATTTAGTTTTGTATATATTCCAGTCAATTTGCTAAGTGTTGCCAGTTTTTCCTTGTAACTGGACAGTTTTTACAAAATGCAATCTAACTCTTCTCACCACAATTGAAAACTCATGAAACCTTGGATAAAGGAGGTAGACTCAGTATACTTTAAGATTCAAAATGGTTGGAGTTAGTGACAGTCAATTTGTAATTTTTTTCAGCAAGCCCTAGGCGGATTGATGGTCAATTTGGCTAGAGATGAATGAAGAAATGTGCTTACCAAATGTATAGGAAGAAAGATAGTTGCATGGCTTCTTTTGAAAATGAAAAAGTAGTGAAATTAGGTCCTTACGTAGAAAGGGGAAGGTTTGTAAGAATTTTCCTTAGGGAAAAATCACCCAAGATCAAGAAGCTCAAGCACTAGCACAAAATGGACCAATAAAGTATGATCAAAATAATAATGTGAAATTAAATTGATGTACATACACACTAGAAGTGCCTGTATATAAAGGCCTCTACACTAACTGGGAGTCAGCAAAATGATAAGACTCACAACTAAGCACATGTCCACCAAGAGTGGATTATCCTCCATTAAGCACAGAAGTTAGTGTGATGATGAGAGGATAAGCTTAACATAGGTGTGTCACATAAAAAGATGTTGTAGAAACCATCTGCTTAATTAGAGTGCAAAAAATTGTGTTTTCTACATGAAAACTCAGTTGATTATGCAAACTCCTATGTTGTAGACACCATGTGCTAAAATGAGTTGCTAACTCCTGTGTTGTCAACAAGACAACTCATATGAGTATGCAAACTCCTAGGTGTCTAATCTAATAAATAATAAAATGATGCATTAACCTAAGTAAAGTGTAATAATAATTAATTATTTACACTAACACCCCCCCTTAAGTGAAACTTAGGGGAATGCACTTAAGCTTATGAAAGCTCTAATGAAAATGCATGATGGGTCCCAGCTACTAGGCCATGTTAGGTACCTATGTACAAATGCAATGCAATCTGTCTGAATATAGAGAAAGAGGGAAAACCTCATGGGAAAAACCCTCCCCCAAAAAGAGAGATGAAAAAACAAGATGCATGGATGGATGGAGTAATTAAGACCCCCCATTACAACATACATCATGTATATACAATAGAGAAGTATGAGAAGGACAAAACCCCATAAGAGGAAAAGGTCCCCCCCCCCCCCCCCCCCCACAAATGTAGAATGATGATCAGTGATAGCTGCTCCAAGATGAATGTAGAAGTTGATCCATGACTGTTGGATAATGTTCCTCCCTTTAGGAAGAAACAATGTCATAGTTACAAATGAGATGGTTCCCCAATGTGTAGAAAGAATCTTGAAGATGAATGGTGTCTTTGAAAACTACTCAACTATCCCTATGTTGATACTAACAGTCGCCCCTTCGAACACTGCTAAAAAGAACAAGTTCAGATCTAGCAAGGATGGATGTAGAACATATCCCAAAGAACCAATTGTCTCCTCAAATGATAAAGAGATCTCTTACAATTTCCATACATGAGGATCCACAATCATATCAACCTTGTAAGACTAATCATGTAGAGAATAGACAAGAGGGTCAGAGTGTTCCCTCACAACAACTGAAGAAGGATCTTCTTCATCAAAGAGAAGATGTATATCATCAATAATATCTCCCAAATCTGCTATGTAGGACTCCAAAAACAAGCTTGAAATTTCTATCATGTAGTCATCCCCTAATTCTAGAACTAGAAGACAAGGTGTACCCAACTATACTAAATTACATGGACCTATTACTGTAGCAATGTATGCATGTGGAATTTTTTGATGTTGTGACCTTGGTCTACATTTGATAGTAGGATCCCCCATATCTAAAATTGTTGAACCACTATCATTGTTGTCACTATTAGTTTCCACAATGTATGAATTATGAAGTGGATTAGAGGATAAGCTAGGTGAACTTTCCTCAAAGTGAACATTCCTCTCTATGAATATCTCATGAATCTTAGAATCCATAAGTCTATATGCCTTAACACTTTCATCATATCTAATAAAAGTACAAGGCTTACGTGGTTGTGCCTTGCATTCCCTTGAAGATATGTGTACCCATGTTAGACAACCAAAAACTCTGAAGTGTTTCACAATTGGTTTTCTTTCACACCATGCCTCAAAAGGAGTCATTCCATCTAAGACATTATGAAGAGACCTATTAAGGATGTGATTGGCACTACTTATAGCTTCAACTTCAAGTGATGGATCAAGAGACTTAGCTTGAATCATGCAACTTGTCATTGACTGAAGAGTTATAATCCTCATTGTTGTAACACTTGTCTTTTGTGCACTAAATGCTACAAGATTATGAAGATCAATACCCTCAAGTTTACAAAAGTCTCTAAGTCTTGAGTTCACATATCTACTTCCATTATCCCTACAAAAAATCTTGATGGCTTTACTTGATTGCTTCTCAGCATGACTCTTGAAGGCTAGAAACTTATCAAACACTTCATTCTTGTGATTAAGAAAGTAGACCCATGTGTAGCATGAAAAGTCATCAATGAAAGTAAGGACGTAGTGACCCTTGCTAACTGATGTCACTGAAAAAGAGCCTGCTAAAATAGTGTGAACCAACTCAAGAACAACTGATGTTCTCAAATACTTCCCTTTGTCATACTTTTCTTTTAGATGCATATCCATTAAACAAGTTGAACCTTCACCTATGGAAAAGTTGATTGTAGGTAGACCTTTGACCATATTTTTTGAGCTAAGTCGATGAAGAGAGTAGAAGGCAAGATGACCATATCACTCATGCCATAATTTACTTTGTGATTGTGAATGTGTCAACAAGGCATGTAAAGGAGACTAAGGCACAAAGTGGGAGAAAGAATAAAGCCTTGTGATTTGGTAAATTGATAGGAGATTAGTGCTAAGATTAGGAACATAGAGAAATCTTTCAACTTTCCATTTTCCATCTCAACTTGTCCTTTCCCTTCAACTTCCACCTATGTATCATTCCTTATAAAGATGTGAGGTACCTTAGACTGATTCAATAAAGAAAAGTGTCCTTTTGAAGAACCCATATGATATGAGGCACCCAAGTCAAGAATCCATTCCCCTAAAGAACTTGAACTTTCCATAAATTCTTGCCCTATTCTCTTTGAAGTGGATGGATTTGAATCCTTGGAAGCATTTGGCACGTTGATTTTGTTCTTCCTAAGTAAGTTTTCCAACTCATCTATTCTCTTAGTCTTGCAATGATGCTCATCATGATTTGGTTTCTTGCAATATGCACAAAATAGTTTATCCTTCTTCTTGTTGTTTCCCTTCTTGTTGGAAGAAGAATTGCCTTGTTGTGAGGAGGAAGATTGTTGTGTCTCTGATTGTGATTTTGGCTTCTACTTCTTTTTCTTGCTATTGGTAAAACTTTTTCCACCTTGATTTTGGTTCTCATTACTAGCCACCAATGCTATAGACTAAGATAACTTGAGAATTCCCATATCTATCAACTTGGATTGTTCCAACATCAACATTTTTACAAATGCATCAAATGAAGGCTTAGTGAAGGCACTTCCCACGGTCAATCTGTGAGTGTTGTAACTTGAAACAAAAGATTCATACTCTAAAGGTAGCCTCTTCAAGATGTGATAAATCAATCTATCATCCTTCATGAGATTACCACAATCCTTAAGTAGTACTTTCAATTCATTAGCTTTGTTGACATAGTCTTGAATTGTGTCAAAATTCTTAGGATCCAAGAGAAGTAGATTATCTTCAATTTGGAATCCCTTTTTCTCATCCACATTACCATATAACCCTTCAAGTTTTTCCCAAGCACCCTTGGCATCCTTAAAGTTGTAAATGTGGAAAGAGATCTCTATGAACACAACTCCTAATAATTCCTAAAGTCTGGTTGTCTTTATCTTGCCAATCAACTTGTGCAGCAACATCAGTGGGTTTTACAATTGTACCATCAACATATATATTTAAACCTTTTTTCATTACTCTACTCCATATAATATCTTTCCATGTAGTATAATTGTGTGAAGTTAAAAGTGGAGTTTTAGGTGAACCCGTGATGCAAAAAATTAAAAGAGCACAAGAGAGAAAGAGAGACACGAGAACACAAGACACAACCCGCTATTCACTAAATCAAAGAACAACCCCCCCCCCCAAGAAACTGATGTTTGTGGCACTTTATATGTAGTGCATTTACAATAGGCCACTTGTCAAAATGGACAAAAGTGGGCTTCTAATTTTGTTGTTTGCAACCTCCTTTTGGAGTTCAAATCTGGTACTTAGCAATTTAACTTAGATATTCAACAATTTTGAAATTTAATCAAAGCAATACAATGCAAAAAAGGACCTATTTCTAGAAATGGTATTTATGTCCACACAAGCCTATAATCTAATTGTAGATCTGGAAATTAGATGAAAAATTATTCACTTTCAAAAAAAATAGAACCTAAATATGTGTCCAGATGAGCCTGAACTAAGCCTTCGAGGTTGCAAAAATTGGGATTTTCTATTTGTAGAAAAATTCAGAAATAGAGATCTCAAACATTCTACACCAATGTGTATATCATGAAATTCTACCCCAAAACAAAAAAAATTGCTCATAAAAAGGAGTCTGTGTGAGGGAGATATCATTGTTTGAAAATCACCTCTGTAATTATTTTTTCGGAATCATCGTTGTCACGCCTCCAAAAATCAATTAACTCTAGATTTCACCTCAAATGTCCAAGTTTGATGAAACAAAAGTCAATTTGGGGGCTTTTTGTGTTGAACCTAAGACTAGTTTTGACTATTTCGTGTCAACACACTTAAGATGTTTACTAAGTTCATGTTGAGCTAGTAACACATGCTGAGTAAAATATGTATAGATGCCAAGTAAATAGTTGATGTCGAGTAAGTTCAAGTGCCGAGTAATAGAATGATCAAGTGTTGAGCATCAGAGATAACAAGTGTCGAGTAACACAGATTGGACATAGTTGTTTGTAATTGCACAAACACCTATGTAAACTATTTTTGAGCTGACATAGAAGAATCTCAAAGGATATTAATGGTAAGATCGAATCTTTTGCATTACCTATCCAATCAGCATGCAGCCAATAAGAAAAATGGAAAAGGCATGCAACCAATAAGAAAAGTGCATGAGTTAAGCAAGAAATGAAGGATGAATATGGATCGTAGATTCATATCTAACCCTAAGTCTTTGAAATCTTTAAAAGGAGGATGAAACCCCATTATATGCATGGATGAATGAAGTGTATGGGTGAACTATAGTGAAATTCAGAGGGAAGTGTGAAAAGACTTAGAAGAACATAACAGCATTGTAGTATTCAGTTGATCAAGAAAAAAGTATAAGAATATCGCAGAGTGGCATATTAGATCAACAATAGCAGAACAAGGATTTGAAATCAACGATTGGAGATTGCAAATCTATCAGGTCAAAGACTTTCTAATACTCTCTAGCAATTGTATTAGATAATGGAAGTCTTATGGACTTAGGTTGGCCTAGCAACCATTTGTAAATCCTTTAATAGGGTGGAATTCCAAGTGAATGTACAAAAGTCCTTTAACCAGGCCTACTTTTAGCAAGGTAGTGAAATACTTTAAGTAGGTCATGTTTAACAAAGTGTGAAGTCTTTAACAAGACAGGCCTTTCACAGGGCAGACCATTAGAAGTGGTCAAACATTGTAACCTTGAACAGTTACACATTGTTGCAGTGATATTTTGTGGGTGTCTTCCCCACCCTAGTTTTACCTTCTTATTTTTGGAGGGTTTCTGGGTTACCAAATTTGTGTGTTGTCTATTTTCATACATGTCTTTACTTTCAAGATCATTAGATAGATTGGATGCATGTGAATGGTTTTAGTTAAAAGAATTTGAAAAGGTAAAAGTTAGTTACTTCTGATTCACCCCCACCCCCCCCCCCCCCTCCCCCCCTAAGAAGTAAATCATCCCATTTGTTAATTCCAATATTTTAACATTCTAAATATGATGCTAACATCTAATTTGCACCAGCAAGCTCTAATCTTGACCTGCAAAAAATCTCTCCTAATGGCCTAAAGGCCAACTTTTTTGTAGAATTTCGGAAATAAAATGCAAATTCAAAAAAAATTGCAGATTCAAAAGGAGAAGCAAAAAAAAATGCAGATCTGAAAATTAATTGCACAAATCTAAAAGATCATGCCAATTTCACAAATCAAGCCTTCGAATTTTGGTTTGCAAAAAAAATTTGCCTCAAATTTGACTATGGCCTAGGATAGGAAAATTTATAGTCAAAATTCATCAAATCCACACTTTGAATGCAATGGTGAGGTTTGCTTTGGCTCTAGACACTCCCAATGACTATAATACTCTAGATCTAAATCAAGGTCATCCATGAGGTGAAGCAAAAATAAAGGTCTCCAATGGCTATGTGAAGAGAAGCTCCCTCAGCTCTGACACCATGTAAAAAAATTCCTTAGGAAAAAATGACCCAAGATCAAGAAGCTCAAGCACTAACACAAAGTGGACCAATAAAGTATGATCAAAATAACAATATGAAATCAAATTGATATACATACACACTAGAAGTGCCTATATATAAAGGCCTCTACACTGACTAGGTTTTAACAAAATGATAAGACTCACAACTAAACACGTCCACCAAGAGTGGATTATCCTCCATTGAGCATAGAAGTTAGTGTGATTGTGAGAGGATAAGCTTAACATAGGTGTGTCATGTAAAAAGATGATGTGGACACCATGTGCTTAATTAAAGTGCAAACAATAGTGTTGTCTACATGACAACTCAGTTGATTATGAAAACTCCTATGTTGTAGACACCATGTGCTAAAATGAATTGCTAACTCCTATGTTGTCAACAAGACAACTCATATGAGTATGCATACTGCTAGGTGTCTAATATAATAAACAATAAAATAATGCATTAACCTAATTAAAATTAATTAAATTGTAATAATAATTTATTATTTACATTAACAAGGTTCCACTAATTCATTGAAGGGTGTTACAAATTCATTTTATGCATATAACCAAGAAAGGCTTCAAAACCCTTAGAAATCTGCCATTTTGGGATTTGTGTTATACAGACAAAGTTGGGAAGTAAAACCTATAAAATCATGTGCAATATCAAAATGGGTATCCTAAATGGTGAATAGGTTGGTAGGTTGTTAAGAAAGTTTGCAAATTAAAGCCCAAAAACCTTCTTTAGAGGGCTAATTGCAAAGGGCTACTAAGAAGTAACCAACCAGTTTAGAAATGGGTAGAGAAAAAGAGTTTGGGGTTATTTTGATTGTTCATTAAGAGGAAAGTGTGAAAAGACTTAGAAGAATAGAGCAGCATTACAGTATTCAGTTGATCAAGAACAAAGTATCAGAATATCGTAGAGTGGCATATCAAATCAAGCAAGGATCAGATTGGCAAAAGCAAAATAAGGATCTAAAATCAGCAATTGGAGATTTCAAAGCAATCAGGTCAAAGACTTTCTAATACTCTCTAGCAATTATATTAGATAATGGAAATCCTATGGACTTAATTTGGCCTAGCAACCATTTGTAAATCCTTTAACAAGGTGGCATTCCAAGTGAATGTACAAAAGTCCTTTAACCAGGCCTACTTTTAGTAGGGTAGTGAAATCCTTTAACCAGGTCAGTTTTAATAGAGTGTAAAGTCTTTAACAGGATAGGCCTTTCATAGGGTAGACCATTGGAAGTGGTCAAACATTACAACCTTGAACTGTTACACATTGGTGCAGTGATATTCTGTGGGTTTCATACCCACCCTAGTTTTACCTTCTAATTTTTGGAGGGTTTCTGGGTTACCAAATTTGTGTGTTGTTTATTTTCATGCATGTCTTTACTTTCAAGTTCATTAGGTAGATTGGATGCATGTGAATGGTTTTAGTTAAAAGAATTTGAAAAGGTAAAAGTTAATTACTTCTGATTCACCCCTCCCCCCCCCCCCCAAGAAGTAAATCATCCCATTTGTTAATTCCAACAATTGGTATCAGAGCTAAGTTCTCACAAGAAGGAGCCTTATAGCTTGGAGAAAAGATCTAGAAATGGAAGTCTACAAACTTGGGAAGATCATAGAGAATCAAGCAATTGACATACAACTTGCTTTACATGCTTTGGAAGAAGCTAGAGGAGAACTAAAGAAATCCTTAAAAAGAAGAAAAGAGATTGCCATAGCTAAGAATGACACACTGTACGAGGAGATTGACACCTCAAATCTATTTTCAAATGAATATTCTAAAGAGTTTGATGTAGCAATAGCAGACCTAATGGAGAAGAATAGAGCTCAAGCAAAAGAAATTAGAATACTCAAGCTTGAACAAGAGTTACAAGCCATGATGCTTTGTGAAGTGACTGAATAGAAGAAAAGAGTCATTGAAGAAAAAGCCATGATAGAAGATGACAAGAGAAATCTTACCAATAGACTGGAGCAAAAGACAATTGAGTTTGAAAGAATTTCTAACATGCAGCTGGACAACGTAAGTCAGATGATGAATACACATCATGAATTAAATGTCAAGGACATTGAGATCTCTACATTGAAGATGCAAAATGAACGATTTCAAAATGACTTGAAAAAAGAGAAGGAGATTGTAGAAAACTTCAATAAACCCAATGAGGTCATCAAATACTTTGAATAGCTATTGAAATCACCAAGGACCAGTAATGATACTTCAAGACTTGGTTACACCACCACTCAACAAGGAGAGTCCTCCAAGACTGCAAAAGAAAGGAGTAACAAAGGTAAGAACACTAAACCTACTTGTCATTTTTGTGTTAAAAAAGGACATACTTCTAATGTATGTAGGAGCAAAAATGCCCATCAACATGATAAGCCTAAGAATGCAAGTTATTGTTATAAGTACAAAAAACAAGGACATCAAGCACATGAATGCAAGACTAGGACTATCAAAACACCAAAATTTGAAGGTCACTACTACAATTGCAAAAGGTATGGACATAGAGCTTTTGAGTGCAGATCAAAGCCTATGTAGACATCAAACCAGGAAACAAGGGAAGGTAACCATGGTCATCACTACAATTGGGACTATAACACGAGGTATAGTTGTCATTATTGTTAGGAATATGGACACATTCCTAAAAATTGCATAAGGACACATTTTAGAGGGAACTACAATAGATGGTTAAGTCAAACCACATGTTTTAGTTGCTTGAAGACTGGTCATATCAGCAAGAATTGCCCAACAAAGTCAAAGGCACCCAAGTCAGAAGTCAACAAAGGAAAAGAGAAGGTAGATGTTGAACACATCAAAGGAGAAATGAATAAGACATGGAAGAAAAAAGATGAGTGTAGCTCATCAAATGAAAGGATCACTTCACCTAACAGGTCAAGTGATCACACTTCATCAAACTGAGTAGATAAAAGGCATGAGGGATTGATTTACAAAGCTTTATCATACATTAGTTCTTAAATAAGATAGTACTAAAAAGAAGAGATCAACATGATTAGAGATGCAAAGTTGAAATTCAAGTTTTCACCAATGTTGTTGAGTTGTCCTTAGATGCTGAGTGAATGTTAGTATATGTCAAGCTACTAGTAGAAGCCAAGTTATTGGTCACTACCGAGTTGGAAATGGAAGCCGAGTGAAGAGGAAATCTAGTTGGAGCTAAGTGATGAAAAGCCAATGGAAGTTGAGTTATGCTGAAATCTTTAAGGAGCTGAGCGTATAGCTATATATGCACTAAGTATTTAATGCTATGTTTTGAAGAGTATAAGGTCAATTTTTCAACCATTTATCGTCATTCAAACATAGAGCAAGAATGAGAAGAGCACATAAGTGATTGACAAATAGTAATTGAAGCTTTTGCACATATTTTAACAAAAGATCAAGCACCATTTTCATCAATCTAAGGTATTCCTCAAGTGTTGAGTTGCGTAGTTATAAAGTTTAATATCTTTTGAAACCCTAGATTTGTAATATGGCTTCCAGTTCTAAAATCCCCAAGGAAAAGGAAGGTTTTGAGGTTCAGTTAGTTAGCAATGAGGTTAAAAAACTAGGTTTTAGGCCGATTCCAAAAGTTGCATATAAGAACGACCTTGTCAGTACATTATTCATTATTGTACCCAAAATCATGATGGTGCAAGATGTTAGGAAATGTTACAATTGCAAGGTAGGAGCAGTAGGAGACATGGAGATACATCAAACATACAATAAATTGTGTGAAAATGGGGTATTAAAGGAAGAATTTCAAATAGTTGAAAGAAAGGGCTTAACCCGTGCCCTAGTTTTTGCCACAGTTTTTAAAATTGAATGGATAAGAATTATCCTACGTAGAATAAATATTGGTTATTTATGATTAGAAGGAGAACCTATCAAGATAACAAAGAGAATCGTACATAGGGTTATAGGTTTTCCAACCCTAGATCAGTACAAGACCCTACGAAGTGATTCTAAGGAAGCTATTAAAAATAACACCGGGGCAAAATGGAACAAAAGGGGCATGACTATTGATACAATCACATACCCCCTTCTAGACTTTGCAGTAAGAGTTATATCTCACAAGTTCTATCAATCAAGCAGATTGAATAGTGTTTCATGGATTGTTGTGGATGTGGCCTACAAAATTGTCAAGGATCATACATATGATCTAGCATAATTATTATTATAGTAGATCATGGAGAATTTGGGAGCACTAAGAAGATCAAAAGGTGCTCAGTGTAAGTTTGGATCAGTTCTAATCTATATATTTTTCTATGTTTTGGAAGAATTTCCCTCTTTTGGCAAAATAGATTGGAAATTAGACAAGTCAACTATTACTCAAATCAATGAGTACATTGAGCAAATGGGAGATAACTTTGAATCTCTAATGACCAGTTACTTTGAGGATTTCAAGAAATCCATGAAGCAAAGACTAAGGATACCAGTTTCTCTAGTGGAACAGCACATCAATGATATTTGTTTCTTAGTTGATATTGATTATACTTATATCCAAGCAGCAATTCCAAGGACTAGATGGCTAAGACCATTAGGATATGAGCTAAACATTGATGAAGCATTAGTAGCAATCATAGCATTGCTTGCAAAAGAAATTGATGAGGATGCACCATATTTTGGAACATATGATGTGGTGAGATCCAAAGTGGATATGGAGTTGAAGACTGCCTCCACTTTAAAGAAGAAAGATAAGCTTGTAAAGAAGCTTAAAGAAAAATTTGGTGAGGGTATTGATGCTGAGGAAGAGGAAGATGATGATGATGATGAAGAGGAACATCAACCTCTTGCATTGACACAAGGCTTAGGTGAAGATGAAAAAAAAGAAGAAGGTGCCAAGGAAGAAGAAGCCAAGGAAGCACCAGCTCAAGATGAGCCCAAGAAGAGAAAGGCCAAAACTTAGCCTATAGCCCAGCCTAAAGCAAAGAAGGTTACAAAGCCAACCCAAGCCAAGCCAACTATACTAGTAACAAGATCCACCACAAGAGCCTCAACTCAAAGGGCCAAGGAGCAAGATAAAAAGAAGAAGAAAGCTACTGAGTTAACTGGTCCTGTGCAAAAGAAACCAAAGAGAAGATATGTTGCACAACTAGAGTCAGATGATGAGGAAATCATAAATCTGAAGATATCAACCAATTTAGAGTGGTAAGCCATGCTCCTAAGTCAAATATTGATAAAATTTGTGATAATGTTAGGAAGAATGTAGATTTTTCTAAATTGAAAAATATTGATTTTAATACATTGAGTAGAGAAGATCATAATAAAGTTGAAGAGTTAGTATATGCCATGATGGCAGAATTCAAGAACACTCCTCTTGAATTAGACAATACAATGCCCAAGGAGTTATATGAAATTGTTGAAAATAAGTGGCATTATTATTTAAAAATGGAAAAAGAGATAAGAGAATCCACATTGGCACAAGTAATGCTAGAATTGAGTAAAGGTCAAATAACTAAGGCAAATAAGAAACATGGAAACAAGTTTGCACCAAAATATAGAGCCTTCAGCATCTTGCAGAATAAAGTTGAAGTTGTCAATAAATCAACAAGAATGTGGAAGTTGATATATGGCTTGACTACTATCAAGGATGGAGAAGAAGATCCCTTTGAGGGACATAACACTGAAAAGGGTGAAGATGCAAATAAGGATAAGGCCGGTAAGAAAGAGAAGGAAGATAAAATAATGGAGGAGGAAATAGAAAAAGATGAAGGAGAAAAAGAGCCAAAAAAAAGAGATAATTGGTGAAGAGGAGCAACAAACTGAACAAAGTGTCCATGACACCCAACTGCCACCACCAAGTTCTCCACATACATCACCTGCAATTATAGTCATTGTAAAGGATGTTCTTGACACTTCAACTTAGAGCATCAACCCTTTAACTATAGAGGATCTCAAGAAGATCCTTCTCCAATCTAAACTACAAGCACAACTTTGCACAAACCTAGTATTGGTGAGTGTTGATGAGCTACAAAAAGATATAGTAGTAATAACAAGGGAGAAGGAAACCACACAAGAACTATCAACACAACCTCCCATAGCTATAATAGAGCAACCTAAAGAGCAAGAGGTACAAGAAAAAATTCCTAAGGTTGATTCTACAACAAAGGTGACAACTACTGCCGAGGAGCAACCAAAGGAACAAATAGGACAAGATGTTCCTACAACACAAACCTAAGGTGCACCTCCTCAAATTGTCATCATTGATCAAGGCAGTAGAGGAGAGGAGAAAGAAATGGAGAAAACCCCTAAGGAGCAAGAGGCAATACAAACATTAGTAAACTTGCCTAGCTCAAGGACTCCTCAGAAGAAGTTGAGCACTGATGCAGTACCATTACAGATATTAGCACCAGGCTCGAGCACTACCAAGGTTGGAAGGGTACTTCACTATGGAGACCCTGCACTTGATGAAGAAATAGTCATACCAAGCTATGACTCGAGGACAATGAACCTGCAGTAGATAAATGAAGTGCAAGAGGCACTAGAAATAAGGAAAAGGCAAGAGCTACTCAAAAAAGAGTATAAGCAAAAGCAAGCACTGGTAGAAATAAAAGAAATATTTCTTGATGCATTTAGCTTGTAGACACTTGATGAAACCAAGCCTATATTGGAACAATTGGCAAATATTATAGAACAGGTGACTAATGAAGACTAGGAAACCAATATGAAACTCATGGAATGGTCTGAGAAGAAATTTCAAGGAAAAGTTAATGAGAAAATATCAAGTGAAATAGCACTTTCAGAAGTTGAATTGGAAAAGAAGATTGAAAAAGTAAAGCACTTGAGAATGTATTCTCATTGTACAAAAAGTTGTGTGATTTCTCATATTTCACATAGGAAACAAGCTAAAAGATACTAAGCTTGGAGCAAAATCTAAAGATCCAACTCAGAGTGAGAAGCATTTTGACCAAACGCTTCACACACAGAAAGAGTTAGCTATGTTGACAGAAAAAAAGGCTAATATCAAGGCCAAACTTATGCAAATTCAGTCTTCCATTACCCCACATCTGGAAGTACTCCATGAATAACAAGCCGATGCAGAGAATGTTCTAAAGAAAGATCCTAATCTTTCCACTTTGGAAGGACTTGTTCATCTTGTAGCAGAGATAGCTATCCAACATAAATCATTGGAAATTGCTTTGGAAAATTGGGATGCATCTCTCAAGATGATTATGGAGGTCAATAAAACATTTTTGGCAAAATATGGTCTTAATCCTTCAACCCCTTTGACATAAGTATCAAAAAAGGGGGAGATATAGTTAAAGGAGGAGAAATAATTAAGAGGAAGATATAATGTTTTAGGGGAGTTGTAAATAAGACTGGAAGGTAACACAAATACAGAGTACAGGGTACACAAATACAGAAACAAAGGCAAAGACTATCAGATACATTAGCATGAGACACATACAGCACAAGAATTTTTGTTACAGGAATAGAAATGGCATAACAACTCAGGGGGAGCCACAAAACTTTTAAGGTATATATATACATATATAGTTTTTAACAGAATTTTTGAGAAGTTTTGAAGTTTTGTATATATGTTGAACTGTATGCATATTTTACTCGAAGAGATTAGACTTTGATATACTGCTAAGTGTTTTTGACACTTATGTCAAAGGGGGAGATTGTTGAATCTAAGACTGGTTTTGACCATTTTGTGTCAACACACTTAAGATGTTTACTAAGTTCATGCCGAGCTAGTAACACATGCCAAGTAAAATATGTATAGATTCCAAGTAAATAGTGGATTTCGAGTAAATAGTAGATGCTGAGTAAATAGTTGATGCCGAGCAAGTTCAAGTGTTGAGCCAGACAGAACTACAACAAGTGTCGAGTAACAGAATGATCAAGTGTCGAGCATCAAAGGTAACAAGTGTCGAGTAACACAAATTGGACATTGTTGTTTGTAATTGCACAAACACCTATGTAAACCATTTTTGAGCTAACATAGAAGAATATCGAAGGATATTAATGATAAGATCGAATCTTTTGCGTTATCTA
Source organism: Cupressus sempervirens (assembly GCA_028749045.1). Classification (NCBI taxonomy): domain Eukaryota; kingdom Viridiplantae; phylum Streptophyta; class Pinopsida; order Cupressales; family Cupressaceae; genus Cupressus; species Cupressus sempervirens. Next base: position 816,591,038 of record CM053787.1, read on the forward strand.
TGCAATCAGCATGCAGCTAATAAGAAAAATGGAGAAGGCATGCAACCAATAAGAAAAGTGCATGAGATAAACGGGAAATGAAGGATGAATATGGACCATAGATTCATACCTAACCCTAATTCTTTGAAATCTTTAAAAGTAGGACAAAATCCCATTCTATGCATGGATGAATGAAGTGTATGGGTGAACTATAGTGAAATTCAAAGGGAAGTGTGAAAAGACTTAGAAGAACAGAGCAGCATTGTAGTATTCAGTTGATCAAGAACAAAGTATCAGAATATCATAGAGTGGCATATCAAATCAAGCAAGGATCAGATTAGCAAGAGCGAAACAAGGATTTGAAATTAGCAATTAGAGATTGCAAAGCTATCAGGTCAAAGACTTTCTAATACTCTCTAGTAATTGTATTAGATAATGGAAATCCTATGGACTTAGGTTGGCCTAGCAACCATTTGTAAATTCTTTAATAGGGTGGCATTCCAAGTGAATGTACAAAAGTCCTTTAACCAGGCCTATTTTTAGTAGGGTAGTGAAATCCTTTAACCAAGTCACTTTTAATAGATTGTGAAGTCTTTAACAAGATAGACTTTTTATAAGGCAGGCTATTGGAAGTGGTCAAAAATTGTAACGTTGAATAGTTACACATTGTTGCAGTGATATTTTCTAGGTGTCATCCCCACCCCAATTTTACCTTCTCATTTTACCAAATTTGTGTGTTGTCTATTTTCATGCATGTCTTTACTTTCAAGTTCATTAGATAGATTGGATGCATGTGAATTGTTTTAGTTAAAAGAATTTGAAAAGGTAAAAGTTAGTTATTTTTGATTCACACCCCCCCCCCATAAGTGAATCATCATGTTTGTTAATTCCAACATTTTGACCTTCTAAATATGATGCCAACATCTAATTTGCACCAACAAGCTCCAATCTTGACCTAAAAAAAAACTCTCCTACTAGCCTAAAGGCCAATTTTTTTTGCAAAATTTTAGAAATAAAATGCAAATTTGAAAAAAAATTGCAAATTCAAAAGGAGAAGAAAAAGAAAAATGCAAATCTGAAAATTAATTGCACAGATCTAAAAGATCATGCCAATTTCACAAATCGGGCCTTCGGGTTCTGGTTTGCAAAAAAAATTTGCTTCAAATTTGACTATGGCCTAGGGTAGGAAAATTTATAGTCAAAATTCACTGAATCGATGCTTCGAATGCAATGGTGAGGTCTACTTTGGCTCTAGATGCTCCCAATGACTATGATACTATGGATTTGAATCGAGGTCCTCCATGAGGTGAAGCAAAAGAAAAGGTCTCCAATAGCTATGTGAAGAGAAGCTCCCTCAGCTCTGATACCATGTAAGAATTTGCCTTAGGGCAAAATCACCCAAGATCAAGAAGCTCAAGCACTAGCACAAAATGGACCAATAAAGTATGATCAGAATAACAATATGAAATTGAATTGATGTACATACTGTGTGCTAAAATGTTGTCAAACTTCTATGAATCATTACATGTAAGAAAACTCAAGAATGAGCCCTCACAAATCGATCCATAGCTCTCTACTCATAGAGTGCAAGGGTTTGCAATGGAGGCCCTCAGTTTGACCTATTTTTGTGCCCATGCAAGTACACCATGAGATGAGAGATTCAAAGAGGAAAAGCAAGAATGCTAGTCTCCATGATCTTCAAATATGCATGAAAATAAGATCTAATCTATGAAAACAAAATCTAATCTGTAAATGCAAGATCTAAGCTAAAAGCCCATGATGGGTGCAAGAGAGAAAGAGACAAATTGGTCTTCAAAAATTGGTCTTCAAACCTGCAGCATAACGATAGCATAATCATCGGTGTGTAACATGAGGAGAGGGCTCTCCCTTATAAAGAAAATTATGGAGGTGAGAGGCTTCTCACAACCAATATGGGATAATAGAGCTTGATCCATGTGAGACAAAATTCCACCAATGAGAAAAGAGGAGTGGTTGAGGAGAAAGTGGAAAGATAAATCCCACTTAGATCACTTTTTTTAAGTGTAGAGAAATTAAATAAAAAGAATTTATTTTATTTCCTTTTTTCATCAAAAGAGATATTTAAGTGGGATTTTTATTTAATTAAAAGGAAGCAAGTTCTTTTTAATTAAATAGAAGATATTTAATTAAATTAAAAGAGAGGTTTTTCTCTTAATTAATTAAATGTGGATGAACTGTTTAATTAAAAGAGAGGTTTTCTTTTAATTAAATGGGGATTTTATTTTATTTAATTAAAAGAGAAGATTTTCTTTTAATTAAATAAGACTTGGAATAAGATGATCAATCTTAGAAATGAAATAAATCGAATTTGATCAAGGAAATTGATTTGAATTGATTTAATAAAATATTACAAACCATTGATTCAGAAAATTTGATAAATTGATAAATTGAATAATGGGGGCCCATAGTCTAGGCGACCATTTTTGGGTGCATACATTTGCCCCTCTTTGACTAATGTGTGATCGATTCGGGAACACATGTAGTCAAAGAAAGAAATTGAAGTGTGAGGTCAATTTGGGATCACAAAACAACCCAGATGTGTGGTCGACTCGGGAACACATCAAGACAAAGAATACAAATAAATTTTAACTTGAAAAAGTCGAGGATAAAATTGATAAAACTGAATCAAGGATTGAAATTGATAATTACTGCCCCCTCGTGATCGAAATCGAAATGAGATAGAGGAGAAACAACAAATTGATAAATTTGATCAAATCGAACAAAAGATAAGGTTCTTGATGTAAGATGAAAGATATAAGAATCATAGAACCAAGGTAGATCATCAAGCATGAAATATTATGCCCCAAAGGTGATTTAGAAGAAAAGAAGTGGGGAAAAAGAAAATGGAAGATAGAAGTTTGAAAGATATGGAAAGAAAAAGAAATAAGAAAAGAAAATGCTCCAAAAATCAATCAACTGTTTAAGATAGAAATTTCGATTGAGATCACGAAAGAAAATAAGGAAATGAAGATCAAAATGTGACCACAATTGATTAAATGTCCACAATAAAGATGAAAGGAGAACCCTCTCAAACTCATAATGCAGCCTAAAAATGCAAACTAACATGAAGTCTAATAATGCAAGCTACATGAAATGCAATGGTGTACTTGCAAAAGAGCAACTGTAACATAGGATTTTGTGTTCATCATTCATTAGAGAATGTAAAAGAACTTATTTTCATCATTGGGCCATTATTAACGGACATCGAAAAATCACACAATCGTCACTAGTCACAAGCGCAACTATGAAGATATGAATGTAATTAATATCGGATTGGAATGTGGAAAGATTCTAACATAAGCATCAAAGACATAAAGATCAAGATGACTTCGATATTAGCTTACCCAATTTAATGTAGCAAAACCATGCTCGCATCAAGGCATAGATGCCAAGATGACCATAAGAATGGTTGTGCAAAAACAATCAAGGATGATACCTCAAATCTCCTAAGTGTTTCAAGGGGACAACAAGAGACACTCTAGAGTTTCAAGACGACACGCACAAGCAAACAACAAATAAAAACATGTCCCATGCCCCAAGTCTTCTAGCAATGCATCATGGAGAGACTTATCAGACAAAGACACTCAACAAAAATCAATAACAGTTAGTACACAGAGAAAAAAAAATCATGACATAAGTCAAGCATTAAGTGTTGCGTTTAAAAATTTAAGTGTGTTAACTGATACTGAGTTCTGAGGACAAGGATCAAATGCTTGCAGGAAGGTAAGATCACATGATGATACTGGGTAAGACCAAACCAATAAGTGTTGAAAAACACTCGATGTCAATGGGTGTTGAAAAACACCATTTGCGAGGTGTCCTAAAGACTCACACATCTAAGAAACCAAAGCTAACATAGTTATGCCCCCTAGACAAAGACCAATTCCAAACCAAGGTAACAAGGACAAGGCATGGTGGAGAAAGGCTAAGTGTCGACGACATGTGCCAAGAAATAGGGGTGCAAAGGCCTCAAGTAGTGCCCGTTTCCAAGTTTTCACCACTTGGATTTTTTTTTTTTTTTTTTTTTTTTTTTTTTGTTGCTACCAAGGCGCCTGTTTCCAGGTTTTCACCAAGGCACTTTTTCTATTTTTTTTGAATTTTTTTTTTTTTTTTTTTTTTTTTTTGTATTTTTGGAATATATAATTTTTTTGAAGATACATCAAAGTGCCTTTTGCTAGGTTGTCACTAAGATGATCATTTTTTCAGGACATTTTTCAATTTTTAGAATTTTTACAATATATCATTTTTTTGGATTTTTTAAAATATATCAATTTTTTTGAATTTTTTTCAGGATCAATAAATATGTACAAAGATGCCCCTAGACAGAATGGGCATTATGGATAGAACTTCTTCAAGTGCAAGACATTGATAGGATCAGGAAGCTGCTCTCCCTCTGCTGTAGATAGTAAATAGGCACCTGAACCAAAAGCTGCTGTAATAATGTAAGGTCCAAGCCAATTAGGTTCAAACTTACCCTTTTGATCTCTATTCTGTTGATTCTTATGATTCACACGTAGGACAAGATCTCCCACTTGAAACTCTCTAGGGTGAACCTTTTTGTTGAATGCTTTTGACATGCGCTTTTGATAGACTCTCATATGGTCAAATGATGCTTGGCATTTCTCATCTAAAAGTTCTAACTCTTGAAGTCTCATGGCACGGTAGTCTTCATCTGTAACTAGGCTTTTGAGAGAAACTCTAAGTGAAGGAATTTCAACCTCTAAAGGTAACACTGCTTCAGCACCATATGTAAGAGCAAAAGAAGTAGCCCCAGTAGGAGTGCGAATACTCGTTCTATAGGCCCACAAAGCTGGATTTATTTGTAAATGCCAATCTCTACCATTCTTATGAACTGTTCTGTGCAAGATTTTAAGAATGGTTTTGTTTGATGCTTCTGCTTGACCATTCCCTTGTGGGAAATAAATAGAGGACCAATGTTGTTTTATCTTAAACTTCTTACAGAGTTGCTTAAGGTCCTTATTTTTAAACTGACCTCCATTGTCAGTGATAATCTCAGAAGGCACTCCATATCTACAAATAATATGATTCAAAATAAATAGAGAAATTGTCTTTCCCGAGGCAACAGAAAGTGGGACAGCTTCTACCCATTTAGTGAAATAATCAGTGGCAGTAATAATAAACTTGTGTCCAGATGACGAGTTGGGATGAATTTGCCCAACAAGATCAAAGGCCCACCGTTGAAATGGCCAATGAGATATAGAAGGAATGAGCTCCCTACTTGGAGTATGTATTAGGTTACCATGTTTTTGACATTTTTCACATGACTTTGCAAAAGCTACTGCATCAATCTGCATTGTGGGCCAATAGTATCCCGCCCTAAGCAATCTTCGAGCCATGGCAAGACCATTAGAATGTCCCCCACAGATACCCTCATGGATGTCAACTAACGCTTGATCAGATTCATCCTTTTCTAAGCATCTAAGAAGTGTTCCATCTAGACCCTTCCTATACAAATCACCAGAGATAAGGGAGTGATGAGAGGCATTTCGAATAAGGTTTCTGCGTTCAGATCGGTTAAAGGTTTCAGGTATAATCCCATCATGAATGTACGAGTAAATGGCACCATAACGAGATGATTCATGACCAACAAGGGTACAAATAACATGACTTTCTTGAGAATCATAGATAGGGTGATGTAGCTCTTCCACCAAGAATTAAAATCTTGATTCATGTTGCTCTAATTGAAGAAGTGAAGCAAGTGTAGCCATAGCATCAGCTGCCTTATTTTCTATTCGAGGAATTTGCTGAAACGAGACAAATGTGAAGTAGAGTCTTAATGAATCAACCATTTTCTTGTAAGGGACCAATTTATCATTTTTTGTTAGACAATCATCATTGACTTGGTTGATTATCAGCTATGAATCTCCATAGATGTGTAACTCTGTAATTCTCCATTCTATGGCCATCTTAAGTCCATTTGTTAAAGCTTCATATTCAGCAATATTGTTTGTACATGGGAATAATAACTTGTAAGATTTAGGAATTGTGTACCCATGAGGAGAAACAAACAACACACCAGCTCCTGAACCATTTTGCATAAAAGACCCATCAAAGAACATCTTCCATGTTCTTTCAGTCAGATACATGAGGTGCTCATCTGGGAAATCAACTTGAATAGGTGCATCATCTTGTAGTGGAAAATTAGCCAATTGATCTGCTATCACTTGTCCTTTGATTGCTTTACGCTCAATGTACTCTATGTCAAACTCTGAAAGAATCATCATCCATTTAGCAAGTCTACCTGTGAGGGCAGCCTTACATAGTAAGTACTTGAGTGGATCTATTTTTGCTGTGAGGTGTATAGTGTGCACAAGCATATAATGTCGCAACTTTTGGGAAGCAAACACAACTGCAAGGCAAGCTTTCTCAATACTAGTGTAATTAACCTCATATGAAACAAGAGTACGACTAATATAGTATATTGCTCTTTCTTTCCCATGTTCATCAAGTTGAGCTAATAATGCCCCCAAGGCAGATTCTGTTGCTGAAACATATAGGATAAGTGGTTTTCCTGGGATAGGAGGCATTAAAATAGGAGGATTTGCCAAGTATTTCTTGATCTGGTCCATGCTCTGTTGACATTCATCATTCCATACACATTTGACTCCTTTATGTAAGTTCTTGTTGAAAGGTTGAGCTCTGTCTGCCAATTGTGAAATGAACCTCCGTATAGATTGAAGACGTCCTTGAAGACTCCTCATTTGACTAATATTTTTAGGAGGTGGCATATCCACAATTGCTTGAACCTTTTCTGGATCCACCTCTATCCCTTTTGCTGAAATAATGAATCCTAGTAATTTGCCAGAGGTAACTCCAAATGCACACTTTTTAGGATTTAACCTTAGTTGAAATTGTTCCATACGATCTAGAATGACTTCTAAATCATCTAAGTGTGTGTTTCTTTTCTTAGACTTGACCAAGGTGTCATCCACATAATCTTCCATGTTTTTATGCATCATATCATGAAAAATAGTTGTCATAGCTCGTTGATAGGTAGCTCCTGCATTTTTTAATCCAAAAGGCATAACATTCCAACAATAGGTACCCCATGCACATGTAAATGCAGTCTTTTCTTGGTCTTCAGGAGCTATCTTAATCTGATTATATCCAAAAAAACCATCCATTAAGGAATAAATCTCATAACCCGCGGTCATATCCACTATCATGTCTATATTAGGAAGTGGAAAATCATCCTTTGGGCATGCTTTATTAACATCTCTAAAATCTGTGCAAACTCGAATGGTTTTGTCATGTTTTGAAACTAGTACAATGTTTGATATCCATTCAGCATAGGCAATAGCTCTTATGAATTTTGCAGCAAGAAGTTTCTCTAATTCTGCCTTGACTAAGAGAGCTATGTGAGGATGCATTTTTCTCAGTTTTTGCTTAACTGGTTTAACACCTAGAGCTATGGATAAGTGATGCATAATAAGATTAGTGTCCAACCCTGGCATATCTGAATAAGTCCATGCAAAATTAATCTTCTTTTCTTGTAAGAATTTAGTATAAGCTTCTTTTTCTTGTGATGAAAAAGACTGAGCCAAATGTACCATTTGTGGAGCTTCATCCGTACCCAAATTGACTGCTTGTGTTGGTTCAATAAGTACTGAAGATCTATCTTGAAAATAACTAGGAAGAGAATCAAGTACCTCATCTCTAGGTGCCTCAGAGAGGTTTTCACCCTTGGATACGTCCTTTCTTTTTACTTTTTTTGGTTCTGACACTGCCACATAGTGGTTTTCACCATTAGAACTCTTTTTCTTTTTCTTTTCTTTTATCTTTATTTTGCGACTAAGGTACTTGATATCTGGCTCTGTCATACTAGCAGCTGGTTCACTGGTGGAAGAGACTACAGGTTCAATGGCATTCAAATAACAGGCTATTTCATAGTCATTTTGAAATGTTAAGATCTCAGGTTCTTGGTTGCATTGGGACCAATCAATTAGATCAGGATGAACAAGGGATAAATCAATGACAGGTTCAAGATTGTGAATATGGATGATATCTCTAGTGTTTGAAGATTCAAGGTCTGTCAAGTAACTTCCTAAACTACCCAAATCAAGATTCATCCTCACAAGCGAAGAATCGTCCACTAAGGCAACATGCGAGTTCAAATCCTCTAATCCTACATATGATTCATTGACTAACTCAGTTTGAGAACTATATGTATGAACAACATCAACATCCATATCAACTGTGGAAGATTCTGAGAAAGAATCCCATTCATACTCATTAGAATCTGTTTCAAAGTCTCGACTACGATGCTTATACCATGAATGCTTCGGATGTCTAGATGTGGAAGCTTCAATATCATCAAGAGTCACACTTTCTTGTTCTAAATTGGCAACTATCTCATGAGATACCAGATTATTTGAATCTCCCCAAAGGAGATTAGTAGAAGGGACCCAATCTTCACACATATCTTGTTGGTTTTCTGAATTAGGTATGTATTCTTGTTCTTCTTCACTATCTGACTTATCAAGGATAGAAGCAACATTATTACTTTGATCCACATACCCTAGGCCAACTGACTTCTTAGACTTGCATCCAAAAAGTTGATGATCAAGAGGTTCAGCTCTAGCATCCAATCTATTACTAAGAGGACCATGTCCAGGATAACCCATTTTCTTGACAAAAGAATACCCTCTTCCATAAGCATTAGGTGAAGGAGTGAAATCTTCATTGTGCAAATACTTCTTTTCTCTATAAATCCAATCTCTAATAGCCACATCTTCTTTCTCATCTTGAATAGGCACTGATGACTATACAAATGTGTCAAACAATGTCATAGCTGAAGAAGAAGGTTTCATCTTTTGTGAAGGTTTACCATAAGACCTAGGTGAAACTGGTAATGCAGCGAGGGAGTTGAGTTGATATCCCCCCATGCCAAAGTCTATGGACTTAAACTTGTTCTTGCAATTAGTTAAAACTGCATTAAAATCATCTGCTTGTCTATTAAGGGGAACATGAGTACTTTCTGAAATCGAGTTGATAGACAAAGTATTATCCCCAAGAATGCATATCTCTGTTCCATTGTAAGGAAACTTGACACACTGATGATAAGTAGATGGTACTGCTTGCATATCATGAATCCATGGTCTCCCAAGCAAAATGTTGTATGCAAGGGGTCCAGCATCAACTATTTGGAACAAAACATCTTTTTCCACGGGGCCAATCCTAACAGGAAGGACAGCCAACCCCTTTGAACTTCTCTCTGCCTCATCATAAGCTTTGATAGTAATCCTTCTTTTGCTATCAATAACATGTTCAGAATAACCCAATGTCTTTAAAAGACTCAAAGAACAAATATTAAGCCCGGCACCCCCATCTATCAACACACGCCTAACACGGGTCCGATGTATCATAACCTCAATATGAAGAGCAAGATTGTGCGGATGACCCAAAGATTTATCATCTTCCTCCGAAAAGGAAAGATGATGAGGGCTTGCAATATGATTAACCATGTTTTGGAATTGATCAACGTCTAAATTATTGGGGACATTCGCCATGCGCAAAGCATCCTCAAGAACCTGTTTATGTCTTGGAGACAACTCTAAAAGCTCAAAAATTGAAATCTGAGCAGGGGTTCTTTGCAATTGATCAACAAGATTATAATTTGACTCGGGATTAACCATTGGTTTTGAAGGAACATTCTTGGATTGCACTTGTTTTGGTTTACTTGGTTGGTTTGAACTAGGTCCTTTGATAACAAGGGGACCTTGACTTCGTGTAACAGCATTGAGACTTTGAGAAGACACTTGCTTAGGTTTACTTGACTGGTTTGAATTGGGTCCTCTAATGACAAGGGGACCTTGAGATGACTCTCTAGAGTGAGTACCCCTTAACACCAACATAGGTTTTTCACCAAAGGTAGGAGAATTCAAATTTAAATTATAACCATTGGGATCTTTATCTTCCATCATGTTGACACTTTCTTCTACAACCTCAAGCATATTGATAACATTTTCTGCATTTGAATAAGTGTAATTGATTGCAGCCCTGCCATTCTTAGGTTGGGAAGCTTCCCCTTTCTCATATTTGGGAAAAGGCTCTTTGAATGCTGTGTGATCAGCATTGGTATTTAGTCCATCTATTTTAAGTTTTCCATTCTCAATAAGATCTTGAACAATATGCTTGAATCTCCCACATTTTTCAATATTGTGTCCAATGCCATTGTGAAGCTTGCAATAAGCCTTCTCATCCCACCACCATGGCTTAACTTCAGGTATATAGAACTTTGCAGCATCATAAGGGTGCACAAGATCACGTGCAAGGAGCTTTGTAAATATCTCTTCATATGTCTCACCCAATTGGGTGAAGTTACGTTTCTCTCCTTTAGGCCTTTCTTGATATCTTGGCTTGTTACTATGTTGATTAGCACTGGCCAAATGGAGAACAGCTTGGTCTTTAGGATTTGAGGAATCTACAACTCCATCATTGACCACTTGTTTGTTCTTATTCCAATTGATGTTCTTTCCTTTATCTTTGTTGTTGTTGTTATTATGACCATTATTGTTGTTGTTTCCATTTTTGGTCAAAATACCTTGCTCTCTCAAAACATCCTCAATTCTAAATGCAGCTTCAATCATGGTATCAAAGGACTCAAAAACCATCTTCTTAACTTCATACTTCATCTCAGGAACCATATTACTAATGAGGATTTCAATCTTTTCTTTCTCAGGAATAGTCCTAGAATAACGAGAGCACTGTCGTCTCCATCTTTGCAAGAAAGTAACAAAGGGTTCTCCTTGATTTTGCTTTGTGTGGCATAAGTCCAATAGTGAGACAGATCGTGAAAGATTGTATGAAAAGTGTTGAACAAATCTTTGAATTAACTCAGGGAATGTCTTAACAGGAGGAGTTATATTGGTAAACCATTCCATGGCTTGAGCTTTAAGACTCCTTGGAAATAATCTCATAAGATATGAGTCTTCATGATGAAACTCAAAACTCATAGTATAGAACTGACGCACGTGATCATTTGGATCCCCATTTCCATCATATTTGTCATATTGGGGAATCTCAACTTTTCTAGGAAAATCTTTCATGTCAACTCTCTTATCAAAAGGATTAGGGCAAATTGAATCTAGTGAAAAAGAACTCTTGGGTGCTGATATTTGCTTCATTTGTTTCTTCAATTCATAAATTTCTTCTTTTATGGAAGGATCATGCTTTTGAATCTTCTTATCCATATCAAAGTTGTAAGGAACCTTAGCACCTTTATTGATTAAATGTTGAAAGCATGCATCTCTATTTTGGTCCATATAAGCTTCCATACGTTGTTGAAAATGTGGATCTTGTGGTATAGCCATGAAATCATAAGAATTATATTCAAAGTTGGAGCTAACACCTCCATATTGTGAACCATGATGAGCTTTTTGTGAAGGTTTTCTTGAAACTCTAGGAGGTGTTGGTCTCCTATAATAATCATGTCTTGAAATTTTCCTTCCTCTAGGAGTAGGAGATTGTGAAGATGTTCTCCCACTTTGTGGAGTCTTAGGAGGGGTAGATGGGGGAGAGTTGTTTCCACCACCAATGTGCACATTGTTGAATTGATTGTCAAGTTGTGAAGTCTTAAAAAAATCTTGTTCCTCTTGACGGGATTTCCTTTCCATCTCAATAATAACTTGCCTTTCTTCCTCTAGGCGTTGAAATTGTTCTTCCTTCTTAGCTTGTTCTTCTAGAAGAGCTTTTCTTTCACGATCAATTGCTTTGAGTCTTCCACTTGCATAACCTAGAGGTGTCATGAGTGGTGTACATGGTCTTGATTGTCCAAACCGATTACCAGTAAATGTTGCATTCACATGAGCACTAGAAGGCTCACCAATTTGATCATCATGTTGGGCTTCCTCTTCTTGATAAGCATAATGTCTTCCTTTCTCATCCCTTTGATGTGCATCCAAATACCTATCCTCAATAAGAGGTAAAGTTGGTCTACTTCCACGAGTGGGATCACCACTCAAAAGGTCAACATTATACTCACTACTCTGATTCTTCTTGTATGGCGCTCTTGTAAAACTCATATCCATAGCTGAATGAGGTGATGCTAAGGGTGTACTCAACTCAATAAGATCACCACTAAGGTCACACAAAACTTCAGGAATACTCTCAAGTGATTGAATAGACATAGGTTCCTTTCCCTTACGTCTTCTACGAGTTTGAACTAAAGGTAATTGTTTAAAGACAACTTGAGGTTGCTTTCCTTGATCTACTTGATATCTCGTTGTAACCGGCATGAAAGAAAAAGTACTAATTGATAGGATAACCTTAAGAAATGTTGGTACCAAACAAGGATAGTAAAAGCACTCACTTGTCCAAAATAAATGTGATAAGATTGAATTTTGCAATAGGCATAAATCAACACTGCCACAGAGGTGCTCACAACTTTGGGTGAATACCCTAGCACATATGGACCAGGAGGATGATTTACCCAAATTATAAATAATTAAAATTGATTTTTTTTTTTTTTTTTTTTTTTTTTGAAAGTGTGGACAAGAAATTACTAAAACTCTCCAAGTGTAATATCAAAGGATCCAAGTGTATATCTTTCTCAATAAGGACAATTTCTATCTTACCAACTCCAAACAAGGTCTCTTGTGAAATCAATGAATACTAATTCAAGAGGTCAAAGCATAATAACCCATGGTGCAAAAAGGCTTTTAACAATGAGAAAAGTAGCCTAATCCAAATAGAACCAACCTAGGAAGGCTAGGAATAATGGGATAACAAAGTTATTCGATCGTAAAGTCTCAACTCAAGAACTCAGATTTTGTTCATTTTAAAAATCCAACTAGATGTATCAATAGATTCTTTATCATAAACCAAGCACGCAAGATAGAAAATAGGAATTTCAAGCAAACAGTCTTCAAACAATGAACAAGGGGCAAAGCAACCTTGCACATGAGCAATCAAGTGACTTAGTTTATGCTAATCCCTAGGAGAGCTAATTGTGTATGTTCTCAAAAAGTTTCACAATCATTGCATAGATCCCTAGAAAATAAAAGTTGGCCTCTCTAAGGTTTTTAGTAATGGTTTGACTCTGCAACTTTTATGATTCACAGGGGTGACCTCCAATCTTAGCGCACCGAGGTTTTGACACAGTCTGAGAACTTAATCTTCAAGAGCTGCTAGGGAGATCTGACAACCCACAATGAACCATACCCCATGGAGATTTCTTCCACGAGGACATTTATATAGCGATTGTTGCAACCACGGCAGAAGTGGCTATTGCCGCTTGAGGTTCCGTCTGCAGTTTGCCCTATATAGGGATTGTCTGCTATGGTTAACCCTCTCTAAAGATGACCGACTCACAATAGTGGACCACAAGGGGACTTAGCTTTTAGATCCAAGGTTTTGACACCTTTTCACTTTTAGCCCAATCAAAGCAACCAGATTAATCCGACACGCTAACTAAGATTATCTCAAGATCTATGAAATCAACCCCTAGTGATCTATCAACCTCTCCGGAGAAAGGATGCCTCAATCACCAAGTTGAAGATCCATCTATCTAAGAGATTCTCAAAGTATCCTCCCCACCTACAAGGAATCCGTCTTTGAGAGGAGTTTCACTAGGAACTCACTCCCTCAAGATCCACGAATAGTATTCATGGGGCCTAATTACTATGTGTGTACAGATGTTCATTCCCCAAAAGCAAATCTATCCAAGAATAATCAAAAAGCACAAGGTGGTACACTTAACACTTTAACTAATGTAAGGTGAGTCCAAAGATGTGGAACACTTAACCCCTCACACAAGCCAAAACGAGTCCACAACTTAAAGATTAGTGAGTTCTAGAAAGCACAAGAGGGTTGCCAAGTGGAGCACTTAACGCTTCTATCCTGTAGACCCATCCCCTTTAATGTGGCGCTGATCTTGCAACCACAGGGTGGAATGAGGGGTCGGCGGATTCAGCGAGTCCAATAACCCAATATAGCTATCTAAATCTATCACTAATAATCAAGCTTGCTAAATAAAAATCAATGGAGATTACAACCTAGTATCAATTATGCATGTGTTTGAAAAATAAAAGCATAAGCAAAACACACAAGCTAGACACATGAGAGGTTCATTTTAAAGTTCCAAATCAAAGTGTTATCAGCCAAAGAAGAATACCTGAAGTCCTCGCAACGCGCTTAGTAGATCTTACCTATTTTTAACAACTTTAGCACTTTTTTCCAATGAAATCATAACTTGCTGCTATGCTATTCCAAAAAAATCAGAAAACATAGAAAAACCCAAACAGTGAGCAGTTAACAGAAAAAAATCAGAAAAACACGAAAATCCCTGCAAAAAAAAAAAAATACGAATAACCTAGTCAACATGATTAGACCTTTTTTTTTTTGCTATGATTTTGAACCCAAAAATAGAAATGAAAAGAAGAGACCCCTGGTAAAAACTAAAGAGCTTTCCAAAAATGTAAGAAATTCAAAAAAAAATTTTCATTTGTGCCCTAGGGACCCAATTTTTCAAAATAGGCCAGATTCATCAAATCGAGTTTTTGATCTTTAATACGGCCTCAAAATTAAAAACACAAAGAAAGAACCCCCATTAGAATTCAAAAAGCTTTCTGAAAATGTAAATTTTTTCAAAAAATACGCTGATTTGCGATCAGAAACGACTTTTTATGAAAAATAGAGAAAAATTCATAACTCGCGTAAATCATGTCAAAATGATCTAAAAATCGAACTGGGACATGTTGGACACATAAGTAACTCACAAAAAAAATTGCAGAACTAAACTCTAAGTGGTTTAAAAGATATGATTGAATCTTTAAACCAACTAGATTTTTTGCCTGCAAACCAATCTATATATGGGTTGGCCTTAAAACCAAAGTGAAAAATTTACAAGAGCACTTGATTAGATCCAATATGCTGCTGTAAAAAACCAGAGATGAAAAATAAAATTAAATGGAGCTAGAAACTTGATTCAAGCCCCACGGTGGGCGCCAAAAATGTGTGCTAAAATGTTGTCACACTTCTATGAATCATTACATGTAAGAAAACTCAAGAATGAGCCCTCACAAATCGATCCATAGCTCTCTACTCATAGAGTGCAAGGGTTTGCAATGGAGGCCCTCAGTTTGACCTATTTTTGTGCCCATGCAAGTACACCATGAGATGAGAGATTCAAAGAGGAAAAGCAAGAATGCTAGTCTCCATGATCTTCAAATATGCATGAAAATAAGATCTAATCTATGAAAGCAAAATCTAATCTGTAAATGCAAGATCTAAGCTAAAAGCCCATGATGGGTGCAAGAGAGAAAGAGACAAGAAAATAGAAGTTCTCCACAAAAAGCTTTTGTATTCAAACTCCTTCAAAAATTGGTCTTCAAACCTGCAGCATAACGATAGCATAATCATCGGTGTGTAACATGAGGAGAGGGCTCTCCCTTATAAAGAAAATTATGGAGGTGAGAGGCTTCTCACAACCAATATGGGATAATAGAGCTTGATCCATGTGAGACAAAATTCCACCAATGAGAAAAGAGGAGTGGTTGAGGAGAAAGTGGAAAGATAAATCCCACTTAGATCACTTTTTTTAAGTGTAGAGAAATTAAATAAAAAGAATTTATTTTATTTCCTTTTTTCATCAAAAGAGATATTTAAGTGGGATTTTTATTTAATTAAAAGGAAGCAAGTTCTTTTTAATTAAATAGAAGATATTTAATTAAATTAAAAGAGAGGTTTTTCTCTTAATTAATTAAATGTGGATGAACTGTTTAATTAAAAGAGAGGTTTTCTTTTAATTAAATGGGGATTTTATTTTATTTAATTAAAAGAGAAGATTTTCTTTTAATTAAATAAGACTTGGAATAAGATGATCAATCTTAGAAATGAAATAAATCGAATTTGATCAAGGAAATTGATTTGAATTGATTTAATAAAATATTACAAACCATTGATTCAGAAAATTTGATAAATTGATAAATTGAATAATGGGGGCCCATAGTCTAGGCGACCATTTTTGGGTGCATACACATACACACTAGAAGTGCCTATATATAAAGGCCTCTACACTGACTAGGAGTCAAAAAAATGATAAGACTCACAACTAAGCACATGTCCACCAAGAGTGGATTATCCTCCATTGAGCACAGAAGTTAGTGCAATGATGAGAGGATAAGCTTAACATAGGTGTGTCATGTAAAAAGATGTTGTAGACACTATGTGTTTAATTAAAGTGCAAACAATTGTGTTGTCTACATGATAACTCAGTTGATTATGTAAACTCCCGTGTTGTAGACACCATGTGCTAAAATGAGTTGCTAACTCCTATGTTGTCAATAAGATAACTCATATGAGTACACATACTCCTAGGTGTCTAATCTAATAAATAATAAAATAATGTATTAACCTAAGTAAACTTAAGTAAAGTGTAATAATAATTTATTATTTACACTAACAAGGTTCCATTGATCCATTGAAGGGTGTTACAAATTCATTTCATGCATACAACCAAGAAAGGCTTCAAAACCCTTAGAAATCTGCCATTTTGGGATTTGTGTTATACAGACAAAGTTGGGAAGTAAAACCTATAAAATCATGTGCAATATCAAAATGGGTATCCTAAATGGTGAATAGGTTGGTAGGTTGTTAAGAAAGTTTGCAAATTAAAGCCCAAAAACCTTTTTTAGAGGGCTAATTGCAAAGGGCTACTAAGAAGTAACCAACCAGTTTAGAAATGGGTAGAGAAAAGGAGTTTGGGGTTATTTTGATTTTTCATTCTAATCAAAACCAAGTTTTTTAGACCTTATTGAACTTCCTCTAAGACCTTGAAAATAAAGGAGCAAGTTCAAGCAATTTAGGACAGACAAGCCATGTTGGGAAAAGAAGGCAATTTTTGCGTGTTGTAAAGGGCCTCATTATAAATTTGAGAAAAGTGTGTTAGGTGGAGTTTGGTGATGACCAAAGGAGTAAATTAGACACATCTACATCAGTATGGAAGAAATTAGAATTGTTAGCGACTATGGTGAAGTTCTCCATCCACTCAATGATGGGACCATACATTGGTGTTTAGTTTTGATGGGTTTAGTTTTAGCTTCACTTGATTTCAAGAATTCTTTCATTTTCTCTACTTAACAATGCCAACTACATGAAGTGGAAGCTTATTTGGCCTCCCCCCACCCCCGCCCGACCAATAATCACTCTAAGTTCCCCATTAACAACTAAGTAAATATTGCATTCATTCATTTAAGAACTATATCATTAAATCATTATAATCGCATAACATTCATTAACATGACATACAATTAATTAATATGTACAAAAATTCATCAATAATTTGTGAACACATCAATCATTATATTCACATAACATTTATTAACACGACATATATTTCCTTAAGACGTATAAATATTCATCAATAATTCATGAACACGTCAATCATTATAATCACATAAAAATATTCAATAACATGACATGAAATTCATTAATAAGTGATATTTATACATCACCAAACAAGGTTTTAACATCCATTTCTTCTTTTGTTTTTAATTTTATCGAAGATAAAGGCTAATAGGCACATCGTGACTATCTTTGGCATTCTCATGTGGCTCTTATGGTTATGATCTTATGACATGAGGCTTCCTCTTCTTTTTTCGAGGACAAGGCTGATGCACCCCTGCAATAAGAAATAAATGTATTTAATTCTAAACATTTTATAAAATGTTATAAGTATTTCATTAATCTAAAGAAAATAACAGGGATTTTTCTTTACCTAATAGTGCCACATTATCTGCTATCACATTTTGTTCAACTCCAACCTCAACATGCTTAACACTAACATCACGCTTGACTACATCCCATGACATTCTTCACACTAATAAATCATCACATTAAGATTACACAAATTGTAATTTAAGATGTTAAATATAATTAATAATTGCATAATTAAATTTCAATAGAAATTGAATACGTACCTCTATCATTTTGATACACATCAAGGCCTTCATTATGTGTAGGATATATGCCTTTATCATCATGAGTAGGATCTGTGTCGGGAGTAGAAGGTTGTAGTAAAATTTCACGTGCATTGTTATCATTGTTCAAAATTAACATCAAGTAGATTATTTCTCATGAAGTTCTCAATTTCTATTATTATTCATTAGGCCTATTTACCTGTGTGTGAACCAATACACCGGAAGCTTCTACATCTCTTTGGCCACTAGAATCTATGTGGCGGCAAGCAACCACTACTTTATAGCCTTGCTTAAAACCAATTTGTTTGTCCTCTTCTATGGGTGTTAGATTAAACTCAATCCCTTGCATTTTTTGCATAATATCATCAATATTGAATGTATTGCTTATTTGTAATTTTATATTAAAAATTTGATATGAAATTTCATTTACTACTACTTACAAGTCGTGAGTGAATTTTTATATATCCACCAAAACCAAGATGGTGTTGACCAACCTCATCTTTCCTATCTTGTATAGCCTTTGATGTATACCATAACCTATATATGTAAACTTTGAAATATGTTTAAAATATGTTATATTATGTAAATATAAAGATCACTAATTTGTGCATAAATACATTAATACTACCACATACCTATTTATGTTGGGTGGTGGGTTAATTCCTTTATCTCTTAGTCTTATCTCTTTTGCATCTTCAATGATTTCTTTCCACTCCAGCTCTGGAACCATAGGAGTATGCTCGTACTTTGGGTTGAGCTTTAGAAGCCTTCTATATTGGTCTCTCACGATCTTTAGATATTTGGAAGCTTTTTTAAGAATTTGGACTCTGTTCAAAATATTTTGACCAAAGAGATCCTCTAGAGATTTTATGAGTTGATCTTTTAATTCAAGTGTAATGTCCCCAGTATTAGGGTTAGATTGGGATACATAAAAACCATAAAATATTGATATGATCATAATAAATCTAGTTAAATAGCTTATACCCTTAAGAACTAGTTAACATTTACAACAAATGTTCTCCACCGAAGTAGCCCAGATCATGTACAACATTCCTCTAGAATGCCCTCCACCAAGAAAACTTGGATCAAACTATGACATCCTTACAAAATACCTACCACCAAGAAAATTTGGATCATTCTCCACCAAGTGCACTTGGATCATATTATGACATTCATAATGAATGCCCTCCATCAATTTAAATTGGATCATTTTATGACATTGACAATAAATGCCCTCCACCAATTTAAATTAGATCATGATATACTATCCATTCAAACATTTATTCCATTATTCATACACAAGTAATTTATTTTACTAAGCAAAAGCAATATTCAAAAAATAATCTATTTTCAATAAGAATGATAATTCTAAATAACAATATAAGGTCAAATAAACATATAATTCAAAATATATTTATTTATTTATTTTATTTTTTATTTTTTAAATTTTATTTTATTTTTTATTTTTTAAATTTTTTTTTAATTTTATTTTTTAAATCTAGGCTTTCAATATATTATTTCATTATTCTCAATCTTGAATATCTTCTATAAAATTTTGTAAAGTGTTTGTCCCTATATATAATGTCAAGGATATTTATGTAATAAAGGTCTTTACTAAAAGGTATATTTTTCTAGCTCTCAAAATAACTTACCTTAATGACACATACCTTAACTGATTTAATCCCTATAATTTCAATATTTTTATCTACTCCCTTCTCACGGTGGTTATGTGGGCACCTTTATGTAAACTTTACTTCTCCATAGATGATGGTATTAATGAGACTCAATGTTTTCTATCCTTGCTACATTCACGGATCCACCTTCTCTCCTTCATTTGCCTTCAATATTTCCCCTTTTTATATGTGCATCTTATAGTCGTGGGTCGTGACTACTCAACTAGTGCCTCGTTAATTATTTATTTGCTAAGCATTCTATTATTTATAAAATATAATTATTATATTATTTAATATTATAATGAATATGAATGTTTATCAAAGGTAATATATTATTATTATCATTTATAAATATTTAGGCTACAGATATGATTAGTAGGAATTATAATATTGTTTATTTGAATATTAGTAATACATGTAGTTTACATTAGACTTATCCATGTATTGAAATGAGATTATTATAATTGAAATATTTCTAAGGATAAGGCATTATATATGTTTTTAATAAAAAAATGTTTATACATTAATTTGAGCTTATGACAATCCACCCTTCTCGAATTTTCTTGTCCTCAAGAAATATAAATTCTTCTAATGAGGGTCTTTTAAGGTGAACTCTTAATTTGAAAGGGGTTGTCTCCATCTTCTTGAGTGATAAATGCTAATGTCGCACATTTTTGCTCATCAGATCTTGTCTTTTTGTTTGGGTTTTCTTCATCAAGTGTTACTCTATTTAGTTGTCCTCTTTTTCATTGATGATTATGCTCCCAAGGTTCTTTACATTTGAAACATAATACTTTCTTTAAGAGATCGTCTCTCTTTAGACACCGATGACCCATGTCCCATAGTTCATGGCACAACCAACATTTCTTTTCCCGATTGTCCTTTCTTGCCTCATTTTTTAGAGATGTTTTTGGATTCTTTGGCCAATTAGATTCTATCTTCTTTTCCTTTTGAATGGCTTCTTCTAAGCTTTGGGGTTCAAGGGGTTTTACATAAGATTTAATTGCATCTTTAAGTTTTTCTATAAATAAATGAGTGAGTTGACTTTGAGATAGGTTTGGAACCATTACAGATAGGTCTTGGAATTGACTAGCAAATTCTTCCACTATCCTTGATTGTCTAAGATGAGTTGGTTCTTGGAAGTACCATTTTAGGTCTTTTTGATCAAATCTATTCATCAATTTTTGTGTAAATGCATTATAGGTGGTAATCTTTTTGAGCCCTAAGGAATTTTGGCCATAGTGCCACCACTTGTGAGTTGATCCTCTTAAATGTAGCATCATGAACTTAATAGCACCCTTTTCAGTCACCCATCAAAATATGGTAGTTTTACTTTATTTACTTTCTACTGAAGGTCTTCATCTACGTGATTTCTCTTTTATTCTCCATGATTTTGGTTTTGTAGTATACTTCAAAGGAAATAAGTTGTCAAATATCTAGATTCAAGTTCGCATACATTTGTACAATTTCTTCCACACTTTTTGTGGTTGTTTCTTCTTCTTCTACAATATGTTCTTCTCTTGGAATGAATGAGGGAAAGGTATCTTGTGGAGTTGAACTTTTCGATGATGGTTCTTTTCCATCATGATTAGAATGACATTCCCTTTGTGGGTTAGGTCTTCCACTCTTATTGTTATTGTCGCTTAATTTTTGTATAGCTTCAAGTATTAATGTATTGGAGTTTTTTCAATTCTTCCATTAGTTTGTTCCATAAATATTCTTAATTCTTGGGCTAGTTCTCTTGCCATTGTCCTTGTATATGTGTTGATGTGTTAGCTAACAAATACCACAGGATGGCAAGATTATGCTCTGATACCACTGTAATGTCCCCACTATTAGGGTTAGATTGGGATATATAAAAACCATAAAAGATTGATATGATCACAATAAATCTAGTTAAATAGCTTATATCCTTAAGAACTAATTAACATTTGCAACAAATGTTATCCATTGGAATAAATTGGATCATGTACAGTATACCTCTAGAATGCCCCCCACCAAGAAAACTTGGATCAAACTATAACATCCTTACGGAATGCCCTCCACCAAGAAAACTTGGATCATTCTCCACCAAGTGCACTTGGATCATATTACAACATCCATAGTGAATGCCCTCCACCAATTTAAATTGGATCATGATATACTATCCATTCAATCATTTATTCCATTATTCATACACAAGTAATTTATTTTAATAAACAAAAGCAATATTCAAAAAATAATATATTTTCAATAAGAATGATAAATCTAAATAACAATATAAGGTCAAATAAACATGAAATTCAAAATACATATATTCAATACATATATTTTTAATTTTAATCTAGGCTTTCAATATATTATTTCATTATTCTCAATCTTGAATATCTTCTACAAAATTTTGTAAAGTGTTTGTCCCTATATATAATGTCAAGGATATTTATGTAATAAATGTCTTTATTAAATAGTATATTTTTCTAGCTCTCAAAATAACTTACCTTAATGACACATACCTTAACTAATTCAATCCCTATAATTTCAAGATTTTTATCTACTCCCTTCTCACGATGGTTATGTGGGCACCTTTATGTAACCTTTACTTCGAGCCATAAATGATGGTATTAATGAGACTCAATGTTTTCCATCCTTGCTACATTCATGGATCCACCTTCTCTCCTTCATTTGCCTTCAACATTTCCCCTTTGTATATGTTCATCTTATAGTCACGGGTCATGACTACTCAACTTGTGTCTCATTAATTATTTATTTGCTAAGCATTTTATTTTTTATAAAATGTAATCATTATATTATTTAATATTATAATGAATATGGATGTTTATCAAAGGTAATATATTATTATTATCATTTATAAATATTTAGGCTAAAGATATGATTAGAAGGAATTATAATATTATTTATTTGAATATTAGTTATACATTTAGTTTACATTAGACTTATCCATGTACTGAAATGAGATTATTATAATTGAAATATTTCTAAGGATAAGGCATCATATATATTTTTAATAAAAAATATTTATAGATTAATTCAAGCTTATGACATCAGGGCTTTGCTCATTCCACCTTTTAACAAAAAAACAAAATTGTTAGATAAAAAAATTAGTTCAAGCTATGTACCTTGAATATATTACAACAAATGAATGAATGGAAAAATGTAGAAACTAATTATATGAAGCTACATACCTTTTATGTAATGTGGGCCCGAATATCTTCAATGTTAAATCATAAAAAGTTTCATAAAAAAGATCATTTCCTGCAAAATCATCATGAGATCCTTAGTTGAAATTAAGCTATGAATAAGTAAACTACAATTACACTCTAAATAATTACAATTTTAAAGTGCCTGGAAGCTTAGGAAATTTTAAGGGAATCATATCTTTCTCGACCATCAACAATGATGCCTCCAATGATCTAGTAGAAGTAACATGGGCTACTCCAGGAAAGGTTGGTAAATTATCACTAGTATCGGTATCTATTCTATCATCATGAGAAGTTGTACCTATCAATGCACAAAGTTAATCAATCTCATACTATGATCAAATAAACAAGAAAGTACAAATCAAATCATATTTAACACATAACAAAATGTAGCAAAACAAGGACTTACCAACTCTAGTTGTAGTAGGTGTGGATGTTTGCATGCTTCTTATTGTCGATCCTATAGTCGACAATCTCAGAGTGTTGGTTAGCCTCGTGGAAGGAGGCATATGCACATCATTAGGACCTAAAAAATAATCATATATATAAAATGTATTGTCTTTTTAAAATATAGATTGCAAAAACATGACAACAATAATCTAAAGCTATCAATAATAATCATGAAGAAAATAATGTCCCTTCTAATGATTGAAAATTGAAATCACATTACTGTAGGAGCTACACCGGTATCCTCGTCAGGTGGAACAACTCAGTAAGGTCTCAAAAATTATTTTGGTTCATGATCCATAAATTAGTATAAAAAATAAAGCTTTATTGAATTATTGTCTTAGCAAAAGATTCATTGTTGATTACTTCCAGACAATGTGCTCTCCGAAAAAAATCATTTCTTATCACCTCTTTCTCTTTGGTTGGATTTGGATCCATCACAAGTGCAAGAATTTGTAGATTGATTATTTTGAGGCTCTTTTTACACATGCTTATAGGGTCATTGGTATATGTGATGTCATCATCGCATAATATTATGGCCACTATTTCAAAAATTAATTGCTCTTGTGTAATATGTTCTTTTCTCTTTCCCTAAGAATCAAATTATGATAAAACCATTAATAAAATAATCAAAACAAGTCCAAAATCTTAATGAAAATAGCATAATAATATGACATTTGTAAAATTAAAATTACACAATTTTTTCTAAAAAAGGGTTTACTTGTGTTGAAGAAGGAGCGAGAGCAACATCCCTGCCTTTGTCATCTAATGGATCAGCCATGTTGCCCTATGACAAAGAATGTATATATAAACATCAACATAATGAAAGGAATAGTCAACTTAGCAAAAAAACCTATTAATAAAATGGTATATTGTATATCAGAGTTATAATTGGAAGTAACTAGTTTAAATATTACATATATAGTACTTACAAGTCCCATGATAGTAAATTTCTTTGTATCTATGTGATTCAAATTGTAATCTATTAACAACTCTTCCCTTGAACTTATTAACTTTATCACACATACAAAAACATGATTTCTGTATCTAATTATTGTAATTGTAACAAGGTCCTACATACTTTATCAATTCAACAACTTTGTTATAACTGACATTTATGCCATCCATGGAAAATAGGCCCAAACCATGTAATGATGATGGAGCTATGTGATATATCCTCTCATTAACACAAAAATCAATATTAATTGGAGGTAATTCCTTGGGTGCTCATCATTTTTGAAGATGTGTGCACCTCAAGGGAACCTTGATGTCACCCTTTGTCTCATCATCACAAGAACATGACCCCCCTTGAGCAAGGAAAAATTGCATGTGTTTATTGAATTTTATTCTAATCTTTTGATCTCTAGTTTGTTTATCTTTTGTATACCTACTATATGTATCACTATCCTATTCTATTCCCTCATTTACCTCACTTGAGGAAGACAAATCTGACAGATAGCTATCTAGTGGTACCTATAGCCCATTAAATGAGAGATATTGTTGAAGGAGCAAAATATTTTTCTATAAAATGAGGCTATTATTGATGAAGTTTGCCCAAAGTTAATGTTCAAGGTAAAGAGAAAGCAAACATGTAATAAACTTATACCTCTCCATCCATGTCACTATGTACAATCCTCGTCAAAGGGGTATAGTTTCCTACATATGTAAATCATTTGTCTTAAGTTACTTACAAATTACATGATACTTATGCTACAAATTACATAGAACATAACATGAACAATATGCATACATCATAATCATTGTATACTTTCTAATTCATTACCTCTACAAAAAAAAACATATTACAAGTAATCAACATCAAGAATTGATCATTGTAACAAATATTTACACCTAATCAACACCTAATACATTTCCATTAATCATGTCATTGATTGTATTCTTCATCCATCTCATCATCATTATCGCCATCATCATTCAAATCGTCACAATGACCATCGTCATCATTATGATCATCATTGTCATCGACATCATCACCATCACCATCACCATCATTACCACCACCACCACAATCATCATCATCATCATCACCACCACCACCACCACCACCACTACCACCACCATCATCAATGCCATCATCATCATCATGAACATCTTCGCCATTATCTCCTTCATCTTCACCATCATCATCATCTACTTCATCTTCCACGTCTTTAGTATCTTCTTCTTCAATCACATTATACTTTACCGATCTTCCTCTTGGATCATGTCTAACAATAAATTACCAACTCAGTTAATGTGGAACACCAAAGTAAAACACTTGCTCACATTGGCTTGGAAGCACGTAGGGCTCATTTCCAACTGCCTCAAATGACCTTATATTAATCATTGTAAATCCATTATCATGTTTAATAATAGTTTTATCAGGATCATTTTGATTCAATCATAGCTTCTACCATTTGACAATGAAAAGAACTAGTTTGAAGGAATTAAAGTCGCACTCAATTATATCATCCAAAATGCCATAGTATATGTTTTTAGATTGTTGAGGATGCATGTTGTTTTTAGATAAAATATTGGTAACCTCAAAAATTGCAGTTATCCCAGAATCACAAGTTCTCTTAGTGTCATCCACCTTTTTTATGTGAAATTTACGACCATTATAGTACATAACTTTGTGGTGCTTGACCTATTATTTTTCAAACATGTCAAAATTATGCATCCATCATGAGTTGATATTAAACAAATGGGTCATGATAGATTAGCTTATACGTACCTTTCCACCTCTTAAACCATTTGCTAGATCAATTACCATTGGCATAACATTAGGGTCTCCATTACGATGAGCTTCTTTAACCAATGAAGCAACATCTTCCCATGTTAATGAGTGACCAATTTCTTGAGATCATTCAATCCATACCATAATCCAATCAAGATCATTTGTAATATACAAATGAAGTGCATCCCACTCATGAGAAAAATATATAAAATAAATAGACCAGCTAGAAAAAACCTATAATGATGATGGATAAGAATTACTTATCTACAATAACATCTTATAATTACCTCTTACTTTTCTCAATGTACTTTTCTCCATCAAGTACTCCACTTTGAATCTATTAATGGAGTTGAGATCCCAAATGTGATCTACATGGATCTTTGATGCAAACTTGAAAAGATATCCATTAATGTACACCATGGTCTGGTATACCATATATCCCTTGACCATGGAACCCTCAAGACGTGTTCTTTGTTGAACCAAGCCCTTCAAAAATTTCAAGTGCCTCCCAACCATCCACATTGACCTAGTTGGTATAGGTCCACAATCTCCTCAATTAGATGTATGGGGTAGTGTTCTTGTGCATTGAAAAAATTTGAAGGTAGACACTTTTGCATCTCACACAAAAGCTCGGGAATTTTTCTCTTCCAATGTTTTATGTCTTTTTTATAAATTTCTTTAGATGACAACCACCGAAAAGATATTCATCACGCAAAAATATATTAACAATATTCTACAAAAAAATTATGCAATAAATTATAGAAAAAGAAGAGCAAGATGCAAAAATAATATCTATACAACAAATCTAGCAATTAACACTTCTAACCTCATGTATTTCCCAAGATCATATATAACTTGTTTGACACTCATGTTGTCAAAGTTGTGTGGGAGAGATAGAAGTAGAACATACTAAAATAATAATAAAATGATCTTTTCAATATATTATAAAATAAAACAATGAAAAGTACATGATGATTTACAAATTTATTATAAATAGAGAAGAACATGACTTACCTTGACGAAGGTATGCCAATCATGTGTTTTCAACCCTGACCCAAAATCACCTTTCTTTGATATGAGACTACTTATGTTTGCTACAAATCCTGGGAAATTTAGTTTTTTTTTTTATGGCTTCATATATGGCATCAATTTGTTGTTCCATTAATAACCAAGGAATGACACTCATATTAATCTGATTTCCATTTCTATTTGATTCAAGGAAAAATTTCAATGCATGATTGGATTCATCAATGTCATTACTAATTTTCACCAATTTTTCTTTGTCACACCTTCCATCCAATATTTTTCATAGTGTCTCTGTTACATTATTTCCAATATGCATATCATCAAACAAATGCATGATTAGGAGGTGCTCACAGTACAACAACCTACTAAATTGTCTAGGATAGCTTTTAAGTCCTTTTGGGAGTTGTTCATCAATGCCTTGATGACCTTCACGAACATCAATTACATCATTACTAAACAAAATACAGTATCCAAATTTTAATTTCATACAAAAACCTACATCAAATGGAATGAAATTACCTCGATGATTCATTATATTGTATTCCAACTTCCATATGTGATGTGTCATTCTTCGTGGTTTTGATATTGTCTCTTCTTTCCCATTGAAAATATGTTTTTTGATAATTCAATAATTATGATTTTTCTAGAGAAAGTGTCTATGCTCATCAAACTCTTGCTTTCATAAACTTTTTGAATGACAAGATTTCATCTTTGGACCACAAATTGGACATGCAAATTTTTTTTTTATTTGAAGACCTACAAGATCATGTATAATTGAATGACATGTGTACTATAAGATTCATATTTACAATTATCATATGCAACTTAAACATACAACAAAAATGTGTTAGCACTATTACATACCAAAAATATGCATTAATTATTTTAGATACCACAAAAATGTGTTAGTCCAAGGGCATCATGTATTGTCCATATAAGCATTATACAGAATTGAAATTCTCTTTAACCAATTGGTCTAGATATGTCATACATAGTGACCCCATTCCATAACTCTAACAACTCATCAAGCAAGGGCTTAATATATACATTGATAGCTTTCACTTGGTACTTACCTAGTTGAATGAACATAAACAAAACATAATTATTATGGTCATTTTGATATTGTGTTTATAAATTAATTTAGATGACTATTAAATGGAAAAATACTTGGTACAATCATTGCCAACATTATGTGCTCCCTCTTTACGGATATCCAAGGAAGAATGTTATTGTTAATAACAAAAATAGATTAGACCGAGTAAATAGATCTCATCTCTCCAAATGGATTGACATCGTCTGCTACCAATGAAAGCTTCAAAATATGAGGTTATTCTTTAAATATTGGTCACCTATCTTCTATGTCCTTAAATGCAAAACCATTAGTAGGCATTCACATAATGTCATCTTGACTTATCTTGTGTGCATGGTAATCCATAAATTGTGCCAAGTTAGTGCACCTGAATAATTGTTGTAGACATGGAATAATGGGAATGTACTAAAGAACCTTATAAGACACCTTTTTGGTTATTTGACCTAATCGATATCTACTAATGTGACAATCAAGGCATTGTGTTGTAAATTCATGTTGTTTA
The DNA here is from genome assembly GCA_028749045.1 of Cupressus sempervirens. Classification (NCBI taxonomy): domain Eukaryota; kingdom Viridiplantae; phylum Streptophyta; class Pinopsida; order Cupressales; family Cupressaceae; genus Cupressus; species Cupressus sempervirens. The sequence goes on from CM053787.1 coordinate 816,619,667, forward strand.
TGATATATAATATGATCATTGGGATGTGCATGTATTGTTTGATACTTCATTCCAATATCTTTCATAATGGCTAATAATTCTTGGTAAGAGTGAGATAGAATGTTTGATGGTGGTAACAAATGCTCACCTATCAACCTATAGAAAAAGAATTGTTAATATAAAGAAAATTAGTGGTATACTAACATAGAAGATGAAAAAAATGACATTATACCTTAGCGTACATGAGATTGCTACATTAGATATACCATTCATAACCTTGAAGTTTACCAACAACAATACAATGGAGAGAAGCATTGTTTGGGAGCCTTGGTATAGGGGCTCATATGCCTTTTCAATTACATGTATATCAAGGTTCTCTTCATCATCATCATCATCATCATTATATGTGCTACTATCATCATCTTCATCATCTTGACTAGTTGCGCCAATAACATTTTCTTCAATCCTATTCTCTAGCACATTATTAGTTGTACAAATATCAACATCTTCAATTGTGTTCTCTACCTTAAGATCATCTTCTACCATGGGAGCATTACCTTCTACTAGTTGGAAATCCACATTCACCAAAGGAAAAAAATCCTTTCCCCTTTCAATGTGATCATGTTGCCTACAATGTCTCTTAGCTGTTGTGATTAGAATTTTTTGATTTTTTAAACCCTTTCATTTTTTGCAAGGAAAATAACATTTTCCATCACCTTTTCTTTTGAATTAAGACCACAATCTAGAATTGTCGCCTTATTTTGTTCTAGGTTCATACTATTAGGCATGGACTTTCTTCACAAACAAATATTTGGGCTATAAAATTATATCAAATATAAACATACAAGCATTAGTATTATCTTGTATATAATAAAAAATAATTAAATATTACTATCTCTTAAGTAAGGGTGCCATCTAAACAAATCGAATAAATTATACTATATATATAGTCTCTCATTTAAACTTTGTTTGTATAGATTTTTGATGATTAGTGAAGACAAAGTGAAAATGTGATTGATGTGAATGTGAGTGAATTAAATAATCCTACAACCTATATCATGCACAACATAATTGTTGAAGAAGGAAGCCCTGATGTCTTGTATTTTATCCATTAGGTTGATAATCAAACAAAAAAATAATCTTGATGACATCCTATAGAAACCATCATTTTGGATTTTCAGGTGACCATAGAGGATTAAGTCCATAAAAAAAATCCAACACCACAAACTTTCTCACCCTCTATTGATTTTCTAGAAAAAAATGAAGAAAGTAGCATCAATGGCATAAAAACTCAAGAAATACTTTTTTTTTGTGGCAAAAAATGTACAATATTGTGATAATTCTTGCAATCAAAAGCCTAAGTTAAAGAAGTATTAAAAAATCAATGCTTCCATTTTTATGGTGAATATTTATATGAATTTTTTTCAAGTTGATGAACCATACTTGATATTCGATGTTTTTGAAATCATGATATATCTCCTCATCAATTTTTAACTCAATAGGACAAATCAGTTAAAATCTATGACCCTCAGAAGTCCCTTCATTACAACTATATTGAATGTTTTTGACACCAAATAGGAACTTTTCTCTATTAGCTAAGTTTTGTTATTGCAATATTTAGGGATCTTTGCTCAAAATGTTGGAAATGCTCATCCCATATTATTCTAGGCACAAATATGTCATCCAAATAGACCAAAATAAGGGACAATGAAAGGCTTAAATATGTCATTGGTCATTCTGATAGCTTAATCACCACACACTAAGCCTTGTACATGGATAACATCATTTGTTAGATATTATCCAAATTATTTTGGTTTTGGGGGTGTGCACAATCTTTCTGGGACCCTAAAGAAAGGTTGAGGTACTTGAAGAATTAGGAATCCATTTTTTTCATTTATGGGTCAAAATGTATCTTACAGAGAAGAGTACTTAATAGTGGGCATGGAATGGTGTTTCCATTCATAAAACAATATAGCTTCTAATCCTACTAGGAGGATAAGAAATGCTTAACTCCTTGTTTTTAATTCTTAAAATATTTGATTCATGATAGTAGCTATTTTATTTGAATTATGTCTTTGCTAGTCTATAGTTATACATTTTGTGACAATAGAAGGTCGCATTTTTTTGGTTGATAGATATATTGCACACATCACAGTGGCATGGATTTGTTGTTCCAACCACTTGTAGGGTAAACAAACTTGTTGGATATCATCCAAATATTTTTGTGGTTTTATTTTACTTTATTCCTTTTAACTATTGTATTATGTTATTTAAAAACTTGCAAAATATCCATCATAAGGAATTAGATGTGAACATATACACACAAAAAAAACATATTAATGATCCAAACTAGTTATTTGAATGTTATATTTAAATGTTATTTTTCATGTATATATTATTTCTCTAATATTGCATTTAACTTTAGTTGTGTGTGTGTGTGTGTGTGTGTGTGTGTGTGTGTGTGTGTGTGTGTGTGTGTGTGTGTGTGTGTGTGTGTGTGTGTGTGTGTGTGTGTGAGAGAGAGAGAGAGAGAGAGAGAGAGGCTTAGTGTGCTCAAGCCTAGGTCTCAACATGCCAAAACATATGCAATATTCCATATTGGGTGTATTCCATAACCTCTTCCAGGGACCAAAAAGTGAGTGGCAACTTTTTGGTCCCCCATCTTTGTGCTCTTACCCAAACCCTAGATTGAAAACCCCGCATAGAATTGTAGGGCCACCCCCCACTCCCTCTACTTGTCTCTACTCTAAATAGGGGGATCTATATAGATATAGCTAGGAGGCACTCCACAGCCAAGGATTGAATAATGTAGTGATAGGTGTCACTTGGGTCATTTATACATGACCTATATTTAACTATGTCTAGTAAAATATAGAAAACTCTTTAATGAATTAGAAAATTAACCTATTATTCTAACAAATAAAAAAAATGAAAATTTTCTTCTTCACATCCTTAGTAAACTTTAGGTATTTTCATCGTCTTCTTTTAGTTAAAAGAAACCCCAAAATTCTAAATGTATTGGAAGATAGAGTTATACCTTGATTAGAGGAAAGTTACAAAAAGTACAACTTCTCTAACAAGTGGTTGATTTGTTATTACAAAAAGGAATCTTAGATTGAAATTATATAAATTTGGTGGTGATATATATTGCAATCAACAAACCATATCCACTACAAGATGTTCATGAAGAGATTTCTTCCAATGAGAGAAAGATATTGAGGATTTAAGAAATGGTTAATCAAATAGTGTTAAATATCATATAACAAAGAATCACTTGCATTGAATGTGGGATACTTGAAAAAATATATTTCTACCTTGATGAGAGTGAAAGTGGATGTGATAAACTTGTAGTAGCACAATATATGTTGATGAAACAAACCCTAGAGTTACCAATGCCCTCATAGTAGGATTTACACCAAAAATGAAGAGGTAGATTATGAAGTCGAATCAAACAAGAAAAAAAGTGAGAGATTCAGTAAGGGGGTTAAAAGAAAATATCCAAAGGATTCAAAAAAGGGTAGAGAGATGACCTCAAAACCATAAATTAATGCCAAGAACAATATTCTAATATGAAACAAGGTAGAAAATGACAAAAAGAAAAACTTAGCAAAAAGGTACATTTCCTTGGATATAATAGACTATCATTTCTAAAATGTCTAAAAATCACCACCTCTATCAAATTTTTAGAGAAAAAGACTATGAGATAAAAGTCTATTCCTTGAATCTTAAAATCTCCTCCCTCAAATAACAATAGGAAGGCCACGTACATGGATGTGTAGAACACCTAGTTAAAAGGGGAGTGGAGAGAAAATAAGCAAGATGTTTGTAATGAGGATATCCAACAAAATGCTTAAGAGGATCCTACACCATAAATGTTTGGTGGATAAGTGATTTTACCATATCAATAAGGGGACAACAACAACATGTACACCACTAAGGAAAGGTGGTGCACTTGCAATAGTTGTTATATCAAATACAAAAGTAAATGGTGCACAAGCAAGAAATGAACTAACAATATGAAACACACCTACAATAAATGAACAAACAAAAGATGAAACACTAGTAGTTGACAAACTAGTAATAGATGACACACTTTAACAATATCAAACCAATAGTAGACAACTCTCTAACAATAGATCAAACCACAAATACATGCATTGAGAAAAGGTTTACTTTCCAAAGGTTCTAGATTTTATTTTTCCCTTTGAGCTACTTTCAACAATTATTGATTGTGTTTGATGGTACAACCCTCCTACCCCATGCAAAGGATCAGGTTAAAATAATTGAATTTAATACACAAGCCTCTATCCTACATGGTAGTTTCTTGTTGGCCTAGATTTTTCCTTCATAAGTCTATTTTTATAGTACCGAAGCATTGTGTTTATCTATTTATATGAATATTTTCTACTGAAAGCATATTATAAACAATAATATAATAACATTTCAGATTTGATAATATATGTTTGTAGGTTAGATTTATTTAAAACCAAAGAAATCATAACAAATACATAAATATGAAATCAATTTGAAGATTAAAACTAGATATATATGTCATGTGTTGCATAAATTAGTGTTGACATGAAGTCATCCCGAGAAGATTGGTGTCACAATTTGTGTTGCTCAAATGTGATAAGGGTTACAATGCTCTTTAGGGTTTCATTGCACATACAATTTGTGTTGTGTGTGCGTATTTTAATATGAATGTTGGCCTAACTCAGGAGTGAAGAGAAGGGGCAAAGGGATGTATTCTAGGGCATGCATATATGCATGTACATTTTTACATGGCATCTACCTCAATGTCAGAGGGCTATAGAAGTATTGAAGTCTCAATGTAAATATAAGGAGAAGAAATGAGTTTGGAAGTCATCCTGAGAAGAATGGTGCCACAATTTTTGTTGCTCAAATATGATAAGGGTTATGGTGAATTCACATACAGAGTTAAATCAAACAAGTAACAAAAACAAGCATACAATTGACTCTCAAATGCAATAAGGGTTGCCACTTGCTATAGTTTCTCCTCTTGTTGTGATTTCTCCTGACCCAAACTCTTGTTTGCAATCTATCACATGAAAAAAAAATGAACTATTTCACTTTTTATTTTAATATGATCCCAACAACATCAAAATTTTGATGAGAAACTTAACTATCATCGAAATTTTGACAATAAATTTAACTATTGTCAAAATTTTGACATTGTCGGGATCATATTTTAAAAAAATAAAAAATTAACAAGCCAAATTGGTCTGTCATCGAAAATATTGGTCAAAAATGGAGGCCTAATTTACTAGTGATGCATAATGATACAATGATTTGTTAACTAGGGAAACCCTTGATCAAAGAAAAAACTCCAATAGGGATGGTACCCACAAAATCATGTACTAAAATAAATATTCCTTGTGAAAGTATGTGACCCTATTAGGATTCAACTAAAATACAATGAGTACATTAGTCCTTGTAAGGATCACTTTGAACCCTTGTCAAGAGGTTATAGATCTATTAGGACCATGAAGGAAGACAACTAAATACATTGTCCAAATTTCTTTAGCAAATGTATACAATAGATGTTCAGGATACAGGATACCAAATCCAAAGAGTAAACTAACCAAAACATCAACTTTATTGCCAGTATAGTTTATGTTGAAGATCCCAAACCAACATCAACTCAATTTTTTTCTCTTCTCTAGTTAAATTTGCATCCTCATCATATGAGCATTAAATACAAAGTTACACTTACACCCAAGAAAAACATCTTTCCTTTATTACTTATCCTAACAACTAATTAGGTCAGCCTTTAAGGGCTTTCCCAATTTATAATTATCACATAGGACCTCATTAAGATATTACATTAAGGTTCCCACATGTTATAATGCAATTTATAGGTTCCAAAATAATTCCAAATAAAGTCAGATGCTAGTGAACTTATCACACATTACACTTCAATGAATTTCCCAAAATGATCTTCAAGATCTACAAACATGAGCATATCTTCAACCATGATCCAAGATTTCTCACCTTAATTCCATCTCAGTCATAAGATATAGCTAAATATTTACAATCTACTTTTTGCACATGGTCTACTACCTATCTTTGGCAATTGATATGTAATTGAATAAAAATGTATATGAACATAGATGTAGTATTTGAAAACATTCTTGAACATGATTCTAAGATTGAATAGCTTAAACTATTGAATCCCAACTTTTTTGACAAATGCAACCTCTATGATGTACAAAGTCCTTGTCCATCATTAACACAAACATATATATGTTGATATCAATGACAAATCTATCATTAAAATAACATCTAACCAACATATCCAATTTCCAACTACTTTAGTAATCCTAAAAATGACCATCTTTAGTATTGATGACAATAAATGATGAACAAATATTAACTCAAAAAAGAAATATTACTTCCTAAACAATCTCCCCAAGAGTTGATCAATCGAATTCAATTTTCTAAATATCTCCAACATATATAGTATATACATGTCCTGGTATATAGGTTACTCTCCCTTCAGCAAACTCTTCCCTGTAGGTATTACTCTTCCCCAAAGGTTTTTCATGTATTAGTCTCCCCCATTTATATCAATGACAAAGGTGTCCATATGCTAACTTTAGAATCTAAAGAGCTCTCACTATTGTACCTGCATTGGATCAAGCCAAACATACCAACTACCAATAGACACTATTATAACAAAAAAATCATGTGATTTCTTGAATTAACTCTTCCCAAAGTGACCATTCCCCCAGAGGAGTAGCATCAAGTATCCAATTCAAATATATAAGTAGTTCTCTAATTGTAGTAGATTAATGTAATTCTACATCAATTATACTAAATTAGGTGAGGACATTACCCCAAGCATACATCTAAGGTACTCAAATGTATCCTTATCGAATGGTTTATAAAGATATCTATTATTTTTTCTTTGTATTGATATATTCCAATCTAATTTCCTTGTCAACTACCTTCTCTCTCAAAAAATGATAATTAATAGCAATGTGTTTAGTCTTTGAGTGTAAAACTAGATTCTGTGACATGCTTACTATACTAGTGTTATCACGATGCATAATAACATGTTCTAAAAACTCAATACCTATATCATTAAACATTTGCTTCACTCATATGATTAGATTTCAATTGTTACTTATTGTTATATATTTGGATTCTACTGTAGATTGTGAAATACAATATTGTTTCTTTCTTAACCAAGAAACTAATTTTCCTCCTAGAAAGAATGCACCACCACTTGTTCTCTTTGTATACTCAACATTACCTACCCAAACAACATGAATGTATTCACATAAACTAAAATCATTAGACCCATCATACCATTACCCAAAATCTAAGGTTTCTTTCAAATATTTGAATATCTTTCTCATTTCTACTAAATGTATCTCTTTAGGATCTTCCTAAATCTTGCAACAATTCTAAATGCATTTTCTATGTCTAGCCTTGTGTAAGTTAGATATTGTAATCCTCCTAGCATTGATCTGTACCTTGCTTGCATAGTACTAGGAGACTCATCCTTGCTTGATAATTTACATCTTGTAACCATAGGTGTTCCAATTGGCTTACAGTTCTCCAATCTAAATCTTCTTAAAACATATTTAAGATAATTGGTTAGTGATATGAAAATTCCATCCTCACTTTGATTTATTTCCAATCCCAAGAAGTATTTCATTTCACCAATCTTAGACATTTCAAACTCATTCTTCATCTCTTCAAAAAAATTATCACTAGCCTCATCATTGCCTTCAAAAACAATATCATCAATAAATACAATGATAATTATTAATCCATCTAAAGTTTTCCTTCAATATGTATCACTATCTTTATTACCTTTCTTGAATCTCAAACTCATTAAATGTATGTCTAACCTCATATACCGATCTCTAGGTGCATGTTTGAGCTCATATAGCATTTACTTCAATTTTCAAAGCACGCCTTTATCTTATGTGAGTGAAAACCCATTAGGTTGTCCAATGTAGACCTCTTCCTCAAGTTCTCCATCAAAAATGGTAAGTTAACATCCATCTGATATACTTTGAAGTTTTTGTTTGATGCATATGCTAAAAACATTCTTACTACTTCCAATCTTGTAATAGGGGCAAATGTTTCTTCAAAATAAATTCCTTATTGTTGTGAACATCCTTTACATACCAATATTTCTTTGTTTCTTTCTAATTCACCTTTCAATATGTGTCAAGTTCCATAGTGTGTGCCAAGCTATCCTTCATGTGCTGAGTTATCCTATTGATGTTGAGCATCAGTATTTTGGATGTGTCTTCTATGTTTTTGGTGCAAGTTGACTTGCACGATTTCTTTCGACCATGACATTTATGTTAAGATCTTTTCTTGGGATGTGTTTAGACCATTTTTGGGTCAGCCTTCCTATTATGTATTGATCTAGAATGTTTTGTAAGCCATTTTGGCAAGTATAAATAGAGTGTTTAGGCTTAGAGTTAGGCATTTTTTAAGTTTTTGGAAGTTTAGAGCAGAATGCTAAAGTTTGAGAATTTGGTGTGGGATCTTTGATCTTAAATGTATTTTGTATTTGATCATAACCCAAAAGGCCTTATAGCTGGTCATGTATGCTGATCATTTGATGAATCAATAAAATAATATTGTTCTCTCTCTCTCTCTGTGGTGTTATTTTCTTTATGTGTTTGCTTATGTTGTGTTAACTATGCAAGGTTGGCTTGGATTGCTTGGTGTGCCTTTGGCCCTAATTGTTTTGCTACCCTCCTTGCATTAGGTGGTATCAAAGCTAGGTTGTTCCTAAGTGTGCAAGAAGATCACTAAAGTGTGAGGTAGTTTGTACCAGGACTTTGGATCATGAAGAACCCTAATTCGAATTTGGTTGTAGGGTTATAGATCTACAGATTTGACATATAACTTGCAGTGGTTACGATCTTGCAGGAACTTAATTTATAAAGATGGTTTGTGGTAAAGGAAATTTTGATAATGTCGTGTTAGATGTCTTGAGAAAAATTACAGTTATGGAGATAGCCCAAAGGAGAGGAGCACATCTTGAGGATGTGAGTGATGATAAAGCAATAGCACCAAACCCTAATCCAAAATCATAAGAAGATCAAGATGAGGAAAGATTGTTGAGAGTATTGTCCAGGGCACGTTCAAAGCCTACTATAGAAGTTGTTCCTTGTGATGGAAAGTTGGACACCAATTTTGTGTTGGATTGGATCTCTGATAGGGAAAAGTTCTTTGAGTGGGAAAACACTCCTGATAATAGGAAGGTGAAGATTATAGTTACTAGGCTAAAAGGTTATGATTTACTGTGGTGGGAGCATTTGCAAACTGATAGACAAAGGAGAGGAAAGGAAAAGATCAGAACTTGGGCGAAGATGGTGAACAAGGTAAAGAACAAATTCCTTCCTACTAATTACCAAGTTAGCTTGTTGAGAAGGATGCAAATTTGAGACAAAAAGACATGACTGTGAAAGAGTATACCAAGGAATTATATAGATTGAACATCAAATATAGACATGTGGATGATAATGTTGAGAAAATTGCAAGGTACATAAATGGATTGAGATCTGGAATTCAAGATAAAATATTTTTTGTGAAATTGGAAAGTGTAGAAGGAGCATTTCAATATGCCTTGAAAGCTGAGGAAATCTTGACAAAGAAGCATGAACAAAGACAAAGAGGTAGAGGTGGTAGATTCCAGAGAGGAAGAGGTAGATCTAATAGTTCTATTCAAGATAAAGGCAAATCTAAATGGAAGAATGATGACAAAGGCAAGACCGAGTAGAAAGGTGGTAGTTCATACCGAGGAAGAGTTAATTCTTATCCTAGAGGTGGTTTTCGTGGTAATTGTTTTAGATGTAATAAAGAAGGGCATAGATCTTCTGAAAGTGAGCAAAATAATAGAAATGTTGTGATTTAAGGAGACATTGAGAGTTCACCAAGTGGACTTGAGACTGGAGAAAATCTAACGATGAGGAGAACCTTATGTAATAAGGGAAGTGAAGAGGAACTTGTTTTGAGGAGAAGTCTTTCCAAGACCAGATGTAAGATGGCTGGAAAATGCTGCAAGGTGATCGTTGATAGTGGGAGTTCTACAAATTTGGCATGAGAAGAGCTTATTACAAAGTTACAGTTGTAGAGGTTGAAGCATCCTAAACCCTATCATGTTTCATGGATCAAATATGAGCATAAGATATTGGTAAGTGAGCAATGTGTTGTGAAGTTCAAGATTGGACATTACTTTGATGAAGTGTTGTGTGATATTATGCCTATGGATTGTCATCATATTTTGTTGGGTAGACCTTGGCAATATGATAGATATGTTGTACATGATGAAAGATTAAATCAATACACTCTTTAGGTGAATGGGAAGAAGAAAATATTGTTGCCTTTGATTGGAAGTCCAAATGAGGTTAGTTGTACTATAATAAAAGTTTACATAGTTAATGGGAAACAATTTGAAATAGAAGTGAAGAAGAATCGAGTTTGTTTTGCCATAATTCCTAGAGGACCAAGTTTGGGTAGTAATGACCGAGTGATAGAAAAAGTTGGTAATGATCGATTGATAGTAGATAGTGGTAGCCAAGTACCAAAATAAATTACAAAATTTCTGAATGACTATAAGGATATTGTTGTTGAAGATATTCCTAATGGTTTATTTCCAGTAAGAAGTATAATTCATTGTATGGATCTAATTCCTGGAGCTAGTTTGCCAAACAAAGCACCATATAGATTGACACCTACAAAGAATGAAGAACTTAATAAACAAGTGCACAAATTGCTACAAAAGGGTTTAATTTGAGAAAGTTTGAGTCCATGTGTTGTACCAACTATATTAGCACCGAAGAAGAATGAAGAATGGAGAATGTGTACTGATTCATAGCTATTAACAAGATCACAATGAAATATAGGTTTCCTATGTCAAGGATGGATGACATAATGGATTGTTTGAGCGAAGCAAAGTATTTTACCAAGATTGATTTGAAGAGTGGCTATCGTTAGATCAGAATCAAAGAAGGTTGTGAATGGAAGACTATTTTTAAGACAAAAGATGGTTTGTATGAATGGTTGGTTATGCCTTTTGGTTTGACTAATGCACCTAGTACTTTCATGAGATTGATGGATGAAGTTCTGAAAAGATTCTTGGGTAAGTTTGTGATTATTTATTTGGATGATATTCTAATTTTCATTAAGACTAAGAAGAACATCTTGAGCATGTTAAACAAGTATTGCAAAGATTGAAAGAGGAAAAGTTGTTGATTAATCTAAAAAAGTGTTCTTTTATGCAAAGGGAGATTGTGTATTTGGGATTTGTAATTTTAGCTGATGGTTTGAGAATGGATCCAGAGAAGGTTAAAGCAATTTTGGAATGGCCTACACCTGAGAATGTGGGTGAGGTAAGATCATTTCATGGTTTGGCTAGTTCTTTACAAAAAGTTTGTAAAGAATTTTAGTGTTGTTTGTAATGCTATGACTGAGACAATGAGAGGACATAAAAAGGAATTCAAGTGGACAAATGGAGCTGATAAGAGTTTTGAGACTTTGAAACAAAATTTTGTTCAGTTACCCATATTGGCTTTGTTTGATTTCAATAAGGTATTTCAAGTTGAATGTGATGCAAGTGGTAGTGCAATAGGAGTTGTATTAAGTCAAGAAGGTAAAACTATTGCTTTCTTTAGTAAGAAGTTGAATGATGCTAAAAGGAAGTATTTTGTGTATGATCAAAATTTTTATGCTATTGTTCAAGCTTTGAAGAAGTGGAGACATTAGTTGATTCCTAAGAAGTTTCTGTTGTATACTAGTCATAAAGCTTTACAATACTTGGGAAGTCAACATAATGAACCAAAGACATATGAAGTGGGTTGAGTAATTGCAAAGTTTTACATTTGTGATTAAGCATAAGAGTGGAGTTACTAATAGATTTTTTGATGCATTAGGTAAAAGACATTCTTTGTTGACTGAAATGAAGGTTGAAGTTCTTGGTTTTGATGAAATGAAAGAGTTGTATGATGTTGATTCTAATTTTTTTGAGGTGTGGAAAGAATGCAGAGCACCAAATCTAATAGATCACATTAGTAAGTATGATGAATATTTTATTCAAGAAGGTATGTTGTTCAAAGGTATTTAATTATGTATCCCTAGAAGTTCAATAAGGTTGAATTTGATTAAGGAAAAGCATAGTGGTGATTTGGGTAGACATTTTGGAATTGATAAGACATTGAGTTTGCTGAAGGAGAAGTATTATTGGCCACGGATGTATAAGTATGTTCAAAAATTTGTTGAGATTTGTGGAATTTGTCAAGTTGCAAAAGGAGTAAGTCAGAATATTGGATTGTGTACACCTATTTTTATTCTTGAGAAACTTTGGAGTGACATTAGTATGTGTAATGACCCCATCTTTTAGCCTTCACATTCTCCAAAGTCTAAGTGGAGCATAAGAAGAAATTAAATTAATTTCTTATAAAGTCATTAAATAAATTAAAAATTAAAAATTAAAAGGTGACTTTATATTTAATTAATTTAATTAATTATTGTATTACAAGGGAGAAGCTTCTAGAGTGTGTATTAATTATTGGAATGGTGGAAGCCTCTAGTCATTTAATTTTCTAGAAGCACAATTAATTATTGAATTGCAAGGGAGGAGTTTCTAGAGACTACACTAATTATTAGAAGGGGGAAGCTTCTAGCAATTGCAATTAATTAATGTTTTAGTTCTTTGTAGAAGGGTGAAGGAAAAGGATAAATAGGGGTGAGAGTCTCATTGTTGAGCATGGATTTTTGTGAATGACATTTGATAAGAGCTTGGATGTGTGAATCACATATCTTTCTTGGCAATAGAGGATGTTCATCCTCTCTTGTAACATTCTAGACATCATTCCCTTGGGGTTTGGCCTTTGGAATACATTGCTTTGTACTTAATTTCATCATTTTGAGAATTAATATAATTTCAACATTAGTTCCATCTTCAATTTGCATAAAAAATCTATTTCGATAATTCGTTCAGTTTTTGGGCATTCTAAGGTGCCCATTACAGTGGCATTAGAGCTATAAGTCTTGCCATCCTGTGGAAATCTTAAGCATTTATGTTTGAGCATGCGATAGGGGCTTTATAATTTCTGCAATACCAAAGCAAGACAAAGTAGGAGTTTAGACTTACAAAATGAACAGGGTAGTTCATCCGTGCAGAGGAACATACAATCCAGTCATACAGACATAGAGGAGACATTCTTTGAATGAGACAGTAGTATGGGTGACCGAGATGATAGGAATACCGATCCAGATCAAGAAAATGTAATGTTTAGGTTACTAGGTACATTAGGGAAGTAGAAGCGGATGCAACAGGCGCAGAATAGGCAAATAGATATGATTCAACAAGAGCAGAATAGGAAAATGGATATGATGTTGCAGCTAATGGCTAGATAAATGGGCATCAATATTAATCCAAGTGATGCCAAAAATGGAAACAACAATAATAGGGGCAATGATAATGGAGGTCAAGACAACATTAATGGTAATAATGGACATGACAATGATGGAAATGAAGTTGATAACTTTAGACAAGTTGCACACTTAGCTTGAACAGCTAGCTGAAGACCTCTTCTACCCACCTTTCCACCCAGAGATCAAGTTCAGTCGATTAATGAACCGCAAATTGTAGAGTTATAGGATTAGTTCAGGAGGGATTGGTGGGAGGCTAGTGGACTGGAGTTTCAAGTGGACATTTCTCTTACAGATTACTTGGACTTGAGGATGAGACACATGCCCAAATCAGGAGGACAAAGTCAAAACCTTGAGCTAAGAAAGAAAGTTGGGAAACTTTCTTTACCTTATTATGATGCTTTAGGGAAGATGAACGCACGAGCTTGGGTGCAGAAGATGGATACATACTTACAGCTGAATCCTATGCTTGAAGAGGAGGTTATAAAGTATGCAGTTATTCACTTAGATGGACCGACACATGAGTGGTCGCACCATGGCATGGTAACCTTGGGACATAATCAAATCACATCTTACGAGGAGTTCACTGAGAAGCTTATAGAGAGATTTGATAACAGGGATCTCAAATTACAGTTTAAGGAGTTCGCACAACTCAAGCAGTGGGGATCAATTGAGACGTATATCAATGAGTTTCAAAGGTTAGCTATGTTGGTCATTGATATTTCAAAGAGGAGGTTAGTAGTGTTGTTTATGGATGGACTCTCAGAACCCTTGCGAGGTTGGGTCAAGGGGCATGACCCAGCTACATTGTAGGAGGCCACTAAAAAGGCTCGTGACTTAGCACCTTCTTCATTTAGGATTAGATTTCAGCATAAGGATTCTTATATGAAAAAGGATAAGAAGAAGGACAAAAAACCTTTTCACAAGGATGCTCAGCCCAAAAGAGATAAGTTGGATAATGACACCTTGAATGATTTAAGAAAGAAGAAGTTATGCAGAGAGCCTTGGAATTTATCTCATAAGTGTCCTCTCAAGGATAAGGCAAATCAAATGGAATATTTCTCAATTGAAGAGTCATAGTCAGAGAGGGAGGATTAGCACTTTGATTCAAATGAGGATAGCACTATAGAGGAGAGCAGCATTCTTGAGGATGAGAAGTCATTAGCATGATTAACAAGCTCATAAGGCAATCACATGTTAGGTCAGAGGTACTATATAAGGGTAGAAAGTGATCTCACTCATTAACACTAGGGCTACACATAATTTTATAGATGCACAATTGGTAGCCAAGAGAGGTCTACTGACTTAGGAGCATGCCGGATTTAGAGTTATGGTAGCTAATGGTGACAAACTATTATACACTCTAAAGATATCTAATCTTCACATTAGGTTTGGAGATGGCTATGAGTTGGAAGATGAGTTCTATGTGGTAGACATGGGAGACTATGATGTCATCCTTGGCATGGTATGGATGGCCTTGCTAGTAGAGTTCACACTTAACCTAGCAAAATTGGATATGAAGTTTCAGCATGAGGGAAGAACTATTGTACTTAGAGGACTTTCAAATGGGAGTTGCAGAGTAGTTTCCCTGAGGAGAATGCACAGACTTTTTTGGCATAATAACATAGAGTGGGCAGTAGAATGTTTCACTATGCCAAGTTCACAAGAGCCATAGGTGGAGAGTCATCCACTAGATATCCAGGAGATACTTGACAGGGACACTAAGGTTTTTGGCAAGATTCTGCATGGGGTTCCTCCTAACAGGGGGATAGGGCATGTTATTGAGCTCAAGGAGGGAGCCAAACCAGTCATGATTACTCCCTATCATCATCCTACGAAACATAAGGATGAGATAGAGAAGGCAATTAAGGAGTTGTTAGAAATAGGGCATATCAGGCCTAGTAAGAGCCCCTTTACTTCAACAGTAGTGTTGGTAAAGAAGAAGGATGGGATGATGCACATGTGCATTGATTACAAGGCATTAAACAAGAAGACCATTAAGAATATATATCCCATCCCATGAATAGATGAGCTAATTGGTGAGTTACATGGTGCATGCTTTTTTACAAAGATTGATCTACAGTCAGGGTATCATCAGATCAGGATGAGGGAGGAGGACATTGAGAAGACATCTTTTTGGTGTCACTATGGCCACTTTGAGTTTTTTGGTTATGCCATTTGGGCTAACCAATGCCCTTGCTACATTCTAGAGTTGCATAAATAAGGTATTCAAGGAGCAACTTAGGAGATTTGTCTTGATTTTCTTTGATGACATTTTAGTCTTTAGTAAGACTTGGGAGGAGCATTTACAATATCTTGAGATGGTGTTGTCCATTGTGGAGAAAGAGTCACTGTATGCTAAGGAATCTAAATGTGAGTTTGGGATGACTAAGCTACTATACCTTGGGAATATCATCAGTGCAAATGGAGTTTGGGTAGATCCTAAAAAGATTAGGGCTATTGTTGATTGGCCTACTCCTATGAATCTTACACAACTTAAGGGATTCCTTGGTTTCTGCAAATTTTACAAGAGATTTGTTAAAATATTTTCACAGATTGTTGCACCCTTGGTAGACCTTACCAGGAAAGAGGCCTTCACATGGACAGAGGTAGCTCAGAGAAGCTTTGATCATTTCAAGCAAGTGATGTCATCATGTCCAGTACTAGCTCTACCAAATTTCACAAAGCCATTGAGCTTCATTGTGATGCATTAGGAGATGGGATTGGGTCGGTCTTGATGCAAGAGAAGCATCCCATTATTTTTTAGAGCAGGAAGCTTCGTGGAGTGGAGAGGAGCTATTCTATCTATGATCAGGAGATGTTGGCTATAATGCATGCATTGGCTAAGTTTTAGTACTACCTAGTTGGGGGAAAGTTTGTTATCAAAACTGATTACAACATCATCAAATACTTCATGAGCCAACATGATTTGAATGATAGACAACAGAAGTAGATTACAAAGTTATAGGCCTATGACTTTGACATTGAGTTTGTCAAAGGTAAGAATAATGTGGTGGTAGATGATTTATCCAGGATACCTCATATTTGTGCTCTAGCTAAGATTACAGGAGATTGGAGAAATAAGATCATAGAAGAGTATGCGAGGGACACTTGGGCTTCTGGAGTAATTGCAGGCACCATACATGATGATTGTTATGTGGTGATGGACTGATTGATAAAGTTTCAGAGTAGGATATATTTGATTCCTTCATCACAGTTTAGGGAGGTAATACTGAAGGCATTTCATGATGCACCTACAGCTAGACATCCGGGGGTCTTTAAGACCTACAGACAGATCTGTGAGTGGTTTACATGGAAAGGGCTCAAGGATGATGTTCAAAAGCATGTCAGGGAGTGTGCAATTTGCCAATAGAATAAGGGAGAGCACACATATCCTGCAGGGTTGTTACAACCTTTGCCCATTCTACATAGGAAATGGGAAAGTATTTCTATGGACTTCATCACCAAGTTACCATGAGTACAAGGGAAAGATTGCATCTATGTGATAGTTGACCGACTGACGAAGTTTGCTTACTTCTTTGCTATTCCATCCACTTACACAGGTGGCTGATCTTTTCTTCAGAGAGATACTCAAGTTACATTGGCTACTTAGTTTCATTGTCAATGATTAGGATAGTAAATTCATGAGTACTTTTTGGTAGGAACTATTTAGGATGTGTGGTATAGATCTTACACTTAGCACTAGTTATCATCCACAGACAGATGGGCAAACATAAATTATGAATAAATGGGTGGAAGGATATCTAAGGAACTATATGACTACACAATAGAGGGCTTGGATCAAATGGCTACATATGGGAGAGTACTTTTATAACACCACTTATCATATGTCCATCAATATGACTCCATTCATGGCACTATACGGTTATGAAGCACCTAGTTTCATGGATCTAGTTTTGGGGGATAGTAGAGTGCCCAAAGCAAAACACTTCTTGCAGGATAGTCAAGATATTTTAAGGGTGCCCAAGGAGAATATACAGCAAGCCCAAAATCAACAGAAATTGTATGCGGACCAGCACCGGATAGAGTGCAATTTTGAGGTTGGGGATATGGTTTACCTAAGGCTACAACCATATAGACAGTCATCACTCAAGAAAAGCAGAGCAGAGAAGTTGAAGCCTAGCTTTTATGGCCCCTACAAAGTGATTCACAAGGTGGGCGAGGTTGCTTACGAGATTGAACTTCAAAGGATAGTTGGGTACATAATGTGTTTCATGTGTCAAAGCTTAAGAAAGCCATCGATCAGAGAGTTGTGCCTTTAGTAGAATTGCCATCATTAGATGAGGAGGGAAACCTTGTATTAATTCCTGAGGCTATTCTAGATACTAGGGAAAGGACTCTACGAAGTAGGTTGATTAAAGAATATTTAGTCAAATGGAGATATCTGCCAAAGGAAGATGCTACTTGGGAGAGTGAGTAGGTGCTACAGCAAATAGGACTGAGATTGCTTCAGGACAAGCAATTTCAAGGAGGACAGATTGTAATGACCCCATCTTTTAGCCTTCACGTTCTCCAAAGTCTAAGTGGAGCATAAGAGGAAATTAAATTAATTTCTTATAAAGTCATTAAATAAATTAAAATTAAAAATTAAAAGGTGACTTTATATTTAATTAATATAATTAATTATTATGTTAAAAGGGAGAAGCTTCTAGAGTGTGTATTAATTATTGGAAAGGTGGAAGCCTCTAATAATTTAATTTTCTAGAAGCACAATTTATTATTGTATTGCAAGGGAGGAGTTTCTAGAGAGTGCATTAATTATTAGAAGGGGGAAGCTTCTAGCACTTGCAATTAATTAATGTTTTAGTTCCTTCTAGAAGAGTGAAGGAAAAGGATAAATAGGGGTGAGAGTCTCATTATTGAGCATGGATTTTTGTGACTGACATATGATAAGAGCTTGGATGTGTGAATCACATATCTTTCTTGGCAATAGAGGACATTCATCCTCTCTTGTAACTTTTTATATGTCATTCCCTTGGGGTTTGGCCTTTGGAATACATTGCTTTGTACTTGATTTCATCACTTTGAGAATTAATATAATTTCAACATCGGTTCCATCTTCAGTTTGCATAAAAAATCTATTTTGGTAGTTGGTTTAGTTTTTGGGCATTCCAGGGTGCCCATTATAGTATGGATTTTGTTCTTGGATTGCTTAAAATAGCAAAGGGGTATGATTCTATATCTATTGTTGTAGATAGATTTTATAAAATGGCTCATTTTATACCATGTAAGAAGACATCAGATGCTAAGCATGTTGATTAACTTTTTTTCAAAGAGATTGTTAGATTGCATGGATTAACAAGTAGCATTATTTCTAATAGAGATAATAATTTTGTTGGTTATTTTTGAAAGACTTTGTGGAAGAAGATGAGTACTGATTTGTAGTTTAGTTCTACATTCCATCCACAAACTGATGGACAGACAGAGATTGTGAATAGAAGCTTGGGTAATTTGCTAAGATGCTTAGTTGGAGATGAAACACATAATTGGGAGATGGTACTAGCACATGCTAAGTTTGCATATAATAATTCTGTGAACAGGAGTATAGAAAAGACACCTTTTGAGATTGTTACTAGAATGAAGCCTAGAGGAGTATCTAATTTAAGGGATGTTGTTGGTGAAGAGAGGAGAAGTGTTGCTGGAGAAGAATTTGTTGATTTCATGAAGTCTTTGCATAAGGAAGTGAAGCTAAAGTTGGAACAAAGTAATCAAAAATACAAGGGGAATGCTGATAAGTCTAGAAGACATCATGTTTTTGAAGTTGGTGATCAAGTGATGGTTCATTTGAAGAAAGGAAGATTCCTGGTTGGAACATATAATAAGCTGAAGATGAAGAAGTTTGGACCTTGTAAGATCTTGATGAAGTTTGATAGTGGAAATGCTTATGAAGTTGAGTTACCTGATGACATGGATATATCTCCTATATTCAATGTTGTTGATCTGTATAAGTATTATAAGTGAGATGATGAAGTTGTTGTATTTGATGATTATCCTAAGAAGTAGATTGAAGAGGTTGAACAGATATTGGATCAGAGAGTTGGTAAAAGCACAAGAGGAAAGGACTACTATGAATATTTGGTGAAGTGGAAGAATAGATCAGTTGAAGATGCTATATGGATTTCTTAATTTGAGTTGGATTTAGCTCAGGTTGTGACACCTTAATGATTTAGGAGAATTATATCTTTCTACTTTAGTTGTTTGATGCAGGAGCATCCTAGGTTAACATATTATCCTACTCATTTGTGTTTATTCTGCCAATGAGAATTATTTCTAACCTAGTTGTCTGATGTAGGAGCATCCTAGGTTAACATGTTATCCTACTCATTTGTGTTTATTCTGCCAATTGCTGTCGAGTTTTAATCATTGCCGAGTTGCAACAATTGTCGAGTGCCAGTAATTTTGCAGTTTAAGTCAAGTTGAGGTTATCCCACATCATGTCAACACTCAGGTTAGCGTGTTATCCCATCTCACTCTACAATATGTGTTGAGTTCCACAGTGTGTGCCGAGCTATCCTTCATGTGCCAAGTTACTTAGTGGACGTCGAGTGATCATTCATGTGCCGAGTTATCTGTTGATGTCGAGTGTCAATATTTTGGACGTGTTTTCTGTGTTTTTGGTGTGAGCTGACTTGCAGCATTTCTTTCGACTACAACATTTATGTTAAGTTCTTTTCGTGGGATGTGTCCAGACCATTGTTGGGTCAGCCTTCCTATTATGTATTGATCTAGAATGTTTTGTAAGCTATTTTGGCAAGTATAAGTAGAGTGTTTAGGCTTAGAGTTAGGCAATTTGTAAGTTTTTGGGAGTTTAGAGTAGAACACAAAAGTTTGGGAACTTGGTATTGGATCTTTGATCTTGAATGTATTTGTATCTGGCCGTAACCTAGAAGGCCTTATAGCTGGGCATGTATGCTGATCATTTGATGAATCAATAAAAGAATATTGTTCTCTCTGTGTGTGGTGTTGTTCTCTTTGTGTGTTTGCTTCCGTTGTCTTAACTCTACAAGGTTGGCTTAGATTTCTAGGTGTGCCTTTGGCCCTAGTTATTTCCCTGCCCTCCTTCCACCAATTCCTCAATCTTGTTCTTCTCTATTTGGTCAAGTTCTTCTCTCATAAATTTTATCCAATATTCATTTTTGCATGAATCATATGTAGTCTTTCATTCAACCTATGATATCAAACATATTTCCTCTTACTTTTTTCTTGTCAATACTCCTATATTTTTACTACAAATTATCTATTCCTTGAGATGATTCCTTGAAACATACTTAGATGTTCTTTGTTCTCCTCTAGGTTCCTTAATCTATACCTTTATATCAATAGCCGCCTCAAAGAATTATACATGTTTTATATTTAGATTATTTATAGTCTCTAACGTGTACTAGCTTCATTGTTTGAATCATAATTGAGTAGTCTTTCTTGTATCTTGAAATTTTCATTAACTTTTACATTTTTACTTTCAACTATTGTTCTCAATCTCTACATTTTTATAAGAAATGGGTCAAATCCTATATTATTTATTATTATGTATTTAGATTAATTATTATATTTTAATCTTGAGCAGACTCAAACCTAAGACCTCCCAAATGAGAGACCCACAACTTTCCATTGTATTGTAGGCTCTTGCCTTATTGTTCTCAATATCTTATTATAATATCTACATGCTTTTCTCTTTAAATAATAACTAAGAAATATACCTCTATCACTCCTAGGATTCGAATTTCCTATGTCATCTTCTATCTTGATATAACATTTTCTTCTAAAGATTCTAAAATATATCACAATAGGTGTATGCCCAAACCAAACTTTATAAGGTGTCTTACTAGTTCCAAGTCTAATATGAACTATGTTCATAGTGTATATTAATGTAATACTTACTGCTCTATAGTAAATATGTGCTACATTCCCTTCTAGCATCATCACTCTAGCTACTTCACTTACTAACATGTTCTTTTTTTCAGATATCTCATTCTATTTTTGTGTTTTAAGAGCTAAAAGTTATCTTTTGATTCCATTGTCTTCACAAAAGTTGTTAAACTAATTTGATGGAAATTATCCTCCTCTATCAAATCTTGAACATTTGATTCTTAAATTAGATTCATTTTCAAATTTATCCTTGACTATTTAAACTTGTCAAAAGCTTATGATTTCTCTCTTAAAAATGCTACCCACATAATTGTTATTAAATCATCAATAAAAAGAATGAAATACCTTTCACCATAGAATGCCCATCTTTGTAGGTGTTGGCATTGTTTTCACTTTAGGTTTATCTGGATATATCTCTAAGTGAATGTTCCAGGTTCCTTTTGTGAGAATTGGGGTTTGGTGTTTTTTTAAATTTTGTTAACCCTAGAAGAACCCTAATTTTTATTTCATTAAGTGTTGCCCTAGAAAGCCTTTGGTTTATGTTTAGGTAGCATGCCTTTTTAGAAAAAGGAGTGCACAGAAAAAATCTTTTAAAATACCTTTTTTAATTATTACTTCCTGGGCACCTTTTAAAATCTTTGTTGCATTGTCTAATGTTTCCTAAGTCTTCAAAATAATTCCTTAACCAAAGTTTCCATTTTTATTTGAAAAAGTGATCGAATAGTGATAACCCTTGATCTTGTCGCTTTGTCACTAGGAGAAATTGCATGTTACTTATCACTAGCAACATAGCGACCAAGCCTGTGGGACCCAGTCAATAAAGAAACAAGGTTTCAAAATGAATGGCCCACACCATCATATCTTCTCATGACCGATGATGGTTGCTTTGTCGCTAAGGGAAGTTGTATGTGTAGACACCTAAATTTGATTACACTATTTTAGTAATCCTATTTAGTTATCTAAAAAGGGCATTATTAATTAAATTTCTATTTAATTAATCCTTTGTCATCCCCTAGTTGATTAATTTAATTAATCATCTATAGTCCTAATTGATAAATCAAATAATCTATTATTTATCAATTAAATCCTATTCTTCTATCTAATTCCAAAAATCTCCATTTATTAAATAAATCTATTTGATAAATGAAATCCTCAAATTCAAAAACCCCTAACCTATCTCTAATCCTCCATTTAGCCTAATCCACCCCATCCACCCATACTAACCAAGCTTAGCCACTAACTCACCCACCCTCATTAATGCCATCCACTTGCACATCTCTAACATCCCTAATCTAATCCTAAACCCAAGCCTAATCCACCCCCTAATGTTGTCACATTCCTTAAACAAGTTTAAGACTTTCCTAATCCAAACCAAAGTCTCCCCTCAAAAAAACCCAACCACTAAGTCATGAGTGCTCTTACAAAACATAAAGACTCTTACAAGCCCACTCATGACTCTTACACCCATCTTCCACACTCTTCCCTCTTCCACACTCATTCCTCTTACATCCCTCTTACATACTCAACCCCACTCATCATGCCCTTAACCAACCCTTAACCCTACCCTCTCACACTCATCCTCCTTGTGACAAGTGTCACCTTCCCATTGGTGCTAAACAAGCACAATCCATGTGCTCCCCTTTGAGTGCATCTTAGCCCTCCTTAAGCCTTCATCCATCCTTGCATCTAAGCCCTCCATCTCTCTACCCCTTAGCCTATAAATTGAATCCCATCCCAAGCCATTTCATCAACAATCTTTGAGCTAAAGTTACCATGCTATTTTGAGAACCAAAGCCATCAATATTACCCTTATAATGCCAAATTGAGAGCTCACAAAGCTACCAATTTGACATTACCCATCTCCATTGAAGCAACTTTTGAGCATCTTGAGCATACATCCACAGCAAAAGGACACATCTACAGAATCAAGAAAGCATGGATTGTTTTCTCTTGTGAGGTTTGCACTTCTTGTTTGCTTTCTTTGTCTAAGCATATATGTGAATTTAGTTTTTGGTTTGTGAATGTTTACTTTATTTGTTAATGTTCTTTGCACACTAATTCTGGTTCTACAGTATGAACTTTATCCTTGGTGACATAGCGAGCACCCGTAAAAGGAAAAATTGTGGGACTAACCTTTGAAGGCAATGCCATAATTTTCATATCATTAATAACCTTGTTAGCATGTCAGGATGATAGAATGTTAGATGCCATAGAGGATTTACACTGAAGGAAATATACTGTTGATCCGCACCATCAGATCTCTTCAAGATCGATGGTGGTCACTTTGTCGCCATGGGAAGTTGCATGAACTTTATCCTTAGCGACATAGCACCCAAGAGGAAATACTATAGTTCCACATCATGTACAATGAAATTATCATTTGCATTCTATCATCTAATGCGGGGATCATCAATGATGGTCTCTATGTCACCAATGGGAGTTGCTCAACTATTACCCTTGGTGACATAGTAAGAGCATGACACGTGTTGAGAGGCACAAGTGGATCCAATGTAAGTCACCAATAATGAAAGAGGCTTATGTGGAAGGTTTCAATTGGATTTGTTAACCTCATAATGGTTTTTAACACTTGAGTGCCAATAACACTTACCTACTCTATATTGGAGCTGAGTACACCATGCATGTCGAGCCACAACAAATGTCGAGTTAGGAAAGACTTCAGGTGCCGAGTGATCTTCATGTGCTGAGTAGTTTTCAGATGCCGAGTGAAGATCAGATATCGAGTGAAGTGTAAGTGTTGAGTAACATAAGGTGCCGAGTGTTAACAAGTACCTAGCAACATAAGGTGTCGAGTGTTAACAAGTGCCGAGCAACATAAGGTGTCGAGTGTTAACAAGTGCTGAGCAACATAAGGTGCCGAGTGATACAATTTTGTTTAGGTGCTGAGCTATCCAGGAAACATCATGTGCCGAGTATCAACAATACTTCAGGAGTTGAGTAACTCAGAATATCAGCATAAGAGTTTGTAATTGCACAAATTATGATGTAAACCCTTTTTACAGCCAACATAAGGTAAATCTCGAAGGATTTAATGATGAGATCAAATCTTTTATTTTTCCTATGCAATCTACATGCAGCCAATAAGAAAAATGATGAAGGCATGCAACCAATAAAAGAAATGCAAATAATAAGCAGAAAATGGAGATTGAATATGGATCGTAGATCCATACCTAACCCTAAATCCTCAAATTTCTTTATAAGGAAGACAAAATTTCATTGTAAATGAATGAGTGGACATACAAGGGTGCATAAGAAAAATCTATTTTCAGAAGCGAGCGTTATCTGATCACAAAGGATCAAGATCAGAGAAAGCGGAAAAGGTGCCTGCATTCAGCAATCAAGGATTGTAATCTATCAGGTTCATTATACCTAATACTTTCTAGCAATTGTATTAGAATGAAAATCCTATGGTGATAGGTTAGCTTAACAGCTATTTCATAGATCCTTTAAATAGGTGATTAAATCCTTTAACAGGGTGACACTTCATGTTAAGTGTTTGTAAATCCTCTAACCAGGTCACTATTGATACAGTGTAAAGCCTTTAACAGGGCAGGCCTTTAACGGAGAACACCATCAGAAGTGGTTGAACAATATTACTGCAATAATTTTTGTGGGTATCATCCCCACCCCAGTTTTACCTTCTTATTCTTGGAGGGTTTCTGGGTTACCAAATTCCAGTGTTATGTGTTGTTGATGCATGTGTTTAGTTTCATGTTTACTTGATGTATTTACATGTATGTAATTTACTTCCATCTAAAAGTTTTATTGGCTAAAGTGTGATACTTATGATTCACACCCCCCCCCCCCCCCCCCCCCTCATAAGTACTCTTTCCATATTTGAATATTCCAATAGGATTGATCGCCAACTTGGAGGGTTAAAGATGAGTCATTAAAGGTTTTATTCCTTAATCATCAATTTTTTCAAAAAATTGATGATTTATTTTCAAAATTGAAAGGTGGTGCCACTCTGTTTCTCTGCAATCGATTTATGAAGAATTAAAGCTTCCTATGCAAAGTAAAACTAGGGATATAGTGTAGAACTTAGAGATTTTCTTTGTGCAAATGTATTTCTGAATTTCTAAGAGCTAGAACCTATTGAAGAGCTATTTTCCACCTGATTGAATTGTGAAGATTTTCTATACCAACGATTCACTGCAAAATTTAGGAAGAAGAAAATAAAGAGCCAACTAAGTATCTCAGTCTGTATATCATTCAAAGAACTTGGGTTTTTCTGCATTATTATCAAACATGCCTCCAAAAAAGGGCTTCTTAGGGAAAGTAGAATATGCCAATAGAAATATACATGATGATTTCCTTGAACAATTGAGTGAATCCACAAATGAGTCATCCCAGATTAAGAAGATAGTCCCTGTAAATACTAGGTTCCAGATTGCAGATAGTTTGCAATGATATGAGAAATTGGATTAGGGATTCCATAACATCTAAAACAGGGCTCTAGTTGTTTAAGAAATGCTTCCCAAAGAGGAAATTGTTTGCCCCCCATGGGAATATTTGGAACTTTGATTTTGGAATGCTGGTAGTCCCTGGGGTTTTCATGGATTTAGACCTTCTCACAACTATAGCCCTAAATTATGACCCAATAGCCAAGATGGTGAGGAGAGTAGATGGGGAGTGTCTGATAAAAATCACTCCATAAGAGATTCAAGAGGTTTTTGGGTTGGAGCCAATCACAAATTACCATGAGATCATTGATTTTTAGGGGTTAGAGAAAGAATACTTGTCTTGAAAGGATCAAGTTGGACAAGGTCCATTCAAAGGACACTTGGCTACAATTGGCAATTTGACCTTTGTCACAACATCAACTAAAGAGCCTTTTAAGAAGTAGTTTTTCAATACTAGGGCCATTGACATTTACATGATTTTTTGTAGGGTTTTTGTTGAGGATGAACAAGATTTTATGCCAATAAAGTTCGTGTATATGATGACACAGATCTCTTCCTTTGGTGTGGACATAATTTTTGATTTTGCATCCTATTTAACAAAGGAAATTCACACAAGCTTGATTGGAATTACAAAGAGCAAAGTTGAGAAAACATATGGCCATTATTGATTGTTGATGCATATGTACTTGTTCAAAGGGTTTACTTACTTTGAAAAGGAAATGGAGTTAAATAAAGAATATGAGGGAGAAGCACTACTAGTCCAATTATGGAGTGCATATATGACTTGGGATGGAGAAGAGGCTAGCTTTGTGAGATTTAATAGATACTTCACATCTAGGTTGAGGAGCCTCATATTAAGGGACAATCCTAGAATACCTAAGGCATTGATGGATTTCATTAGGCCTATGGATAACCCTACTAGTTTAAAGGTTTCTCATAATTGGACATATATCATACCATACCCTGTGTGTACAGTTTTTAGAGTGTATAGATTCTAAGGGACTCCCCATGTACTTCCCTACTAGGTACCTCTAAAGGTGGTAATAGTTGAAATGCTATGGCAGATAGGTAAATTAGAGGAAGCACAATTAATTGCTCATTCTAGAGGCTAAATTTTCTCATCTTGTACTATTGCCCATTAGTTCATTATCACCAAGGATGGTTGGTTGTTTCTAAATTTTTAGATCAATACAAGATGGTTGTTTCTCATGATCACTTTAATGATAGTGAAGGGTTTTTTGATATCTCCGAACAGAGGGCCAAAACTAGTGTCGAGAAGCATCAACCCTACTTCCCTGAAGATGTAATTAGAAATGAATTTTCTCTCCAAGAACAAGAGATTAAGAAGAAGTGGAGAGTTTACTCAAGGGTATTAGAATTTATTAATTGTTTTGATGAAGATTACAAGCCTCTAAAAGATGCCAAGGCAGAGGTAGATAAAATAAATAAGTTGATGATCACTTTTCTAGAGATCATGGAGGCTATGAATGAGAAGAAATTATTCTTTATTAGTTCTTTTCCTGATAAGGCCTGAGAGGTCATGAAAAAATTATCTTTTACCCCTATAGTAGGATTAGGGCAGCTTGTTATTCAAAGAAGACCTAGCTACAATATCATTCAAAATAAAAGGTCTATAATTGACAAAGGTAAATAGATAGTTGGGTCAACTACTACTATTATGGAGGAGAGGCATGATGACCCAATGTCCAAGAGGCAAAAGATAGAAGAGGGACATGGGCCCCAAATAGAAGAGTACTCACCTACTCAGTCATCGTTGCATATAGGAGATGAATAACTCACTAAGGAGAAAATTGAGCAATTGGAATCCCAATGGGGAGCCTTTATTATTGCTACAGAATTAGAAGAGGGGAATCCTCAAGAACCTCCCATGTCAAGCCTTGAGTTAACTATTGCTGATTACAGAGGAAGGGAGTTGGACTCTATTGTGGAACACGCAAGTCATGAATTTATTTCTGATGACAAATTTATTAAATCAAGAGCTTTTTATCAATTTGCATGGAGGACCAATATTGGACTATTTGAGGAAAGGTGTAACAAGATGAAAGTAGAGCATCCTAAGATGGAAGAGGCATCTCTATAGGATCAAATAAAAGAGGAAATGATGCAAGAGTTTAAGAGCCTAACCCCTGAAGAGTGAAGAAAAATGATAAAATCATCTGGGATCTTGCTTCTACCAAATTGGGACATTGCAAATGCAATGGTTTTTAACTCTTTTACTAAAAAGTTGAATGCAAATGAAAAAGTAAAAAAGGAGTTGAAAGGTGCCAAATTTAGTGAAGAACATGTTGCATTAGTTATTTGGTCTATGAGAAAAGGATCCAAAGCCAACTCCTCTTAGCCTAATGATACTAATTTGATAGGAAATTTGATTGTAAAAAGGGTGGAGGATATTCCAAGTAAAGAGGCCGCAGAGCTAAATATTGGAACAACCAACCTCACCCTAGCCTCAACCTTAAGGGAAAAAAGGGAAAGATTAGAACTATAAGAGAAATATGAAAAGGTTCTAGTTGCTTATAATAAAGAAGTACAAAAGAGGATAGAACTTGAGAATAAGTTGATGGGGCACCAAGGACAGTCCAACAGGCCAAGAATCACTTATCCTAGTCCACCAATGGAGCCTTTTAAATCCACTCCTCTTATTGAAATTCCAGACACACCACAGGGGCCTCAATATTATATTGCTAACGATTATGAAGAAGAAAAGAACAAACTGTGGGCATTACATGTAGAACTAAACATCCAATATGAGGATAGATTGAGGAAAGAAATTATGCATTTGGTTGATAAGATTGGTTGGCCAACATTCTATAAACAATTGACAAAGGTAATAAACGTATGGAATAAGCTGAAGGAAAATGAGGAGGCTTTGAAGCCAATTATCAATAAATGGAATAAAAGGGACAAAGACATCACTCTTCTATGTTTTTCCAGTTATCACTCTATCTTGTGAACATATAGAAAAGACTTATGACTTGACTAATGATCTCTCTGAGTT
This sequence comes from Cupressus sempervirens, assembly GCA_028749045.1. NCBI lineage: Eukaryota > Viridiplantae > Streptophyta > Pinopsida > Cupressales > Cupressaceae > Cupressus > Cupressus sempervirens. Next base: position 816,648,398 of record CM053787.1, read on the forward strand.
TGATGATAAAAGAACTACATTACAGAGGAGAATCATTAATTATCTTGCAAAATATAAGAGTAAAAGTTTTAGACTCTTCCCCCATGCCCTAGATAAAAAGGATAAAATAAAAAATAAAGAAGAGTGGGCCCAGGAATTGGATGACCTATTATGTCTTAGGATGAATAGAGTCATAAATGAACAGAGAAATGCATGGTGGGAAAGTACAACTGAAGAAGTTGTAAAAGTGCAATTATTTTATGATTCTTTAAGAAAAGATTTTAGTGAGATAGACAAATTGGGAGATTATGTGATGAAGAAACAACATGATATTCTAAATTTTAATTAGCCAAATGACACACATTTTGACAATTGGATGGTAGATTTTGTACATGCAAAGCAATTGGAACTGGGTGAAACTAATGATGATGAAATGGAGCAGGATAATTTGCAAGTAACTAACACATTGGTAAAAGCTAAAGAAGACAAAGGAACACAATCAATTGCAATAACAAGCACAGAGGTCCAAAATGATGACTTGGCAGTAGGAGAATCATATGTAACTATTGTTTTGTCAGTTTATGATGACATGGATGGAGAACCTCAAGTTGAAGTAAGTCTACAAACATCAGAACTAGGTCCATCATAAGCAAGTCCATTGGTTACATCTTCTAAGGAATAACATCAACATTAAAGCCAATCATGAAATTCCTCAGCAACAAAAAGTGCATCATAAGTGGTCCCACAAGAGAATATTCATGATCAAAAACATTATGTTGCACCAATTTTTGTCTTTTATGACAATAACCATGTAAATATCTTTCTATCTTAAGGACAACTATTAGTACCCTCTAAGCCTGAAGCTTGTTGCATCTCACATTATATAAGTGAGATCCCAAGGCTAGAGAGGAGGTCTGAACTATTGTATAACTTTTTTTTTTGCTAGTTTTATTTCGGTCTAGTTTTCTTGATGCCAATTTATGTGATGCATTTTCTCTACAATTCTAAGAATACATTAACTTTCTAGGATCACGGTGTCTTGTCTTGAGTTGTTTTGAATTGTATTCCAGTGTTACATAATTTTCAAAGAGAATTAATACAAAGATGAACTGTCCCCATATCTTTTTCTTTGAATCTTATGTCCATTGTTATTGACAAGTTATTTGAGATTGCATGGGCAAAGCTTGTTTAATTTAATGCAACTAGGATAGGTTGTATGTCAATTCACTATTGCTTTTGATTCAATGAATTAAGTAAATGCTTTAGTGAAATGATAGGATTTCTAGGCAGTAATAAGGATATGCATAAGCATGGGTTTTAGGGAAAACTACTGATGATATTGATTGTAATGTAGTCAATTAGGTCAAGAAATTGGATAGACTTTGAATCCCAATGGATGAGGCACCGATCAATTATTTTAGTTTGCATATGAAGAGATCATAGATAGACATCAAGCAAAATATTAAAATCAATATCAATTTTACTTTAAATGTATGAAGGGTGTCATAGCTAGTCAATACTTGTTTGCATTTAATCTTTGTGTTTTAGTTAGCTGCTGTTACCTAAAATTACTTGTAGATCTAAGAAGAATTGAGACCAATTTGATGTAGGGGATGAGTATTGTAATAGAATGTTATTGGATGAATGAAATGTGGAAATGGTATCAAGCTTTAATTCTTTTTGTCCCTTAGGTGCACCCACCTTGGTATTGCAAAGCCAGAAGAGTAGGAAGTCTTTATTATTTTGTTGAAGTTGGGTTCAGATCTAAAGACCATCTAGTTGATCATAGGAAGTAGCTAATCCTTAGGTTATTTTGATCTTCACCATCTTGGTATCAAGTATCTTATTACTTGGTAGTGTAAAAAACACCAAAAATAGGTTCACACAAATCTACATGAACAATCTCCAAATTTTCTGATTAGTAAATATCTTTCTTGGAAATGAATTCTTCTTCTATTTAGCCATCACACATTCCTTGAATACCATGTTAGAAGGTTTCACTATCTTTTTTAGATCACTTATTGCATTACCATTACTTATATTCACAATGTTATCAAACTTTATATGACAAAATCTTATGTTCCATAACCAACTATCATCAACTCTAGAAACCAAACAACTTATTCTAGTAGGATTCAATTGAAAGATGCTACCTTTGGTTATTGTACCTATTCCAATTAATTTACCATTTTTGCACTTGATTGTACATGTCTTTTGAGTGAATTGTAGATGATATCTCTCATTAACAAGTTGTCCAACACTTTAACAAGTTATGTTTCAATCCATCAACAAAATAGACATCCTTAGTGTTAGTTTTTCCATAAAGTTTAATATATCATTTTTCCTTAATAGGACATGGAGAATTATTATCAACTCTATCTACTCCACCATTATATCTACTTAATTCAACAAACTTTTCTCTATTATTAGTATGTGATGCAAGTATCCATTATCTATAATCTAGTCATATTGTTTCTTCTCCACATGTGATAGATGTGCTCTTTCTTCTTTAACAAGATTTGCTTCACTATCTAAGAAGCTTACCTCTTTGTAATCAAACTCCTCATGTCACTAGCTTAAAAGTAGTGTTTTCAAATTTTTGACTTGTAAGGATTTCTAGGTTTCACTTTTCTCTCTCTCTTAAGACATCGATACGAAGAATGACCAAGTTATCTATAATTCCAACAAGTAAAAGATTCCTTACTTTTATGTTCTCTCTTTGTACAATTAATGAAAGTACATCATCAATCTTCTTTTCTTCTTCCTACATTTCTACACATTCTCTAGCATGATCACCACTAGTGCTGACACTTTTGGTTAGAACTCTTTTATCCTTGCATACATTAGCATTAAAACAATCTCTGATCTAGGTGGATTAGGCTTCAATCTAGATCCAAATTATTTCAACTTTCCAATCAAAGTTTCTCTATTAAAATTTGGCATAATTGGTTATTATATTACAATCACCTTAGTATCATAAGCAAAAGTTAATGATCTCATAATTTTGTAACATAGCTCATCTTCTGATATAGTTCCTCCATAAAATGGTAAAACTTCACAAGAGTTATAAGACTAAGCATTTTTTTTTTTAGGTCAAATAAGGGATGAAGTTGTCCATATAGAAATTCGTGGGCTCTCAACTTTACAAAATGTAGAACCTATTATTATAGTTTGACAAATTTTAATCTTATGGTCAAGTTCTATACTAACCTCTGAAGAACAATACATTTTTGAAATATACCTATACTTAATCACAACAAATGAGATGGTGTTAATGCACATTAAACACATGTTTCTCTCTTTAGTAAATCTAGTTTCCCTATCCATTGCAAAACAACACAAGGGATTATCATGCTGAAATCCAAAGGAAGAACAACTTCAATTTTAGATCCTCATATGTATTGGCCAAGAAATTATGTTGAGTACAAATCTTTGGGTAGAAATAAGACTTGTGTATGGTGCACTTAGACAAGTCCAAGTGATTGTATACAACTATGGTGACAAACCACCTCAACTTCTAATTTTGTTGTTCAATTTAGAAATCACATAGGATTAGATTGGAATTACAACAAAAATATTGTCCCCATAAACCTAGTTGGTTGTAGAAATTACGGTTGAATACCGCTAAAAGTGATAGGGGCATTACCAATACACAAATCACAAGGGGTTACACTTTAGAGAGCAATAATTGACATTGGCAACATTGTCCGACAATGATTGACATTCACATGTATGTCAAGAGTTCACGAGCTTACATGCCTTTATATACACTCCATAATACGACAAAGCTCATATGTTGCTCATCAAAAAGAAGAGGAGACATGCTTGACAACATTATCAAATCCGTATTCTCCAAACAATAAACAATACAATTTATTTTGATAGGTAGTTGGCTGAAGCCTTGATTATTTATCATTTACATACTATTATTTGTGAAGATTAATTATTATTATGTGTTTAGCTCAAGTAGTTTTGAACCTAGGACCTCCTCATTGAGAGGCTCACAAGTTACCACTGTATTGCAGGCTCTTGCCTAACAATACAATTTTTTTACAAGCACTCCAAGTTTGCTCTTTAAATTATTGCATTTGAGTACAATCCATACATTTAGTCAACTTTTATTCTTTTTATATTGCTCAATTAAGAATCATTTGCTTGCACACAACTCCCACCCATATATTTCTCTATAATAACATAATTTTCTTCTCCACACATATTAACCCCTTCACTACATCTATACAAGATATTACTATTTCTAAAAAATACTCTAAAATGTCCATTTACTAACATTATTCATTCTAAAACATAATAGTTGTTTGATAGTGAACATGCAACAAATACATCATCTAATATTGTAGACTCAACAACTCTACAAAAACTTCAATTTTTTCATAAATCACACAAATAAGCACACCTTCCTCGAATTCATTTCATTTTTCACATTTATGCTCCCCTCCGATAATCTCTTGGATGTGCCTAAAGTGCAATTGCAAATATAGTTGCAAAAGATTATGTCATCTATTAAAGAAAGTCTAATCTGCAAGGGTTTGTTTGGCAGTGGGCATATGAGTGGAATAAGCATATGTAAATTCTTAAAATTTCAAATTCTTTGTTTGGGTGCACCAAATTAGAATTGTGAATAGGAGTACGTATTCCAATTTTGGCCCAAAATGAACATTTATAATTCCATTTGAATGGGTGGAATCAGAATATGTATTTCCTATTCCATTTTTTATTTATTTTAGAAAGCATAAATTTTTGGGTTCGTGAATTTTGCATCAAATTCTACTGAACCAAACAAGAATAGGAATAAGTATTCTTATTTTCTATTCTAGAATAACAATTCCAGAATACATATTTGTATTCCCATATTCTTATTCCTGCAGCCAAACAGACCCTAAGAATACCCCTCCTATAATTATGAACGAATAAAACGCATTTTAAATTTCTGCTTTCCTCACTAACACTAACCCTAAGGATACCCCTCTCCTATAGTTATGAACGAATAAAACACATTTTAAATTTCTCCTTTCCTCACTAACACTAACCCTAAGGATACCCCTCTCCTATAGTTATGAACGAATAAAACACATTTTAAATTTCTCCTTTCCTCGCTAACACCAAATTTTCTATCCGCAGATTATTTAGTAAAAACCGGCTAAATACTTAAGACCCCATCGAACTTTGTACGCCTTCATTTGTATTTCACGTGCAAATTCTCCTCATTGAAGGAATCGATAAGAGATATTCTGAAACCGCTTTTCTCAAAACCGCTATGGTCATAAGCGGATTTCCAGGATCTGCCAATACTAAAATCAACACGCTATGTATTCTTTCATCCCATATTTCCGGCACCACTGCAACAACAATCCCACGCTGTCAACATTCTCTCCGACGGCCGGAGTTGCCGGAAAGGCCCTGCAGTGTATGCTGTAATTAAAACTGAACAAGGCTGGATCTGATTTACACACACATATATGCAATAAGGCCGTCCCTGAGCCCCCGGTCGTATGGACGCTGATTTCACCGAGGGCCCTTCGCCGGCCATAGCGAGATGGACTAGTACCGTTTCTCAAAGGTTTCAGTATTATCTTGACAAATCGACTCCTCATCACACAGGCAGATGGCTCGCGCTGCTTCTTGTGGCGGCCATCTATGCTGTGAGGGTGTATTACTTGCAGGGGTTCTACATTGTCTCCTATGGCCTGGGGATTTATATATTGAATTTATTGATAGGGTTTCTGTCGCCGCAGGCCGATCCCGAGATGGAGGGACCTGCTCTGCCTACCAAGGGCTCTGATGAGTTTAAACCCTTCATTCGACGCCTCCCCGAGTTTAAATTCTGGTATGCTAATAAGATTTCTCAATTTGTATTGGTCTTTCAGATTTACTTTTAGTTTGGGAAAATGCACGCAGAAGAAAATGTGCATTTGAGTAAAATTGCTTCGAGTTTTTTTCTTGGTTCAATTTTTTATGTTAGGGTCCTCATTTACAAAATTATTATGTTGTGACAATAATTATTACATCCACACAGGGGATTTTGTGTTTCAGACCTGTGGATTGGGGAGCTAGGTAATTAGACACGGTGGCGATTTACTGAACTGCATAGATACCCATGAAACTTAACAGAGGCCTTTGAAATTTACTAGAAGCATGTTATCCTTATTTACACGAGAACGTAACGATCCTCCGGTTGTTGACTTGAATATCTTTTTCCGTGGATGGCTTGTTCTTGTAGATAACGCCATCAAGCATTTATATTTTCAGAAGGTTTTCCTTGCGAGGAACAATCAAACTTGGTGGATTTGGACCGTTCAACAACTTCATTAGTGCCTCTTGAGTACTTGTTGGTCCTTATTTGATGTTCATACATGTCTAGTCGGTATGACTGATATGCTCATTTCTAAGGGGTACTGCTATCAATGGGGAGGAAAAATTCGGAGTGGTATATGGTTGTCAATGCTTTGCTTGCCGCATGATCCTTAGCCAGACCGTGTCGATTGTGAGTAATACGCTAGATATGGGAAGACTGATCTATGTTGTGGAAGTTTCCAACCATTGATAAGAATTTTACCTTGAGTATATGGACACGATAGGCCCGATCTACATTAGGGCGCGAGAGGGACTGTGACTATCTTCTCAAAGATGAAGATAGATGTTTTTGGACTTTGTTAGGAGAGTTGCCTAGTGAAAAATGATCAGCCGATACTCTTTCCAGTGACATAAATTTTACATGACATATCATTATAGGGGATTTCAGAACTCTAGGGCCTAGGCCTTGCTCTGAATGCCATCATAGGGGCATGTTTTGCCTGATTCATCCATTTTGATAGCTTGGAGCTCGAATCAGCATTTAATTGCAGTCGGACATTTTTAATGCTAAGGATTAAGTGTTGTCTATTCCCGCTCCAACTTTTGGGCTTCTAGACATTCATAACGATGATGTTAAGTAGGGGTCAGTCTTACTAATGCAATATCGGACTTAATAAGTGAGTTGGAGTTGCTTTAAGTCAAGAGAATTACTTCCTTTGCCATAAAGAAATAGGTCTCGTTCTCTTGAAAAAAATGTATTAATGGGTAAAACATGAATCATGCACTTTTGTTTATAATTGTGGGAATCAGAAGGTGCTAGTCAATTTGAGCATTGTCGAATTCTCATGCTCTCCCTTTCTTCTCCTTAAAGGGAAATCAAGAATACTTGATCTGATTTTCACTATAGAGTCTGGGTCGAGTTGTCAAGTAGCTGTAGATGACTACTTGGGTTGGCTATTTGGGGCATTTATTGCCCCTTAGTTGGAAAAGATGGCCTTGGACCTAACCATGTTTCAATTTGTAGCTTCCAACGTATATTCTTAAGTTTAATCTTTATATGAGGCAATTAATATGCTGAAAGATATGTTAGGCTGAATATGAAATTATTTGACGTAACCGTCTTCTGTTTTCAGTTAGATTACTCATGATGACATTGTAGATATGTCATTAGTTATTTGTACTTCTTTTGAACATAGTATTAGTAAAGCTCATCTTTTTCTTAAGAGTTATTAGTAACTCTTTTGAACATAGTAGGATTGATCATCAGACAATCAGATTCAGCAAAATAAACTGACTGTAGGTTTCAAGTGGTGAGAATAACTGCTTGTTGAGCAAGATATATATTTTTTGTTCATTTTTGGGTGGTCGCATGTCACAATGATAGTATCAACTGATGCCCTATCTCCCCGCATTGTAGACTTGCTGACTCAACAAGTTTGGTTCATTTGAAATTTCTTACTTGTGGCAAGCCACAAATAAGCTTGGGGTGATCTGAATAAAGAATGTGTCTTGGTCCACATTTCAACTTCATGCCCTCATTCTTTATGGGGACCATGGGATATTGTGATAGTAGAGATCTTCCATGCCTTGGAAGATTTTTGAGGATTCATCCTTGAAATACTTCTTGATAAGGTCCTATGTCCTACGCAAGTTTATGATGCCCCTCTGATCTTGACCATCCTAGGGACTAGGTGCCCCTTTTTAGCCTTTTCAAAAGTAAAATGAAAAAAATGAAAAGAGGGGGCATGGTGAGCCACAAGGCTTTCCTTGCCCTTATTAAAGACTAAACCCTCACTATAACTAATCTACAGATCCGTTTGTGGCCCTCCATGCCCTAATTAAAAATTAAATGCTCATTATAACTAACTTATTTATCCATTTGCATTGTGCTATTTAGTATTAGCACAATCAATTGCTATTCTGCAGTTGCAGTTGCAGTCGCGAGAAGTATGAAAGAAGAGGAAGGATGCCGAGTGACCAAGTCAAGGGCCACTTTTTTGTATTCCAAATGTGGCAGGATGTTGGAGGTGCTATTCTTGAACATTTTGTATTGTTGGGGCCCTTAATTGTAATGAAAACAACAAAATCTTAATATTTGGTGCTGCTACACTTGAATCAAGGAATATTGAAACTTGAATTTGATGTAGTTTGTGCATGTCTAAATTTGAATTTGGGTGTCATGTAAGGCTGAAATTGCAAATTTTCGAATTTTCTTACACACTCACACATGTATATCATGGTTACCAGGAGACCCGTCTCCCCCCTAAAAGTTGCGTCTCAGTCTCGGAGACTTTTCGCATCTCCGGAGACCTCAAAAAAGGTTGGAGACTTCATGACGAAGTCTCTTGAAGTCTCCCCGTCTCCTAATCCAAAAAGTGAAGTCTCTCTGAAGTCTCCTGGTAAAATATAAATGTAAAATATAATATTAAATAATTTTATATATTTTGGCCCTCATTTTAATGTTTTTAATACAAAAATTAAGACCACCGACAATTTAAATGATTAAATCATTTAAAATATTTTATTTAATAAATTAATAACTTTAAAAACATTAGAAACACTTTTAAAAAGTTATTTTTATTCAACAATTTAAATGATTAAATCATTTAAAATATTTTTGGAGAGTGATGATTTTTTGGAGAGTATGATAGCTGAAGACCTTGAGATGGATGATCACAACCTTGTGGAGTAGATGATAGTACCATCGACATACTAATACTAGATATATTTCTGTTTTTTGTTTATTGTACAAAGTGTTTATTTTTGTTTGCATATCAGCAATTCAGCATGAAACTATACTTTTTTGAATTTAAAATTTGAATATGTAATGATAATCTCAGCGATTATCAATCTGATATGATGGTGATCATATGCAATATTTGAAAAACAAATATGTCTATGAGATACAATATTGTGATCATGTGAGTTTTGAAATCTTTGACTCTATGAGTCTATTTTAATTTTTAATGTGACATTACTATTATTATTTACTTTAGTCTTACAGTATTACTATTTTCAAATTTTGTATTTACTTTTAGTATTAGACTCTTTAAACTATTAACCAAAAAAAAAAAAGAAAAAAATTTGCCGTCTCCAAGTACCCCCGTCTTCTATTTGAAAAATTGCCGTACCTGTACCAGTACCAGTACCAGTACCGGAGACCTCGAAGTCTCCCCGTCTCCCGGTGACCTGTATATGTATATTATACTGTCATCTCCAAAAATAGCATCCATGATTGCCCACTCTGAAATGCATCCTACTGGCCATGTTTTCAAAATGTTGTGGAATTGAGGAATACATATGAATTCAACTATATAGAAATTTATATGAACTGAACTATGTCACTGAATTCGAATTGGGGACTGGCACAGGTATCTCTGTACAATACACTTTTATGGCAATTTTGGGGTCTGGGTATGTTCTGTGTATATCTGTACAAAAAAGTATAAAATCATAAATGTATACATATTTGGAGCCCAAAACAGTGGAAATTGTTTGAAGAACTGCATAAGCTAAAAAAGACTACCATAATATCACAAATTTGAAATATTGTACATTTATTCAATATCAACTTGTCCAACCTGAATACCATGACTGGATATCCTGTATTTTATTTTTCTCGGTCATAAGTTTATTTTATTAATATTTAAAAAGTGATTACACTACTGAAAGAAAACCTTAGCTAAAACTGTTCAGGCCAGTGGCCATCAGCCATTGAAGCACAACAAAAAATCCCCACCCAGAGACCATTAATGGTCATGCAGTAGTATTGCGTAATTACAGATTTTCAAACAACGAAATCGGGCATTCTCCATGCTGGCCCAAAAAAATAAAATGGGCATTCCCAAATCAGCTACAGGTAAACTGAGACATCAACAAAAGGAGCAGAACACATGGTGCACAGTCAAAAGAAAACTCTTGTACAAGCACAAAAACTAGCCAATTCAGAGTAAAAGCATTGCCGTTGAGAGACTTCCATTGTCTCTGGTGCTGTCTTTGTGCCATTACACCAGCGATGTGTTCACGTAGTTATGCATTTAGTTTTGCTTCTGCAAAATCCTCGCCACCTTCACCTGCTTCCTTCCTTTTTGGGATTTTCTTTTGTACTCTTGCCCTGTCCTCTTTGGTCCATCCAGAGTCACATTTCATCCTTTCAATGTCATCATCCAAAGAGCAGATATGACCACCATCTTCAATGCCATCCAACCCTTCTGATTCTCCCTATTTGTTTCTCTGTCTCTCATCAAAGCGGGACACAAAGGGGTGTACTTTGCACCCTTAATCTGCTTGTCCTCCAGATTTATTTCCACTCCCGAGAAAGATTTCTCTAAAATTTCATCAAACCCCCCGAAAGCCTCTCTGGGAACAGTGGTCTCCATAATCAACCTTATGATTCCTTTGCCCTCAGCCAATTGTAATGCACATGCCATAATCATGGAGTAAATGTTCATGTTTGTTTATGCCTATTTTCTACTTGATGAAATATTTCCCCAACAAAGCCAAGACACTCTCGGTGAGCTGCTTGTCCACAAAGTTGAACATCTTGTCAATCCTTATCCTTGTGCTTCTCCCGCAATAAGGGTTCTGCTGCTTGGTGCAAGTGAGAGTGAAAGATGTCTCCATCTTTACAAGGGTTGCAGAGCTCTTCACCAAGATGTAAAAAATTGAACTGGAAGTCCCACAACCAAGTTTTTAAAAGCTCTCAAATCAATCAATCATTCTCTGTCATAATAATTCTGAGCGGCAATGGCTACTTGACATTTGCTCCACAGCTCAGATTAAGACCCACATCACTTCTGCGCCGCCACCAGCATGTCACATTAAACGGTTCTTGTTACTTGTGGCCAAAAGAAGGACGAAACAATTACGATAGATTTCCTACATCCATCCCTAAATTTTGGAAATCCTCCATGATGATTTCATGCATGTTAAGAGTTAAAGCCCAGTTTGAAAGTTTGTCAGCATCCTTATTGCCTTCTCTATGGATATGTGTTAATTTGAAGCCCTCAAGTGAAGACAATTCTTCAATAATTTGATCAATGTAGTTCTGCAGGTGCCAAGCTTCCATGCCTTCTTTAATTATTGCATTCACAATAATTTGCGAGTCTCTTTCTACGTGAAGTTTGCTGACACCTAACTTCTTGGCTGCCCGTAATGCTAGTAAAGCTGCTTCCGCTTCAGCAATATTGTTTGTTCCATCCAGCAATCGTTTGCCCCCACATCCAGTAAGGTTTCCATTTGAATCTTGAATAATGAAGTCTGCACCTTAAGGTCCAGGACTACCTTTCAAAGCTCCATCAAAATTGCATTTCCACTACCCTTTAATGGGTAGTTCCCAGCCAACAATATCACCAACAACAGCTTGTTGGTGTAATTAAATGTTCACTAATTGCACTTAAGATTACTTAGGATAATGCATTGCATATTAGTTTGTCATTGAGGCACCTAGGAGTTTGCACCTCAATTAAGCACATGGTGTAGGAGAATTCAACTCTAGGTGGTGATAATTGTTATCTTAATCCACCTTTAGTGCACATATCACATTGTCATCCTCATCATCGCACATACTTCATTGCATAATGGAGAATGATCCACCTTTGGTGGACATGTGATTTCACCTTGTGTAGGTGATAGGTTATCTACTCTTTATCATTGTTTCTTATCGCCTTTCCTATATAAGGAGACCTATTATGTAGTTGATATAATCCATTGATGTTCATTATCAATAATATCATTCCTGCATCTTAATGCAATTGTCTTGCCAATCTCTTGTGGAAGTTATCTTGGTCTTTCATTTGATCCTAGGGGTGTTGTAGAGTCACCTAAAACTCTAACACAACTGATGGATTAACCCATCCCAGACCATTCACGGGCAATATTTTGTATTTATTGTTCAGTAATAAAACAATGCAATAAATACTAGTAATTAGAGTCACCTCAAGTGTAACTCTTAAGATGAGTGCAATAAACCCTAAACTTGTTCTAATATTGAAGATGCACTGAGAGGCCGTAATGAATCTGGAATAAAAGCAAGAAGCAAATGTTATAAATGCTCGGGTGGACTCTAAACTTGTTCTGTTACTGAAAATGCACTGAAAGACAGGAATGAATCTGGAATAAGATTAAGATATAAATGCTATAGATGCTCAGGTGGACTTCAAACTTGTTCTAATATTGAAAATGCACTGAAAGACAGGAATGAATCTGGAATAACAAGAAAAAGAAAATGCTATAAATACTCAGATGCTAGTATTACTCATTGTATAAAATACATCTTAATGGAATTTCTCTACCTTTTTCTGTCTGAATATGCTCTCTCATATAGCTTGCTATTAACATGATTACAGCCCTAACTTGATTCACCTGCTGTTTTCTTTTATTACCCCCTCCAATGTAAAGGAGACAAAAAACCAAAAATATGTCAAAAAACAACCTACCCAAAATTCGATGACAGATTCAACCTTAACTGCGTCCAGTTGCATGAGGCTGCTGTTAAGGCAAATACTAGGTGAGCAATGCAGGACACAAATAAAAAACTGAACATTCACAGAAACTCCAGCACCAAAAACACATACAAGTGACAACACATATGTCTGCATAACTCAGCTTTTATAGGGGATGATGGAGTAGTATTCTCCTGTGCAGGAGGAGCTGCCGGTGTTATCATTTTGTATACTCCATATAGAAGCTATGTCATAAGGTTTGCCCGTGTTTGATGAGGTAAAATTCAGAGCAAGTTTATCAGCCTGTAAAATTTCATAAAAAGTATACCATTTAATTCAAAGAAATATAAATTAACAATTTTATATTTTATTAACATATAATAAATTATAATATTAAATTCTAAATCTTGAAATCTCACATTAAAAGATAATTTTAAAATGATTGAAATTTATATAAAATATAAATGTAAATTCTATCCCATGTATATAACTAGCTTATATATACCTCTATATATATTACGCCGAGAGTAATCGTTCTCGAGGCGCCTATTTTTATTTAATCCCAAAGTTATTTTAATCGAAGTTGGGATTAATGAAAATAAAAATAGGCGCCTCGAGAACGATTACTCTCGGCGTAATATATATAGAGGTATATATAAGCTAGTGGCAGTCGCGGCGCAATAGGAAAAATATTTACTTTTTATTTTTTATTTTGATAAGGTTACTATAAAATTGTTAATTAATTTTTAATTAGAGTTGTATGAAGTTACTATAAAATTATGCTTCAAAATATTTTTAAAAATTTAATATAAGGAGTTTAATATAGATTAAAAATATATTTTTTATTTTTGGGATATTGTAATGTAAAATGTTATAGTCATACATAGATATATGGTTAGGGACAAAGTTACCATTATAGTTAATGTTAACCTTAGGGATAGAATTAGGGTTAGTGTTGGAGTTAGGGTTAGGGTTTGAGCTATGGTTAAGGTTAGGGATAGAGTTATGGTTATGGTTATTGTTAGAGTTATGGTTATGGTTTAGATTAGAGTTATGTTTATGGCTAAGGTTAGGGTTAATGTTATGGTCATGGTTAAGGTTAGGGTTAGAGTTATGGTTATGGTTATGATTAGGGTTAGTGTTAGGGTTATAGTAAGGCTAACGTTAGGGTTAGGGTTAAGGTTTGAGTCAAGGTTAAGGTTAGAGTTTAAAGGGTTAGGGTTTGAGTTAGGATCAAAATTAAGGTTAGGGTTAAGGTTAGAGTCCAATTATGGTAGAGTCAAAGCCAAAGTTAGAGTTATGCTCATGGTTAAGGTTAGGGTTACGATTAAGGTTTGAGTCAAATATTATTTTAAATTTAATATAAGGAGTTTAATTTAGATAAAAATATATATTTTATTTTTGGGATATTGTAATGTAAAATGTTATAGTCATATGTAGATATATGGTTAGGGACAAAGTTAGGGTAAGGGTTTGAGCTAGGGTTAAGGTTAGGGTTAGGGTTAGATTCTAATTATGGTAGAGTTAGATTTATGGTTAGAGTTAGGGGTAGGGTTAAGGTTAGTGTTAGGATTAGAATTAGGGTTAAGATTAGGATTAGAGTTAGGGTTAGGATTAGGGTTATAGATAGGGTTAGGGTTAGGGTTAGGGTTAGGGTAAGGTTCTGGGTTAGGGTTAGGGCTAGGGTCAGGTTTAGGGTTAGAGTATGAGTTAGGGTTAGAGTTTGAGTTAGGGTTAGGGTTATAGTTTGAGTTAGGGGTAGACAGAGCATTATAATTTGGGTTAGGATTAGGGTTAGGTTTAGGGTTTGAGTTTGAGTTATGGTTAGAGTTAGGGTTAGAGCTAGAGCTAGAGTTAGAGTTAGGGTTAGAATTAGGGTTAGGTTTAGGGTTTGAGTTACCAACAGAGTTAATTTTACAGTGGGGTTAATGTTAGAGTTAGGGTTAGGGTTGGAGTTTTGAGTCAAGGTTAGGGTTAGAGTTAGGGTTAAAATTAAAATCCAATTATGGTAGAGTTAGATTTACAGTTAGAGTTATGGGTAGGGGTAGGGTTACGCTTACAGTTAGGGTTAGAGTTAGATTTAGGGTTAGGGTTAGGTTTATGTTTAGAGTTAGGGTTATATATAGAGAGAGTTATATCAATGTTAAGGTTAGGGTAAGGGGATTGAGTCAGGGTTAAGGTTAGAGTTAGGGTTAGGGTTTCAATCAGGATTAAAGTTAGGGTTAGGGTTAGAGTCTAATTATGGTAGAGTTAGATTTACAGAAAGAGTTAGATTTAGGGTTAGAGTTAGGGGTAGGGTTAGGGTTAGGGTTAGGGTTAGAGATAGGGGTAGACAAAGGGTTAGGCTTAGGCTTAGGGTTAGGGTTAGGGTCAAGGTTAGGGTTAGGTTTAGGGTTAGAATATGAGTTAGGGTTAGAGTTTGAGTTATAGTTAGGGCTATAGTTTGAGTTAGGGGTAGACAGAGTATTAGAATCCTAGCTACGATTAGGGTTAGGTTTTGGGTTACGGTTATGGTTACGGTTAAGGTTAGAGTTAGGTTTAGGGTTACAGTTATAGTTAGGGTTAAAGTCCAATTATGGTAGAGTTAGATTCAGGGTTACAATTAGTGGTAGGGATAGGGTTACAATTATAGTTAGGGTTAGGGTTAGGGTTAGAGTTAGAGGAAGGGTTATATTTAGAAGTTTCCTTATGGTCACAGTTATAGTTAGGAGGGGAGTAAGGGTTGGGATTTTAGATTATATTTATTATTATATAAGGTGCCCTATATAATAATATGTATATTCCCACGCTCATGGATAAAGGTTAGGGAAAGAAGTAGGACCATGGTTATTAGTGTTACATTTAGAATTTCATTTAGGAGGGCATTGTGTGCTATTTTTTCCCCCTATTCAACCCATCACTGATGTCTGATCTGAGAGACCTTAAATGGGATAGGTTCTTTGCAGAGGGTTAACATTGCTAAAGTTGGCGGCTAACATTTTGTGTTGGCTCGGTTTCTTCATTGACCACGTTGGATCATTTTTTCTTGGTCAAGTTGATTCATGCTGCGAGATTCGATAACTCTTATTTCTTCGCGAGCTATCTTCCCATCTTCCCAAAAGTGCAAGATGTTGCCATGCATTCCCATTCTAACGTTTCTTTATACGCTAGTGTCTTCGAAACACTCTAAAGCCTAGAATTGCACAAGATGCTACCATGCATCTCCATTCTGATGCATCGTCATGCTACATTGTTTCTTCAATTCTCTGAAGCCCAAAATTGCATCATGCTACCACGCATTGCCTTTCCAACATTTCCTCACTCCACAATGCTTTCATGAGTCTTTGAGACCCAAAATTGTGCCACATGGAGGGGGTTCACACCTTTTGTGCTATCTGCTTCGTTTGTTGGGAAGAATCTCTTCACTACATCTTAGTCATCCATTGGAAATAAAGCCAATCTTGATCGACGAATGTGACTTAATCCTTCATCGGGAGGAGTTTCCTCATTGCATCTCAGTCATCCTTTTTGAGGGGAGAATCTACATCGACGGTTGCGACTTAATCCTTCGTTGGTGAGGATTCACGATGCATCTATGCCGTCTATTTCGAGAGGAAGACCTTCATCGATGACCACCATTCATTTTTGGGGAAACCAAATTCCCCCTTGGGATCAACCTTGCATTTTTTGTGGGAGGTAAAGACATCATGTTATCTCTTTTCATAGTTTTTTGCCAGCGACATGAATGTCTTTCCTCTTCTTTCCATGAGTCTCCATTCTAGCACCTCCTTACGCTGCATTGTTTCTGCAATGCTCTAAAGCCCAAAATTGTGTCATGCTACTACATGTCACCTTTCTGACATTTCCTCACTCTGTAGTGCTTTCGCGAGGCTCCAAGACCCAGAATTGTGCCATGTAGCGGGGGTCCCCACCTTTCGTGCTATGGTTATAATTTAGATTTTAGGGTTATGGTTAGAATCAAGGTCAATTCTAGAGTTTATAGATTATTTAGAGTTAAGATTAGGGATTAAATATACATGAGGGTTAGCATTGGGTTGTATGATAATTACAGTTAGGATTATAGTTAGATATATCATTTAGATTAGGTTTTAGTCAGGGTTTAATTAGACTTAAGATTAGGGTGAGGATCAAGGTGAAGTCTATATTAGGGTTCATATCATGGTAGGATTGAAACTAATATTAGGGTTAACATTGAAATTATGATTAGGGGTAAGGTGAAGATTTATATTTGGTCATGATTGTGGTTTGTGCTAGGATTAGGGTCTAAGCTATGATTAATTTTATGATTGTACCTTTAGGGTTAGGGTTTTGTTTAAGTTTATGATTATGGTTACAACTATGGTTTATGGTTCAAGTTTAAAGTTGGGAATGTGATTAGGATCAGGGATTAGTAAATTTTTTAAGAGTTCGGTTATAGGTTTACACCATGGTTAGGACCTTGGGACTGGATTTAGAGTTTAATATCATGGTTATCCCTATAGTTAGGTTTAGGATTTTGATCAATATTTTGGAGTTTGTTTTTACATTATGGTTAAGGGTTAGATTTTAGGGTTAGGACTATAACCAATATTAGTGTGTAGGTTTTTGGTTTAGATTATGGTTTGGGCTGAGATTTTCGTTATGATCAGAGTTTAGAATATCAATAGGGATATGTTTTAGTGCTATAATTATAGTTTAATGTTGGATTATAGTTAGATTGTACATCATTGTTGGGGCTAGGGCTAAGGTAGGGGTTGTTGTTAGGGTTAACTAAGGATGACAATTAGGATGGTTTATCTTTTCAAGTAGAAAAAAAACTCATATTTATTCAAAAACAAAGAAATTATACTTCGAAAATATTTTTCTATGTCATAATAGATTCATTTATTTTAATTATTGTATTAGTTAATTAGTTGTTTGATGTTTCAAAGTAAACATGGCTTATTTTATTTAAATTTAAATAATATTATTGTTTTGAATTGAATTTAGCTTAATTGTTAATGATCATATTTATATTTCTAATATTAACTCCAATTTGATCAAAGACCAAATATATTTTTGGTCTTTTTGTAAACGAACTTGCTTAACACTTCCCTATTTCAAAGTTAATAAAATATCATTTCTATTGTCTTAGATTTGAGAGTTAAGTATATTAAATAAGTAATAATAAATGAACATTATGATTAATATATTTCTAAAATAAAAATATATTACTTAAAAACTTGTTTACTTTAAATGAATAAAGTACTCGTTTACTTGTAAATTTTAAAAATAGAAATTAATCCACATATATATAAAATATTTATTCTTTTTCCTATTTGCATACAAATTAATTAAAATCTAAACTTTAAACTACATAAATATTTTTTAAATATATATCCATCAATAATTAGTTTAGAATAAAGTAAAATCTAAAAATTAGACACATATAGAATCTTTTTAATTTCTAGATACATGTTTTTCTAATTTATTTCTACAAACATGCAACTGATATTTCTATTATCCATTTTTTTCCATTCTAAAAAAATCTAGATGTAAATAGAATTTTTTTAGATGCATGCAATCTTTCTAATTTTTTCTACATACATATATTAACATTTCTATTTTATATTTTGTTTTTACATTATGGTTATTTCAATCAAAATATGTAGATGTAAATAGAATTCTTTTCAAAAAAATTTATTTAAATTTAAATAATATTATTGTTTTGAACTGAATTTAGCTTAATTGTTAATGATCATATTTATATTTCTAATATTAACTCCAATTTGATCAAAGACCAAATATATTTTTGGTATTTTTGTAAACGAACTTGCTTAACACTTCCCTATTTCAAAGTTAATAAAATATCATTTCTATTGTCTTAGATTTGAGAGTAAGTATATTAAATAAGTAATAATAAATGAACATTATGATTAATATATTTCTAAAATAAAAATATATTACTTAAAAACTTGTTTACTTTAAATGAATAAAGTACTCATTGACTTGTAAATTTTAAAAATAGAAATTAATCTACATATATATAAAATATTTATTCTTTTTCCTATTTGCATACAAATTAATTAAAATCTAAACTTTAAACTACATAAATATTTTTTAAATATATATCCATCAATAATTAGTTTAGAATAAAGTAAAATCTAAAAATTAGACACATATAGAATCTTTTTAATTTCTAGATACATGTTTTTCTAATTTATTTCTACAAACATGCAATTGATATTTCTATTATCCATTTTTTTCCATTCTAAAAAAATCTAGATGTAAATAGAATTTTTTTAGATGCATGCAATCTTTCTAATTTTTTCTACATACATATATTACCATTTCTATTTTATATTTTGTTTTTACATTATGGTTATTTCAATCAAAATATCTAGATGTAAATAGAATTCTTTTCAAAAAATCTAGATGTATATAGAATTCTTTTAATTTTTTACATACATAAAATCTTTCTAATTTTTTTCTACATACATAAAAGAATAATTTCTATTTTCCCCATTTTATCTAAGGAACCGAGTAATGTCACCAGTTCCTTGCTCAATGACCTCTGAGCCTCCCTTACCAATAGCTCCGAACCCTGCATCCCAAAAACAATTATTTCCACGAATGTGAGAACGATTACTCTCGGCGTAATATAGACTTCTCTTCACATTCCACGAAATTCCACGAATATTTTTCAGGAAACTGGAGATTGGCCATTAGGCTGATAATCTGCATTCCAATGCACCCATTAAATACACAATACACTGTTTGTTGTGGAGGAGAGCCAACCAAATTGAAATTAATTAAAATTGAAATCTAAATCAAAGTAGAATATTATAATTAATTTTGAATTTCAATTTACATCTACATCTAAATCTAAATGAAAATGTAAATAAAAAATAGAAATCTCACCTGCAAAAATGTTACTCCAAAACTTCAATTTACTCCTATTCAAAAAACTCCAATCTAATCCTCCAATAACCTCCACCTCTTCCTTCCTGCAAAAACATAGAATGAAAATGAAATGAGGAGCCTTGGTTTTATAACTTTTGAGAGGCTCCTCATATCCCCCAACAGACGTCTCTTCACATTCCACGAATTTGTTTCAAATTCCCCCACTCCCCGCAAAAAATAAGCATGAATGTGCATGCAAAATTATATTTAACAAAAAAAAAATCATATTGAAATTATTTCGCCCCTATTTTTTCGGGCCCTATTTTTTCGGGTCCTACTTTTTCGGGCCCTACTTTTTCGGGCCTATTATTTCGGCTTCCATTTGGCTTCCTATTATTTCGGCCAGCTATTATTTCGGGAATTCTTTTTTAATATTTAATTTGGAAGTTTGTAACTGCTCCCAAATCTTTTTTATTGACAAGGAATCTTGGCATATTCCCGTGCTGCCATTGTATAGAACGCCTCTCGGCGTAATAATTATAATAATTTAATAGCGAGAAGCATTTTTTAAAAAAAGGCCTCATGTCCATAATAATTTATCAACCAATACAGAGAAAAAGGCCTCATGCCTCTCACATTAAAAGATAATTTTAAAATGATTGAAATTTATATAAAATTTAAAAAAGTAAATTCTATCCCATGTACATAATAATTATAATAATTTATTAATCAATTAATATTAACGAGAAGCATTTTAAAAAAAAAGGCCTCATGCCCATAATAATTTATCAACCAATGTAGAGAAAAAGGCCTCATGCTCATAAGAACTTCTCAAGCAAGGCAATCATTGCTAATTAGCTTTTTGAAGATCTTCAAATGCTTGGAGTTAGAGCCTTCCAGTATCCACTTCCCAACCCTCCAAGCTCTCAAAAGCCCACTTAGATTAGCATTGAATCCAAAGAACCACAAAGATTAAGGATTTGCCTAGCTACTGATGCTAATTGGCAAGAAACTACATTTAACTGCTAATATTCAGTATATCAACCACAATTTGAGAATCAAACTCACAAATTACCCTTTTCCATCTGCATCCTCTTTCAACACCATACAAAATAGCTAGAGCTTCTATCAAATTAATTGAATGCTATCCTTTATAAATGGAGAAAAAGAATCTTATATTCCCATCACTGCTCCTCCCAATACTGCCAATTCTTGCTTGCTTAAGGTTTCCTCTATGACCCATTAGTACTAGCCATAAAACTCTCTCAGGGGGAGGGACCTATCTTTCCCCCTTTACAAATTTTCTCCTTAGATTGTCTAGACCTCTTCTCATAGGTAGAAACAGTCCTCGGGCTTGAGTCATCTTCTTGTAGCATCTACTTGGTTCTCCTCTTAAAGTCTTGAGCTCAACCTTGACATCATCTCCATCTTTTTGCCCTGCAAAACAAAAAAGAAAGCTTCTTAAAGTTTGTGAAAGAAATCTGAAAAAAAAATCACATCAATGATGAACATAACGGATTTATCTTGCTCAAGATTAAGCCTTACGTCTTCTTGCAATGACCAATGTCTCGGGTATTTCTAGAGGCTTGGAAGATAAAGTTCTTGGGTGGAAATCCCAAGTTTGTGAAAGAAATCTGAAATGGGTGCAAATCCCAAGGCGAGAGGATTTCCACAGTGAAAATCCTTTGGGTAGAGGATTTCCACCAAGCGTGTTTAAAAAATTTATTCCAATTTCAGTCACTTAGTGTTAAAATTCCTTTCTTCTACAACTCTCCAAGATCTACCCATTTGTTTTGTCTTTCATTTTGTACGAGGAAAATAGGGCTAAAAGGAAAGGGGAAAATTCCAAGCTGGGAGGATTTCTGTGGTGGGAATCCTTTGGAGAGAGGATTTCCATAGTGGGAATACATTGGTTAAAGGATTTCTACCAAACATTATTTAGCGTTCCCTTCAACAATTTCCAACACTTACCTTATTATCAATCAATTTCGCCTCAACTCATCATTCTTCACCTCTAACACTTGTTTGGAGTCAATTTCAAGGAAAAGTAAAACGGGGGTAAATTTTTATTGGAGAGGATTAATGTGGTGGGAATTCTTTGGAGAGAGGATTTCCACAGTGGGAGTCCTCTGTCTTTAACTATTTTGAACCTTTCTCTTGTTATCATTAAATTTTTCCTCAAGTGGCATCCTTCACGTCCAACTCTTGTTTAGAATTAAACAAAAGGAGGGGGCGGAGTTCTTGACATGGGAGGAATCTGTGGGTGGAAATTTTAAGCTTAGAGGATTTCCACCAAGTTAACTTAGCTCTTCGTTACCTTACATATTTCCAAAACTTCATTGTTGCCAATCAATTTCACTTCAACTCAACTTCCCTCACCTCTAACACTTGCTTGAAATCCATTTTGGTGCAAAGTGAAAAGGGGGACATTTGGGTTTGAGAGGATTAAGGTGGTTGGTGGGAATCCCCTAGAGAGAGGATTTCCAAGGTGGGAATCCTCTGGTAAGAAGATTTCCACCTAATTTACCTAGCACTTCTTTGCCTTGCAACTTTCCAAATCTTCATCATTGTCAATCAATTTTGCCTCAACTCCATATTCGTCACTTCTAGCACTTGCTTGAAACCAATTTTGGTGCAAAGTGAAACTGGGGAAATTTGGTTTTGAGAGGATTAATGTGGTGGGAATCCTTTGGCCAGAGTGTTGGAAATCTGATTGAAAAGATCATTGTTGAAGATCAAAGAGGGAGATTGTTGTAAAGAAGGAAGTTGGTTGATAAAGAATGTTTTCAATCATTGTTTTGTCATTGATGTCAAACCTGCTATTTATTGGAATGACAATTGCTTATAAGATCCAAGTACTATCACTTAGTTGATTGATGTAGAAGATTTAATCAACAAGATGTAAGAAGAACACCTAAGGGAAAGGTTGAGTTATGATTTTGTTACTTAGTTGATTGATGTAGAAGATTTAATCAACAAGATGTAAGAAGAACACCTAAGGGAAAGGTTGAGTTATGGTTTTGTAATGAAGTGCAAGAATCAATTAAGACAATGGTAAAATGATGTACTGATAGTATATTGGAAGATACAAATGTTGGCCACACTTAGAAACAATAGAAGTACAAGTTGTAACAAGGTTGACTACAAATCTCAACTAAATTCATTAGTGAGTGCCGAGCAAGCTAGTTGGAACCGAGCAGATTTTTCAGTTAGAGTCGAGCGAATGAAAAATCTAGTGTGTGTCGAGTGAACTCAGGTGCCGAGTGAAGTTCAAGTGCCAAGTGATATAGAAAGAGCCAAGCAAATAGAAAACTTAGTGGATGCCGAGTGAATCCACAGTAGGTGCTGAGCATCAGTAAAGTGTAGTTGGTGCCGAGTAACGCTGTATGTGCCGAGCACCATAATTTCAATTGTGTCGAGCTGTTGCATTATTGGAAAAATAAAAAATTCGCCAAATCTAAGCCGACAAAGTTGTTACAATGAATTTTGTAAAATAGTAGGAGGATAAGGATGATGAGCTGGTGGCACAAAATTCTATGTAAACTGTTTTTGAGCAAATTCAAGAAGATTCTTCATGATGTTTTTAGAAGGAACAAGATGTGGGTTAGATTCAATGAATCCTACCTAACCCATTTGAACCAAAATTGAAGAATGGAAGAATTGAGCGTGAAAGAGGATTCCAAACTTCTATTTAAGGAGTCACAAGCCAAGAAGCAAGAGTTGCTGGTGTGCCAAATTGCGAAGTGGTTGAAGGGTGTTAAGGAGAAGGCATCTAGGAGAAGGAAGAATAGAGCATAGAGACTCTGCTTCGATAAGTGGTCAGAGAGAGATAATTGTACCGGTACATTGAGCATGAAGACTCAAGGAGACAAAGCTTGAGAGGAGGACAAGCTGATAGACTTGTAGAGACTGAAACCCAGACAAAGTGTTACGAGCTGAAGAGTGATCTGAACTCTGCAAGATAAGTTGTGAATTGTAATAAGGTCAAAACCCCTTATTGTTACTCTCTAGCAATTGTATCAGTTAGGGTAAAATCCTATGGACTTAGGTTGGTTTAATAGCCATTTGTAAATCCTTTAACAGGGTGACATTCTAAGCGAATGTTCTAAAGTCCTCTAACCAGGCTCACTGCTAACAAGGTGGTTAAATCCTTTAACCAGGTCACATTCAACAATGTGTTGTAGCCTTTAACAGGGCAGGCCTTTCACAGGGCATCACTTCAGAAGAGTGAGAATTGAGTAGCATGTTACTGGTGGTTTTTACCAAATTGGGTTTCAACGTAAATCACTGTGTTATGTGTTGATTCTTCATGTGTTGTGCTTGCATGTTGATTTACAGTAACTTGCTAAGTAGGAAAGTTTAAAGCTTGGATGAATGAACAGTTTAATAGGCTTACTTTACTTGATGAAAAAGTTTGAATTGGACATTTGGACCTTGAATAATTGATTCACCCCCCTCTCAGTTATTCTAAAGCATTTCTAACACAGAGGATTTCCAATTTCCACCAAAGACCAGTTCTTTGTAATGCCATTGCCAAAACTTATCCCATTTCAACCTCTTCTTGATAATTTATTGCTCCATATTTGTTTATGATTTTGTATTCATGCCTTAGACAAGATTTGAGTGCTTTTGAGGGTGGTGGAATTTTAGGCTTGGGAGGATTAATGTGGTGGGAATCCTAAGGAGAAATGATTTCCACCAAACATGATTTTGCCACTTAGACTCCCACAACTTTCCATCTCGCACCCCTCATGCTATTCATTCTCAAGTTGCCATGCCTCAATATAATTTTGGGTCAGTTTTAAGTCGTCAAGGAGAAGGGTGGAACTCCTAACAAGAGAGGATTTCCATGATGGGAATGCTTTGGTTAGAGGATTTCCACCAAACATGACTGCAGTAGTTATCCTTGGGAAAATTACCATTCTTCCTTCTCTTCATCATTTTAACATTGCATTAATCGGTTTGTTGCCTTAGTAAGGATCCCTCTCAACCAAGCTTGCACCACCTCCCCTTTGTCCTAAAGTGAAATCTTGAGAGTTAGGGGAGAAATTATAGCTGGTGGAAATCATAGAGTTGAGGATTTCCACGGGGGAAATCCTCTGATCAAAGGATTTTTGCCACTTTTCAAATTTACTCACAATCCTTCTCCCATCTCCCAAGCATGTAAACCTTTCTCACTTAGACTAAACTCTACCTTACCACTAGGACTTAGGCTATGAAAATACTTCAAAAGTGCATCAAAACCCTCATACAAATACCAAACAAACATTACTCCCCAGCAAGCCAAAATTGCTCAGACTCACCCTCAGACTTGGAGAATTTAAAATGTTGCCAAATAAAACGACCTAAGACAACGACTCCTACTTGCTAAAGCAAAAAGAAGTGGTCCCCATTTGCAATGGGGCGATGGTGTGAAAACCCCACAACATGTCCCAATTTTAACATTGAATTATGCCTTGTCTAACCCTATCCTTGAGGAATCTACCAAGCCACTCAGCCATGATGATAAATAAATAAGGAGAGAGAGAGTATCCTTTTGCCAAAGACCCCTAGAAGCCCAAAACAAAGCAAATGGATCTCCATTGACAAAAATTAAAAAGGAGGTGGAAGAGACATGACCACAATCCACGCATTCCCCACAAAACCCAAAGTTAAAAGAATTTTATCTAAAACTGCAATGTAGCCCCTAAGAATTAGAATTTAATAATATCAATAAGAAGAATAATTTTATAAAAAAATTAATAATATTAAAATAATAAAATAATAAAATAATAAATATATACAAGATGATGTGATTAGTTATTCATAAAATCTAGTCATTGGTATGAAGAGGATTATTTAGCAAGAGTCATGTCCCATCTATTATGAAGGGTTGCAATCTTTTTTAAAGAAAGATATATGAAGACATTCTCCATTATTCAATTCATCACGGAATAGGAAAGGAAAATAATGATTTATATCTGATATTCAGAGTGCATATTAACGGTATCTATTAAAAGAGGATTCATTATATTAAATGGCTGGTAAGTGTCATATGACAACATAGTGATATGCTGTAATTTGTCTATAAATCAATGATGAATTACAAAATATTATATTTGCATTCTATTAGGATCAGAAATCCTTATTTATCCTGATATATATTAGATATATATTTTTATTATTAAGAATATATACATTAATCATTAATAATTCTATACAGAAATTATATTTCAAACCTATTATTATTTGATTAATAGAAGGGAAGTCTGTGATGTTATTGAAGGGGCTTGTATAAATCCAAGAAAGTGGATCTTATCCCAAGAGAGGGTAGGGGTCAGCGCCCCGTAAAAACCTTTGTGATATGGACTTGGACTTGTAAACTTTGAGGGAATCCATTGTTGGTTTTTAGGTAACTTGGATAACACCTACATCTTCCATCCTTGAGTTGAAATAGTAAATAAGGTTGGATAGGAGTGTTAAAGATAGCTTAAATCTAAGAAGATAAATTAAAATGACTAGTCCTATCAGGGAATACCGTAATTTGGACCCTAATTGAGAAATCTAGGATACACTAAGTCTAGTCCCAGCAAGGGACATTACAGAGAAGGCCCATGTAACTTTAGTATTAGCTTCTCCATGTTCAATTTCATAAACACTGCCTTTTCTTTGGAAGTTGCCATAGAGTGAATGATTTCAGCTGCAATCCTTAGCTTGTCAAGATTTAGTCTACCCATAACAAAACCTCCCTGCTCATTAGAGATCAGATCTTTAGGACACCCCTCGAGTCTTTCAGCAATCAGTAACATGGGGATGCATCCTCGTTTGCCCCACACCCCGGAGACAAGGATGCACCGGGGACTTGGGGACTTCATTCCCCCAACCCTAGCAGCTCCACCAGATTTTCCCACCTCAGTCGAGGATGGGGGGACGTCCCGGTGTTGACTATATGCTGATTCGATTATTTATGTTCAATGTTCAATGTTTTAGTTCAATGCAATTTCCAAGTATTTACTCTTTTACATCTTTATATCTTATATTGCAATACATCTTTTCATAATTAGCATTTATGCACCATATGTATACTATATACAACCCCTCCCATCCCCCACTGCCATCCCCTCGCCATACCCAAATTAAAACTCCTTTGCCCCCCCATCTTGGAAACCTATTCCCGCGTTCCGTCATCCCTCCATCCCCCAGGGTGGTGTAACTATGGTGCAATACATAGTGCAATGACTCTAAATTGATGGTAATTTGTTAGCATTCTCTTTTTAGAAATCAAGGCAATGAAAGTACCATTCATAGCTCTCAACATCTTCTTGTTCCCACGAGACTCTTGGACAACAACAAGAAAGTTTAGCTTAATAATTGCGCAAAACTTTTGAGAAAATTTAATTGGGAAGCCATCAAGGCTTGGAGCTTTACCTTTTTTCATGCTAAACACATCTTCCACATCTTGTAGTGAGACATGGCGAGTGAAAGTCGTATTCATTTCATTGAAAACTAATGGGGGGATGCAACTAAGAATTGAGGCTTCATCTTCCCTAGCAGGAAGGGAATCATCCACAAATAGGGAAGAGAAATACTGGAAAGCTTTCTGAGAGATTTCACCTTTTGAAGAAAGTTTAGCCCCTTTCGAAGAAATCAGAGCCGTATTCATTTCATTGGAAATCGATGAGGGGATGCATCTTTGAGGCTTCATCTTCCCTAGTTGGAAGAGAATAATATGTAAATGGGGAAGGCAATACTAAAAAGCTTCATGAGAGATTTCATGTAGTGAGGAATCTCGTAGGTGTTCCCCTCTTCTATTTTCACCTTTATCCTTCTCCATACAATTAGAGTTCTTTAACTTTATGGTCAACTGTGTAAGGGTTTGGGGAGACTACAATAGGACATCCAAACTGTCCTTCCCAAATAAGCCTAGGGTGGAGCACTCCTTGCGCCCTTTGCCCTCATGGGACTATTTGTCACCATCAAGGTGGCGAGCTTAGAAGAGGACCTCATTATTGTTTCCCCTCCTTGTATTCTCCCATTATCGCTACCTTGATTGATTACAACATATATAATGAATTACACATTATTGATTATATTCTACATATAAAAGATCACATAATGATTCAATCTTACATTCTTAGATTGCATATACTATTAATCATTCATATTAAATTACAATTATAATATCCAATTTTTGTTAAGAATGTTAGCTTGTGTGAAACTATATCTATATGTTTTTTTATGTCTACAGATCTATACTCAAGTTAATATTACATAACTGATTCATTAATTGTGTGTGTATATATATATCTTATCATTATATATATATATATATATATATATATATATATAATATTATACATATACATATATACTTAAGATTATATTAAGAATCTAAGTAATGTAATAATTTTGTATGTAATCCAACTGCCGATGGCACATTATGCTCACGTAAAGACTTTATTATCAGCAGATAATAATTTGTAATACATACCAACCATTGTGAGTGGAGGTTTTGTTAACGACAGTTTATAATCAATTCTAATCATCGTGACTGTCGAGCCTTGTGCCATCGTAACTATTCAAAGTGATTGTTCACCATGACTATTCTCTTTTGTACGCACACATATAAATTATGGTCTGCGATGAGGAGTTGATCAATCACAATGACAATCATACTTTCTCATATCAGAGTATTATATATATCAGTTTAAATTATATTTTAGTTTTCTTCCTTCAAATACATTATCTCAGTCTACAATCAACATCAAGAAATTAGAGTATAAATAGTACCACACTGTAATTCAAATTCTGCATTATCAAGATATATTGAAATTGAGATTTACACCAATAAGAAGACCTCAGCATATTAAAACTTTTCATGGTATCAGAGCCAAATTGGTAGAGAAATCTCAAATTTCGATTGAAGGAAGAAATAATGACAAATAACGTCAGAGTGGAAGATAGGCTTGAAGGTGCATCAAATTTTTTCTCTTGGAAAACTTGTATCATTACGATTTTGGAAGAACTGGAACTAGAAAACTACATTGAAAAAGATACCCCAATACCTCAAGATGAATTTGAAAGACTCACCTAGAAAAGACGTAATAATAAAGCAAGGAAAATCATTGGTGATTCAGTAAAAGATCACATCCTTCCTTCTATATCAGATATAAAAAGTGCATATGAAGTATTCAAGATCATAAAACATACATTTGAGATAAATAACTCAAGTAGACTAATCACCTTAAAATCTCAATTACTGTGAGAAGATAGGACACACCTTCAGAAACTGTCCGGAGAGAAAAAATATTCTAACCTCCTTTGCTGAAACAAAGGAAAATGAAAATCAACTATAATATTCCGCACTTTCAAGTGAAGTAAATTCAAATAAAGAAGCTTGGATCGTAGACAGTGGTGCATCCCGTCACATCTTTGGATTCAGAGATATGTTTGATACATTTGGAACTTATATCACTGAAGGAGTTACAATTGGAGACAATTCCACCTATCCTGTAAAAGGTATTCGGACATGTTCTATAAAATTAAAAGGTGGAACTACACTTGATCTTAAAGATGTTTTGTTTGTACCAGGCATTAAGAGAAACCTAATTTCTATCTCAAGTCTAACCGATGATGGATATCATGTCACCTTCAACAAAGACAAAGTACTATATTGGCCTAATAACTCAAATATGAAAAGTGCTATTATCATAGGATCCAAATTTGGAACATTATATAGATTAAGCAATATTCAAACACAAGCCCTTTGTCTTGAAACATCAAATGTTAATGAATTATGGCATAGACGAATGGGCACATTGGGTTTAGTTCACTTCCTAATTTAGATAAGATCACTTCTGGTACTCCTAAACTAGACTCATCTCATATAGGAACTTGCAAAGGGTGTGCACTAGGGAAAATCATAAAACAACCTTTGCCCTCTAGTGAACATAAGTCAAAATCAGTTTTGGAACTAATCCACTCAGACCTTTGTGGACCCATGCCCACACCATCTCTAGGAGGATTCCTTTATTATATATCCTTCATTGATGATTTTTCTAGGAAGACTTGGATCTATTTCTTGAAAGTCAAAGAATCAAATGAAGTTCTATCAAAATTCAAAACCTTCAGAGCATTAGTAGAAAATTAGACAGGTAAAAGGATTAAAACATTAAGATCAGACAATGGAGGGGAATATAAATCTGAAATCTTCAAAAGGTTTTGCAATTCAGTTGGGATTAAGAGGGAGTATATAGTACCTTATAATCCTAAACAAAATGGAGTCGCAGAGAGAAAAAATAGAACACATCTAAATAAAGAGAACCAGATATAACTAATGGGAAGAAAAGACCATTATGGGCAAGGAAGATGATTGAAGAAAACAATGTAGAACCAGATGAGATCTCAAAAGAAAGCAAGAGAACTTGAAATCAAGCATGTTACACTGCTCTTGTAATTGAACTAAACAAAATTGAACCATCAACAACTGAAGAAGCTCTAAATTCACAAGAGCGGAAAGATGCCATGGTGGAAGAATACAATTCCATAATTCAGACTGATGTTTGGGATATTGTATCTAGGCCCAAAGACAAATTAGTGATATTTTCAAAATGGTTATACAAAATCAAATACACCACAGATGGAAGCATTGAAAAACACAAAGCTAAATTTGTTGCATGAGGATTTTCTCAGAAAGCTGGCATTGACTATGAAGAAACTTTTGCTCCAGTAGCTCGTTACACTTTTGTAAGGACAATTATTGCAATTGCAGCATCAAAAAGATGGAAGACTGATCAGATGGATGTAAAAACTGCATTCCTAAATGGGGTCATTAATGAAGAAGTCTACATTGAACAACTTGAAGGGTTCACTGTAAAAGATAAAAAATTGTAAGTATGTAAACTCAAGAAAGCACTCTATGGTCTCAAACAGGCCCCTCAAGCTTGGTATGAAAGGATAGACAACTATCTATCCAAACTTGGATACTAAAAAAATGAAGCCGACTCAAACATATACTTCAAAACCTCAAATGATGAGATGTTAATACTTGTTCTATACATTGATGACTTGCTAATAACAAGTGATGATAAAATTAATTGAAAAATGTAAACAAGATTTGATAGCTGAATTTGAAATGAAGGATTTAGGGTTACTACACTACTTCTTGGGATTAGAAGTTAATCAGAAGAAAGACTACATTTTCTTACATCAAGGAAAGTACACTCAAGATATTCTGACTAGATTTGGAATGATGGATAGTAAGCCCTTATCTACTCCGATGGAAACAAACTTACACAAGCTTAAAAAAAGAAGCATCAAAATCTGAGGACATTGATCCTACTATCTTCAGACAGATAATTGGATCTCTTATGTATCTTGTGAATATCGGACCTGACATATGCTATTATGCTACAAATGTCTGTAGTCATTTTATGTGTAAACCTAAGAAGATTCACTTAATGGCTGCAAAACAAATCTTAAGATATTTATGAGGATCTATTGGCTTTGGATTAAAGTATGAGAATGTTGAGATAAATCTGGAAGGATATACTGATTCAGATTGGGCAGGTTGCTCCTCTAACCGAAAAAGTACTACAGGTTGTTTCTTTAGTCTTGGATCAGCAATGATATCTTGGTTCAGTAGAAAACTAGTTGTTGCTTTGAGTTCTACTGAAGTTGAATATGTAGCTGCTTCCATGGGAGCACGTGAAGCAGTTTGGTTAAGAAAACTACTATTTGGGCAATTTGGAAAACCTCTAAAACCAACTGAGATTCATTGTGATACTCAAAGTTGTATCAAACTGTTAGAAAATCCAGTTTTCCACAATTGATCAAAACATATCAAGACTCCCTATCACAGCATAAGAGACATGGTCGACAGAGATATCATTAAATTAAGTTATATCAGTGAACATGAACAGAATGCTGATATTTTCACCAAACCTCTTGCGAAGTTGAAAACTGTGTACTTTCGAGGAAAACTTGGTATGACATTATTGTAAATGCATTTATTTTCTAATATTCATGAATACAAATTATTTTTTGCTTACAAGCTTGTATTGTGAAAAGTGACAACTTTTCTTGTGAAAGGTGACAACCTTTCCTGTGTTCTGATCCTATTATAAAGTGACGACTTTATTTTAGTTGCTCTCTCTTCAAACAATGGTTGAATTTAGTGTTATCTTTGTTCTTTGGGCCGGATTTTGCCGGACACATTGATAACTTTCATGGTTCTTTGGGTCGGATCTTGCCGAACACCATGAAAACCCATTGTTTTGAAGTTAAGGTTATCTTTGTTCTTCGGCTGAATTTTGCCGGACACATTGATAACCTTCATGGGTCTTTGGGCGATCTTGCCGGACATCATGAAAATCCATTATGTTTTTAAAATTTAAGTTACATGGGTACCCCTCCCCCCCCTCCGGACCTCGAACCGGTTCGAATCGGTTCGAGATTCTGGTCCGGTTCAACCAGGGTTCGATTTTCGAATCCTGGTTCGAACCCGGGCGGACCAGGCTGGGAAAATCGAACCAGGTTCGAACCCAACCAAGAACCTGCCCACGGACGCGGAAATAAAGTGACTTATTTGCATTTTTTTATAATTTTTGGAGTCCACGTACCCCAAAAAGGTGTTATGAATTGGTTTTTTGCTCTCTCATAGTCATTTGATGTTTCTAAATAGGTTGTTTTGCCTTGAAGGAGAGCACATAAGTTTTTGAGCAAGCATCCGATTGTGCAAGGAGGAGTTTGAAGCAATACTTGTTGGTGTTCTTGAAGTGTTTGTGCATCATTTATACACATTTGCAAACTTGCAATGGCTGGAAAAGGACCAAGAGGTAAGATCTTATTCTATTTACTATTGTTTTGTTCTAGTTTTTCCAAAAAAATTTCATTTCTCTTTCAATCTTCATATGTTCTAAGTTCTTGAATCTTTTCCATTATTTCAAAATTCGTCATTTTCTTGCATATAGATTATGAACATATATCTAATTAGTAATTTCTTGCCATAGGGAAAGGTTCGAAATTAATGTCATCTACCTCTTCATCAATAGGCAACACCGAACAAAGAATGGAAACCAACTCCGATTCTCCTCTATGGAAGTATGTAAACATTATAAAACCCATTCCAGGAGGTGGTGCATTCCGTTGGAGATGTCAAGGATGTGATGTAGAAAGAAATAGTTCTTATTATCGTGTGGTAGGCCATCTATGTGGTTATGCTGGAAGAGGAGTCAAGAAATGCCCTGGCAAAAATGGTGTCCCTATACCAAATCACACCGTGTTAAAATATATTGAAGAGCATGAGGCAACAGAAGAGAGAGAAGGACGCAGGGCAATAGAACTCGGTAGTAGTAGCAATAAAAGTAAAAAAGCTAAGGGAATGCAGGCCCCCTCAGATGTTATTGTACAAGACAACCCCTTCTTCAATACTACAATGGACACTGACACTGAATCTATCCCCATTGTACACAAAAGAAAGGGGCCAATAGAAACTTCTTTTCAAAACAAGGCCCGGGAAATTGCTGACATTAAGGTGGGAAAATGCCTCTATACAAATGGGTTGTCTTTTAATGTTGTCCACTCTTCGTTTTGGAAGGACATGTTGAGGGGTGCCAATGAAGCTCCAAAAGGGTATTGTGGCCCCGGGTATGAGAAAGTTCGCACCACCTTGTTGGATGATGAGGTCCAACGAGTTGAAAATCAATTGAAGCCCATAAGGGACTCATGGGTTGAGACAGGGGTGACAATTGTTTCAGATGGCTGGAAGGATTCTAGGAACCGTCCCTTGATCAATGTCCTTGCGGTGTCCCCTAAAGGGGCAATGTTTCTGAAAGCGGTGGATTGTGAGGGCAAAGTAAAAGATGGGCCATTTATTGCTGATATCTTAATTGAGGCCATTGAACAAGTGGGAGCAAGAAACGTTGTCCAAGTCATAACGGAC
The DNA here is from genome assembly GCA_028749045.1 of Cupressus sempervirens. Lineage (NCBI taxonomy): Eukaryota > Viridiplantae > Streptophyta > Pinopsida > Cupressales > Cupressaceae > Cupressus > Cupressus sempervirens. The sequence continues at coordinate 816,681,914 of CM053787.1, forward strand.
AACGCAAAGAATTGTAGAGCAGCAGGTTTGTTGGTTGAATCACGATATCCACATATCTTTTGGACACCTTGTGCAGTCCATTCACTCAATCTTATGCTAAAAAAGATTGGGAACCAAATTGAGTGGATCAAAACAATGTATGAAGAGGCTGAGGACATACAAATGTTTGTCACAAACCACCACATGACTCAATCTCTTTTCAGGAACTACTCAAAATTGGAGCTATTGAAGGTAAATGAACTTGAACTCAAATTAGTAATTTAATTTTTAATATTTGACAATTTCTGATTTTTCATATTTTACTTGTGCAATTGCCAATGTGTATACTTTTCTTAGTTTTCTAAAATATGTATCTAATAGTTGTTTTTTGCTCTAATTTATGTCACAGGTTGCTGAGACCTGTTTTGCATCACATATAATCGTCTTAAGATGACTTGTGCAAGTGAAAGATGCACTTCAAGGTATGGTAATCAGCATCAATTGGGGTGTATGGAAGCAAAAGAACACTGAAAGGGCAAACAAAATAAAGGATAGGCTATTGGCTGACTCATGGTGGGAACGTGTGGAATATCTCCTTAAGATCACCGAGCCCATTATGAGCATGCTTAGGTACACTGACATGGATAGGCCTTGCCTTGGAGAGATCTATGATGGCATAGACTCAATGATTGAGAAGATCAGGCAAGTTATAAATGAGCAGGAGCAAGATCCGCAAGAGACCTTTTTCAAACAAGTGCAAAAAATTATTAATGAAAGATGGAACAAAATGACCACTCCATTACATTTGCTTGCCTATGCCTTGACCCCCAAATACTATAGCTCACAATATTGTGATCTACCAGGAAGGTTGCCACCATATAGAGATATGGAAGTGTCTGAGGGGTACCAGGCAGCATTTAGAAGAATATTTCTTGATGATGATATAAGAGATCTAATCATGGGTGAGTTCATATCATTTGTCAATGCTACAGGTCTAAGTAATGATGCTCTTCGTCATCGGTTCAAGAAGCATGCTCATGGTTGGTGGTACCTCCATGGCCAAAAATTCCAAACATTGCAGCCCCTTGCAATCAAAGTTATATCACAAGTAAGTTTTATTTTATTTTTTAATTAGCTCACTTTATCTTCAAAAGAATTTTTTAATAAGATTGAATTAATTCCTTTTTAATTGCCTACCTTATGTTGTCTTTATAGGTTGCTAGTTCTTCTGCATCAGAAAGAAATTGGAGCACCTATTCTTTCATCCACTCGGTGAAGCGCAATAGGTTGCAATCAAAAAGAGCCGAGAACCTAGTATTTGTGCATAACAACTTGCGCCTTCTTTCGCACAAGAGTCAAGAATACAAAGAAGTGGGATGTAGATGCAGAGATTGCGGACTTGGATGCTTCCACTGCTGCGCTTACAATTGATGATTTTGATGACTTTGATGTCAATACCATTGTTGATTCTGCTGCTGATCCCATTGGCCTTGGTGCAAGTAATAGCATAGGCGAAGGAGGAGATGAAGAAGAAGAAGATGAATATGAAGAAGATGAAGATGAAGAATGAAGAACTTAGAACTAGAAATTCAGAATTTTAATAGACTTTCATTCTATTAGTTACTGTTAAACATTGAACGTGAAACAATGACACCATTTTAAATGTTTTGAATCTTTCATCTTTGATGTTGAAGTTGATTGAACTATGTTACTATATGATGGTATGCTCACCATGATACATTGATATGTTATTGTTTATGCTGTTTTAAAGTTTTAAATGTGTTTATGGTACTATGCTACATTCTAATTTTAACTCATGTTTCATAAAAATGTATATATATATATATATATATATATATATTTATTTTTTTTTATTTTAAATTTTTACATGTTTTTGTACTAACGAACCCAAACGAACCCAAACTCCTTTCCAAAATTTCGTCGAACCAGCGAACCGGTTCTCGAACCCGAACCCAGAACCGAACCACAAATCGGCAACCTAGTGTTTTTTTTCTCTTTCTTTCTCTCTCTCAGTTTAAAACATAATGATGATTACACCTTATTTTGTAAGTTAGACTTATTTCAATTTCCCTTGCTAAAGAGGGAGTGTTAAGAATGTTAGCTTGTGTGAAATTGTATCTATATATATTTTTTGTCTATAGATCTATACTCAAGTTAATATTACATAACCGATTCATTAATTGTGTGTATATATATATATATATATAAAATATTATACATATACATATATACTTAAGATTATATTAAGAATCTAAGTAATGTAATCATTTTGTATGTAATCCAACTGCCGATACCACACTATGCTCACGTAAAGACTTTATTATCGGCAGATAATAAATTGTAATACATACCAACCATTGTGAGTGGAGGTTTTGTTAACAGCAGTTTATAATCAATTCTAATCATCGTGACTGTCGTGTCTTGTGCCATCGTAACTATTCAAAGTGACTGTTCACTGTGACTATTCTCTTTTGTACGCACACATATAAATTATGCTCTGCAATGAGAAGTTGATCAATCACAATGGCAATCATACTCTCTCATCGCAGACTATTATATATATCAGTTCAAATTATATTTTAGTTTTCTTCCTTCGAATACATTATCTCAGTCTACAATCAACTTCAAGAAATTAGAGTATAAACAGTACCACACTGTAATTCTGCATTATCAAGATATATTGAAATTGAGATTTACACCAATAAGAAGACCTCAGAATATTAAAACTTTTCAATTTTCCTATGCCTGACTCCATATGGTCGCCTTAAGTCAGACCTGACCCTTCTATCTTATTTTCCTTGACCTCTCTCCTCCCTTCAATGGCGATCTTTAAATACATCTCACCATTGAATCAAGAGTCATGTCTACCCATAGTCACTTCTCCTATATGGTAATGGTCGACTATTGGTGGCTAAGTTGCTGGTTGTTAATTCCTGTGCCTCTTCATTAATGCCCTACAGCTGCTTGAGCATATTTAGGTGTTTTTGAAGTATTTGAGGGATTGCCTTTTCGTTGAACCATTAAACATGGTCTGATTTGGTTTTAAGTTCCTTATCCTCTAGTTTAGTTGTCAGCAATGATCAAAGACCTATAGAAAGTTAAGATGTTTTGGTAACAACTTTCAAAATAAAATGGGGTATTTGTGAATGCCTAGTTGTGTCTTGTGATCAAACATTCACTTCATTAGAAATATTTGACATTAATTTATAAATGCAAATTTTCGAGAAATCTCAAACATGAGAATAATCAATAATCGATCTCGCCCACATTTGAGGAAGTTTATAACAGTGTATTTGGATGATAGACTGGCCTATAGTGGTAGATGGTAGGACCATTTCTGAAATGCTCATTGTTTTTAGTCTTTGAAGGTAAGATGAAGTGTAGGGCAAAATGAAGAAATCATTCTTTGGAAAAATATCATTTAGTATTTCAGAGTTAAATAATCTATACCGGTAATGATGGATCTAGCCTTTGATAGGTTTGACATGATCAAGGGCCGATGAAATTGATTACTGATATTTGGGCTAGTTTTGGTTGCAAGGTGTCTAATCTCTATGTTAGGTCTCCCTACTTTTGTACAAATACATATAATCTCTATGTTACTGCTTCTGACTATTGCACAAATATCACAATTTTTGACATGCTGCTTAACATCTCTATTATGTTGTAGGCCACCAAAGGTTGGTCAATTGGACTTTCTTAACTGTGGCTTTGTTGGATTTATGCCCTACTATTCCTCACCTGCTTCCTTTGATATGTCTCGTCTTTCATGTTAATAAACTACTCGTTAGAAGATTTTATCCCTACCTTTCTTGTACAATGCTCCCTTTGTCAAGCTGAATGAGGGTCATCTTGGCACTGTGAAGGCGAGCGTTTTCATGAATTTTGGAGTTCATATCTGAAATTGTGTATCTTTCAAAGGTCAAAGATGTCATCCAACTTGATGGTGATGTTTGATTGAACTGGTTTGATTATAGTACATTTGAAGAGTTGTGGTAGGGCAGGGGCCTCCATGCTTCAACATTCCTCTTCCCAACAACCTTTTGGATTTTCTATCCATTTCTGTTAGAATTCGTCCAGGGTTTTCCCAATGTGAATTTCTTTCTCTTCCTTTTTCTTGGCAGCACCCACCTTGACACGCTTAGTAGCACCCTCATTGGTATGCTCAGTCCTTTTCTTCTCTGCATTTTCCTTTCTTCTGCAGTGTCATTGTGTGCACACAATGTTCTTATTTTTCTTTTCTCACTGTTTCACCTTGCCATTGTAACTCTGCTTGTCAATTCAATTTGTTCAATCTATTTTGATTTCTTCTTATCTCCTTTCACCATGTATGCTTTTAATTTGGTGTTACATTGCCCCATATCCTCCCATGGTAGTTATCTGGTATCTTCTATCAGTCATCCTTTTGGAGATCGCTTTTAGAGATCCCCCCTCTCATCCACTTTCTATTATTCTCAATCTCCTTGGTGCCTAACCCTTTCTCATGAGGTTGACACAAGGAAGGTAGTGTCACAATTTCGGAAAAAACTTTCATCTCTTCTTCCAATTATTTTGTTTGGATTAAGTTTTGAATTTTGACTCTTGTTATAGGGTGTCCTGACAACAAAACCACTATTAACAAGAAAATTGTGGGAACACAAACCAAAGTACTGAACCCCAAGTGATTTCTCTTTGATATATTTATTCTTGAGACTCAATCATGCAAGAGGAGTAAGTAAAGAGTGAGTATAGACTTTCCATTAGTTAGGTAATGTAATGCTTAGTTACTTGATTCACATCTTGGGGGTGCAAAATGGGTCTAGATGCACCCTCCAGATGTAGCCCAGAGGTGTCTTGGATGTGCGTACAGGACTGTAGATGGTGCATATCTGGAGGGCATCAACAAGCCTTTGTTCAATCTCTTTTGATTACTTCTCATCTCATTTCGCCATGGATGTTTTAAATTTGGTGTTACATTACCCCATCTCCTCCCATGGTAGTTATTTGACATCTTCTATCAGTTGCATCCTTCCGGAGATCCCTTTTAGAGCTCCCCCCTCCCATCCACTTTCTATTAATCTCCATCTCCTTGGTGCCCAACCCCCTCTCACAAGATTGACACTAGGGATATGGTGTAATATTTGTTATCTCTTCTTCCAATTATTTTGTTCAGATTAAGTTTTAAGTTTTGACTCATGTTATAGAGCATCCCAACAACATAATCACTATTAGCAAGAATATTGTGGGAACGCAAACCAAAGTACTGAACCCCAAGTAATTTCTCTTTGTTATCTTTATTCTTGAGACTCAGTCATGCAAGAGGAGTAAAGAGTCAGTTTAGACTCTGCATTAGTTAAGTAATATAATGCTTAGTTACCGGGTTCACATCTTGGAGGTGCAAATTGGGTCTAGATGCACCCTCCAGATGTAGTCCAGAGGTGTCCTGGATGTGCATACAGGACTGTAGATGGTGCACATCTGGAGGGCATCAACAAGCCCCGATGCCCATCCTGGACACATCCAAAGTGCACCCAGAGCATGTTTGGAGCACATTGGGTGCGTCCTCAGGCTAGTCACAAAAAGTGACTTAGAAAACTCATTAACTTAAAATTGACTTAAAACAAAATAATTTTTTATCTTTTTTCTTTTTATTTGAGCGTCCCAACATTAGGATCACTGTTAGCAAGAATATTGTGGGAACACAAACCGAAGTATTGAACCCCAAGTAATTTCTGTTTGTTATCTTTATGCTCGAGACTCAGCTGTGCAAGAGGAGTAAAGAGTCAGTTTAGACTCTGCATTAGTCTAAGTAATATAATTCTTAGTTACGGGGTTCACATCTTGGAGGTGCAAGTTGGGTCCAGATGCACCCTCCAGATGCAATCCAGATGTGTCCTGGATTTGCATACAGTACTGTAGATTGTGCACATCCGGAGGGCATCAACAAGCCTCGATGCCCCATCCTAGATGCATCCAAAGTGCACTCAGAGCACGTTTGGATCACACTTGGGTGCATCCTCAGCCTACTCACAAATAGTGACCTAGAAAACTCATTAATTTAAAACAAAATAAACAATATTTTTTGCCTATTTATTTGTACGCCATGGAATTTTGTGTGGTTTTGAAGGTCTTAATTTGGTCTTGGCAGCCTGGGCACTGTCCCAGGACCCTCACAAGCGGTTCTGCCCCCAAACCTTTGTAATGGGTGCTGCCCCTTAACCTCACTGGTGACATGCCTCCAAACGCCATTTGATTTTTGAAGTACACTACAACTTTGAGTTTGCATCTTTGAAACTCGGGGAAAACTTAGGAGTACCTGATGTGGGGACGTTCTTGAGACGAGTGTTTGGGGTACCCAAGTACCCGCATTGCTGCACTGCAGCTGCACTTGCTTCCACACTGCTTGGATGCTTGGGGACTTCAGGGTGCTTGGGTACTTGGGTGCTTGGGTACTTGTGTGCTTCATCCATTCTATTAAGAGGAACGAACTTACCTTAATTGGGTGCTTCATCCGCTTTGTTAAGAGAAACAAACTTACCTCTAAGAGAGTAACGAAGCTAGTTGTTGTACACAATGTCATGCATATCATAGATCACAAGACTCATGTGTACAAAGATAGCCTAGCAACAGGTTGCAATGTAGAGCCGGAGGATCTGCCTCATATTGATGAGTATGAGATTGCAGCAGAAACAGACGTAGGGTTGGTTGGTGTTCCTTTTGTGGAACTTGAACGTGAGTCTAGTAGTTCTAGTGATGAGGACTTTGGCTTGGGGAACTATTAGAGGCTTCTCACAAGTATATTCTATCATTTTGACATGATTTTGTACTCATTTTGATATTGATCATGATTCATATCATGGATGATGGTACTCGTTATAATCATCTTTATCATTATGATATAATTGATATTTGATAGAACTAATATAAATCCTATTTGCTAATGATTTGGATTTTTATTTGAATCTTAATTTTTGAATGTTACTGTTGGGTATGTACTATTACTATGTTGAATGTTCAATGGTTCTGGTTTGTGTTGCAATATTTCTATGTGCAATTATTTCAATTTGGTATATTATACTGAAACATCATTTCTGATTTCATAACTAGCATTTCAAGTTCTATATGTATAGTATGCAGCACCCCTACCGTTGTCCCCAAATCAAGGCCCTTTTTTTCTTGTCCTCAAAACTCATCTCGGTGTCCCCCCATCCCGATGTTCCCCCATGCCGGTTTTACACTGGTTTGCCTAGTGTAAGTATTTAATGATGTCATGTTGCCTTTTTAAGGTTTATTGAATTGACATTTAATCTTTATCTTTGGCTTTTGGCATTGATCAATGATGAAGTATCATACTATCAAACGATTTAGTTTTTTACAATTCTATACACGCACACACACATACCTAAACCCCCAAATTGTTTTTGCGTGCAACTGCACACTGGATTCTCATACCCATACCAATGCATGTACACATAACTTAGATATAATGACATAAATAAAACAGATTGCCATAAAAGTGAACAATCTCTCTCTCTCTCTCTCTATATATATATATATATATATATATATATTTTATTTGTTGTCCATTTACATGCTCAGGGATTAACCTTTCTTACAATATTTATCCATCTTTTCCGTAATTTATATCTTTTTGTATTTTATTCTCATATATTCTCATACTCTGTTACATTGTACCTTTCCTTATATGTAGATGGTGGGACATTTCCCTTACATTCTACTACTAATGTGGATGATGCCCCTACAATTAAGTGCTCTGCAACCTCCTTGCGGTGGTTTGCAGTAGGATCTGCGTCTCTGTGCTGGCTGTCTTTTCCCTCCCTGTAGGGGGATCCCGAGGGGCATTAGAACATAGCTGTAATGGATGAACCTTATATCTATAGGCCAAAACAAGAGTTCACTACATTGTTCATTGAGTCTAGAGGAGAATTCGTCAACCTGCAATTACCTCATTTTTCTAATTTCTTTTCCTCGCACAAATCCAGCATGGCTTTCTTCTCTCATCTAGTCTGAGGTTCCTCCGGATTACATAAGTGCACATCTTGGCCAGAACATTGTGCAATGTGATGTTTTAGGAAATGGATGCTTCTTCTCATTCTCAGGCAACAGTAATTATTCACCATCACTCCTACCGTTGTACCAATTTTGCGATGTCTCCAAGTGGGGTCTGTGGTCTCACCACTACTACAGTTATTTGCAAGAAGCTATCTCTATCTTGAAGTGAAACCCTAGGAAAAGGAGGAAAAACAATCTCTAAAATTGTTAACCCTCGGCTTTGAAAGGAGGACAGAAAGCAAAAGGTAACCAAAACATGAAAAACTAGAATTTTTAAATGCTAGAACAAAAGAATGATGATTTTTCCATTGAATAATCAAAATGAAAAACAATATTTCATACCTTTCAAAACTGATTAATAAGTATGCTTCCAAAATCATTTGAAATATGGTCAAAATCACCTAAAATTTTATGCAAAAATATCAGTGGAGTGCTTAAGAGCATTAATCAGAAAATGAAGAAAAAATACAGTTTTATCTATTTCCAGACCATGGCCTGCCATATTCTGCTGTCAGGCAAGTTCTGACATGCAACTCATGGCTACATAGCAAGAACTTGCCCAATTCATCTGACGTGCGATTTATTTGCTGATTTTTAAACTAATAGAGGGATTCATTCCCATAGCTCACCAAAGCTAATCCAAGGGCAACACATCCTGGTTAGCATTAATGGAGTGGGTTGGGGTATTGGTAGGTTAGGCTCATGTAGCACATTTGCTGCACAAAATGCACCGGCTTAATGAACCAAAGACGGAAATAGTGGGCTTTATGCCTTTTTTTGCACTTCTTTTTGTTAGTGGCATATACTATGTTTCCTTTGTTGCTAATGTATTCTTGCCTATCAGCAATAACAGAATTCCATGAATTGTAATAATGCTCAAGTTTGAATTTTGAAGTTACAAAAGTAGTTGAAGGCCTCAGGCCACCAGGCTTTGAGCAATCGTTTCAGCTGAAGAGTTGTTTTTCCACTGATTAAAATTACTTGAAGACGAGCTCTACTACAAGCATGTTTATAATGATGTTTCAACAATCCAAAAGATTTCTTTTTGTCAAATTTATAGATGTCTACACCGTACTATGAATGTTGACATTCTTTGAAGCTGGCTTTGTGTGATTGTTTTCAGCTGATGAGGTATTGTTTTCAGTGGATTACAGTTACTAGAAGACAGTTAATCCAAACATTTTTACGATGAATCAACTCTCAATTAAAACTTTTTCCTTAAGCCCCTTTTCCTCTGCAATTCAGATGTCAACAAAATACCATGATGTTGACATTCTGTGAGTACCATCAATCATATTGGTAGTGTGTACTTGGTGTTACATGTGAGGTCCTTAATCATATTACTTATATACGGATGCATGCTAACTTCTGTATATGCTTACTTTTTCCAGACATACTAGCTTTCTCACGAACTGTGATATCGAAGTTGATAATGTATGACCTACTAGAAGTCTGAAACTGCATTGAACACTAGTTTTTATTGTTGCATCTTACAGGTACTCTATAACAAAGGCATTTCTTATTGCTTTTGCAATGACGTTCTTCTCAATATTTGATGTCCCAGTTTTTTGGCCAATATTATTATTCTACTGGGTTGTACTTTTCGTGCTTACGATGAAGCGTCAGATACTGCACATGATGAAGTACAGATATGTACCATTTTCAGTAGGCAAACAGGTACTGTTTTTGATCTCCAATAACTTACATAGAAGTACAGCAATATTTAGAATTTAATACTGAAATGCACTCTTTGTGCACTTCTGGAGTCATCATTCTATTTTAACAGTAGTTATCTGTCCTTTGTCTTTCCAGCGATATGCAGGCAAGAAACCAACAGCAGAGAAGGCAAGCCTTTCTCGAGATTGATTGTCATTTAAGGTTGTTTGGTACCGCTGTCTAAATACCTTAGTCTGATCACTGGATGTAAATATGGCACTTGCATTCTGAATGACTTTTAGTTGGAAGCATGATTAATAGCTTGGGTGGCTAGATTCTCTCTCTATATGTTCTGTTCTGGCATTTTCAAAAAAAGCAAATTGTTTTTTCTCTGCCATTGGATTATACTCTTTCTAACATGTTAATTTGATAATTTGGAGGTTATTTATTCCTGAGGTTTGTGTGACATTGTTTTGTTGCAGCCTGAACCTCAAGAGCCGGAAGTAGATGCAATCTTACCTCAAAAATCTGACCTACAATCTGTTTAAATTTTGAGAGAATCTGCCTGTGTGCAAGCAAGTTTTGTGTTAAAAAAACTCTTGCATGATAGTTGTCGTTGCCTTGTGATTCAAATTCCTTGACGATTGAAGATCAGGTTAATTGATTACAGGTGGCTGAATATTTGTTGGCAGCACAATTTTTATTTTGCAGTTCTGTTAAACTCATATGATACAAGGCTGGTGCTATTTTCATTGGCCCAGATTAGGTAACATATACTCTTGTACTTACGACACCATCAAGTAATTTTTTGAGGTTTCTGGATTTTGCATTTGGTTTTTATACCATGAAAAATGGTCGTGAGGATGTTTTAGACAAATTTCAAGTGGTAAAAGGTCATTTATTGTGTTTATAAAAAAGCTCGATGCATTTGTCATTCAGTTGTGCTTGTTTGATGCAAAAGTTTTAGGCAAACAGGGTAGCAATTGCCATCAGTGCTGTACTCTGAGGATTTCAAAGGGTAATGGTGAACACGGAAGCAACAGTCTGTATTCATTACTAGGAGAACAAAGAAAATCTGTTTTGAAGTTGAATATATTTGCATATTGTCAATATTTCATCAAATAGGATAACGGCTACCAAGGCTAATAGTATTGGTGAGGTGTTGAGCTGGTGCTGCTCTGACTTAATACTCTTCTCATGGAGATTGACAAAAGTTATCTTCTACAGGAAATGGGTTTTGAAAGTACTAAATAGTATTGATGCTTTTCTCTGGGTACTTTCTAAGTCAGTATAAATACTACATTCCGTCGAGTTTGTGGGATGGGATGGGAGGCCTTTTTTGGGGATGACTATCTGAATGATATAGAAGTTTAAATGCTCGTATTGGAAGGCATTAACCATTTTCATTATAGAAACACATTACAAAGCAGTGTAGTTGAAGTGTGAATTGACGTCATTGTATTACTATTCATTGTCCATGTGCATATACAGAAAGTACAATAGAAGGCTGAAAAGCTAAATTCACGCAATGATAGAAATGTAGTAAAATATAGCAGTTGGGCCTATTGCTGCACCTGATCACCGTCTACAAATTCTGCACCAAAATCTGAGTCATGTCTGGATTTTTTTCGAAGTTAACAGGTTAATTATTAAATACGCAATATTTTGAGATGACGTGTCAAAGCAGAGTCTGTGATTATGTAAAACCTTGAGTTGGATATGTATCTTTATGATCATTCAATATGTTCAAGGGACACTGGTGTACTGGGGATTCTAATATATTGCATCTTGCATCGTATACATGATATTTTAGCACTTGACATATTTATTCAAATTTGCGAATCTAAATAGATTAATAATTCAATGTCCATAAACTTAATTTGGATACGAGTTTTGATTTTTTTCCCCACTTAAATTTTTGTACTTTTATACTTTTCAATATCTAGAAGTCTTTTAAATCCTGCGGGGGTTTGAGAATGGTATATGAATGCAAATAAATGCAAGGAAATATTATTGATTAGATAAAGGGACTAAATTAGGGCCCTCTTTTTACAAAGAACGAAGACAGCAGAGACAATGGCAACAACCTTCGAAAAGAGTGTAAGTCACTACTGCAGCTGGGCTAATAAAAAGCAGAAAAAGTACAGAGGCCTTCCCTATACAATTCCAAAGCCAATCTTAGATTTGTCGTTCTTAATTCTAGTATAAGATTGCTGTTACTTTTTAAAATTCTTGATGAAGCTTACGCTTTTCTATATTTGACGGTGTTGATTGGACCATAAAATGGGAATGTGAAATGACCATTTAAGCCATCCTATCAGCACCGAGAGGATATATGAAGGGATTGTATCTTCCAACATAGTATGACTTTTTTTATAGATTCCAAACATAATTAAATTGCTGTGGCATGCCCACAAATCTTTGAATTCCCTTAAGTTGGACTTACTTCATTAATCAAGATTTAAGAATAGTATATAAAATAATCTGAATATTTCAGTATAATGAATATTATTAAATATGACATATCTCAGAGTGAAGAAAGATTCCTAGTCTGATGGCAGTTCATGTTCTACCACTAAATAACTTGATTTACGTTGTGATTATTATGAGCCTTATGAAATATAATAGTGAAGTGAAATGACAACCAGATGTTCCTTGCTGTCTGCCTCAGTCTAGCCAATGGTTCCCGTACAGCTCTGGGAGCATCTGCGAGGTTTCCGCATTCAGACATGCCTGGAAAATACCAGGGGTGCTTGTGTAACACTGTATATTTGACTGTTTGGAAAAAAACATCCTGACATATTCAAGGCCTTCTTGCTCAGTGCTTGCTTTATTCTGGTCAAGTTATTGAGATGGTATATTGCATCTGTGGTTATGTTGCTCTGAGTTTCCTGGATGGGATGAGGATGGGGACGGGGAAATGGGTATCTGGCAGATGACAATCATATATATATATATAGAGAGAGAGAGAGAGAGAGAGAGAGTTGGTATATTGCATTTGTGCTTATGTAGCCCTGAGTTTCCTGGATTGGATGGGGATGGGGATGGGGAAATGAGTATCTGGTGGATGACAATAATAGATAGATAGATAAATAGAGTTGTAACATTCATTGTAGCAACATATCTAAAGTCAATGACCATTCATCAAATTATAATAGAACATAACAAATGAATCAAATTAGAACATCATAGGAAAAGAATATAGGATACTATCAAATGAATCAAGGCTGCAATTTTCAACCAAATGAGAAGTTAAAAACTTAAGTATCATATCATATATTAAGATTCAATTATCATTTCATCGATGCAACATATAATGTTAGAAGGTTCAAAGTCTCAAACTTCAAAGTCAAAGCAAAAAAAAGACGGCACGTTGCTGCCTTTAAGATCTGACTAACAATCTACAAATTTTCACCAAAGACTTCCAGAGTTCCCAGATTACCCTATTCACATTCTACGAACAACAATAGCAAATGATTGTTCTTTCTGGCATAACTTTGTTCATTTGGGCCAATCTGTACAAAACTTGCAAGGAATACACTAAAGCTGTGATATTAGTGATAATGTATTTTATTTTAATGATAGGGTTGCCTTGAGGTGTGGGACCTGCACAAGATCCAAAATAAATGAAATATCTAATAAAATTATCTTATCTTCTGCCTATTTCTGCCAGAAACAGTTACCAACCTCCATGACGGTTTGGGGATGACCCTCCTCAGGATCACAGCTATCTTGGAGATGGTCAAAAGTTTCCAAAACTTCCATTTACCATCCTTGAATTAGAGGGACAGTTTTTAGAAATTTTGCTTCATTGGGGACGACTTGGAAATGGTTTTGGTCGTCCCCCATCTTGAAAACCTTTGCCGTTTTCAAAAGGGGTGCATTTAAGGTGGGAACACATTTTGTAGTAATATTGTTTGTGCAAAATTTGGTTGCTATGATCTTTTTGACAATGTTGCTTGTATCTTTTTGGATAGATTGTAAATTTTCATCATCAATGTTTAAGATACACTTAATCATGTTTCTCATTTTTGAACTGAAATTACATTCGGATGATGGATCATAGTGCGATTCAAAATGTTGATGATAAAAATCATACACAATAATATCTAGAAACAAACGTGTACATTGACATAGTTTGTAGTAATCAGTTATCTGTTTTTTTAATTGCTCTAAATGTCCATTTGTTCGACTCTTCATGAATGCTATGTCAAAGTTTTCTTTTGTTGTTCACTTGTGATGCTTTATTCATCCAATGTTAATGAAGCCCATGTGTTTCTTATTTTTGACCATTCTTGACAAACATTCCCTGGGATTGATTATGTTATCCAGTTCAAGAATATTGACATGCAAGGATATTATTTCATTAAATTTTTGTTGTCTAACTCCACTAAATGCATGGAGATGATCACATTTGAGTTTTCTACATTTATGAAGTTTATTTTTATTTAATTAATACTTTGTTTTAGATTAAGATGGCAAGGAGAAGGCCCTGAACCCAAAGATAAAATTCACATTGCAACTTCAATCCTAAACATAACTAGGCCATAACAACTGAGTGCAAGCATTGCCATCATCTAACAAAGTTATCAAAAACATTTATAGTAGTTTTACCTAGAAGATAATTTCTAGTACCATCTATACCAATCAGACTTTTCCTTTAGAAAAGTCTTTGAAACTATAATCTAAAATCCTCTATCTCATGATAGTAGAAATAGAGTCATATAAAGTCTTATCATATGATAACATAAGGAAGATAACTACCAAAACCTTTAAAACACAAAATTGCTACAACAACATAGCAAAAAATCATTTAGAAATACTAATAGCTTCCTAGTCCAACTACTAATAGCTTCCTAGTCCTTGGTGAGGTAGTTCAGTCATTTTTTCGATTTGTCCTTGTCTTCTTGGTTTTTGTTCTTATCTCGCTTCTTGTATCTTTTTAGGTTCTTCAGTTTTCTCTTCCTCATAACCACTCCAAGAATCATCTTGTTCATAAGACCATCTTGAACCCTACAAATAGATGTAAGTTGAATTCCTCCATCATGACACTCTTCAAAATGATCCACTCTAGAGCAATAATTCTATAATGAAGGGATTGAATGTAAACCATGATTTTTGCTTCGTTAAGATCACTTTGCTTCTGGGTCTCATGATTAAGGTTATCCATCCAAGCTTCCACAGGGGTAGGCGAATCACACTCCGAGTCCCTCATCTCATGCACATTCCCCAAATTCTAGAGTAAAAGATAGATAGACTAATGTAAAAGGAGATGGGAGAGAAAGGCAATCATATCCATTTGTAGAATTGACCACCGTAGGCTTCTCCCCCTTTCCAAAAAATTCCTCTAGTATTGTTTGTAGTCAGTGGTCTTTCTTTCAACATAGACACCATTACAATCTTGACCCGTAGCATCAACAATCAACTCTGGAGTGACCACAAACTTAATACTTCCAATTGTAACAACATGCCCCTGTTGCCAGGAGTTGGCAAATTTTAAGGAAATGATATTGTTAAAGCTCTTCATTGCCTAAATGTAGTTAGATAGTCCAACCTTTTATAAATACTCCCAAAGATTGCCATTTTGGTTCAATTTCTTAAACTGCCTAGGCCTCACTTTTTTCACCCCCGCGATTCTAACTCTTTCAAAGCTCACCTGAAAAGCATAGTGCATCCTAACCTTCATAACTCTCCAAATCCTAAACCAGAACTTATGCAACCTGTAAACTTAGGCCAAGAAGTTTTACAAAGGTAGATTGACGGGAAATGTGTTTACACTCGTGAGTATAATCAATAGTAATTATTATCGTGACACTTCAACGCTCCTCACTTAAGCTTTTATCCTTCAAAAGACCCTTGTCATCGGTGACATGGTTTTTCGTCATGTGGGAATTCTCACCTTCTCTCTTCATAATTAAAATGATGTACTGGTTGAGACCATTTTTTTTTGCATCCTTTTCTTATTACTACCCTTACCAGTAATATGTCACTTTCTCATATAAAATCTTCGAACATTATTTGTTACCCAGCTGATATCTCTGCTGATTTTATCACCAATTTTACTCTTACCTGATAAATTAGACAGGCATGAAGGTCCTCTAGACACTTTTGACGCATTAAAAAAATTGAAAATTTTCTTGCCACCTAGGACATTGAAAAAGATGGATCTCCTTATAGTATTCCAACTCATTATGCAATTCATATTATCAATAATTACCTTTCTACCCAAATTCCTCTCCAAGCCTATGAAAGCACAAAATAAACAAAGCAACATCAAGGATAAATAAGCCTTGTATAAACCTTTGCTTAACCCAATCAACAAACAAATTATCTTCTATTATTAGCAATTTAGGTTTAAAGGGAAATCAACAAAATTTAAAATAAATCAATCTTGATATCTTAGACACAATTAGCCAAGAAATTAGCAGTCTTATTCCCTTCTATCCGAGTGTGTTAGATTTTAAGATTAGCGGAAGAGGCCAACACCCTGCTGCAATCCTCCATACAACTAGAAATAACCCAAGGGCATTTCACTTTTGGTTGAAGGGAGTTAATTATTTATTTTGAGTCCCCTTCAAGGATAATGTTATCAATCCCCATAACTTTTAGATATTTAATTCCATACCACATTGCTATGGCTTCGACACAATTATTATTGTTAGGCTTTTCTGAAACCAACAATTAGAAAACCTTTCTAGTCCCTTATTAGACCTCTTAATGCTGATATGCCAGGGTTTCTTTGGAGCAACCATCAATGTTACACTTGATCCAAGATGCCACTTGGATTATTTTCTTCTACAAATGTTCCACCAATGTAGGTTAATTAGGCTTTGTTGGATAGCCCATTGTTGTTTGATTCTAAAGTCCTTACGGTTTGGGAAAACCTTTCCCTACTTGTAGGTAGTAGGATTCACATTCTCTATCACCTCCTATTTTATGGCCTCAAACAAAGATAAACAAAGTTTGATCATCATCTTGAAAGACCCTATTATTTTTCTCCTTCCAAATATTCTAGACCATGGAAGGGAGAATTTGAGATTGTAAGAATTTGCCTCAAGCTCAATACAATTTAAGAATTTTCCTAAGGAAAGAATTAAATGCTAAGATCTAGAAGATTAAGAGACAACACAAGAGACATAGACAAAATGATGATCAATTGATTAAGTTAATAATGACCAAGAGTATAATGCTTAATAGCCTATTTCCTAATTTATATTTAGATGAACACAAAGTATATGTGCCTTAATATATAGGCAATGCACGATAACGAGGAATGATGATAGAGATAAGCTCTCAACCATACAAGGTGTAACCACATATCCACTAAAAGTGGACCATCCTTCATTGTGTAACATAGTATGTGCAACAATAAGAGGATGATAATATGATAAGAACACAAAGGTGGAGCTCACAAATAACGACGTGTGAGATAACAACTATGTGTAAGTGAATTTCTCCTAGACAATGTGCTAAAATAGAATGCAAACTCCTAGGTGTTAGCATGACAATTAACATGCAAATACATTATCCTAGGTAAACTTAAGTAGAGTTTAATTAGTAATATTTAATTACACCAACACCCCCTTAAGTGCAACTTAGGGGAATGCACTTAAGCTTACAAAATCTAGATGAAAATGCAAAATGAGTCTTGAGTACTAGGCCATGCTAGGTACCCATGGACAATATGCAAAAGCAATGCAATTTCTCATAAAATGGAGAAAGAGAGAAAACCTCATGGGACAAACCCTCCCACAAAAAGAGAGATTTAAAAGAAGCAAGATGAATGCTTGGATGGAGTAACCAAGACCCCCCTATTATGACATACATCATGCATATACAATAAAGAATCCCTAATTAAGGAGACATGCTATTATATCCTTCATAATGAATATTCTTTTCCAAGGATGGTGAGTGCTTGAAGACAAAAGATGGTCCAATGCTTACAAACAAAATTTCTCTCCTTAGGAAGAAGATAGACCAAGTACAAATGTAAGAATGTTTCCCATTGTGGATAGGAAGAAAGAAAGGGAATCCAAAATGAAATATTATATCTTTGAAGTTTGATGATGTCTCACCGTGTCCTTGGTTGATGAAGATGCTACGAACCAATTGGAATCAAGCCCAATAGTAGAAGCTGTCAAGCAATAAACCAATGGTAACTAATCCATGTAGGAATGCTGATCAAACTCCAAAGACAAATATGCCTCCTCAAAAGAAGTAGAAAGAAAATCAAAGAGGCCTCCCCTCAATGTAGATTGCACTACACCCATGATAAATACTCCTTGTACTCTCTTAGAGAAGAGAGAATTGTTGGAAATATAAGATAGGCTAGGTTACTAAGAGGGGATGGGTGAATCAGGAACCAATAAAAATTAATCTTAATTCACCAATTAATCCTTCATATGTAATTTGATCTAATTGCATGCATGAAAAACTGAAAACATTGAAACATTCATACCACTTTGACACACAATATGGTAACCCATAAACCCTTCAAATAGAAAGTAAAACTGGGGTGGGGATGATACCCACAAACTTTAGTATAAAGTTGGCCTGTTAAGGCTTACAATGATCACTTCTGATGATCTTCCCTATTAGGAGCAATAAGGACTGCTAGGTCCACCTTGCAAAAGGATCTACGAACATACAGTGAAGTATGTACTCGGTAACGAGATTTACAAAAGACTGTTAAGTCCACTTTGTGAAAGGATTTAATTGTTTCACCTGTTAGGATGAACCAGTGGTTGATCTCTAATCTACAACCTCTAGATTTGTTGAATGAGATTCCTTTGGAGTGTAATGATCACCTTGTTATGATAGATAAATCTTTTTTGCTCCTTATACTACTTGTAGCCTTTTTTAATTCACACTTTTGCTCTTATAAATATCCCTTTTTTATTCATACATTCTCATTGGATGTGATACAATACATTACATATATACTAATCCAATTTACAATTCATCAAAGTCAACTACAATACAAGTTTCACCAAAATACACAAAGTCGGCCCAACTGTTGGTACTCGGGAAGACAAACTCGGTGAAGTTCTGATACTCGACAACCATTGTCAATGCTTGACATTGATGTGCACTCAGTAGATGTAGAAGCTTGGCTCATACTAATCACTTCCAAGTAGTTTGAACTCAGTCTGCACTGGTGACTTGATGAACACTGCAAAACTTAGCATATAAACTGAATCACTTGGTTGACACTACATAGCTCGGTCAACACTAGATTCACATAATTGAAGCTGCAAACTCGGTAAACATTGGAGAACTCAGTTTGCACTGAGAAACTCGGCAAACACTATGAAGCTCGGTTTACACTGATAATCACTAACTTGGTAGATACTACTTGGTGCGAACTGAATATTGTTCCTAGAAGTCGGTAGCAACTGTAGAGCTCGGTAGAGCCTAAATTACTTGGTTAACACTGTAAACTGCAAGATAAGCTCGGTAGCTACTAACCATCTGATTAAGTGTGTGTCACTAATAAAAAAACTTGACAATAATGTCAACAATCTCCCCCTTTGGCATTAGTGACAAAAACATTTATCAATCAAAATTAAATTCTTAAAACGTTCAAAACAATATTTATTCTCCATCCTATGTGTTCAACTCAGTAACATACTCTATTTTTGAGATTTTTCAAAATTGCTTCTATAAGAGATGTTTCTCTGAATATTTGTACATGTATATGTATACTATTATGATGCTCCCCCATACATATATATATTCAATATACTTTACATGTCTTTGTATTACATCTTCTCTTCTTATCTTCTCCCCTTTTATTGCATTATCACATATTCTCCCCCTTTTTGACATAAATGCCAAAGGTGTATGCTATATATAGTAATACCAAAATGTGACAAGAAGTTAGAATGTACCTTTAAAATCAGTGACAGTGTCTTGTCCCAATTTTCTTGTAGCTCCTTGCTTGTATGCAATGCAATCTGGACTTCTGCTGATAACTCCATCATGTGATCAACTATGGAGAAATTGTTGTCATGGATGAGAGTTTTGGCATGTGCAATGTGTTTCTGCAATGCATCCATGTTTGGAAGAACAATGCCTTGTATGTCTACAAGTGTGGCCCTTATCTTGGCTTCTTCCCTTAGTAATTCTGCTTGCATATTAGTCATAAATCTGATCTTTGTGTAATGAGCAGAACTATAGCTCGGGTCAAGTGACAACTAGTGTGCACTTGCCTTCAGGCCTTCATCTATCTTGGAGAGTTTATCTTTGATTTCCTAAGTAAAGATAAATGTATCACATAGTTTACTGAATAGAGAAGTGACATTGTTGGTTGAGGTTTCCAATGAGCTAAGAATAGTAGATAAGTCTACTTGATATATTGCAAACTTCTGTGCAACTAGCTCCAATACTTTGTTTTCAAATTTCTTCTCTACTCTATGTAATAATTTTTCTTGCCCATTTAGATCTTCATTAAATTTCTGAACAACTTCTACTAATTGAGCCAAAATAGGTTGAGAAGTATCAACCTCGATGCTAAGTGCATCTGCAAGTATGTTCTTTGCATCTTCAAACACTTGATTTTCTCTGTTTCTCTCCTCTCTAAGCCTCTGTTGCTTAGCTTTCTTCTGCAAAAGTTCATCTACTATATGCATTTGATCAGGATTCAGAGTAGAGATATTCCAATTCGGGATAACTATATCCTCATCAAGATCAATGTCTTCTTCTTTATCTTTTCCTTTGTTAGAAATCTTAGTACTCAATTGAGGCTTGCTCTCAACTTTCTTTGTACTAACTACTTGTACATTGGGAATAGTAACAATAGTGGAAATAGAAAGACTAGCAACAAAAGTAGATATTGCACTGATTGTAGAAATACCTACTTCCTGAGTAGCCAAATCTGATGAAGGAGGAAGCATTGATTTCTCGATAGATGAAGTGTTGATCACTTTAGTCAATAAAATACTTAGCTAAATAGATGCAAAGATTGGTTGAGTACTTGGATTTGCAGTGTTTGCCACAACCAACTTGACAGACACTTTATCTAAGCTTGATGGCTTTAAAGCTTTGCTTAGAGAGTGAGGAAATGAGGCCATAACTGCTACTACAATCTTCTCAGGATCAATTTCCTCAATGCTCTAAATCTTAGGGAGATTCTCCTCAGTAACAACCTGTTCTTGCTTATCATCATCTTTAACACAATTATTTGTTTCTTCTTCATCATCATTTTCCTTTTCTTTCTTATCATCTTCATCATCATCTTTATCACTGACATGAACAAAAAAATCACTTTTCTAATGAAGATTGTAGATATTCTTCCAGGTATAATTGACATTCTTCACCACATGTTCAATGTGATTAACCAGTATCAAGCAAGTGCTAAATTTTAAAGTGAGTTTTTCTTCATTTTGTTTTATGGACTCTTTTACTTCTTTTTCATTAAGACTCGACATGAGTTGCCTCAGAGTCTACTCATATATATCCTTTTCAATTTTCTTTTCATGTTCCCATCTTGGCTTAGTTCCTTCCATCAGTTCATTGGGAATTTTCTCTGCAAGTTGGTTTGGTGAATATTTCTGTTTACCTAGTTTAGACATAATCATGTCTTCAACTTGCGTCATCTCCTCTGCATTTCTGGTCTCATATCTCAATGATTTAAAGTTTTCCATGCTAGTTCCTAAATCAATCTCTTTTAGTTTCTCTTGTAATGTAGGTGGATGCCATTTGAAAATAACATCCTCTAATTTCAATTTCTTTCTAGATGTCCTTCTAGTGAATATTGTAGTAGATGACTTGGTAGGTCTAGTTATGATAAACTTACCTTTCTTCTTGATTGACTTGTCTTCACCTGATTTGGTCTCATCTGCCTCATCTTCTACTTCATCTTCTATCACATCATCTCCTTTACCTTCTGTCAACAAGAGAGCAGAACTAGTTTGTTTAAGTTTTTCTATCCTCTTCTTTCCTTTGTTGATAGCCTGAGGAAGCTTTATTTGTAGTTCAATTTTGGCTTTGGATTCATCATATGTACTCAAATATGTAGCCTTGGGATCTACATGTTCATTCAACAATGCCACAATGATGTCCCTAGTGTCATTAGTGTTAACCTCATAGGCTAGAGGCTTAACCTACACCACTCTAGGTTTGACTGCTTGTATGTATACCTTGTCATAGTCTACCATAAAACAAACACCATCCTTGTAACCTTCTACAAGTTTCTTGGGAATTTTGAACTTTTTATTCATCTTTTCTTTGAATGAATCAAAATAATTATCCATGATACTAACATAGTTCTCACCCGTTTCTACTATATACTCATTGATCTGGTATAGTACATGCACATCTTTTCTCCATACAACTGTACCTTTTGAAGGGAAAATTTTTTGCACAAAGAAGAATAAGTAGGTTAAAAGTGAACCAAACTTACATAGGTTATTCTTCGAAGTTTTGATACTCTCCACATTCTTTTTGAATTGGTTCAACATTAGCTCGGCAAGGTCGAAGGACATGTTGTTCTTCACCACCTTGAGAGCAAGATCAACTGCCTCACATGATATGTTGTTGAGATGATTGCAGCTATATATTTTATGTGCTATTACATGAATTCCAAACGTCAGCTCCATGTCAGCTACACAGCTGATCTTCATACCTCTTCCATCCCATTCAGCAAGATTTTTTCTTTCTAGTTCTACCCAACTTAGGGTTTTAGTAGTCTTTTCCTTGGCCAACATTGGAAGCCCTGTGATTCAATGAATCATTTTCTTCATTATGGGAATAGGTTGCTCCAACCATAGTTTCCCATTGTGTACAAGACGAAGGATAAACCTTATTCATTTTATCTAAAAGTTTCGAGGTATATGTGGAATGTGGGTTAAACCTTGGTTTCCAAGTGTTGATGCTTACATTTCAATGCACCATTCACACACACATTTTCCAGAGTTTCATCCATTTCTAGGGTTCCAATGTCTTGAATCAAACAAGGAAAATGTGAGCGAATATCACTAACCAATAGTACCTTTGGTGGAATTTGTGACTGAGCTCCAGTTGGATCAAGCGTTTCCACAATTGCCAAACTTAATTTGAAGTCTGGTGCTTTCCACTCAACTCCTCGAACCAACATCTTAGACCCCTTATTAGCTTTGCTGCTAGAGGATGCAATGCTCGGTAGGGTTTACAAAAATATAGAAAAATTCAACAACAAATCACACAGATCAATTGGATGCATAGAAATTTCTCTTCACATATAGCTCTTTGAAAATTCACAGTGACAAATGAGTTTGATTACATCCTTTTTAACAAATTTCATTTTCCAATCACCATAAATGCTTGGTACATTTTCTTGGTTGGTGACAGACTTTCTTCCACTCTATTTGATCTAATTTCTTGGTAGAGTCATCCATGACTCGGTGTCCACACAATGACTTAGTTGCTCTTGACCTAACTTGGTAGGGTCTTGCAACCTGACCTAGGTCGGTAAGGTCCAAGATTTCTTTAGACACTCGATGATCCCTTTACATCTTGAATGCAAATATGGATCTTTCCTTCTAGTTGATTGGAACTGATGTAGGATGTCTACTTCAAAATCTTAGTTCCAGTTATCCTTGTGGGAGATCAAGTAGAAATACTTGAGTCACCCAATTCTTGAGTGACATGTGCTTCATTTCTTAGACTTGTATTTTTAGAAGATTTTGAAATCCATTTCTATCTCATTTTCTTTCTGATGTTGTTAGCCTTGGCTTTCTTTTCATCTTCTATCCTTCCAGTGCTCATACAGTTCTCAGCGAGGTGTCCAAGCTCTGTACAAATAAAACATCTTCTAGTGGTGTCTCTTATCCTCATGTGATGTTTCACATAATTTATTCCGATGTGTCCAAATTCTCCATAGTAGTGACATCTGCACCATGTGTTGTAGTCCCAACCAAATATAGCTTTTACAATATGTTCTACTAGATTCAATATCTTTGTTTTGCATTCAGAAGATTTGTCCCCATGCTTCTTGCATTTGTGACATTTGCCTTCAAATTTAGGTTTATCTTTACATTCATTAGCTCTATGACCATGCTTATTGCAATTATAACATTTTCCATTGAATTTAGCTTTATCATTACTCCAACATTTGTTTGATGTATGACCTAACTTACCACAGTGATTGCAAGTTGGTCTTTGATTCTTTTGAGCTCCTTTCTTGGATGATTTATCTTATTCTGTATATCCAATTCCTGCTTTGCCTTTCTATCTGTATTGTTTTACTCATTCAATTGATTCATGTTTGCTTGAGATTTCATCATCCTCTCATTGGTTTTCTTTTTAGTGTTTAGATCATTATGTAGTCTTTCATTCTCTGATCTTAGATTCATTATTTATTCATTTGCATTAGTAAGCTGATCAATGAAGTCTTCTTGTTGAAGGGATAGATGCTGAATTTCATTGTTCTTTCCTTCTATCTCTTCTTTTATCTTATTTTTCTCTTCCATGACTTCACACAATCTTACTAACTGAATTTCTTGTTCTCTTTTCATCTTTCTTACTTCTTCTTGAAGGTTACCATTCTTTTCTAATAGTTCTCTGATTGCCTCATTAGCTTCATCTGAATTACTTTCTAAATGTATATCTTCAATTCTTTCTTTAGTGTAGAGTTTGTCATTCATCTGTACTGCAAGATATTTTCTTCTTTTTAGGGATTGAGAGAGTTTCTCCTTTGCTTTCTTAAGTTTCTGAATAGCGAATTCCAAATCTAGCTTTTCATTGTCAATAGCCTTATCAAGTCTGAATACCTCCATTGCCTCTGATCTTTGCTCAAGCTGTTAAACTTCTTCTTTGAGAAACACATAGCTCTGATACCAATTGTTGGAAATATAAGATAGGCTAGGTTACTGAGAGGGGAAGGGTGAATCAGGAACCAATAAAACTTAATCTTAATTCATCAATTAATCCTTTATATGTAATTTGATCTAATTACATAAATGAAAAATTGAAAGCATTAAAACATTCATAACACTTTGACACACAATATGGTAATCTAGAAACCTTCCAAATAGAAAGTAAAATTGGGGTAGGGATGATACCCACAAGCTTTAGTACTATATTATAAAGTTGGCCTGTTAAGGCTTACAATGATCACTTATGATGATCTGGCCTAGTAGAATCAATAAGGGCTGCTAGGTCCACCTTGCAAAAGGATTTACAAACATATAGTGAAGTATGTACTCGGTAAAGAGATTTACAAAAGACTATTAGGGTAAAAGTACACAGTTGTGTCACCTTTCAAGTTGACTTACCAAAATGATTGAATTTGAGTATTTCTATCTAAAAATTAATTTTGTTCAAACATATGATCTAAGATAAATTCATTGTAACTAATTTATATATGGTCTCACACTTTTTCAATTGGAAATGCCAATTAAATGCATGTTTTATACTAGCTTGTATCCAATTACTAAAGAAATCAAATTATTTCAAAAATGTAGCATTTCAATAATTCTTACTATTTTTTATGATATTATTTTAATAACATATAAACACCATTTTATAGAGCTCAAATTCAAGAATATTCTCATATAGAGTTTATAGTGTTTTAATCAGATATATTACATTATAATTAATGAATTCTACAAGCATGTATTTCAACACTCGAAAAGATGACAATTTTGAGAAAGAAATAAGTATTAAATCATATCAAAAAAATAAAAAAATATATGGTGTTTTAGAGGAGATAACCTCTTCCAAAATATATAATTTTTCTTCTAGTTAGAATAGATTTGGTTTGAAAAATGTGGTGGGAGATGAAACCTATCGATTTCAGGTGAGTTAAAATTTGAATCATTATACAAGAGAAAATATAGGTCTAAAGAATTTTTTTACTTTTGATTGTTCTAGCTATATATGTCAACTATAACATAGTTTGAAATCAAAGGGAAATAAGTTTATTTCCATATAGTTTTGTGGTGGGAACTAGACCCTTAATTTTTTAGCGTTTTTCAGTGGCTAAAAATTTATCTATAATATTTGAAAAATTATATTAATTATTACTCCAAATAATTATTAAAAATTATAATCATAAACTTCATCCATTTCCACACATTTCATTAATTTACTTCATTTTCAAGTTCAATATAATAATGCTAGTTTTATGTCATTGAAGGTGAACTGTCATACTTTTGTTAGCCTTTTCCTTTAGAAAAGGGTAACACAGGTTTGTACTTTTACCCATTAAGTCTACCTTATGAAAGGATTTAACCATTTCACTTGTTAGGATGAACCAGTGGCTGATCTCTGATCTGTAACCTTGATTTGCTGAATGAGATTCCTTTAGAGTGTAATGATCACCTTGCTATAATAGATAAATCTTTTCTACTCATACTGCTTGTAGCATTTTTTACTTCGCACTTCTGCTCATATGCATATCCCTTTTTTATTCATACATCCTCATTGGATGTGATACAATACATTACATATATACCAATCCAATTTACAATTCATCAAAGTTGGCTACTACACTATATAAGTTTCACCAAAATACACAAAGTTGGCCCAACTGCTAGTACTTGAGTTTTGAAGACAAACTCGATGAGGTTCTGATACTCAACAACCATTGTCAATGCTTGACATCATCATGCACTCGGTAGACGTAGAAGCTCAACTCATACTAATCACTTCCAAGTAGTCTAAACTTGGTCTGCATTGGTGACTTGGTGAACATTGTGAAACTCGACATATAAATTGAATCACTTGGTTGACACTGCATAGCTCAGTCAACACTAGGTTCACATAAATGAAGCTGGAAACTTGATAAACACTAGAGAACTTGGTTTGCACTGAGAAACTAGGTAAACAATATGAAGCTCAGTTTACACTGATAATCACCAACTTGGTAGATATTGCTGTGTGAGAACTGAATATTGTTCCTGGAACTTGGTAGCAACTGTAGAACTCAGTAGAGCTTGAATTACTTGGTTAACACTATAAACTACAAGATAAGCTCTATAGTTGCTAACCATCTGATTAAGTGTGTGAGTCACTAATAAACAAACTTGACTATAATGTCAACAAGAATAAGACTCCAAGTTTCATTACTGTCGTTACAATGTAAAAATATATGGTCAATAGATTCAAAGCTTTTTTGGCATATAACATGTATCTATTGATATACTAGAAACCCTCTTTTGGTAAGGTTATCCACAATCACGATTCTTCCAAGTGCAACCACCCACTTGAAGCAATTAATTTTAGGGAAGAGTTTGGGGATCCAAACATAATCCTAGAAGGGTTCCTTTTCCCTCCCTTTCTCCAAGTACGAGTAAAAAGATTTGACTGAGAAATACCCAATCTGTTACATCTCCAAATCCATTTATCCTTCACTTATTGGCAAAAGGGATCACCATTTGGGAGAAGGCACATCAAATCTCTCACATCTCCTCTCCTAATACCAAAGCTTCATTAAATTCTCCTTGTTGAATACCATATTTCTTCTAGGTTCTTCTTAGTAGCTCTACCTTCATTCCAAATTAGATAATTTTCCACCTTACAACTAAGGGAAATAATGAGCCACTCTTTTAAATGAGAATCCAAGAAAACATCTTTAAGGGGAGAATCCCTATACCAAATCCAACTAGAATAAAGATCTCTTCTCATTTCCAATCATTAGTCTACTTCCCTTCCTTTAATACTTTTTCACATTTTGGATACTCTTCCACAATAGTGCTCCACCTGCTAGACCAAGATCAGAAAGGAAGAAATCAATACTCCCATAATTAAGGTACTTAGCTCTCAAGGTTTTAGTCCATTCTTTACACCCTCTAGAAGGGTGCAAACAACTTTGGAAATAAGGGCCTTATCCATTTTTCTGATTTTTCTAAGACCAAGTGCAAACATAATCCTACTTGACTATAAAATTTTTCCTTCATACTTTAGTAACCATTCATACAAAATGATTTTAGAATGTTTGAATAGAATCAACTGCATGATTAAGGTAGAGGGGCATAAAATATACCACAATACTTTGCAAGCAATATTTAGTAGCTGAATTTTCCCTTTGAGGCTCAAGAGATTCCCTTCCATCCAACCAACTAATTTTGAAACCTCTCCATAATATCACTTCATTTTTCTCTTAGTTGGAGGGGGGGGGGACGACTTCACACATAGAGAGAGCAAGGCCCAAGCAGGAATCCATGAGGGAGGCTATGTTACATGTAAGAATTCTAGAGACCTTAATCTAAGTGGCCATATCCATATTAAAGAAGTATGGCTTTCTTTTATCATAATTTATATGTTGTTCAAAAAGAGAGGAATAAGAATCCATGATTCTATTCCAATTTAAAACATCAGAGACAAAAGCCTCTCCAAAAAGAGCCATGTCATAAATAGACATGCTCATGAGTAGAAGGTTAGAGCTGGGAAGAAAACTTAACACCATAAAGGATATGTTTTTCAGTCATTTTTTGGCTATTTCTTCCAAGAATTTCAACCACTAGAATGAACATATAGGAAGATAGGGGTCCCCTAGTCTAAGACCTTTATTGGATGAGAAAAATCCAAAAGCAGACCCATTAACCAACACCAAATACTTAGTGGAGGTCACAGAGCTAAGCATCATATTTTGAACCCCAATATTTTCAATGGAACTTCAAGGAACTTCCAACTAACCCTATCATAGGCTTTAGAGATGTCTATTTTTAACATCGTACTTTTTTTCAAAATTAGAACCCATTGAATGAACTAGTTCATGGGTAGATATTACAACATCCAGGATATTTTTGCCACCAACATACCCCTTTTGATTATGGTATATGAGTTTGTCCACAACACCATTAAGTCTATCAACCATAATCTTAGAGAGAATTTAATACATAGTGTTACAAAGACTTATAGGACATAAACAATACTTCAACTTAATATCACCAATTTTGGGAATCAAAACAATAAAAGTAGCATTAAGAAGTTTAGCCACTGTACTTGTTCAAAAGAAGTCACAAGTAGTGAAAAACACATCTTATCAAATGATATACCAAAATTATTGGAAAAAAGCCAAAGGGAGAGAGATTTAAAGGCATCAAAGGTGCAAACAACATTAGTGACTTCTTCAAAGGCTATCCTCCCAGAAAGGGTCAAATTGTTGTCCTTAGTAACAAGTTTAGGAATATCATCGAGGAGGCTAGAAGGATTAGTGAATGCATCATTTATGATACTTCTATTATCCATAAATTAACAGCAATGGAGACAATTTCCCTTGTCCAATCACCATAGAGCCATTTGGGAGAACTAAAGACCTAATTCTACTCCTTATCTTATGCTTGAGAGTGAATTGATCAAAGAATCTAGTATATTTATCCCCTTTTAACCATTTACCTCTTGATTTTTGTTTCTAGAACACCTTCTATTTATTTAGTTCAACCCACAAGTCTCTTACGTTTCTCTCCTCTCAATAGATAACTAGATCTTGTTCCTAAATCTCCATTAATCGCTTAACTTTCCATAGTTTGTCACTAGATTTAAATGTCTTTAAAAGAACATTTTGAAAAGAGGATTTATTTCACTTTTTAACTTGTCCTTTATAATTTTGAGGTTTTTCCATATACTCATCATTTGCAAAGCCTCCAATGGAGTTGTCTACCAACATTTAACCAACATTCTGAGTTTAGGATGAGAATCCCACATAATTTTACATCTAAAGGGAGAATAAAACCTCTTACCCTCATTCCATCCTAGAATCACAACATAATGATTAGAACCCATGCAGGGATGAGCTTCAAGGATGAAGTCCACCAAGTTGTTCAAGTTAGATGAAAGGGTGTATCTGTCCAATCTAAATTGGATTAAGCTTCTTCCTTGCATTCTATTTGACCAAGCAAACTGAGCAACCATCCGTTTGTCATTTTTGTTTCTGTCAATCAAGATGGAAAAGGATTCCAAATCTATTTCCTTGGGCCTTTAACATTAGGAGCATAAAAATTGACTAGTTTCCACATCCAACACAAAAACCACATTGTTACACAAAATTATAACATTACTAGTAGAAGCATGAAAAAGAGTACCAACCAACTTGTTAGGGTTCCACAGAGTAGAAATATCTCCAACCATCCCATTAGAGTCCTAGGCTTCTCATTTTGCACAATTCTAGGTTTATTGAGAAAATTTCCAAACCCTTCTTTACTATTTCCTGAACAAGTAAGATATCCACCTTGTTCTCTTAAATAACATTTCATTTCATTTTTGGTTTTTCTCTTGCTCACTACTCCCACCATTGCTTGGCCCAAGTATGGCTGTTGGGGCCATGTCTGCTCGGCCTATTTCTTTTGGCAGTAGATTGAGGGTTAGGTTTTTGCTTCTGCTACTAGCGAAAATGCTACCTCTTTTATGGATGTGGCAGCTTTCAAAGTTGATGTCCATGGATTGGGGGTTCCGGCTATGGATTGTCCAGTTTTTTCCTCAGTTGTGAGTCGTATCATGATTTGCAAGCCTATCTGGTTTGAGTTGGAGGATGATATTACCAGAGAAATTACTCATAAGATTGAGGATTTCTCTAAGAGGGAAATTATTTTTAGATTTTGAGGCTTCTGGCCTTCCCTTTATGCTCTTTATGCTTGGATTTCTAAGCAATGGGACTTGTTCATTTTTGAATATGTCTAGATTTACCCTATGGCTAGTGGTTTATTCATAGTAAAATTTGATGCTACTAATGACATGATGGCTATTTTGTGTAGTCGCTTCAGTTGGGAGGATCGTTAACCTTTGTTGGCCAAACCCTGACATGAGGGTTTTGACCCTATATCTGAATCTTTTTCTCATATGCCTGTTTGGGTTAGGCTCTCGAATCTTCCCCTTCAGTTGTGGCTAGATTCAATTCTTGAAACTCTGGGAGATGCCATTGGTGACTTCCAAATGGTGGATTCTAAATCTTTTGATATTTTGCATACTAATTATGCTCGCATCCTTGTGGTGGTTGATTCTTCGAAGGGACTCCCTGAGAAGATCAAACTTGAGGTCCCTAATGGTTCTTGGATTCAGACTCTAGACTATGACTGAATTGCTTTCCTTGTAGGGTCTACTTTGGGATTGGACATATTATAGTGCACTATCCTATGGAATTGAGGAAATCAAAGAAAAGACCTTCTTGGTGGTTTGGGGCTTTGGTTCAACATTACTCTTTCCTTAAAGATTCTTCTCCTATGGACTCCCTTGCAACTATGGTTGCTACAGGTGCCTGTAACTCTACCTCATCTGACCAAGCTATTGATATATTGTTGGATGTGGATGCCACACTTGCCCCTCCCTCCATGGGTCAGTTCTTGTGGGCAATTTTTTTGGTGTGGTTACGCCTATTTCTCTGGTTGGGTCAGATGTCGATGCTTTGGTTTAGGAGAAGGAGGCTTCTCTAGTGGAGGAAGGTTGGACAAAGGTTAAAGGAAAAAAATACAAATGTTCCCAACAGTCCTTTGATCAACTTCTTAGATCTCACTCTTTTGGGATTAAAGGGTCCTAAATAGTTTTATTGAGTTTATTTTGATGGTAGAAGTGTATTGTGTTTTTGGTGAGGCCACCCTAGTCACCTTATTTTAGTTGGTGGTGACCCATTTCACCTCTGGTCTATTGTATTTTGGTCGGGCTCCATTGAAAATATTTTGATGTGTAAAGAGTTTCAGACACCCTTCAAAACCTATTTTATTTAATAAAAAACATAATTAATCATATGTTGTTTTATGATACTATTCAATACCCTACTATTCTATGACATTATCTTCATAGTAACAAAATAGGAAACATAAAACCCTTAAGTTTCACAATCTAAGGTAAAATAATCTCTCCTCTTACATCCCAAAGGACCCTCACTTTTCTTTCTTCTAGAGTTAGAAAATCCATCAATAGTGATTTATCTTCCTTTAACAACTTCTTTTTCAATCTCTTTTACCCTACTTTCTTTTTGGGTTGGTATTCCTTGTTGACTATCTTTCCAACATAACATAGGAGAAATAATAGAATATAACACCTCACTAGCACAAGACTAGGGAGGTGCATCATTGATCCACAAATTTAGCAACCCATAGAGAAGAAACAACCTTCACCTTTTCAACAAAGGAAGTAAGGGCCAATGCTTCTATAGAAGAGTCCCAAGGTCCTCTTGTTAGTAGTCTAGGATTCTACCCATTGGGTTTTTAGGCTCATTCAGGCTACCTTACATGTGAGGACATTATATTGATTAAAGAATATCATTTATGTATTTTGAATGCTCCTAATGTGTTAATTTTGATCTCATCACCTGTATGTTATTATTTATCTAATTTACATTCTTGTGTTCACGCTTGTCTTTCTTCTTGAAAAAATGTTTATGTTTATTTTGCTAGGAGGACGGGATTCGTGTAGAATTTTTTACTCATGCTAAACCTAAAAATTAAAGAATGATCTTGTTGAAAGATAAAAGTAAAAAATTATAGAAATAGAGGAAAAACAAAGTTGATTAATAATGAAATTCTATTATTCATTCATTTGTATCAATTATAAAACGTGAGCATTTATGCAAAACCAGTCACCCCATAGAATAGGAAATCGCGATGAAATACCCAACAATAATTGACACATGTAAGTATTATGCCCAATTAACATAATGCATCATGTAGATAGTCCAGTTTCACCGTTCAAACTGGAAGTAAACTAGAAGTTAAGATTTAGAGGAGTAATGAGCTTTTAGTTTGAATTAATCACCAAACCCCCCCCCCGCCCCCTTAATTCTAACTAACAAGAAAATAAATATCTAAAGAAAAGAGAGAGGAAAGAGGGGAAACCCTAGTGGGAATAAACCCCCCCTCAAAATAAATGCTAATAAAGCAATAAAAGCACCATGCTACAATTTCTTTCACTCCAAGAAGCTCTCTAAGAAAGTGAAATGGAAGATAAGATAGATCCCTCTACAATGTGTAGTCAACGGTAGATGCTCAAAGCTGAATACAATAGGTGATGATCTTCGAACAACATTATTCCCTTTAGAAAGAAACAAAACTGAATATGTATGATTAAAGTCTCAACAATCCTGAAAGGAATATGTAGGAAGAAATCTCAAGATGTATGATGCCTCATAAAATTGCTCCATTGTCTCTGTGTAGATATTGAAATAGCTAGAATCTTTTAGAAACTAATGGATAACATAATCAAAAGACACATTTTTCACCTCAAAAGGCAAATAGATCTCCTCAGAATATTGTGCAAATGTATCCAAACTTGTATCAATCTATGAAGAATGACCATGTAGAGAAGGAAGAAGAGGACTAGAAGGTTCCCCCATGACAACTAAAGAAGAGTCACCTTCATCAATGAGAAGATTAATAAAATTAGTGCTGTCATAGATATGAAATGAGGGATTCTACAAAAAAAAATGATATGTCTGGTAGAAATCTATCCCAATAAACTGAATCTAGAAGACACAAATGATCCTACTGCAAAGAAACATTGGAAGCTTTTGATGAAGTAATTCTAATCTCTAAAAAAAAACAATAGAAGCACTAGGGTTATCAATAAACTAATCATCCAAAAAGGATGTGTTCACATAAGATGAGGGTAAGTGCACCAAGTTGTGGTGCCAAAAGGGGGGTATAAGTGGACACCTTTTTCCTGAAATCAGCAATTTGTGGACTTCAACAAGAATTTGAAGATAGTTACGCTCAAAATTTTAAGATATGACAAAAATAAAAGTCATAGTCCTCTGAATCTAGTTTCTAAACTACTAATTTTTTTCCAAAATGGTTTAGTTTTAGGTCCTCAAAAAAGGGGGCCACAAAAAGTGGTACTATTTATTCCAGAAAAACATAACATAGTACAAAGTGTGGCCCCCCTAAAATTTTAAATTTTTTTTTGAAAATCTTTAATCGCTCTAGTCAAAAGTTCCCTAACACTATGTAGTTTATCCCAGATTTTTTGGGTAATTTTATAATGTGTATTTTTTTTAATGAATTTTTTAATCAGACACATCCCAAAAATGTGAAATATCTGTGTGCTTCCCCTAGAAATGATTGAAAACTAATCTAAAATCAAAACTTTTTTTTTCAAAGTGTGTAGAATGGAGTCTAGTTTCTAAAAAACTATGTTGTTGCAAAATTTGATGAACGAGCTAAAATCTACAGCCCAATTAGTACATGTTGGTTTTTGACAAAAAATGGACATACATTCAAAATAAATTATAGATGAAAGGCTTGAAATAGTTCAAATAAAAAATAAATTATATGGTTTTGTAGCTAACTCAGAGACCTACAGTGTCATGTAACCTAATTTTATCGATGCTCAACCACGAGGAAACTGGAAGGAGAGCACACAAGAAAAATCAATCATTTTTTGTATGTTTGCAGAAAAATACGTCTCAGACCAGTTTATAGACTCCAAAGCTTAGGGTTGGATCCCCAAGGCAAAGCCAAACATTAGGCTTGGTAGAATGTAAAGCTTTAAATAGCGCGTGCACCCTATAGTGCATGCGCGCTACTATTTAAAGCCTTTTAAATTTACTTTAAAATAGCGCATACACGCTTTGTAATTTTTTTTTTGAAAAGTGCCCACACACTTTAATGCATACACACTATAATGCGTACATGCTATGGCTCTATAGCATGTGCGCGCTTTGCAAAATTAGAATGAGAAAAAGAGGTGTCATCTTTTTGGCACCACAACTTGGTGCACGTACCCATGAGGCAACTAAAATCTTAGTATCATCTATAGAAGCTTGGTTATCCAAGGAATTATCACTTTCAAATGAAGAATCAATGTCTGCATACAATTGTTAGATGATGGTCTAAGAAATGAAAGGGCACTCTGTGTGCTCTATATGATATAAAATATCCCTAGAAATAGTAAGACATATTAGTCTATTGATAATATCATTACTATTCAACCATGCAATTTTCTGTTCATAATCGATTGACTTAGAAATATGTCCAAGGAGATAGGACAATAGATCTTGCTCAAGGAAGTGATTCTCTATTCCCTTTTTCCAAGACATAATTCTCTGAGGTTAGCTTGACAACATAAGGATAAAAAAATATTGATGCCATTGATCTCCCCCCAAAATGGAATGTTATCTCAATTCGTGATTACAAAAATAAAAACATTAATAACCCCCAATATAATGAAAAAATTCATTCTAAACAAGCTTTGGACTGAAATACCTACAAATAAACATGGATACTTCTTCTTCCAGCTCCCTATGGTCTGATACCATGTAAAATTTTCTACTCATGCTAAATCTAAAAAATTAAAGAATGATCTTGCTAAAAGATAAAAGCAAAAAATTACAGAAATAGAGGAAAAATAGAGCTGATTAATTATGAAATTCTATTAATCATTCCTTGTGTATCAATTACAAAACATGATCATTTATGCAAAACCAATCACCCCATTGAATAGGAAATCACAATAAAATACTCAACAATAATAGACACATGTAAGTTTTATCCCCAATTAACATAATACAACATATAGATAGTTCAATTTCACTGTCCAAACTG
This sequence comes from Cupressus sempervirens, assembly GCA_028749045.1. NCBI lineage: Eukaryota > Viridiplantae > Streptophyta > Pinopsida > Cupressales > Cupressaceae > Cupressus > Cupressus sempervirens. The sequence continues at coordinate 816,717,076 of CM053787.1, forward strand.
GAAGTAAACTAGAAGTTAAGATTTAGAGGAGTAATGAGCTGCTAGTTTGAATTAATCACCAAAAATTCAAACCTTGGCTCATTCTATTTTGTTTGGGCATTACAACATTTAAGTTTTTTTTGGATGCTTTGAAGTATTTTTTAACATCATTTTTATAGAGTTTGTAACTTCCATTGTTCTATCTTGAAATGTTTTCCATGTTCATTTTGTCAGGAGGCGAGGATTAAAACTTATGGGCTACTATATGTGTGAGAAGATTTCCTCTTTTGTGTTCTAAGCCTTTGTTGAATGCTTTGAAGTGTTAGTTATTGACCTTTTATGTAGTTTGTAGTTTGTATTTTCTTAAATATTGAATTTCTTTATCATCATGCCTTGGATTGGTACTACTCATTTTTAATTAATGAGGAGCCACAGTTCATACATTGGTATTTACCACGCATTCTGCTACTTATGCAATGTTGAAAGTAACTACCTTAGTGTTGCTTATGGATTTCAATCTTCCAATATATATTTCTATTCTTAGGAAATAATGTACAAATTTACTTCTAAAATATTTGATCATAGCTAATCAAAATTGGTAGGTTGACCAATCTTCCAAACTTTTAAAGTCGTTTGTACACGTTAGCTTTCTGCTATTGATGACAATGTTAAAGCTTCTCAGATTTTTTTAAATTCAAATATAATATGCAAAGGATCCCAACCTACTTTAAAATATCTTATTAGTGGTAGATATGTTAATAATAGCATCCCAAAATTCCACACAATGCTAAATTATATGAGATCACTCAAAAGAATATTATGTCTTATTTGTGAACTACGATTAAATAAATGTGATATAATGACTTATTATTTGCCTCTTAATTTTGATGTTATTGGTAAATTTAATTATATATTTATAATAAATTATTAATATATTAATTTTAAGTGTCTATATATATATGTATTTGTATATGTATGTGTATATGTATGTGTATGTGTATGTCTATGTGTATGTGTATATACACAAATACACATATACACATAAATATACATATATACATATGTATGTATGTATGTGTGTGTGTATATTATATATGTATATACATATATGTATAATATATATGTATGTATATATCTATATATATACACATATGTATATGTATATACATTTATATACAAACATGTACATACATACATACATAAAGTCATGTTCTTATTATAATACTATTTGATAAGTAAAATTATTTTAATAAGTTAATTTTAAAGATAATTATTTGAATAAATATTAATTATAAATTTAAACTAATTGAAAGTATATTTTTAAAAATTTTTTTTGTTGAGAATTAGCAAATATTAATTATAAATTTAAAATAATTGAAAATATAGAAAAAATTAAAATTTTTGTTGAGAATTACCTTTAAAAATATAGCGATAATATACTATTATATTATTTTATTATATATGTTCAATAATATTATAAAATATGCAATTATAAATGTAAACAAACAATTTAATTCAATAATATAATTTGATATAATAATAACACAAAATTTTAATTTGAAAATGTTTGAAATAAAAATAGACGTTCCATTATATATTGATAATAATAAAAAAATAAATTATGATAATTAGCAATAGACATAAATGTTGGCTGAAAGAGGGACATAGTGCTTGTAGGAAATCCGTGTATAACACCCAAATACTTTTAGCCAGTCAGATAGCTGTTAATTAATTTCATTGATTTATAAATGTAAGAAACACACATCTCTACTTTATAAAATATTAATTAAAATTAATTGGTAGATATTAGATATTTTTATCACTAGTTAAGAGAAAGCGATTATAATAGTACTATGCCTATGATGAGTACTAATAAGAAACAATAAGAATAAATTTGAAATATAAGAAAAATAAAAAGTAAAAATATAAATTAGAGTACAATTAAAATATAATATAATTAAAATTTTAGCTAAGTTAATGAAAGGTTAAAAGACATGAAATGAAAAGTTCCAACTCTCTTAAATATGATATATAAGAGGGAAAATAGAGCTTCATTTGGAAGGGAAGAGAAGAAGGCATTGGAAAAGGAAGGCGTGGTTCAAGAAAGAATTAATGGAAGAGAAAAATGAATAAGAAAAGAATAAGAAAGTGACTCATTAAAAAAGAAAAAAAACAATGAAGATAATCATGACACCTTGTGACTATTTGGAAGGATGGTAATCATGAAGGGTTTTAATATTTTCAAAGGGCATAAATGATACATGGTTGCAAGTTTTTAAAAGGGTGGTAATTAAAAAAGGTTGTGATCATTTTAAATGACAACAACAATGGAGAGGTTGGTTTCTTCCTAGCATTAGAATATATGAAGGGGAGAATGTTTCATTTGAGGAGGATATTCAAGGGAGAGACATTTAGCAATAATATATTATTCCTAAAAGAAAAAGTAAAAATTCATGACTAAATTCTTATGAAATATGAAGACCCTTTTGGCCGGTCAACTTAATACCTTAGTAAAAAAGGATTGGACATCCTTTCACAGTGATTCCATGATTAGATAGAATCATGTGTTTTCCTAAAATAACATATTGACTTCATTTTATTTTTTTTAACCCAGGAGCGTAAGCTTGAGAGGATGGCTACAAGGTATATGCTCTAATTATTCTTTAAGCCATTACAACTAAAAAAAAGGAAATGCTAAAGGAGACTTAAGTTAGATACTGAAACAACATCTTAACTTAAAGCTTAAAGTAATGTTGTAAATAGTAAACCTATCTATGCAACTATATTGTAGGAACAGTTCACTGATTTTGTTATCAATGGCTGTAGGAACACCATAATTCTAGCTTGCAAATAAACAAACAAGAAAATGAAATCTATTATAACAAAGTAGTTCACTCACCAACTAGGCCCCCTTGGAAGAGTGAACAAAAAAGGCAATCAAGATAGAAGATGTAAACTTGAACTTTGTATTCTATTCATTCATGGTAAGAGATTACATTTGATTAAAAACAAGATCACACGATATTGTTATGAAAATCAATCTATTCTATCTTTCTTCCAAATCTCCTTCTCAAAGCTATAACAAGCATTATTTAAAGGGAAACTACAACAAATTCCTAACTCTATGATCACTCCATCAATGAGGATCAATCATAGATTCATAAAATTTGCAACAGAAATATCATTAACCGTGATTAAATCCTCTAAGAATATAACAGGTTGAGGGAGCTATATTCATGCTCTTCCATAATAGAAAACATATATTAACTTGCTCGTTTGTGGCAGTTCAACAATTTGGTTAGCATTGACTTAGTGCCGAGGTGCTGACTTTGAACTCACACAACAAGTACCTGCAAAACATTGTATGCATACAACTTCTAAATACATATATTTATTTCATCATCAATGTTAGAAAAGATGTAATGTTCAAACTATCACCCTTTGCAAATCTTATGGCTATAGGAAGAAATCTACTCAAAACATAGCATGGATGAGGAAACATTTATCATCATGTAACATTCCTTCATTATACCACATAAGTCCATAGATTCAAGCACATATAGCATATTTGAACTATCCATACTTCTACTTCATGTCTTAACATATAGATAACATATTCATAAAAAACATAAGTTCATTTTATTAAAACTATAGAGTCATGACTATTTCTGCAAGATGACTGTCTAAAAATAGGATAAAAGGATCTCAAAATAATGGTCTTTTGGAGGCTCATCATTCCTCCCGACTGAGCTATTGCTCGTCCCTAGCAACCATGAAATCCCTAATTTAGACCTGAACTCTCCAATCACTGGGTGTCCTTTCTCTTGGCTTGTTCTTAACATAGTCAAAGTACCTATAATTTTTCTTGAGCCTTCTCCATTGCCAAACTTCAGCTATCATACCATGGGGTAAAAGTACAAAGTTGTCTCACCTTTAAGGCTAACTTATCAAAATGATCGAATTTGAGTATTTCTATCTCAAAATCATTTTTTTTCAAACATATGGTCCATATAGATTCAATCTAGCTAAGTTATATATGGTCTCACACTTTTCCAATTGGAAATGTCCATTAAATGCATGTTTTATACTAGTTTGTATCCAATTACTAAAGAAATACAATTATTTTAGAAAAATGACATTTCAATAACTCTTACTATTTTTTATAATATTTTTTTAATAACTTATAAACACCATTTTATAGATCTCAAAGTCAAGAATATCCTCATATAGAGTTTATAGTGTTTTAATTAGATATAGTATTTTGTATTTACAAAATTCTACAGGCACGTATTTTAACACTCAAAAAGATGTTGATTTTGAGAAAGAAAAAAAATATTAAATCATATCAAAAATAAAATAAAAATTATATTTTGTTCTAGAGGAGAGAGTCCTCTTCTAGAGTGTATAATTTTTCTTTTGGTTAGAATAGATTTGTTTTTAAAAATGTGGTGGGAGATGAAAACTATTGATTTTAGGTGGGTTGAAATTTGAATCATTATAAAAGAGAAAATATAGGTCTAAAACCAATTTTTATTTTTGATTGTTCTAGCTAAATATGTTATCTACATCATAGTCTAAGATCAATGGGAAATAAATTTACTTCCATATAGTTTATTGGTGGGAACTAGACCCTTAATTTTTAGTGCTTTTCAACAACTAAAAAATTACCAATAAAAAATAGGAAAATACATCAATTTTTATTCCAAATAATTATTAAAAATTGTAATCCTAAACTTCTTCCATTTCTACACATTTCATTAGTTTACTTCATTTTCAAATTCTAAATAATATTATTAGTATTATGTCATTTAAGTTGAACAGTTATACATTTGTTAGCCTTTTCCTTTACAAAAGGGTGACACAGGTTTGTGCTTTTACCCCATGATCCTCTACATTGTCATTTACTGCTAGTAGTGGCTATAGGAGAACGAGAGGTTAATACCTTAATGGAAGCCAATGTTTGCACTTATTTCTTCCCAAATCAATATGCCATGGAATCCTAATATTAGCAAGAGTCAAATTTTGAGGAGAGTAGGGTTCTCTTATCTTTAGGTCATGTGCCATCCTTGTCCATCATTTTCTTGAAGCAATAATTCAACATCATGAGATGAGTGCTGTTCCCAGTCTGTAAAGGCTCATTCTCTGACTAAGCATACTTTACCTGCTCCAATAGGATTGCCTAGAATAGAGATCCAATCTGGAAATGTCTATCTAGAGTGTTGAACTTCTTGTCTCATGAGCAGTAGTGCTGTCATTTCACCATCCCTGTAAGGTGCAGCTTGATGTTCCCTAGTTATCTCATTTTGTATCCATGACATCACTGCTCTCAACTACACATCCCCTACATATAGTAGTGAGTTCCACTCTATGTCATTAGGTACTGCTAGATTATGGAGATACAATTCACACAATAATTTTGTTAAAGGAATGGGAATAGATTGAAATGCCTCATAGCTCATGTGGAGTAGAAATGGAGGGATTAAGACCTTCCACAATTCTAGTTAATTTGAAATTTATAAGATTCTCTTTGAGAAACAAGGCATACATTGGCAATGGTGACCTGCATTCCATTAATTCAAGAATCAATCTTGTGATCTATTCAACTCTTCTTTTTAAAACTTCATTCTGGTCTGATCTTTGCTTCAACTGATAAATTTTTTCATTAATAACATGCTTCAATTTTCCCATTCTAGCTTCTATTGACCTCTTTCCCATAACAACTATTGAAACAAATTAATACTTGTGGACAAAGGTGTAGACAAATTGGGTGGTGGCAATGGTTCTTGGTTAAAAATGTCTATCCAATTAGATGTTGGATGAGGAATTTGATTGAGACTTTGTGGTGTTAAGCATTCCCCTTTCTATGTATCAAGCATTGTCATCACATTTTATTCCTTATGGGATTTAGTAGCTACTATAGCTAATGTATCTAGCCCATCTTGTTTAAGTTTTTCCATTACTTCCTCAACAATTTCTTGTCTGAATTCTAGGTAGTTCTCCAAAGAAAACTCTACAAAATTTTCACCAATATCCTATGTACTAGGGCTTTCTTCAAACTCCTCAGATACTTTAGGCTCACCAGACTCCTTATCACTATCAATAAGCACATAGTTAACACTACAGTCAACTTTAGGTTGTGGATTCTAGGATTTGTACTTTTGTTGTAATTTTTCCTTTAGAGAGGACTCCTTTTCACATTTAGAAAAATTAGAGTTAACTATTGGAATAAAGGTTTCAGGAACCCTATTTCCCTTAGAAAGCCTCACAGTTTTCCTCATGGGTGGTGTAGACAAGCATGGAGGATTCTTTCATTTCCTCTTTCTTACAAGTATTTCCACTGTAGGTGCTTTAGGAGGTTTTTTTGAGTCTTTCTCTTCTTGCGAGTGCGAGGTTTCATTAATGTTACTCTCATCATCTGGTTGTTGTTCTAAATTTTCTTCTTTAGGTTCCACAAATTTTTCCTTACATTTCTTAATGGTAGGCCTAATCTTAGTAGACAATGGGGTCTTAGGGGTACTAGTAGATCCTCTATTTTTGCTTCTCTTTTTGCTAGGAATGGAGGCTTCAACTTTGTAAATCCTCTTCTTAGTCGATCTAGAACTAGAGGGAGAGGCTTTAGGAACATTTTTAGTTCTGGGAACAACCTTATAGAAACTAGTAGATGTACTTTCCCTTTTTCCAACACCCTAGCCTCTAGGGCTAACCAACCTAGGCTCTATCTCATTTAACTGCAAAATCTCTTCCCATGTCCCAATTGATTTCTTATTCAAATCTATTTCTATAATTAATTTTATTAAGCAATGGTGAGAGACAGACTGATCTTTTCCTGATTGTACTAAAGAAGCTTACTTCTTAACAATGTTAAATAGGAAATATGGAAGGTTTACCTATCTATAATCATGTCACAAGTGAGCCAAAATCATGAAATATAGGGCATGCATGTATGTGTAGCAACCTTCACAAGTGAAGTATTGGATGATAAAAATTATTGGCTAGGTAAACTCCACCAACAAGGATAATCTAGAGGTACCTCACTTCTTGTCAATTTCTAGTGGAGGTCCTGGTGTACACTAAAATGTTCCCTAGTTGTGCATAGGTCAAAATATGTTTCCCAATTTTCTCCTTCTTGGGATAACCTAGTGACATCAGCTACCACCTCTTCTATGAACTCAATTCTCAGGCCCTTAACTATTGCAATGCCATCCTTTAAGGTGCTCATGAATTGAAGAGCGACCTCTTCATCAAACCCTTTTAGACTAAGATAGTAATCCAACCATCTCCTTCTTCTAAACATCTCACAACTGGCTGCATCACCTAGAAGAACTTGGTGATTGACTGTCTCATACCTCTGGAGACCTCCACCCATTGTTAGCTTCAATAGATTTTTGGAAAAATCATGATGTTTCAAATCTTGGTGAATCAAAGTTTTCAATATTATGATAGTGGATATCTTGAAAGAACAAAAATGGTGTGAACTTGAAGAGTTTAATGCACAATATCTCATAATATCCTTCTTACATCAAGTTTCATAATTTCCACTTGTGTACAAGTCCGTCACCAAAACACGTTACAAATTATCAATAAAATTTAAGTAAATGCTTTTAATGTCCTTAATTTCATAATGACACAATCATAGAAGGACAAGTCATCAACATGGGACATTGGTCATCTCAATTACTTTTAAAGTTTACATGCAATTTGAAATTGATTTGAAAATAAATATTGAAATATTTCCCTCCCCCCAACTACAAAAAGGCATGGGTCCCACCAGGCCATGATATGCAAGAGTGAATAATTATAAACAATACTAATTCTTAACAAAGCATGAATAAAATAGAATGTATGCAAAGTTATGTGGTATGTACTTAGCAACTATTGTAGGAAAGATGTTTTGGAAAAGATCATTAGAATTGAAAGAGTGATGAGAAGGAATAGTAAGATGGGAAGGAGAGAAGGTGAAGTGAAGTGGATGGTGAAGAAAGTACTTTCAAGAAGAAAGTGTTTATTATGAATGCCTTGAATGGAATCAAGAAGTAGGAGTTAGGGTAGGAGACCCAAACTCTTTGGCTATAGGAATGAGGATATCCTTACTGTGCTAGAATTGCTGCAGGAACTCCTCATGGCTAATTGATTTATTGTAAAGCTTGAGATGATGCCCATTGACAAGTAACTTGAATAAGACAGGATCAATGGTAGACAACTGAACTGCACCATTTGGAACAACAACAACAATCTCATATAGTCCTAACCAACATGTTTGAAACTTACCTGGATTGTGTTGGTATTTGGAGTCATAAAGGAGTACCCAATCTCTTACAACAAACATTTTTCTTTGATAAATCTATCATGCCATTATTTTTGTTGGTGCTGAATGAGTTGAATGTTATTCAATGCAAATTTCCTCCATTTATGAAGATCATTTAAACTCAGGATTTAGTCCTATTGTGCAATAGTGAGTTTCATAACGAGCTCCAAGGTAGTCCTCAATGTTTTATATTCAAATTCTAGAGGCATTACAACTAACCTACCATAGACAAGCTCAAAAGGAGTAAAATCATTTGTGGATTTCCAGTTGGTTCTATAAGCCCAAAGAGCTTTAGGAAGACGTATAGCCTAATCCTTCCTATGGAGTGCTACTGTATTGGTGAGGATGGCTTCAAGCTCCTTGTTAGTAACTTATACTTAACCATTAGCCTATGGATGATAAGGTGATGATTTACCATGCTAGATTGTATATTCTTGCAAAAGAGTAATTATCAAATTTGATATAAACTGAGCCCCTTGATCAGATGTCAACTCCCTAGGAAATCCAAACCATGTAAAGATGGATTCATACAAGAACTTGGCCATGTTGGTATCCCCTAGGTGTTTCATGGATTTAGCCTTTGCCCATTTGGTTACATAGTGCAAAGTAGAATATAGTATTTTCCTTGTGAAGCAGGTTCAATAGCTCCTACAAAGTCAATCCCCCATTTGTCAAAGGGTGCAACAACTACTTGAAGCTGTAAGGGAATTTCATCTGATTGAGTGGGTATTCCCATATGTTGAAACTTGTCACATTTCTTTTTGTATCTAGCTACATCTTTGTGCAAACTTGGCCAATAATACCTAGTTGTCAAGATTTTGAAAGATTTTTATTTAGTTGCAAAGTCATCTCTATAGGGCTCATCATGACATACCCTCAAGACATCATATGTTTCATCCTCTATTATACACCAACACATTGCTTGACTAGGTCTAATATAGAACATAAATCTAACAATCCATGAATAGTTAAAGCTCTTCTTTGCTAGTAACTTTCTTGCTTTCATAGAGAAGTGAACTAACATCTTACATGTGGTGAGACAATTAACAATATCTGCATACCATGGATTTTGTCCTGACAATAGAAAAAGGTGTTCATCTAGAAAACTATCATCAATGGCTGCAGGATCATCAAGGACATGCAATCAAGAGAGAAAGTCAGCTACCACATTAACCTTGCTAGTTTTATCAACTATGGTGATATAAAATTCTTGCATGAGTAACAACTAGTGAGCCAATCTTCCTGATATTGTAGACTTGTTCACCAAATATTTTATAGTGAAATGGTCAGTATGGACAAATACTTCATATCTAGTAATATAGTGCCTAAATTTATTGAGGGCATAGATAACTACAAATAACTCCTTTTCAGTGACTATGCAATTAAACTTTGCACCTTGCAAATTTTTACTAATGATATAAATGACATGTTCAACTGTATCTACCAATTCACTATCAGAGATGGGGTATATAAGATGCACACTTAGTAGTTTTTGCAATTCATTCTTAACTATATCTTTTAAAATAGGCTAACTCTCCTCTGAGACTATCAGACAGGTTTGAAGTTAGGGCTGATGTAAATCTTGTGAGTGTAGAGCATAGGATCTAGTCATTTCATGTCCATGTAATCCCAAGAAAATGCTCCTTGATTCTCATGCAATAACTGCAACATAATCTTCTATTGGAGGGTGATAAGGCATTTTTGACATTTAATTCTCTGCCTGGACTAACTTCCATCTTAATAACTTTATCTACCATGAATAATTGGGTAACAAGAGAAGAATCCATCTCATGAGGTAATAATGAGTGGAAAAACTATGAAGCTTCTAAATGATGTGGTGAATCCAAGGATGGTAATATGGTCTCTAAGATACATGCATCTTGAGAACACACTTGAGACTCTATTCCATATTCATTCAGAAGAATAGATGATATTATTTCATCTTCTTCTTGAGAAACTATAAAGGATTCTCTATCTATCATTATCAACTGATGGATGGAATTGACCTTTGGATCATCATGACCCAAGTCTGGCCAGATTACTTGGTCATCTAGTAACAGTGGTTGAGAAGGGGAGTATAAAGTCAGGTTCTTAGTATGAATACCAGTGGATATTGTCATCTTTCCAGATCGACAAGCTATCTAAGAATCTACAGTGGCCAACCATGGTCATCCTAAAATTAAAGGATATCCTCCCATATTATCCTTTGGGGAGAGGAAAACAAAATCAACTTGATACTCCCAAGATATTAAGGTGACTATGACATCTTCTATCATCCCATCTGGCTTAATAGTAGAGCTATTAACAAGCTAAAGTATGGTGCATGTCTCTCTGAGGCCAATGATGTGTAGTTGAGAAAATACCTCCTTTTTCATGACATTTATAGATGCTCCTAAGTCAACTAAAGTATTTTGAACTTGGTATGATGAATAGTGATTGCAACCACATGACTCCTAGGGTTAGAATATTTAGGTAGAGTTAATTTCTCTAGCATTAAATCAAATAATTGTCCTAGGACATGAATGGTTTTTGGATCTTTCTTTTTCCTTCCTAGCTATTTAATACATGCTTCTTTAATATATTTAGTTGGATTTTCTTCTTCTATCTTTTTCTTTTTTTAAAAATTTTTTAAAATTTTTTTTAAAAATTTTTATTTATTTTTATTTTACTCTCATTTTCTTCTTCTTTTAATCTCCCCCTCGTTCCACGTGTCCCCCCCCCCCTCTCCTTCCTCTTATTGTATCTTTGTGTTTCCTCCTGTCTGTTGCTTATTATTTTTCTCTTGCTCTTCATCCTGATAATGGATCACTGTGTGTGATCCAAAACGTTGATGCAAAAAACTTAAAACACAATCGAAGTACTAACCAGTTTTTACTAATGGATTATGGAAATCAAATGACACTCAGGTAGGGACTTCCTTGATAACATCCAACAATGTTATTTTTACTGTCATTTGCTTCAATTGACTAAGAAAATCAATGACTGCATGATTTTCTGTGGGCTAGCTTTATTCCATCAACCTATGGGGGAATGGAGGTTCTTTGGCTATAGGATAGGTTTGCTGATTTAAATCATCTGTCTGCTCAATTGGAGGATCTTCAACTTTAGTTATTATAGGCTTTTGGGGTGAAAGAAGAGTGATGCCTAACCTTAAGTGAATATCATTAAAGGAGATAATATAGCTTTGTTGTTGAGCCTACTATTTAGTATTATTTGGATTAGGATTAGGATGAACTGGTAGCTATGTCTTCTTGGGAGGAGTATTAGTGGCTACAAAAGGGGCATTAAAGCTTTCTACTGAGGTGGTGGCAAGAGGGTTTGCTGACTCAATTGGGTATTCTAATTCTAAGGTTGTTGCCAACCCTACCGAGGTTGTTTCCAATCTTGCTAAGGTTATTGCCAACCCTACTAAGGTTGTTGCCAACCTTGCTGAGGTTTCTGCCAACCTTGCTGGGGTTGTTATTAATTATTATATCCACTAAAACTAGTATTTTGAGAATTTTGCCACTAATTTTTATTATTATAAATTTGAAGAGGATCTTGTGGCATACCTTGTCTTTGAGCCTATGCCTTCATTGAGAAACATAAATCACCTCTTCATTTTCATCAATGGCTTTAAACTCAGTAGGCATTGGTTGTGTCTCCAAACTTGCAATAGACTTACATATACAATTCCTTTTCTTTTCCCTATTATGTGGACAATATTTAGTCAACATGGCATTAGCTTCGTCTTTCTTCCTTCTTGCCTACATGGTGTCTAGCCGAGTGCCTACATCATTAATATGACTTTCTTGAAATCTGATAGTAAATTGGATAATTCCATCTCTGATATTCCTGAGCCGCCATTGGACTTATGTGGTAGATCTCTAAGTCCTCTACCTTTCTTCACAGTGGCTTTGGAATAATTTAGACATATATTCTGTATACTAGTCCAAGTTTTTTGAGTGATATCTCCTCTTTCCATAAGATCTAGAGCTTCAATTCTTCCATCATTCATGCCTCTACGAAAAATAATGTTTATTTGATTCCTCATTCAATTGTTGCAGTTTGAACATGAACCGAGAAACATAATCTTCTAGGGTTTCATCATCCTTTTGGGGCATTTTGAAAATGTCATCCCCTTTTAAATCTCGACCACTATAGTATTCTTTATACTTTGTGAGGAACAAGTTGCTCATTGTAGGCCAATCTGCTACAATGTTGGCACCCAACCCCATAAACCATCTCAAAGAAACTTCATTTAGGGTAGAAGGAAACAAATCCAATTTATGGCCATCAATTGTATAGTCATAACTTCTACAAAGTATGCCAAACTCAAAGAGAAAAGTTTCAAGGTCTTTAGTAAGTAGGCCATAAAACTTGGCAAGTGTAGCAACAGGTATGTTCTTCAAGTTTTAGTTACCTTGTTGAGGAGGATAAGAAAAGAAAATGTAGGCTGAGGATGAGGCTGAACCATTCCTGGAGGAGGTACTAGTGGTGGTGTTTGATAGATAACAAGGGAAAGTGGATTATCTTGGTATTCAGGTTCAACAAAAAGATCATTCAAACACAAGGATTCTTAAGAGGATGAGGTATTTATTCTTGAGAAGCAACAAATGGATTTTCAAAAGGTTCATCTTCTTCATTCTTGCTATGAGGTTCTTTAGGTTCATGATTAAAAATGTCTTCCTAAATATTATGGGGAAGAAATCTCCCAAGGAGGTCTCTTCTTCTATGTATGCAAAATAATGCAAAATCTAAACTAACATAATGACTTCAGGGTTGAGTTAGATTGACACCTTCCCTAACAATGATGCCAAAAATGGCTGGCCAACTTAATACCTTAGTAACAAAGAATTGGACATCCTTTTAAGTGACTCCATGATTAGATAGAATCATGTGTTTTCCTAAAATAACATACTGACTTTATTTTATTTTGTCAACCTGGGAGCGTAAGCTTGAGAGGGTAGCTACAAAGTATATGCTCTAATTATTCTTTAAGCCATTACAACAAAAAAAAAGGAAATTCTGAAAGAGACTTAAGCTAGAAACTAAAACAACATCTTAACTTAAAGCTTAAAGTAATGCTGCAAACAGTAAACCTATCTATGCACCTATGCTACATGACCAATTCACTGATTCTATTATCAATGACTGTAGGAACAACACAATTCTACCTTGTGAATAAACAAACAAGGAAATGAAATCTATTCTAATAGAGCAGTTCACTCACCAAGTGGTCCCCCTTTAATGAGTGAACAGAAAAGACAATCAAGACAAAAGATGTAAACTTGAACTTTGTATTCTATTCATTCATGGTAAGAGATTACATCTAATTAAAAACAAGATCATATGCTGCTATTATGAAAATCAATCTATTCTATATTTCTTCCAAAAAATCCTTCTCAAAGCTACAATAGGCACTATTTAATGGGAAACTACAATATTTTCCTAACTCTATCATCACTCCATTCATAAGGATCAAAAACAGATTCATAAAGTTTGCAACAAAATATCACTAACCACGATTAAATCCTCCAATAATATATAAGGTTGAGGGAGCTATATTTGTGCATTTCCATAATAGAAACATACAATAACTTTCTTGTTTGTGGTAGTTCAACAATTTGGTCAGCTTTGACTTAGCGCCAAGGTGCTGACTTTGAAATCATGTGGCAAGTACATACAAAACATCAAATACATACAACTTATACATACATATAGTTATTTCATCATCAATGTTAGAAAAGGTATAATGTTCAAACTATCACTCTTTGCAAATCCTATGCCTACAGGAAGGAGTCTACCCAAAACATAACATGGATGAGGAAACATTTATCAACATGTAACATTCCTTCTTAATACCATAGAAGTCTATAGAATCAAGAAAATATAGCATATTTGAACTATCCATGCTTCTACTTCATGTCTTAACATATATATAACATATTTGTAAAAACATAAGTTCATTTGCTTAAAACCATAGAGTCATGAATTTTTTGCAAGATAACTATATAAAAAAAAGATAAAAGGATCTCAAAATAATGGTCTTTTGGAGGCCCATCACCTTTCACCATAAAATGTAAATGAGATTTCACTAAAAGCATTGAAGGAATTATTGATCACCATTATTCATACATCTATCACCAATCCCTCAAAAAACTAACCAAACAACCAAATAGAAAGGCGAAGAAAAAAATCATTGAATCCACATCAATCACCACTCCATCTCAAGTTCAAGAAAAAAAAACCATTCAAAAATCAAATAAATATCATTCATATTCACTTATTAATAATTAAATGAACAATCATTCAATAATCACTCATCATTCATCATGTCAATAATCGATTGGTCATTATTCACTCAGATACAAAAAGATTTAAAACGAAAAATTTTACACAAGAAAATGGATGTAAGAGAATATTTTGATGTAAAAAAATCATATTTAGATTTACAAAACCCTATGGTAGACATTTTAAAGATGGGTATGCATTGAAGGGTACAATTTTTCTTGATGTATGCGATAGTAAGAAGTTTTGGTGATATGCTTATGCATTTATTATGTTTGATGTGTATGAAAAATTGGATGATATGATTATGTTGACATATATGCTATGACTTTGGAGGAATAGATAGGGAGATCCAGTTTACCAATTCCACTAGACTAAGTACACCACCGAAGATGACATAATTGGTCATAGTTAGAAATTCTTGTCTCTTATGGATTAAGAGGTAATTTGGTTGACCTAAGGAGGGAATTTTTCCATCATTGGATATTCTTGCCACTTTTGGGATAATTTAAGTTTAATAGTTGGACATTCCCACCTCTTGTTTGCTTAGAGATGTGGTTAAACCAAGGGGGATTCAATCCATTTTTGGATAATCTATCATTTATGGGACACCCAAAGGGGTTTTGATCCACATGTGGATAATCGTGTTTCTTTTTAGTTGAGGGTAATTTTTCCATTAAATGAAGGTGATGATCTCTCTGGCTTAGTTAGGATAGACAATTCACTAGTACCCTCGCAAGGTTCCTATAGGACTAAGTTATGATTGGTCATGAGATGGTAAACTCCAATTTGAAACATTACAAAGGAACTTCCTTAATGTGATTAGTTATATCATATTATTGAGTTAATGTTCCTAACCATTTAGTGAAAAATATATGTTTTATGGATTATATTGGAATTGTAATTTTAAAGCAAAAACAAGGGAACTGAAAAAAAAAACATACATTAAAAGTGGTAGTAGACAATTGATCTTGCCATCTTGTAGGGTGAAGATAAATTAATGGATGCATTCTAGTCAATGAGGTAGGATCTATTAACTTATTCCAAATGTATGACATTGATTTTTTTTTAAATTTATTATGTAATACTTCTAATCCACATATCGACATAAAATATTGTTATATTCTTGAGAATATGTAGACACTCTTTTTAGGAGCAAATGAAAAAGCATATTTTAGTTCAATTTGTGAGCCACATTAATATTAGAGTTGTGTAGGAAAATATAATTATATTGAATGAAATGTATAAGGATGTCAAATATTTGAGTGTTAGTTTAGGGACAATCACATTGAAAGAGTTGGATAAACTTGACATTGCTTGAGAACAATAAATTTTGGGACTTGTACAGGCTATAATGTCCCACTTTTGAAAACTAATGAAATATAATAAATTTTAAATATATGAAAATTTAAATAATCTTTTTATCAAAATTTAACATAATCAAAAGTTAATTAATGAAGGTTCAAAAGACATGAAATCAAGAGTTAAGATTCTTTCAAACATGACATGTAAATAGGGAGAAGAGAACTTGATTTGAACTAGAGAGAGGAAAAATGTGAAAAAGGAAGGTGCGATTCCAAGACTTATTAATAGAAGAAAAAATGAGTAAGAGGAAAATAATGAAGTAACTCTTTCAAAAGGAAAACATTATGACAAGTTATGACCTTTCCATAGGGTGATAATTATGAAGTGTTGTGACACTTTCAAATAGGGACAACTATGAAATGTTGTGACTCTTTCAAAATGGAAAAAATGTTTAAGAGTTTTGCTCTTCCAAAGGGTGGTAATTTTGAAAGGTTGTGACAATTATAAGGGAAACTATGATGAAGATGTGTGTTTCTACCTCATATTGAAAGATATCAAGGGGAAAAGGCTTCATTTGAGGAGGACATCCAAGGGAGATAAATTTGGTAAATAATATATTCTTCTTGAAGATAAAAATGAAAAGTGACAACTAAATTCTTATAAAAGGTGATGACCCTTTCACCAATATGTTATCAAAAAGATTTTGTTCTAAGCATTCGAGGACTTATTGATCACCATCCTTCATCTATCAATCATTAATCCCTTAATAAACCAATAAATAATTAAATTTATGATTTAGTTTTTTGGTGATGGTTAATGTAAGCTTGAATAAATTATTGATGTTTTGTATTACCTAATTATTGTTGGAAATCTGATTGAAAAATATTACTATTAAAGAGGGAGATTGTTGCAAAGAAGGAAGATTGTTGACAAAGAATGTTTTCAATCATTGTTTTTTCATTGATGTCAAACTTGCTATTTGCTAGAATGACAATTGCTTATAAGATCCAAGTACTATCAGTTAGTTGATTGATGAAGAGAATTTAATCAGCAAGATGTAACAAAAGTACCTAAGGGAAAGGTTGAGTTATGGTTTTGTAATGAAGTATAAGGATTAGTTAAGACAATGGTAAAATGATGTATTGATAATATACTTGAAGATACAGAGGTTGGCCACACTTAGAAACACTAGAAGAATAAGTTGTAACAAGGTTGTATACAAAGCTTAACTAAGTTCATTAGTGAGTGCTAAGCAAGCTAGTTCATGCCGAGTAGATTTTCAGTTAGTGCCAAGCAAATGAAAAATCTAGTGTGTGCCGAGTGACACAGAAGGAGCCAAGTAAAGTAATAGGTGCTGAGCATCAGTAAGATTTAGTGGATGTCGAGTGAATTCACAATATGTGCCAAACATTGATAAAATGTAGTTGATGTCGAGTAACACAGTATGTGCTGACCACCAAAATTTCAATAGTGCTGAGCTGCTGCATTATTTGGAAAGTCAAAGATTTTCCAGACCTAAGCTAACAAGGTTGTTACCTTGAATTTTGAGAACTAGATGGAGGATAAGGATGATGAGCTGGAGGCACAGAAGTTTAGGTAAACTATTTTTAAGTGAATTCAAGAGGATTCTTCATGATGTTTCTAGAAGAAACAAGATATGGGTTAGATTCATTGAATCTTGCCTAATCCATTCAAACTAAAATTAAAGGAGGGAAGAATTGAGCAAGAAAAGAATTTCCAGACTTCTATTTAAGGAGTCTGTGAGGCTTCACCCTAACCCATCCTAGCACCGATGATACATTATTATTTTGATACTCATGACTCCATATGTCCGAACTTTATTGATGCACTAAAACTTATTACACTATTTATGATGAGTGATGCTTTACTTTCAGATATTTTATTTCATCATTTAACGCTTTATGAACATGTATGATGATGAAGTGAATGAGTGCAAAACTAACACTTCAAATTTTCCAATTTAATGAATAGAGTAAGATAAACAATTGAATTGTAGAAAAATGGATGTTTAATTTATATGATTTTTCTGATATGTAAATTTTTTAATGCATGTGATTTCGTGAACCTACTGATGTGTGCAATGAGTGTGCAGGATATGTAGCTCAAAAATCCAATGGAAAGACGGAACTGAACCCCTTGTTAAATTGTGCTATTTTTGTATTGTAATTCTTTGAAGGTTGTTATTGGTTTTAATATTCTCCTAGCTTTTAATTGTTCCTATTAAGTCTTTAAGGCTTAAAAATATCAAATTTAAGTGCCCTAGGGGTAAGGGTATGGGTGGGGAGTACTTTCTACCCTTTTAGCCTCCTTGGTTGACTTTTAGGGTCACTCAAAAACCCTATTTTTGGTTGATTGCGAAAATTGATTGTCTTCTCCATGAGTTGGTGACCCAAACTCCATCTTGAGTTACTTGAAGTCTAGTTGAGTTAAGGGATGATACTTAGAGGCATTTTGGAGTAGTTTTGGGGTTGTTACCCAATCTCTAGTTTTAGAGAAAGTTTGGAAGATTGAAGGAAGAAAGGGAAAAGCTCTTCTCAACTTACCATTTTTTCCATAACATTTTGTAAAGGTAGGAGTTCTTCACTCTTTTGGTTTTGTTCTTCATGTTTTTCATGCTTGAATCTTGCATAAAGTATTGTGTTGTTCTTGTTTTGCTTGCTTGTGTGTTGGGATGGATTTGGAGGGATTTTTGTTTGTTCTTGATGCATTCTTATTCTTGTCTTGATGATTTGTTTTTGAAGGGATTTCATGGGGATTTTTTTGGCATTACTCACCCTTAGATAGGGAAGAAGTGGCCATGTATGGGGGTAGGGCCTTAGTTGGACCTTAATGGTGTAGAGTCTCCTCTCATGGTGAGAGGAGGGAAAGAGGGTAGGGTGTATGGGCCCCTACTTGTCATCACATGCCTTGTTGATATTGTGAATTCTTGAATATGAAAAGGAATGAAAATCCTTGTGGTATTAGCCTCAAAAGGGCCTTGTAGAAAAATGGAAGTTCTTGAAGTTTTAGCCTCGAAAGGGCTATGTTATGGCATGGTGATTGACGTCTCCCATTGAGAAAATTCACCTCCCCCCTAGTCAAATTCTATGTTTGGACCTATTGTGCAAAATGAGTTAGGGTGCATGCTTGAATTGTTCTTGATGTTGTGATGATTCACCCGAGTCAGATCTTGTCTTCTCCTTGTGTTTCCTTGGAGTTTTGAAGGTATTGGAAGAGAGTACTTGTGAAGGATTTTGAAGAGATTTCTTTTAAATTGTAATATTATGTAAAGTGTATTTGAATTTTGATGTATTGGCAAAGACATTGGGTTTTCTTACTAGTTCTTTCCCAATGGAGCCTTGAACCAGGATGAATAATAGAGGAAGGAAAAGATTATGAAATCCTCCTTGTATTGCTCTCATATGATTTCAAATTTGCATATGTTGTGAGAAAATAGATTGATAGATAGTGACTTTGAATTATGAATTTTCAAGTTTCAATTATGTTAATGAAAAACAATTTGATATGTTGAAGTTTCCAATTTGATGTTTAAGTATTAAGAAGAGATAAAAATCCTACATTGTGATCACAAGGTTAACTCTCTCATTGTTAAATTTCATAACTGACTCAATCAGATTTGATTAAAAAAAAATGCATGACTTGAATTCTATATAAATGGGACACACACCTTGGTTATGATGATTGATAAAACATGAATTGTAGAATGAAAGACAAAAGAAAATATAACCTTATGCACTTCCTTAGATTAGTATGCTTGTTAATGGAAATCAATGTTGTCATTAGGTTAAAAATCACTCCTTGCCTAAATATGCATATAGCAATGAGAAGCATGCTAACACTTAAACAAAATTGGTTTCAAAATAAAAATGTACATCTCCAGGAGTGAAAAACCTCTCTGGAAAATGTATGGGGAAAATTTTAATTTCCCCCTTGGTCACAGAGAATATTCTCTGAATTATCCCTTTGGATTTCAACTAAACATCATTATTAAATCTTTTTAAAAAAAGAATATAAACCAAATACATTTGTAATTAAAATATTAAATAACAAATCTTGTTGACATTTTTCACCAATAAAACTTTTGCATTAAACTCCTAGTGGCTAAGGGGTTAGGGTACTTTCTTAGGCCATCATTTCCATTATTTTATAAAAAAATAAAATCCATACTTAACCTCCAAATTCAATTTCCCCACCTGCACCAAGTACAAATGTCAAATCGCATGGGGAGGGCAAGGAAGAGTTTAATGTTTTCAAAAAAAATATTATAAACTTGAGCATCATACCCACCCACGTTCAACTTTTTCTTGCATGGGTTTTTTTGACTTACCCACCCCCCCACGCATCTCGAGGGAGCAAGTTTTCACTTGGACAGGCTTGCGTTAGCATGCAAGTGCGTGGGGCAGTGTACTGTCCTTGAGCACAGGCCTCTTGTCATGGGGTATAGGGTAGGTATAAGGATAGCGGGGGAGTTAGAGGGTCTAGGTTAGTATATGGGTAGTTAGTATTTGTTTTAGTTTATTTTGTTCTTAGTTAAATTTATTAATTATAGTTTAGTTTGTTGTTTTGGTTAAATTTATTATTTAAGTTGGTTGTTTTTAGCTAATTTTTCTAGTTTAAGTATATTAATTTAGTTTAAGTTTGTTTTAATTTTAAGTTTAGTTAGATTAGTATTATTTTAATTTGAATTTAATTTAGTTTTGATATATCTTTAGTTTAGTACTAAATTATGTTAGTTTAAAATTTAATTTAAGTTAATTTATTTTAGTAGTATTTAATTTAGTCAAGGTTCGTTCTAATCAATATTTATGTTTAGTTAGTTTTAGATGTATGTCTAATTTAAATTAGGATTAGCTTTTTATTGTTAAATAGTGTTTGGATGTTAAAATATTAAATTAGTTTTAATTTAAAAAGTTTTAAATGTGAAATTAGAATATTTCAATTAGAACAATTTTAACATTTTATTAATTAGTTTTATACTATTGTGAGCTTTATAGATCGATTTTAATATGGACTTAAATTTATGATAGTTCAAATAAAGTTTAGATTAAAATATAGATTTATTGAATTTATTCTTGTCATCAATTTTAATGGTAAACAATAAAAAAATTAATTAGATGGTTATAAGTATGTTGGAGAAAATTTTAAGGTTAAATTTAGATTTTGGATTAAAGTTTTAAAACATAATTAGAATGAAGTTGAAAGAAGTTAATTAATGACATTAAGCCTAAAGTAAATGATTAAAATTGTAATGACGTTCAAGTTATCAATTTAATAAAAAGGGCCTAATTAATTAGATCATCTTTAAGGTTTGTAGTATTTAATCATAATTAAATTGGGGCTAAACAAGTTATGTAATTAAGAGATGGAAGTCATTTCAGTTAGTAGGTCGTTTTGACATAGTTAATAAGTCATTGTGATAATCTCTGTCAACCATATTATCTTTTGAATCATATTTCTTAAAAAAAAATTGTGTGCATTTTGCCCTTATATTTTGGGCATGACAGAGTCACATTCCAAGAAGCAAGAGTTGCTAGGTTGAAGTGGTTGAAAGGTGTCAAGGGGAAGACATCGAGAGAAGGAAGAATAGAGCACAAAGACTCTACTTTGATAAGTGGTCAGATAGAAGATTGCACTGGTACATCAAACATGGAGACTCAAGGAGACAAAGATTGAAAGGAGAACAAGCTATCAGAGTTGTAGAGATTAAAAGCCAGGAAAATTGTGAAGAGATGAATAGAGATTTGAAATCTACAAGTTAAGTTGTGAGTTGTATTAGGTCAAAAGCCCTTGTTGTTACTCTCTAACAATTATGTCAGCTAGGGTAAAATCCTATGGACTTAGGTTGGTTTAACAACCATTTATAAATCCTTTAACATAATGACATTCTAAGTGAATCTTGTAAAGTCTTCTAACAAGGCCCACTTCTAGCAGGGTGGTTAAATCCTTTAACTAGGTCACATTTAACAGTGTGTTGTAGCCTTTAACATGGCATGCCTTTCATAGGGCATCACTTCAGAAGAGTGAGAATTGAGTAGCATGTTACTGGTGGTTTTTCCCAAATTGGGTTTCCATGTAAATCACTATGTTATGTGTTGACCTTGCATGTGTTATGTTTGCATGCTGATTTCACAGTAACTTGCTAAAGTAGGAAAGTTTAAGCTTGGATGAATGAACAGTTTAATGGGTCACTTTACTTGATAAAAAAATATTATTAAGACATTTGGATCTTGAATAAATGATTCACCCCCCTCTTAGCTATTTGAAACTATTTCTAACAATTGGTATCAGAGCCATCTGCTGATTTAGTTTAAAGGTACTAGAAGTAGGAAGATCAAAGATGTCCAAGAGAGAAGTTCCCAAGCTTAACAAAGATAACTTCACTACATGGAAAAAGTTGATGAAGTTGCATCTTGGATCAATAAGTGACAATGCACAAACCTCAATTGAAGTAGAACATGTTGATCCAACTATACCCATTGCAGAAGATATGAAGAAAAAGGAGCACAATCAGGCAATACTGGAGATTGCCTCTGCCCTCAACTATGCTAAATTTGATGACATCAAAGGATGTGACTCTACATTCAAGATGTAGAAAGCCTTGATTGATATTTATGGAGGAGATCAAATTTTTCAAAGAGCAAAAAGAGAAAGCCTCAGAGGAAAGTTTGATGACATGAAAATGGAGGAAGGTGAGAATGCTACTAAATATGCCTCTAGAATGAAAGAAGTAGTAAGTGCAATAAGAAGTTTGGGTGGTCAATAAGAAGTTTGGGTGGTCATTTGGAAGATGACACTGTTAATAGAAAATATTTAAGAACCCTACTCCCTATCTATGCTATTAGAGTTTCAACCATCCAATAGTTAAGGTGTGTACTAGGAAACACACTAACTCTTGAAGGAATAGTAGTTCTAAAGATTCACTACATTTGAGTTGTCCAACTTTGATAACTACAAACCTAAGAACCTTGAATCTACCTTCAAAGCCAAGATATCATTGAAAGACATTGAGGAGGTGAAACCAAAGAAGAAGAAGAAAAAAGGTAAAGTATGCATCCAGTGACAGTAACACAGACAAAGAAGATGTAGAACAATTGGAGGCACTGCTGGCTAGAAGATTCCACAGAGGCAAAGGTAAATTCAAAGGTAAGCTTCCTATCATTTATTTTAATTGCAATGAAGTAGGACATATTACAACAAGATGCACACAGAAGATGAATTGCAGAGAAGGCAACAAGAACAAGAACATAAGAGAAGATGATAGAAAATATTACAAAGACAAAGGCAAAAAGTGCTACATTGATGAAGAAGAAGATTTTGATGAAAATGATGATGAGGTAGTCTATGTAGCCATGAAGGATGAATTAGATGAAGATGAAGCAACATCACTAGTAACCTGTGTGAACAAAAATGACAAGTGGATCATAGACAGTGGATGCTCACATCACATGATAGGAGACAAAAGTAAGTTTGTTACCTTTACTCAATATGATGGAAATAGTGTTAGATTGGGAAATGATGCTCCATGTCAAATCAAAGGAAAAGGTTCTATTAAACTTACAGAGAAAATTTCATGTGACAATGCAAACTATGTTGAAGGATTAAACTACAATTTGCTGAGTGTGTTACAACTAGGCAATATAGGATGCAAAGTAGAATTTGGAAACAAGTATGCCAAAATCTATGACACTGATGGAAATCTAATAAGAAAAGGTGAACCAACTAGGAGTAATCTATTTTACCTAGATATGGAATATGCAACCTATCTTATTGTAAAACTTGATGTTGTGTGGCTATGGCACAAAAGGTTATGTCATGTTAACTTTGATAATCTGATTAGCATCTACAAGAAGAAGAAAGTCAGAGGTTTGCCTAAGCTAAAAAAGCCTAAAAATACAATGTGCAAACAATGTCAATTGGCAAAGATGACTAAGTCAAGTTTCAAATACAAAGTCTACACTTCCAAAGAAGTAGTAGAGTTAGTGCACACTGAGTTATGTGGCCCAATAGAAGTGCAAAGCTACCAAGGACACACACACACACACACACACACACACACACACACACACACACACACACACACACACACACAATGCTATTTGTGGATGATTACTCTAGGATGATGACTGCCATGTTCTTGAAGCAAAAATTTGATGCATTTCAAATGTTTAAGTGGTATTTGGCCAGTGTTGAGAAGGAAATAGGAAAGAGTTTGAAGTGCCTAAGATAAAATAGAGGAGGAGAGTTTACATCAAAAGAATTTGAGACATTTTGCAATGATAAATGAATCAAGAGACAATCATCAACATCAAGAACTCCCCCTTAGAATGGCATTGCAGAGAGATTGAATAGATCAATGATAGGCTATGCCAAAACATTGATGATGGAGAAAAATGTTGCTATGAAGTACTAGAGAGAAGCTGTAAGTATTGCTGTTTACACCCTAAATTGAGCACAAGTCAAGAAAGGTACAAATGCAACACCTTTTGAACTATGATATGGTCACTCACCCAATGTAAAACTTTACAAAGTATTTCATTGTAAATGCTATATTCTTAAAGATTATAGAAATGGAAAGTTTAATTTAAAGAGTGATGAAGGCATATTCCTTGGATACTCCACTAGAAGCAAAGCATATAAGTGTTTGAATACTAACACTAACAAGATTGTGGAGAGTGCAAATGTAAATTTTGATGAGCATGCAAAAGTATAAGTTGACAAATCCAAGAAACTAGAAGATTATAGATCCTTTGTATACTTCTATGAAGGAATGCCTACTGAAGATGAAGCTGCCAATCATGTTGAGAATCAACAACAAGTTTCAATATCAGCTGAGTCACAACCAGTGAATGCCAAGCTACATTCAAAAGTTGAGTTGCAAAATGAAGAAAATGCATATTTAGATTCTAACATCAGTACACATGGAAGAGATGATGTAATACCAGAAAGAAGTGTGCACAGTGACTCTGAAGCTGAAGGACCATATATGGAAAGAAGGACAAAACCAAGACTATCCAAATATGTGAGAAGAAATCACCTTGTAGAAAAAATTATTGGTGACAAGGAAGAAAGACCAATGAAAAGGAACAAACTAAGAAATGAATCATGTCTATTGAGTAAGATTGAGCCCAAAATAATGAAAGATTCATTGCAAGATGATAATTGGCATAAAGCTATGGAAGAAGAGATAAATCAAATTGAGAAGAACAAAACCTGGACCTTAGTCCCAAGACCAGATGATAAGAATGTGATTGGTACCAAATGGGTGTTTAGAAACAAGCTAGATGAGAATGGTAAGATTACAAGAAATAAGGCCAGATTAGTCTGCAAAGGTTATGCACAAGAAGAAGGACTAGACTATGGGGAAACATTTGCCCCTATTGCAAGGATGGAAGGAGTACAAACACTACTTGCATATGTTGCCTACAAAGGTTTCAAAGTCTACCAAATGGATGTAAAGTCTTCTTTTTTGAATGGTATACTGGAAGAGGAAGTCTACATAAAACAACCAGAGGGATTTGTTGATGACAACAACAAGGACATGGTCTGTAAACTACATAAAGCACTCTATGGTTTGAAGCAAGCACCTAGAGCATGGTATGAGAGACTTCACAAATATCTTGTGAAGATAGGATTTGAGGGAACATATGAAAGCATCAAACTATATATCAAGGCAGAAAAAGGTAAAGACATTTTGATATCTAAAATCTTTGTTGATGATATAATATTTGGAGGAAAAGATGCACTATGCAAAGATTTTGCTGAACAGATGAAACATGAGTTTGAGATGTCAATGTTTGGAAAAATCAAATTCTTTGTTGGATTGCAAGTACATCAACTGAAGTATGGCATATTTGTGACCCAATCAAAATACATCAAGGAGATACTAAAGACATTAGGCCTAGAAGATTCAAAACGAGTCAGTACACCAATGGTAATAGGGCATAAGTTATCTAAGAATGACGAGTCAGCTGAAGTGAATCAGAAAATGTATAGATCAATGATTGGAAAGTTGCAGTATGTTGTACATAGTAGACCAAACATTGCATTAGCTGTTGGAATAGTGGCAAGATTTTTTGCAAACCCAAGAGAAAATCATCTGATGGTAGTAAAGAGAATACTGAGGTACCTAAAAGGAATAGATGACTTTGACTTATACTACAAGAGGAGTGAAAAGTTTGAGTTGAAAGCCTACCCTAATGTAGATTGGGGAGGTAATATTGATGACAGAAAAAGTACCAGTGGAGGAGCACTTTTCTTAGGTAAAAGATTGGTTACTTGGACCAACAAAAAGAAAAGTTGTACCTCACAGTCTACAACAAAAGCTGAGTATGTTGCTACTGCTATCAACTGCACTAATATTGTATGGATCAAACATCTATTGCAAGGTATGAAAGAAGAGGTAATTGAACCTGTGATACTCTATTATGATAACACAAGTGCCATTAACATATCAAAGAATCTTGTGATGCATGCCAAAACAAAGCATATTGCAATTAAGTATCACTATGTAAGAGAACTGGTGGAAGATAAGAAAGTGAGGATGGAATATGTTAGCTCAAAGGAATAGATTGCTAACATCTTCACAAAAGCACTACCTAAAGATGCATTTGAATATCTTAGAGGTAAGTTAGGGGTGATACCCCTATCCAAGGCTATTTGAAGCTAAAGCAAGACTGCCCTGCATCAAATGAGTTGATTGTTGAAATTTTACGCATTAATGTAGAGGATACTTACTTTAGGATTTTGCCTGAAGTAATCAAAGTACTAAAATTCCAAACAAGTCACAAGCAAGGTGATAGAGGGAGAAATTGGAGTACCTTCAAATGCTACACTAGCATGTTAAGATGCTAAGATAATGTATCTTTGGCATTGTGGAAAAAGAGGGAGAAATAGAAAAAACTAATCAAATCTACAGAATCAAATGGACAGAGGGAGAAGTAGCTAATATCAGAATAGAAAAAAATGATCAATGCATGCAGAGGGAGAAATAATGTAAGAGGGAGTTAGGAGTAGTACAAGATCAAAGTGAACAATGGTAAGCCAAAAAAAAGAGGGAGAAAAAGAATGTTTAGATATTCAAAGGGAGAAAATAGTGGATCAAGAATCAATCAGATAAATAGCAGAACAAAAAAAGAGAAGACAGTTTATTAGCAAAGAATTCAGAGGGAGTTATAAGCTAGTTTATGTTGCTGATAAAATGAATAGTTTTGAATAAAGTTTTCTTTTTGGTAGTTGATTTACTATTTTAACCTAGTTAGCATTTTGATAACTTGGTTGATCAGTTTGGTTTTTTGTCAATGCCAAAGAGGGAGATTTTTGAAAATCTGATTGAAAAAGATTACTATCAAAGAGGGAGATTATTGCAAAGAAGGAAGATTGTTAATAAAGAATGTTTTCAATCATTTTTTTATCACTGATGTCAAACCTACTATTTGTTGGAATGACAATTTCTTATAAGATCTAAGTACTATCACTTAGTTGATTGATGAAGAGGATTTAATCAACAAGATGTAACAAAAGTACCTAAGGGAAAGACTGAGTTATGGTTTTGTAATGAAGTAAAAGGATTAGTTAAGCCAATGGTAAAATGATGTATTGATAATATACTTGAAGATATAAAGGTTGGCCACACTTAGAAACACTGGAAGAATAAGTTGTAACAAGGTTGTCTACAAAGCTTAACTAAGTTCATTAGTGAGTGCTGAGCAAGGTAGTTCATGCCAAGTAGATTTTTAGTTAGTGCCGAGCAAATAAAAAATCTAGTGTATGCCGAGTGATACAAAAGGAGCCAAGAAAAGTAATAGGTGTCGAGCATTAGCAAAATTTAGTGGATGTCAAGTGAATTCACAATAGGTGTCGAGCATTAGTAAAATGTAGTTGATGCTGAGTAACATAGTATGTGCCAAGCACCAAAATTTTAATAGTGCTGAGCTGTTGCATTATTTGGAAAGTCAAAGATTCGCTAGACCTAAGCTGATAAGGTTTTTACCTTGAATTTTGTGAACCAGATGGAGGATAAGGATGATGATCTGGAGGCACAAAATTTTAGGTAAACCATTTTTAGGTGAATTCAAGAGGATTCTTCATGATATTTCTAGAAGAAACAAGACACGAGTTAGATTCATTGAATCCTACCTAATCCATTCGAACTAAAATTAAAAGAGGGAAAAATTGAGCGGGAAAAGCATTTCCAAACTTCTATTTAAGGAGTCACAGGCCAAGAAGCAAGAGTTTCTGGGTTGAAGTGGTTGAAGGGTGTCAAGGGG
This sequence comes from Cupressus sempervirens, assembly GCA_028749045.1. NCBI lineage: Eukaryota > Viridiplantae > Streptophyta > Pinopsida > Cupressales > Cupressaceae > Cupressus > Cupressus sempervirens. The sequence continues at coordinate 816,745,222 of CM053787.1, forward strand.
AAGACATCAAGAGAAGGAAGAATAGAGCACAAAGAATCTGCTTCGATAAGTGGTTAGATAGATGATTGCATTGATACATCGAGCATGGAGACTCAAGGAGACAAAGCTTGAAAGGAGAACAAGCTATCAGAGCTACAGAGACTAAAAGTTAGGCAAATTGTGAAGAGCTAAAAAAAGATCTAAAATCTATAAGTTAAGTTGTGAGTTATATCAAGTCAAAAGCCCTTGTTGTTACTCTCTAACAATTATGTCAACTAGGGTAAAATCCTATGGAATTAGGTTGGTTTAACAACCATTTATAAATCCTTTAATAGGGTGGCATTCCAAGTGAATGTTGTAAAGTCCTCTAACCAGGCCCACTTCTAACAGGGTGGTTAAATCCTTTAACCAGGTCACATTTAACAGTGTGTTGTAGCCTTTAACAGGGTAGGCCTTTCATAGGGCTTCACTTTAGAAGAGTGAGAATTGAGTAGCATGTTACTGGTGGTTTTTTACAAATTGGGTTTTCATGTAAATCACAGTGTTATGTGTTGATCTTTCATGTGTTATGTTGGCATGCTGATTTCACAGGTAACTTGCTAAAGTAGGAAAGTTTAAGCTTGGATGAATGAACAGTTTAGTGGGTTCACTTTACTTGACGAAAAAAAGTATTATTAAGAAATTTGGACCTTGAATAACTAATTCACCCTACCTCTCAGTTATTCTAAAACATTTCTAACAATTATATAAAATATAAAATAGTGGCTTTGGCCCCTTTACTAGAAAGCAATAAAAATTTACAAAATTCTTGAATTAATATATCTCTTTAGTTTCCTATTCATAAGATCTCAAATCCCATCTTATCCTTAATAAGGTGTCTAGAAATCTATATTTAAATAAAAAATGGTCACATCTTTTTGAAGAATCTAACTTAAATTATGCAATATTTAGAATTAGAATAAACAAGTGCATTGGTAGCCACAACTAATATTGTAATTGATAGTGGGAGATTGTTAGGTGATAATGTTATGAATGTATGTAAAAGAGTATATCAGTTTTAATATTGTCATTCATGTCAGTCTTAGTTGGCTAGACATTATGCTAACTCAAGAAAGTACCATATCTTTAGATTTCTGTTCAGAGGACTGATTGATAAAGAGGATTTGAAGAAAGTATGATGAAGTCAAAGTTGATATGTACTGTATTTAATGGATATTTGAATGAGATAGACATTAATTATGTAGTATTGCTTTGATTGTGTTACAATCACGAATTGTAGGGAAGTATTTAAGCTCACAAGCTTAACCAAGTCACAAGGTTAATGAAGGGAGACTATATTCACCAAGTGACTAGAGTATTGCCCAAGCGATTATAAAGAAGAAAGAAGAATACATTATTTCCTGAGTGGGTTAGTATGAACTAAGTTATATGTTTCCTAAGTAAATGTTATGTTTAATGAGTGATAGCTTGATGAAGATTACAAAATTAGAATCCAAGGCTGAATTTTCATGAAAATTTGGAAAGTTCAAGATTGTCTTATGTGAGAGTCAAATTTTGTTGCAAGATCAATAATGGAAAAAATTCAAGAAGGATTTGATGAAGGAAATTGGAGAAGGATAACCTTGGATGGACACAAATTTCTATGTAAAGTTCTATTTTTTATGTTTCTAATTTCATTTTATGAAGGGATTCAGTTGTAAACCTAAGATCGATGATTTTGATTAAGTGAAAAAAGATGGAAGGATCTAGAAGCATTCAAAAATATATTTAAGGAGGAGAACAAGAAAATTTATGTTGTTGAGCTGATTTCAATGTGATGTTGATTGAGAGTTGACGAAGCTAAAAGAGATTTGATTGAGGGATGCTATGAAGAGAAAACTTATTGAAGGAGAAGAGCCGAATGTTGAGCCAAGAGAGATGAAAAAAGTAGAGAGAAGGAAAGAAGAATAGTTTGTGGAAGACAAAATCAGCCAAGTGAGTAAAATAAAAGGAAGGAGCAAGAACAAAGATCTAAACAAGAAAAGGTAGTTGCTATTCCTGACAGATCACTTTATACTATTACAATTTAACCATTGTAGAAAAAAATCTTGGAAGTATCGAGTGGACCTAACGAGTATGTGAAGTTCTATATGGTAGCATCAATTAGGGATATTTGTAAGTCCTTTAAATTAGGCCAATCTTTTTAGTCAAGGACATGGAGTGATAAGGTTTAAAGATGATCTTTTGGTGAAATCCTCTAACAAGGTCACTTTAACAATGTGTATGTAACCTTTAACAAGGTAGTCTCTTAACAGAGATAACTTCAGAAGAGTAAAATTTTGGGTTGCCAAACCTAGGTATTTTTCTCTTGAAGAGGTTTCCACTTTAGAAATCTTGGTGTCAAAATTGTATCAATTTTATTTGTGTTGCGAGTTGATTTACATGTTTTATAGTTTACTATTAAGGCACAGATTATGTATTATTGAAAATTTAGTAACAGTCGATAATGCAAGGAATAGTTTGATAACAATTTGGAAAGAAGTGGATGTATGAGTTAAGTATTAAGTTAAATGAGTTTACCGAGTGAATGCATGTGTTGAAGTTATTGTTTTTAATGTTAATGTTTCTTTGATGATATTGAAATATTGAAGGGATTGTGAGATAATTGGACATAATTGATTCACGACCACTCTTAGTTATCTAACATGCATTTTTGTTTCTTTTCTTGATTTACACTTTAAATTGGAACAACTTTTTCACTTCTTCCTTTTATTATAATGTGAATCTTAAAAGAGAAAATGAATGAAAATTGAAGTGTAGATCAAATTAGTGAATTTACCTTTTTTTTATTGATACACACTTTTAATTGGAGAACCTAACAATTCCTTCATTTTCTTATTAAGTGAATCTTTACAAGAAAATTAAAGAGAATTGAAGTGTAGAACAAATTATAAGAAGCATAAATACTAAATACATAATTAGAGAAAAAGGTTAATTTAATTTCATTAATTAAATTACCTTTTCTCCCTTCTTAAGATTTTGTTTTATGCACTTTTTGCATTCTCTATTTAATAATTAATTAGTAATAATTAAATAGCTTTTACCTTTTAGGTTACCATTTGTAACTTATTAGGTTACCCTTTTCGGGTTTCAATCTCCTTTTATAAGGATTGATCTCTTTGTAATTCTTCATCTTTTCCTTATTTGAGAATACAATTTGCATGTTTTTAGAGAAAACCCTTGCCTCTTCTTGTCTTTTTCTTTTTTGTGATAGGTTTTCTACATGTAGGTATTCGAGGGCTTCATGGATTTGATTTTCATATTTGCTCAAATCCTTCATCGTATCAAAGCCAAATTTGTTGTAGCTTGTTTAGTATTTGGAAAAAAGGAAGAAGGAGGGTTTGCCAAATCAGATTTGGAGTTTTTTAGATATTTCCTAAGAAAATAGGAGGGGTCACTAATTTTTAGAGTAGCTTGAGGCCAAAAAAACCTCATGGATGGATTCAAAAGGTGTCAAAACCCCTATTTCCATATAAAGTTTGTTTGTTTTGTACAACATTGATACATGAGGCAAAATATTTTTGCCCAATAGTGCCCTACAACTTTTGTATGCACTTTGATGTGATATTTTTCTTTAAAAATTTGCAAAATAATTCCTTTTTTCGGGTTAAAAAACCCACTGTGATTAACTAATTGTAGCGACACTATTGCGGTTACTACTGCAGTCACCGCTTAGCAGTTCTGCTAGCGGCTTTGCCAAAAAAGCCATAGTGGCTTCGGCCCACCTCCCACCCACCACCATAGCCATGGATCCACCACCCAAAGCACCTCTCTACTATCGCTCATCGGTGGCCAACTTTGTAAAAAAGTTTTTTATTAAAAAAAAAAAAATTTTTAATGCATTTCCAGGGGCCTTGTTGGTTTTTTTACTATAAATTGAGGATACAGATGTCTTTTTTTTAATCTGAAAGAAGTGTTGGAAAGCTAGTTCTGAGATGGATTTAGTGGTTTAGGATTTTTTTGGTTTTGATGTAGTTTGGTTGTCTATTTGGGTAGTCAAAGCTAGATATTTAGTTTTTCACTCTAGAGGGCATATCTTGAGCATCCCATCTCCATTTTTCAAAAATATTATATTTTTAGAAATTTGGTTTAGTTCTCTTTCCAAAAATTCTAGTTTGTCTTCCAGATTCTACTCCAAGCTCTTTCTATTATGGTTTATTCTTTATTGCACTATGGTGGCTATCTTGGGTGTTTCAGGTCTAGGGATCATTTTCATGGCATGGGATCTCTTCTTTTCGGCTATAGTATCTATTGTAATAGACATTCTCCTTTTCTAATCATTGTTGATATCATTTGTAAGCATATTTATGCAAATACATTGAGATAAAGTGCCACTTCTTGCATTTTTAGAATCTTTTTCATCATTGTGACTTATTGTACTTGCACTACATTATAAAGTGCCATGGGGGCATAGTTTTTTTTCCTTTTAGTGCCCTCTGCCTTTGTCAAGTGAGTGTCTCTTCTATGACATTAGCCCCATGATGTGTTAATGACATGTGTCTTTATAGGTGTCTGTACCTCTTTCTCACTCTTGATGTTCTTGGTTCTTTCTATTTTGTAGGAGATATTGGTCCACTTTCTCAATTTCCTATCACCTCACCCTTGCATTCATTAGGGGGTTTCTTCTATTATTTCTCATACTTCCTTGGTTTGATCGATCAGCTCTTTAGGCTTTGGTGTTTCATGCCATATGTATTTTTGAGTTCAATTGTTTGCCTTTGTTTGCCTTTTGATTTGATGTAGATTATAGTCTTCTCTACCTGGTTAGGTTCTATTTTAGAGGAATTTCTATAGATCAGCAATTTCTTTTTGATAGAGTTTGCAGCTTCTACATGCTTCAGTGGTTTTCTTCATGATTCCTCTTGTTCCTATCTTCTTGAATAATTCCTCTAGCTAGAGGCTTCTACAATCCTTCACTAGGTTTTTAGCTATCTCTTTTTGGGGTAGAGTTTTTCCCATTGGGTATTCTCCATTTCTTCATTCCATAGAGATTTTTTTGTGATTGGGTACCTCATCAGGCTTGTTGCTGGGACCCAAGTTTGCTATCAGCATTGCATTGTAGTTTCCTTGCTCTTTTTGCATTGTTTGTAATTGTATTGTTGCTCATCTTAAGGGGGGTGTTAGAGAAAAAGGTTAAATTTAATTTCATTAATTAAATTACCTTTTCTTCCTTCTTAAAATTTCACTTTATGTTCTTTTTGCATTCTCTATTTAATAATTAATTAGTAATTATTAAATAGCTTTTACCTTTTAGGTTATGCTTTGTAACTCATTAGGTTACCCTTTTTGGGTTTTGATATCCTTTTATAAAAATTGATCTCTTTGTAATTCTTCATCTTTTCTTTATCTGAGAATACAATTTGCATGTTTTTCAAAGAAAACCCTTGCTTCTTCTTGTCTTTTTCTTCTCTATGATAGATTTTCTACATGCAGGTATTCAAGGACTTTGTGGATTTGATTTGTATATTTGCTCAAATCCTTCATCCATAAGTGTGGTATACATTAAGAATATAACAACGTATCCACCACCAAAAGGAGGTATGAGGTCCAAATAGATTGTTAGTGGTGATATGTAAATAAATAGATTTCATATTTGTATCAAAATACGTGATTTAATACTTTTCTCAACCATATAGGAAAGTATATAAATTCACAAGGTTTCTCAATTTCATCTTTGATATATTTATTCAAAAGTACTTTTTTTTAATTGAAAATATTTTTAGTAAAATTTAAATAATTATTGATGATGCAAATAATTCAAAAGAGAAATAAGATTAAAAATAAAGTCTAATACCCTAAATAGAAAGAGTACTTGTTATAACTAGAAAACAAATATTTAGTATATACAAAGACTTCATATAACTTTAAATCACCTCAAAATACTCTTCTACAATTAGTTATCTCCATTGAAAATATAATTAGTTGAGAAAAAGTATTCTAAAATCGTAGTATTCTATTTTGATAGTTTTGAAAACCTACAACATAAATAAATTAAAATGCAATCTATGTGTTAGTAAATAGATTTTTTCTTCAAGAAGAAATATAATTAATGACCCAAAATGCCCAATTGAAGGCATAAATACTGCTAATGATAGGATGAGTTATGATTGGATTGATAACCCTCCTCTCAATTGTGATGTACAACTCGCTCATAAAAAGATTTACAATGAATCAAATATCTGGTTTTTTCTTTTACTAAAAGACACAAAGGATATCTAACATTCACCCATCACTATGGAATGAATGTGATTATAAGATCTTCCACTAGACAATGAGAGAAAAACCAATAAACAACCCCAAGACTCTTTTAACAATATAAGCATATTCTGTCAATGACTACATTTAACACTAGAAAATGTATCAAAAAATTAAAATTAACAACCAATTTAGAAATGATAAATTATCACATCACAAAACTTATATGAGAAATCCATCCCAAGAGCATGACTTGTTTACATAGAGAAAATTACTTGCATTGGTAATAAAAATTATGTAGTTTATGATAATTTTAACAATAAGAAATATTCTTGGGCTTAATGCAACATTATATTTGTTAGTGTGCATGATTAATTCTAATATTTTTTTTTGTTGCTAGTTAACTACAAAATTTAAATGATTTACACATATACTAAGACCATAGTTGGTTTCTTCTAGTTTTGATAGGTTTTCCATTACGTAAGGAATTCAGATAGGTTGCTGATATGTTGTTATATATGATAAGTTTTAACATTGTAAGCAAACAATTTCTTATAGAATAAGATGAGTTTTTTCAAAATTCTATTTTCAATATTATAATTTCTCTATTTATTTTTCTATGGTCTCTATTTCTAGTTAGATCTATGCTATAAATTTTACATGGTATTAGAGCCTAGGTGCTAGGAAAGAGAGCATTGTTTTTTACATATTGAAGATCATATTTGTTGAATATGATATAATTTATAGCCTTTTCTTTTCTTATTCCATACAACCATTCTGAATGGAAGCCCAAGATTAGAATTCAGCTTAGAAGTAAAGGCTTATATCGAATAGTCATGGGGATAGAGGTTAAACCTATTTTCATAGTTCAAAAGTCTAAATACTTCAACCAATGGATGAATCCTTTAGTCGACTATGTTTATCCATCTCTCTAGAATTGTTATTTCATGTCAAAGAATGCTCAACTCCAAATCATGTTTAGACTACATAAGAGGGTATTTTGGGGAAGCAAGATGAGATGTGAGGCCACATCCTTGAAAATAAGCCCAACTCATTAGATCTAGGTATTTTTGAGAATATTCAAGATTTCTTCACCAAGTTTAAGGCTTTATTACTTCAGTTGAAAGAATGTTGAATTGAAAAATCCACACAAGAAAGAAAATTAATTCTTTCTATTTTGTCAAAATTGGGTCCACAATATATTGTGTTTATCTTTTCTTTTCACACTATCAAGATTATGACAAAAAAAAAGTTGGAAGATGACCACTTTTGATGCTTTCATCAAGTCTTTGGTACATGAGCAGGATAAATTCATAAAGATGGGCACATTAAAAATTTCCAAATCTTGTGCTCTTGTTGTGCATACAAGTGAGAAGAGAAATTTAGAATCCAATCAACATTCCAAGACAAATAAGGAGAAGTTGGATGAACCTTAAATTTTTTTTGGTAGGGAGGGATGTGCAAACAATGAATGTTGGATGATACTAAAGGCCTTAGAAAAGGCTCTGCAACAACATAAAATCTCAGCCCCTCATTCTTCTTCATCATAGACTAGCTAAGGCCACATTCTTACTACATGGGCCTCATCTTCATTTCCTCTTTAGAGACACTATTTTTTGTGGATTTGTCACACCTCTTTGTGTGGAAGCTTTCTTGGTTCCATAGTTGATCATATTTATAAATAATTAACATTAAAAAAAATTGATTCTAGTATGGTTGAGTAGTATAGTTAGGGTGACTCATACATATTTATATGTGTCATTTGCATCATAGAAAGATATATATTTTTCCTTAATTTTCCATTTATTTACTATTTAGGGGACCTATGCAAGTTATTGTCTTTTGTATCTTTGATTGAGATATGCTTTGTCTTAGTTTTCCATCTACTCATTATTGGAGCAGTGTTATTGGGGCCACTCATATAGATTGATCGTAATCTTCATCTTGGTATCTTGGTACCTTGATAGTTAGCATTTGACAGATATCCACAATTTTCTCATGCTAAAGAATTTTATTGCATCTCTATAAATTTTGTGGGGGAGTTTTATTCCTAATAGGTTTTACCTCTTTCCTCATTTCTTACATTAGTTTTCATTCTCCTTAGTTGGAATTAAGGGGGTGTTAGTGTGCATGCTTAATTCCAACATTATTTTCATCGCCAGTTAACTGCAAATTTTATGATGATTTACATGCAGATTAACTTCAAGTTTTGATGCATGATTCTTGGATCACTATTTGTTTCTTCTAGTTTTGATCATTTTTTATTAGGTTAGGAAGCTTGATATGTTGCTGATCTGCTGTTATATATGGTATTTTATAACATTTTAAGAAAGCAATTTGTTATGGAACACGATAATTTTTTTTGATACTCTATTTTCTTTATTATATTTGCTTTGGTTTTTTATGCAAGTGTGGTCTCTCTTTCTAGTTAGATCTATTCTTATTTTTTTATAATATTGAATCCATATATAAAAAAATTATTAATTAATATTTAATCTAATACGAAGTCATTTTTAGATGCATATATATATTTTCTATATAGGGAAAAATGTATTCCTAAGTTTGTAATTTTTTTAAATAAAAATAATTTCAATATTAATGTTTAAATTTTTTATTATTATATATTATTTGAATAAAATAAATATTTATATTCTATATATTATTATTTTTTCTATTTTATTTTATTAATAATTTGACTATGTTTAGGGTGATAATTCTTTGTTTATTAGACTTATTTTAAAAGTAGTCTTGACTTTATCCCTAGTCTTTTGAGTTTATAGATCAATTGTCCACCTAGGATCCGCATGTCATTGCTTGATGTGGATTTGGATTCCTTCTAGACATGCCTAGTTGATAATAAACAAGGGTTTTTAGATAGTTGTAGCTAAGTGGTGGCACTCGTACCATAATAATTTTCATTTTCCATTAAGAGAGATGATGATCATACATGAGGATGTGTATCATATCCTTCAGATCTTGACAATTAGAGAGTTGGTATACTATGATCAAGTATACAATTCTATGGATTTGTGAGGCCTCACCACAACCCATCATAGCATTGATATTGTATTTCCATTTTGTTATTTAGGATTGGATATCTTGACATATATTTTGATACTTGATGGATAGTAAATTTTGCTACTTACCTGATGATATTTACCTTGTGGTCTCCCATTATGATATGTATTAGGACTTATTCGGTATAGTCAATGGATTAATGGATATTTATTTAGTATTTCTCTATTATGATAAGAAATGGAACTATGATGTGATTCAAATGCTTAATTTGATCTTGTTAAGAAAGTTAGTAACATGCAATTTGTTTTTGAGGATTAATGATTAAATGCTTTATATGTAATGATGGAGAATAGGAAGTTGATTATGGAATGTGTTATATGTGAATGGTGGAATAAAAAAATTATTATGTAGCTTTACTTTCATATGTATTTTATATGTGACTTTCATTGGACTACTGATGCTCAAGTTTAGTGTGCAGGAAAGGAACCATGGAAAATTAATGGGGAAACAAGTTTTAAACACATGTTAAGATGACACTGCCAAGATGAATCTTTATAAGATTAGTAAACCTCATTGTAATGTGTTTATTTTTTAAATGTGAGATGTATGTGTGTAGTATGTATTTCATGTGTAGATTCTGAACTTGTCATGTGTGATGTATAGTGAATTTTGTGTGTGTCACTTGACACTTGTTCTCGTTATGTGAAATGACATGTTCTTTGATGATGGATCATGTGGCCACCTTATCCCAAGTTAAATATCCTAATTGTGAAATTTGACTTATTGCTTTAAATTAGTAAAGAGAACAAGGTTACCACCATAGGAAATTTGAAATTTGGACTTACCTAGCATTGTGAGGGCCTTAAAGTAGCTCTAGTGTGAATTTGTGATAAAAATAAACCCTACCCATGTTAATACTTTAAGTTAGGGGGCTAATAGTGACCACTAGGGTGTCTAGAAGATCTAGGAGACCCCAAAAAGAATGCATTTTATATTGAATTCGAAAATGAGAGTGATATATAGAGGCATGGCCAAATTAGAAACCCACCTGGCCACTCTCTATCTTTAGAGACAACTAGGATTTGGAGGAAGAGGATAAGGAGCTCTACTGCAACTTTTCATTTGCCATTTCTTGGAGTGAGGTTGGTATCCATGATCCACGGTGTTCTTCATTTGCATGTAGAGTTGATATGGTGTTCTTAATTTCATGGTAAATTTGGTGTATTGTAGATGTGGTTTGTGAAAAAAAAAGATTTTTTTGTTTGAGTGTTGCATGTGAGAAATTTATGTGATTTCTTTCTTGAATCTTGTTTTGTTTCATGTTGTGTGTTGTGTAATGGATGTGAAGCATCACTCACCCTTGGGAGGGAAGAGATTCTTGGGTGAAGGGGTTAGTTGGGCTCACTCATGTAGTTGAGGAACTCTCCCATGTGTGGAGATGTTTTTTATGTGTTCGATGGAATATGGACTTCTTATTTACTTGCATTTTGGGAGATATAAGGAGGTGTGTGAAGAGGGAAGTCATTGTAAGCCTCGAAAGGGCATGTTGATAATGAGAATATGTGCATATTTATGAATCATAGTTTGGAAATCCTCCTCATGGAGAGAGCCCACCTTCACCCTATATCTTGATTCAATTGTTGAATCTATGTGCAAGCCTTGGGATGGGTTGTATTGTGTTGTGTTGAGATGTGTTATTATGGTTATGCATGGTATGTGAGCTTGAAGTGTGCAACCATTTGTGCCTTATTTCCCTAAGCTCGGTGGGTGGCCTCCTTGAGGCCTAGGTTGGGAGGTGAGCCTCCATGGTTCCTTATCATTTTTATTTTAGGTTCTGCTCTTGGATTCATGGAGCTATCAGAACTTTCCTTGCATTGAAGAAGAAGAAGATATGTCATTTTGTGATGTGATGAAGGAAGTAATCCTCTTTCTTGTATTCATCTTTATTTTAGTGGTGGAAAGATCACTATTTTTTTGTGTACCATATTGTAAGTAAGGATTTTTGAATTACTTATGTGTTGTAGCAAGTTTTCCATGTGTAGTTCTAATGGAGAATCCACCACCCTATGTTCATTCTTGTAAAAATTTTTGTATGTAAGCAATGAGAGAATTAAGAATGAGAACCATATTGTATTGTGATTGTAGCTTCATTATCTAGTATTTGAATGAGTAGAAGGAATGGATTAAGTATCATTGTACATTGTGAAGGAGTTTATCTCATTTGGTTATTCTATTATTCTCAACTCTCATAAAAAAGTGAAAAATGCATTCATGCTCAATCTTGAATGATGAATAGATATAGAAAAAGAATTAGAATACAAGATGCAATGTTCAGTATATAATAGCTCAATCATAAAACAATCCAAGTAAATTGTGCAACTTGAGAAAAAAAAGGTGCCTATAGATGCAAATATGCTTGCTGGAAAATGTATGGGAAACTCAACTAATACTATCTCCAAAATTATAGTCAATATAATAATACAATCAGAATAAAATAAATATTTCCTTACCAACACCATTATAAAAAAATACATTAACTCACCCATCATATTTATAGTGCCTTACAAGAAATTATCAAAAAGGAAATAAAAGAACCAAGTACAATGTCAGAAATTTAATATTAAGGTGAATGCCAAAACAAATATATATATATATATATATATATCCACATAAATGAGGTGACAAGGGCGGGGGGATGGGGAAGGGGGGTAATGCCATAAATTTTAGTAAGTACCTTCTAAAAAAAAAAAAAAAAAAAATGAATAGGACCATGGCTAACTCTTGGCACCTAGTCAAGAAAGGGAAAGACTTTTATTTAAAACCTGCCACCTTCCCTTGTCTTACTCCTTCTCTTTACATATGCCAAGGCATATACTAGCCTTGATCCTAACAAAAAATCAGAAATCATAAAGCCTTCCTCCTCATTAGGCATACTAGGCCATGAGAAAGGAAGTAAGGCAATAAAATATTTGATAGGTTTCAAATCTGCAATGTACCTCCCTTCCAATCATTTTGGGAGAAGAAACCTAGGCACCTATGGAGAGAGCATGGTCTCCTCCATGTTTTGGATAAAGGGAATTACATTTTCCTAGGTGCTTAGAAATATATTAAGATATATAGTTGTGGGTGGGGTCAAATAATTTAGGTGGGTGTTTAAAATTTGAATATAGTTAATATAGATATTAGAAAGTAAGAATAAGTTAGTAAAGGGATCAGAGCCACCACAAGAGAAGTGAAGCAAAACTTCCCAATAAAATCTTGCAAATAAAGATAGGGAAATAATGAATAAGGCTATATCCAATAGACTCGATTCTAAAATCATCAACTAAAATCTAACAATACTATGAGGTAAACCCCATCTCAACATTGGCTCTACCCCAATCAAATAAGATAGGGGCACCTAAAACACCACTAATCCCAAAAAAGAGCTAAGGAGACATATATAGAGGAAATAATACACTACCACCCCAAGAAGAAGACTAGAAATATGCCCCCACTAACAAATCACCATAAATAGTCCATAGGTTAAGGGGGCAAAAATAGATGAGGAATGATGATGACCAAAGGAAGATGTAGACATGTGAAACCCCAGCACACATATGGCCCACATAGAGATACCTAGTAATTATGGAACACATAAACTACAAGCCATGGTTGAATGTAGAATGTAGGAACAACAAGTCATCTTCACTATCTTCCGATCACCTCAATTGAAGCCATCTTTCCCCTTGCTACCATCAGAAGTCTTTGACACCCTAACCCCTTCACTCACCACCAATCCTCAAAGGTTAGCTAATTTGTTGCAAAATTTTATAGGTTAATTCAAAAAGTCATAGTTATGTGTAATATGAAGGATTTTGTAATGTCCCCATCTTTTTAACCTCTCAATGGAGTTCTTAGCCTTTCATTCTTTGAAGGCTAAGTGGAGAAATAAGGTGAAATAATTAAATTAATTTCTTATAAATTCATTAAATAATTTAAAAATTAAAAGGTGGCTTTATATTTAATTAATTTAATTAAAAAGTGACTAAAACAAATATTAAATCATAAGTCACTAAAATAATATTATACTATATGGAAAAGGGAATCTTCTAGAAGCACAACTAATTATTGTTGGAAAGGAGGAAGCTTCTAGAAAAGTGCAATAAAATAATATTTTATGTTCTTCTAGAAGGGGTGAAGGAATAGAATAAATAGAGGAGAGAGAGCCTCATTGTAGGGCATCCAGATTTGATATTAACATTTGGTTGTGCACTTGTGGAGCCAAGGGTTTCTGCAGGACATTTCAGTCATTGAGAATGATAATTCTCTTTGATTGGCAACTTTGAGGCTGTGAAACTATCAGCTGATATTGTTGCATTTGCTAGAGGTGATATTTTAGTCATCTCATTGAAGCTTATTGAGTTTTTGCAACAATTCATGAAGAAGATACACTTCAGATTTAAGGGTCATTCGATGCTCTCATTTTATTTGCACTTTAGAAAGAGTTAAGTGGCCAATTCAGAGGCATATTAGGAAGTTTATACCCATCTGCTATAGTGCCATCACTACAAGAATTGTGAATAGTGTCATTGATATAGGAATTGTGAATAGTGTCATTGCTACAGGAATCATGATTAGTGTTATTGCTACAGTGGTCGTGAATAGTATTGTTACAATGCTGTGAACAATACCACTACAATGCATGATAGATTTTGATCAATTTTAAAGCTGCCTACCAACCTCAGGTTCCCTTCATTTTGTCTTCATGTTTATGCATTATCTAAAAATACATCTATATGGTTCTGTATAGACAGTCTAGTTAGATTGTTGAAGGCATTGTAACTTGATTTTATATCAAAATTTTTATATTAGCAAAATATCAATTTTGAAGTTTGAAATATAATGTTAGTTTGCATGCCAACTGTTTGACATAATGTCACTTGGTTGTAAGTGTTAATTTGCATTGAATAGATGTTATATATTGCATCAAGAAAAAACAAAAAGAGTTGCATTTCATGTTAGGTGTAGACTAAGAGTAAGAGAAGTCATTTTTTAGTCATCCTATGATATTAGAAGTCATCTTTCTTATTTTGAAAACAAACTAAAAAAAAAATCAGTCATATATCCCTCTATTGTACAAGTGTTTGACAAAATTTCTAAAAGCAAATATAGCAAGTTTCAATCAGATTTGGACAGAGATATTATAGATTTGAATGTAATAAATCTATATTTTTGTATTTTTTATGAAAATAAGATGATTTAAGAAATGAGATAACAATGGTGCAAGATAATATATGAAAGAAACATGATTTCTATCCTGAAATGATATAAATAATTAAGCAAAAAAAGAAAATTCTCTAATTTGATGCAAAATAACTCTAGCAAAATACCAACACAATAACTTTACTCATTAATTTCACATGATAAATATGGAGATGAGCCTTGCTTTTAAAGAAAATCAAAATTGAGATCAATGGTTCAACTTAGTCCAAATACAAGTTAAAGATAAGTTGAAAAGCACACACTTCAGTTGATCAACTACTTTCAAGATGAAAGAAGAGTTAACCAATTACTTTTTGAGTGATTATAAAAGAGAAGAGAGATAAAAAAAACTGATTTAATCTATAAAGATCATTTAATAGCTTCATCTCCTTTTAGAATTATTCATTCTTTAGCGAGCATGCATATTTGGGTTAGCTATTTTCTCATTTATTTAATTATGCAAACTCAACTTTTAACTCAAAACTTGGATTTATCTTATTTTTGACAATTTTGAGGAAAATTGATTATTTTTCTCAACTAATCATTTGGACATTTAATTTTTTTAATTGAAAAATCTCCTTTTCTAAGTGTACATGGAAAAAGGGTTCAATTTAATTACTATGCCAGGATATTATGCTAATTGATTTATATTTATTTAATTACCAATTAATATCAATATTTAGGATTAATTATTTTTAAAATTATTTTGCAAAGGTTGATGAACTATACAATTTTGATGCTTAAATTAGAATAATGATAGATACTAAATTTCTTTTTTGTTATACCTTAATGATTTTGATCAATAATTAAGATTAGGGGCCTTTGGTTTAGAAGTTTTTTTTAGATGATTACATTTTTCTCCTAATTGACTTGATGCACAAGTAATGCATTGATTTAAATATTATCTGATGCTAAAGCATAGAAAACTTGATATGAAATGATGAAGTGATTTCTATGAAGAAGAAATAATCTCCAAGATTGATTGAACAAAGATCAATTGATGATAGACCAAAGTGTTTAGCTAATATGTATTATGATGAAACTAAACATCTAGATCTGTTGATGATGAAGATGATGAAATATAACCAATTTGATAAGGATCTAATCAAATTGATAATGTAGGAAAGACACGTATATGATAAGTTTGGTTTGAATTAATAATTAGATTGACATGGGTCTTGATGAACTTGATTATCATTATGAGATTAAGCCTACTAATTGACTTAATATGTCCCAATGAAACCAATCATTAAATTATGAAGGCAATATAATATTTTTATGGGTTATGAGAAACTACATTATCTAAATTTAATAAAATACATTTGTTCAATATTAGCATGCTCTAAACTCAAAATGCCTTGGTTATCTTGCAGGTAAATCTATGATTTTAGTTGGAGACTTGGGTCAATAGCCCCTAGTAAATGATAGACCAACTTATGATAGAAATGAGAGGGAAAATTTATAATGGGATAAATTCAAAATTATTGGTTACTTTAGATAAAATATTTAGACAAGATGGACAAACCATCCAACAACAAGATTTTTGTCAACTTTTGACAAATCTTAGTGATGGAAACCCACAAATTGATGTTTGGAAATTCCTTATGGAGACTTCCTATCAATTTCAATATTGTAACAAATAAAGAGTTTGACAATGTTGTGCATCTTTTCTCCAAAAATATAATTTTTATAATCATAATAAGAGAATCTTGTATTCATTGAAGAATCATGCTGCATTTAGTGTTGCAATGATCACATGAAGTGTTAATATAGAATATTTTTCAAATGATGAGATTGATCTATAATTGTTGATCAGTAAGAATTCAAGGGTGATATTGGCTTAAAATCTTTGGGTGCAAGGAGGCCTAGTTAATGGGGTGCTTGGGTGTATATATATCAACACACTAGGAAACCACCAACATATGAGACAATTAAATTTAACAATTACTCTGCAATAGAATTTGATGATGATGATCATCCACACATAGCTCCAATGATACCAATAAAAAGTGATTAACTATCTCAATATATATATTTGATATAGGGCTAAGAGAGATAACAAGATCAATTTTTTTTTTGGTAGTATCTTTTGTATTGTCTTCTCATATTAATGCCACCACTAAAATATTATCATTATGAAAAAAAAAAAGAAAAATGGTAAACAAGTTTCCAAATGAAAGGTTGAGGAAAATATACTAAAATGTCTAGAAGATAATTGATGTACTAAAATTTTCAACAAATTTGCATCAATAACTTATTTTAGAAGTCATACATTTACTTGATGCAATATATTATTATCCATTACTAAATGTTATCTTATGAACCATTTATTAATTTTTATATTTTCATGTAGCTTATATCAAAATCTCTATTATCAACTATGATTAAAATTATAATGACATAGGGCTCATATATATGTTGATCTAAATGTGACATTAAATATATTTTTGGTGATTATTATTTACACTATTCCTAAAACAAGTGAGTTGGTGTAGATTGTATTGAATTTTTTATTACCATTTTATCTTTGGTCAACGAAGTTGACATAAAAGATAATTTATTGAACCAATCATACTACAAATGCATATTTATTTTATTGAAATAAAATTAAAAAAAAACTATATTTTTAATGACATTTATCATATTAAAAATAAATAAATTCTACTATCATTGGTGTAAATCAATTCACTAACAAGACAAAGTGAATGTAATAGTATTGCACCATAAAAGAGAGATCATATAGTTTTAAACTAATAAAGAAGAAAAACTATATGTGAAAGGAGGATGATGTAATTGTTGAAAACAATTATTCAATTGTATGTTGTCTTTGATGTTATACAAAATGTCAAGCCTTTACCAAGCATCCAGTGATAGGCAAGCTTACTTGGGTATTGAAGGCAATTTTCTATACATGCCAAGTGTTCAGTTATAACCAAGTTCAAATACAGTATTGACTGAGCTTAGTTAGTTAATGAAGCCAAGTTACTATTAACCAAGCACAATCGGTTATCAAAGGAAAGTCGACATGAAGTTTGTAATGACCAAGTTGGGTTGGTTAACCACATAACTCGTTCTAACCGAGTTGTTCAGTGAACAAAGGGATCCTCTATGTTAATCGAGTACTCAATTCTATATTAGCCTACTGACAACATATTAAGTCAGATAAATTTATTGGTTAATACAAGCCGACTTAAGGGATGATAATTGTTTGATTAAAAGAGTATTCCAGCCAACTTGACAAGGTGAATCATATAAATATAAAGTCAATTGAGGATTGAAAAGTGTAATCAAAGAAGATGAATTAAGAAAGAAAATTTGGAAGGATATCTGTAAGAGGGAAGAGTACCCTAGTTGACTGAGTTGAAAAAAAAATTCTGATCAAGGAGTATCAAGTAATCAAGCTAGAATAGATATCTGAATCAGCAAAGTCAATTGCATCAGCAATTAGGTCAAGTCATTGTTACTCTCCAATAATTGCAGTAGTGAATCAAATCTCCTAATAGAGTTAGCCTAACAACTATTTATCAAATCCTCTAACAAGGTGGTATTTTTAGATTGAAGTGTATGAAGACCTCTAACAAGACCACTCCTAGCAAGGTGAATTAAATCTTCTAATAGGGTCACACCTAACAATGTATTTTGTAACTTTTAACAAGGTTGGCTCCTAGTAGGGCTCACTTCAGAAGAGTGAAAAATAGTAACTAGTTGCAATTGGTGAAAAAAATATGTAGGATAATTAGATAAATTTAAAAGACATTGCTTCCTCAAAGAAAATATGGGTGAGTGGAAGTCATTCATCATTTTATAACACAATTGTTAAAATTTAATCATCTAGAAATACTTTGACAACTCTTGTTTAGTTTTATGTTAGTTAATGTTGGTATTCTAACTTGTGTTTATATAATTTTCATTATGCCATTGGTTTATATTCATAGAGCTGATATTGAAGCATAAAAATTGGAAAACATAACATAGTAATGGTAAGAAGAGAAAGAAGAGCACTAAAAAGGAGAGACAAAAGAGTGAAAACAATCCCCAAATTGTGTAATTTAGTGATGAATTTGTTTTGTTTTAAAGTATTAAAAATATTTTTAATAAAGTGGCAGGTCATTCAATTTTTTATTATATTTATAAAATTTTAAAAAGATAACTAAATTTTCAGATCATCAATATTGTAATTAGAAAGAAAAATAATGAAAAATACCACAAATAATTCCTTTAAATATGTATAGGCAATATCTACATCTCTTAAAATTTGTTAGAAGCATACCATTTATATTTATAATTTTTAAATTTTCTTATTAGATTTAAGATAATATTAGTATTCAATTGTTTTTATGCATATTCATTCAACCCACCCTCCTTCAAAACACAAGATACCAAAAACTTTTCAAAACTCATATTAGACAAGAAAAGACAATTGAAAATGTTGCAAATATGTCCTTCAATCATTTAGAAGATTATATGTCTTTAAAAATCTATAGATAATCAAAAGTACATCTCTATTAGAATATCAACTAGATAATTCTTACAATGCTACTTTTAATAAAAAAAAATACTAATTTAAATATTCTTAAAGTAAATAGTCACCTACATTGAAGAACACCTTTTCAATTAAAACATTCTTAAAGTAAATAACTTTTCAATTAAAGCAACAACTAAATTAAAGAATTCCCAAAAGTATGGAAATCTTTAAAATTAATGTAATATTTTATTCATAAAATTTCACATTCTCAAGCGAGAGATTTAACAACCCAAATGTGCAATGAACATCGACATTGATAGATCAGTGAATTTACATCTTGCATTGCGAGTAATTTTTGATTGGGCACAAAGTTTGAAGAGTCTAAGTAGCTACCCTCACACACAAGATATGAGACAACCTAGGAATCTTTAACGATGATCTATTCAGGAACAACTTATTAGGGCTCCATCAGGAGTACTGGGTAAAGCTTTGTAAGAGTATGAATATAATGTGCCTTAGCTTCTGCAAAAGGGCTCTGAACAACCAAAAATATAAGGTGCCGTAGCTTCTGCAAAAGGACTCTGAACAGCCAAAAACTTTTTCATTTTTCCAATACCACCTATGTCCTTAACTCTTACGTTTCTCATTACTTCGTTAATATTCTTTAATAAATTTATTTAAAAGAAAGACTTTCAAAGTTTTCAAAACATTACAGAAACATAGAGAACATCATATATTAGATTTTTTCATAATAAACTTTATAAAAAGCATAGCTGAGATATACAGAATACTGTATATAAAACATAGCTGAGATATATAGAACACTATATATGTTCTAATAAAAACAGTCATATTTTTTCACACTAATCCTTACCCTAATTAAGAAAAAACTGATTTTTGTTCACATAGGCTGGATAAATCCACTGCTATTGAAATTATAAATGTTCTATAGCTTTATAGAGCTTTTAAGAGTTTATTATATAAGCTTGTGATGTTAAATTAGATACAAGACTTTTACTCTTTTGAAATGTTCGAAGGTTAAAATGGTTAATTTTTTGTGGTTCCTGAAGAGTGGCGTTATCCATGGAAGAACCAGGTTGCAAATTATGAGTTGAGTGTCAATGCTTTGATTTGCATATACATATTTATCAGAGTATAAAGTTATAATTTTGTGATAAAATTTAATGTAACAGTTGTTTTAAGTTTTAAGTTTTTTTCTTTTTTTTTTCTGAAAAAAGAAGAGTAAAAATTTGTTAAAACAAAAACAAGGAGCTCTATTTAACTCTATCGTTTGAATATCAATGCTTAGAACTTTGCACTTTCAAATATTAATCGAAGGAAAAAGATTTAGTTTTGTGTATGTAATGAAGATGAAACTCAATAGTATTGACATCAAATTTATATCATTTGTATTGTACCAGGTTGCCTGCAATTCTATGGATTGAGAGTGTGAAATCTTCCTTGACGTCAGTTTTATAGTGGCAATGGTAGAAATGTTAGGTTTCATAGCCTTTATCCACGAGATATTCCATGTAGATCTACTCATCAGCTAATGTGGGTTCCCACCTTTGCTGTAAAATAAGATGCGTACCTTCTAGAACATATTAAAAAGTAAAATAAGTTTAAATGACAATAGAAATGCCTTAACATTTGTAGTGTCCTCTCCATAGATATTAGCATATTAGCTTGAGGGCTTCCCTTCTCCATCAAAATGGAGAATTTTTGACCAAGTCATCTGTTAAACAAAAGATACAATACAAATTATAAAAAAAAGAAAAATAAAAGAAAGTGTCATGATGTTATGAAGATACCCATATATGTTCTCTTGTGCCCCACACCTAAATTCTCTCCCTTGTTCCACTCCTCCTTAAAATTGTGTTTCTTAAACCATTCTAATGCTGCCTTGCTTTTCCAATTACTAGGGAGCATTCAAGTTGCTACTGTTGCAGCATGTGATCACTATTCCCCTACTACCATACCATTGGGCCTCACCTTTCAAAATCCATGAGTAGCTATTAGCCTTGGCATCCCATTATTTGGTGAGCCCACTCCCAAGATTGTTGGTATGTACTCAACATCACTTTCATATCGTAGAATCAAAACAGAATACCATTTGACAACTTGATGTAAGATAGGTAGCATCATTATTATTTGAAAGTTGTATATAAACTTTGGCAACTGATTCCCTGATTCCATCTCTCTAGATATTGTCTTGACTTCCACTTGTCAAAGCCATTTACAAATATCTACAAATATATTCTTCCTACCCCAGCATAGGCAGGGGTTAGAGCCATTTACAAATATCTACAAATATATTCTTCCTATCTCAGCATAGGCAGCGACTAGAGCTGCATGCAACCCTTGTTTTTTCTATTTACTAGGGATTTCTATTTTGTCTATTTTTGAGGGCCACCCTTAAATATCCCACACTAAGGAGAAAATTAAGTTTACAAAAAATAAATCAACTTTGACTATTTAACACTTTTAGTCTTAGAATGAAGCTTAATGTGTGATGTTTAAGCTATCTGATTTTTGAGTAGTTGTAGTGTTGGAAGTCCCTTCACTATTTTTCTATTTTCAATCTTAAGACTTAAGTTCCTTTATCTATTAGTGACAACATATTTTCACAATTCACCAATGAATTCATCAATGTTGAATGAATATTTTTTGATATGATTGTGGGAGATATTTTTATCACTGACTTAGATCATACTCTATAGTCCATTAGCATAATGAAATATTTCTTTATTTGGTGTAAGGGATTAGGTTCTCTTCCTAACTTATCTAATTAAAAAAATTACATAGTTGAGAAACTAGACACAATGTTCAATTAACTTGCCATTTAAATAGTGAAAATTTCATGGTAACATACTTATAATCAACTTCCTTCTTTACATAAAATATAATAACTAGAGATACATAACTATATTTCAATTTGTAATAGGTAATCAAAATATCATGTTACATTTGCTTGTCAATAGAAACCGCAATACATTAATAATACACCAAAAGATGATAAATCATGAGGAATCTACATGGTAAGATACAATTAAATATAGATCCATCTAATTAGATGATAAATCATGAGGACTCTACAAAGTAAGATACAATTAAATTTAGATCCATTCAATTACAATAATATGAATTCAAGAA
This sequence comes from Cupressus sempervirens, assembly GCA_028749045.1. NCBI lineage: Eukaryota > Viridiplantae > Streptophyta > Pinopsida > Cupressales > Cupressaceae > Cupressus > Cupressus sempervirens. Next base: position 816,767,315 of record CM053787.1, read on the forward strand.
GATAAAATATAACACAACATGATCATCTAAGGCACTCTAACAACTCCCCAAAAATACTTGATTGATTGATAACTACTTGTACCAAAAAAATACTCGGCCTAGTCTAGAGATTTTATCATTATACTATATATTATTACAATTTTTTTCTTACTTTTGGTTTTAAGGAAAATATTTTTGTAGGTATTTGTTTTTGGATTAAGGTAAAAGTCAAATTACATAAAGATTGAAAATTAAAGTCCAAAATTCAAATATGTGCTAGAAAACAGATAAACCTCGACCAATACCAACATCTCTACTTATGAAACCAACAAAACAAAAGACCATTAACTATAAATAGATATAAATAAAAAAAATTGGTCGGCAATAGAAACCTACATTCTTCCAACTTTTTAAGAGCCTTAGCCACGTGAATTTATTTTGCCTTAGGGTCCTCTTTAATGCTTCTCTCACTAGTTGTCTCTTTCCTCTTGTTCATTCTCTCTCTTGTCCTTTTGCTAGGGCCCTTAGTAGCCTCTTCACTTTTCTCTTTTCCTATACCACTAAGATCCACCTTAAGCTCAATCCCCTTGAAGTCAATCTTGTTTTTCTTCCCATGAGTTGTTGAACGTAAAAGTGAATTTTCCTATCACTATCTTGTATCACTTTTTTCATCTCCTAGAGTTTACTCAGGATGGAATCATCTAATCTTTTCTTTTCCTCCACTTCATTCTCCAAATATTTTTCCATATTCTCTACCATTTTTTGATTGAAATAATTTCATTATATATCTAGGTGTCAAAGGAAACATTAACCTAAGCTTTCTCCTTGATTTTATCATTAATTTTTGGCATTGAACAAAAATCCACAACATCTTTAGTTCCTTTCTTAGGGAGAGAGTACCCAAGACTTAAATGCTAGGTGCCTCCTTCTCCCTATCCTTTTTACCAAGCATATTGCAGACTTAATATTCTTGCTAGCTACATAGTGATCTTTAGTTGCATCAACATGAGATTTTTGTTTTTTGGCAGGGGGAAATCTCAATTTCATCCCTAATACCCGTACCTTCCCCATATTCTCCCTAGAAATACACATAGACCCTTTCCTCCTTCATGTCCTCAAAGGTTGCATCATATTCTCCCCTCGTGTCCATCCCTATGTCATCACTTCCATCCCTATGTCATCACTCTCTACCACAAAGATCTTTTTACTAGAAATAAGGGTTTTACTCTTACTCCCTGACCCACTTTATTTTTTGACTATTGGGTTTATGCTAAGTATCATAGCTTTACAATAGTCTACAAATAATAGGATAAAGCCCTCATGGAGGATGGGGCAAGAGGATTTCTTCTTGTGATTGACCACACTCATATTCTTAAAGGAATTTAGATGTAATAGGGAAACAAAATTTTGTCCCCATAACAAAAAATGATTAAGAAACACAAAGTTAAAGAAATGAACCATTTTCTTCCTACCATGAGGATCTCTCCAATTTTATTACAAATGGACCATGGTTGATGGGTCTAAATTTGAGAAATATACTTAACATCTATTAGTGGAAACCTATAATGGACCCGACTATTGACTTGGGAGCTCATGCTCCTACGCGGGTAAGGTTGCCAGGGCTTCTTTTGGAGTTTTGGAATAATGCAGTCTTTAAAGGTATTGATGAAAACTTTGGATCATTTCTAGAAGTTGATAAGGCCATCCAAACAAAAGCCCACCTCTTGTTTGCCAGGATTTGTATTAGTGTGGCAACAAATTAAGTTCTTCCATTGGAGATTACTATTAAATCCAAGCTAGGGTTCTATGTCCAAAACTAATACTATGAGAAAACATATTTTTTTTGCATGAGATGCAAAAAGTTTGGGCATTTAGCTATGACTTGTGCTGCTTAGCAGGCTAAGCTTGGGGTTTCTTCATTAGAGATCTTGGATAAAAGGGTTGGGAATATAGATCTATTCCCTTAAAATTAGAAGGAAAACCCTTGTGATGGTCCTTTAGTGGAAGGGGGGATGGATATTTCCAAAGCCTAGATTCCAAGGTTTAGAAGGAGGCCCTTCCTTCTATAACACCTCTAGTTGATCCAACTTTTGAGCTCAATGGCCTTGGGATTCTAACTATTACCAAGAGGGTTGATAGTCCTTGAAATGGTGGTTGTGGTTCTTTATTAGCCTTGGCTCAACAAAAAATCATTGATAACTCGATGGGAGCTTCTCGAACATTTTTCTCTAGATGTGTTGTGGTGATGAACCCCTCATCCTCAGATTAGCCTTCTAGAGAAACATTATGTATTTCAATGGTTATCCCTAGGCCAACTTCCTCTTTTGGTGGATCCACTAGGGGACCTAATCCCTCAAAAATGGCTGCTAGTAAACTTGTGTTCCCTAAGCCAAGATTAGGTTTAGAATGGGATTATGATTTGGATTTGATTGAAGAGATAGAATAGATAGTGGTAGACAAGAAAAACAAGGAAAATAATAAAATAGATTTTGGTAGAGATAGAAAACTGATTAGAACCCCTAGGGTTTTAGTAGGAACTAAAGGAAAGGGGGCCCTCCAGAATATTTTGGAAGGTGATAGTGCTCCTCTAGGGTTTTAATTTGGTTTACTTAATTCTAGGTTATGGTTTGTTTGAAAGTAGAGCAATTTACCCTTATTTTGGTATGGTTACAATATTTTCTTTGAATGTTAGAGGACTAAAAAATCACCTTAATGTTGAAGTGTACCTTACTTGAGTCCAAAGTTGATATGGTTCTCATTCAAGAAAAAAAGGAAATTAAAGATAATTTGGACAAGGCAGTGTCCCACATTTGGCTGAGTTTCTCTTGGGTCTTGTTGATATGTGGTGACTAATCAGGAATGTATTATACACTTTTCATAATTCTTTGGGGCCCTATTTTATTGATAATTTTTGGTTGACATGTTGTAATTTATTATAAGCCTAAAGCGGAAAAAATATTGTATAAAAAAGGCTCAGGGTTAGGGATTTCATAAGGTGCGATGCAAAAATTTCTTCTTGTGGTGGTATTGAGTTGTAAGGGATTAAATATTGTAATTAGGTCATAATCACTAGAGGATAATAATATTGGACTAGCTATTTGGTGGATGTAGCCCAAGGATTGGGTGAACCACATTAAATCTTGGTGTCTTGTGTTCCCTTCTCTGCAATTTATTATTTTTTGATATTTTTGATATTTTCATGTAATTGTTATTTCTATCTATGATTAATCCTAACAAGTGGTATCAGAGCCTAGTTTTTTTTCAATTTTCTTTTGTAGGAAAGTCTCATGGTTGAGTGGGAGAAATTGCAGATGAGGGTAAGTTGAAGGTTGAGAAGTTTAATGGGTAGAAATTTTAGTTAAGAAAAATGTAAATGGAGCACTATCTTTATGAGTAGGATTTATGAAATCTATTAGAAGAAAAATCAAGAAACATGGAACTATGATAGAGGAGGAATGAAAGGTTATCAATAGAAACATACTTGGAAGTATTTGATTATGCTTAGCACCATTTACGATATTTAACATTACAAAAGTGAAGACAATGAAAGAGTTGATGCAAACCCCAAAACCATTGTATGAAAAGACCTCTGCTTCAAATAAGGTATTTCTCATGAAGCATTTCTTTAATATGAAGATAACAAAAGGAGGATCTATAAAAAATAATTTAAATAAGTTTAATACTATCATTACTAAGTTATCTTCTGTGAATGTCAATTTTGATGAAGAAATTAGGGCTTTCTTGATTTTGTGTTCTTTGTCAAAAAGCTAGAATGACTTGATAATAGTTACGAGTAATTCTGTTCCTGGATCTAATGCCCTAAAATATGATGATGTGATTGGTGTTATTCTAAGTGAAGAAAATCATAGAAAAATCTCAAGTGGATCTACATCAGGAGTTCTTTGAACACACAAAGTAGAGGAAGAAGAATTGAGAGAGGAAGTAATTATGAAAATCTTGGGAAATCAAGAGGAAAGGGAAAGGGAAAGAGGTTCCAACCTAGAGGACTAAGATATTGTTGGTATTGTGAGAAACTAGGGCATAAGAAGAAATATTACTGGACTTGAAAGAACAACGAAGGAGATAAACTAGAAGGGAACAATGAGGTAAATGTGGTAAGTAACAAATTCAAATAGGATGTTGATCTCATTTTGGTTTTGAAAAGGTGATGAAAAAAAATTAGGACCATAATCAAGAAAATATATAGTGTAAGCCAAGTGCATAGTGTATGTTGAGCATAAACCTACAGAAAATACATTCCAAGTATTATGACAGGTAGTACAGAGCACTAGTAGGTGTCGAGCAGTTAGTATGTGCCAAATCACTTAGGAGCTGAGCCAATAGAAGGAGCCAAGTAAATAGTGTATGTTGAATAATTCAGGTGCTAGGCAATAATAAGTGTTGAGCTACTTAGGAGCCAAGTTACAACACAAATGAACACAGTGAAGGCTGAGCATCAAAGCCTATTGATGCTGAGTGAATAGTCTTTGACATAGATGTTTGTTATGTCACAAAATTCTATGTAATCAATTTTTGGCTGACATAATCATGAATTTTCAATTATAAGAGACAAGGGTTGAGTCATATTACATATCCCTATGAAATGCATGCAACCAATCAAAAAAAGGGAAGCAATTAGGCACTAATATGGATCAACCATAGTCATTGATTTTGACTTAACCCATCTTTGCCAATGCCTATTTAAGGAGGTAAACCCTAAATAAGTTTTATCAATGATACATGCATGAGGAGATGAATGCTAAGAGAATATATGGAATTCATGGTGACATAGATGGTTATGACAGAGTTATACATTACATAATCAATTTAAGGAGAATATAGTGAAGCAATGAAAGGATAGAGAAGACATATCTAATCAGGAAGATCAAGGTTTAAATATAAAAAAAGAGATCTAATATTAAGTAGCAAGGTGCTAACTAAAGGATTAGGTGCTGGATCATTCTAACAGGTGATACAAAGTAAATCTCTTAATAGAGTAATCCTAATCGATTGTTGTAGATCACTTAATTGAGTGCTTACTTAATATTGAGTTTGAAATCCTTTAGTCAAGGTGAGACCTAATAGTCTTGTAAGCCTTTAATAGGGTAGACCTTTCATAGGGTAGATCATAAATTATGATAAAAAATTTGCAGCCATAATTGGCCACACTTTACAACTGTAGTAGTGAAGATTTGTGGGTGTTACCCTGACCTCAATTTTACCTTCGCCTTGGAGGGTTTTTTAGTAACTAAAATCTCATGTGTTATGTGTTTAATTTTCTTTATGCTATGGATGTGATATATGGTTACTTATTTCAGTTTACATGCTAAGTTATGAGATGGATGTTTGGTGAATTGCTTTTAAGGTTAAAGTTTTAAGTCCTGATTCACCCCCCTCATAGAACTTACTTTTCCATTGTTAATTCCAACAATTAGTTTTAGAGCTAAGTTCTCTTGAAAGAAAAGTTTGACATCTTGAGAGGCAAGACCTTGAAGATGAAAGTCTACAAATTGGAAAATAATATTGAGAATTGAAAAATTTAAATACAACTTTTCCTATATCACTTGAATGAAGCAAAAGATGTACTACATCAATCATTGAAGAGAAGAAAGGAAATAATAATGCAACAAAATGACACTCAATATGAAGAAATAGACACTACTAGATTGTTTGCAGGGGAAAACTCAGAAGAATTTGATACAACAATTGCAGATCTGATGGAAAAGAATGGTGCCCTTAATGAAGAAGTCAAAAATCTAAAAAGGGAACAAGAAGTTCAATCAATACTGTTGTGTGAGACAATTGAACAAAAAAAGAAAGTTGAAGAATAAAAAACCATGATTGAAGAAGAGAAAAGATTACTAACTAACAAACTTAAAGAGAAGACATCAGATGTGCAAAAGATTGCAAACATCAAATTGGATATAATGAATTAGTTGATGGTTGCAAACTATGAAGTGAATAGGAATGACATTGAGATCACAACTTTGAAGCAATAAAATGACCTACTGCAAAATGAATTGAGGATAGAAAAAGAAAAGCTTAACAAGCCTAGTGAAGCCATAAAGTACTTTGAGAAATTGATGGAACCACCAAGACCTAATAGTGATACTACTAGATTGGGATACACTTCTACTAAGGAAGGAGAATCATCTAGAAGTGGTGAAAAAAGGAGTAACAAAGGTTAGAAAAATAAACCCACTTTTCATAATTGTGGAAAATTGGGTCACACAACAAATTTTTGTAGGAGCAAAACTGGAAATCAAAACCCTAAGCATAAATATAAAGGATACTTCTATAACTGCAACAAGCAAGGATACCAAGAACATGAATGCAAGACCAAGATGATGAGCACTCAGAGATTTGAAGGATACTATTACAATTGTCAAAAGTATGGACACAAAGCATTTGAATGCAAATCCAAGCCCAAGTGGATATCAAACAAGCAAACAAAGGTACACCATAATGGAAATTCTTACAATTGGGATTACAATACAACCTATATAGTAGTCACTATTGTCAAGAATATGGTCATGTTGCTGGAAATTGCATAAGAACACACTTTAGAGGCAATTACAACATATGGTTGAGTGAGATTACATGATTTAGTTGTTTGAAGGTCAGTCATGCTAGCAAAAATTGTCCAACTCTGTCACCTACACTGAGAAATGAATCTAACAAGGGCAAAGGAAAGGTTGATACTAAAAAGGCTAAGATGTAGATGAACAAGACATAGAAAAAAAGGAAAATTACAACACATCAAGTCAAGATGAGGTCACTTTATCTAATGGATCAAGTGATCACATTACCCCCAACTAGGAAATCAAAGGTATGTGTGGAACTAATATTTGAAATACAATATTATGCATTAGTTCCAAATATCTAAGATTTGAAAAGATTATATGTTAGGATTAAACCATAGAAAAAGATAACAATTACATGCAAATATAACCAATATTAGAAAATAATAGATCACATAGAAAAAGAACACAAGACACCAAGATTTAACATGGTTCACCCAATCCCTAGGCTATGTCCACCAAATAATAAGTTTGATATTATTACGATCTAGTGATTACAACCTAATTACAATCTGTAATCCCTTATAGCTCAATACTACCACTAGAACAATTTTTACATCACTACTATCAAACAATCCCTAACCCTAAGCTCTTTTATACAATTATTTTTACCGCTTTAGGGTTATGGAGTATGTACACTACTTCCCAAATTAGTCACCACAATCTAACAATCTCCCACTTGGGGACTGATCATGCTCCACACTAGACAACAATCTCCCACTTGGAGATTGGTCCTATAGCTATGTCACTACTCCATGAGCCTCCTACTAGATCAAACCACCTTGGACTTTGTTGTTCTTGTATTCAAGTTTAGTGTAGAAGACCAACTAAAGCAAGAGAGGAATTCAACTTCTCCCATGTTACTACCTTTTTAAACATATCTGCTGAATTTCCATCTATATCTATCTTGTCTATCTTTAACTGTCCATCATCCAAAACTGATTGAATGAAATGATACCACAACTATATGTGATTGGTCTTTTAATGCAGACTGAATTATTTGCAAGATGAATGACACTCTGACTATCTATAAATAAATAATTATCCTTCCAAGGGTGTCCCAAATCTTCCAAGAAGAACTAAAACCATATCATCTCCTTGGCTACCTATGTAGCAGCAACATACTCTACCCTTGTAGCGGATAAAACATTAATATTCTGTAACCTAGAAACCCAGCTCACAACTGTCACACCAATAGTAAAGACATAACCTGTAGTACTTCGCTTGATATCAATATCCCCTACCAAATCTGAGTCAACATAGCCCTGTAAATTAGTAGTAGAGCCCCCAAAGTGTAAACACTTAGTCCTCTCAAATATCTATAATATATGGCCTTGTACATACCATAACATACATCAAGCTTCCTATAGCTGAAGCATAGGGTACCTTGGACATCTTATCCTCCTCTTCTTGTGTCTTGGGACACATCTCCTTAGTCAATTTCAAATGACTAGGTAAAGGTGTGCCGATAGCTTTAGCATTCTCCATAGAGAAATGTTGCAACACCTTCTCAACATAATCAACCTAAGATAATGTCAATTTTCTATTCTTTCTATCTTTGCAAATCTTCATACCAAGGATTTGTTTTGCTACCCCCAAATCCTTCATAGAAAATGCATGTGCTAATTGGCATTTTAGTCCCTTAATGTTATCCATGTTAGACCCAACTACAAGCATATCATCAACATATAAACATAAAATAATGTTGCTGTTATCATCCAACCTCTTAAATTAAACACTATGATCTAAATGACACCTACTATAGCCATGTTCATGCATAAAACTGTCAAATTTCAGATACCATTGCCGAGATGCTTGCTTTAAGCCATATAAACTTTTCTTCAATTTGCACACTAAGTTCTCCTTACCTTTGACCTCAAATCCTTGTGGTTGAGCTATATATATCTCTTCATCCAAATAACCATTAAGGAAGGTTGTTTTAACATCAAGCTACTCTAAATGAAAATCTTCAATAGCCACAATACTTAAAATAGTATGGATAGAAGTCATTTTAACAAAAGGAGAAAATATCTCATCAAAATCAATGCCCTTTTTCTATGCAAATCTTTTTACAACTAACCTTGCTTTAAATCTTTTCTTACCTCTATCCTCTTCTTTTAACCTTTAAACCCACTTATTTTGTAAAGCTCTTTTACCTATAGGCAACTTGCATAAGTCCCATGTCTTATTCTTCAGCAAAGAGTCCATTTCGTCTTTCATTGTAGAATCCCACTAAATCTTAGTATCCACCTACTCAACTTCATCATAACATTCAGGTTCACCAACATTAGTAAGTAAAATTGAATACAAAGAGGGAGAAAATATTTCTGGAGGTCTAATCTACCTTGTTGACCGTTTAAAATTTACTTAGAGTGTGTGTGGTATTTTTTGTTTTGGTTGTTGCACATCATGAGGAATGGTTGGAACATCATTTTCTGGAGTATCATCCAACACAACATAATTATTTTCCTTTTTCTTGTGTTGCTACAACAAATCTTTGTACAACACTTTCTCATTGAATATGACATCCCCCCTTCTTATAATTTTATGATTTTCAAAATTCCAAAGCCTATAACCAAATTTATTAATACCATATCCAAAAAATACACATTTCTTTGAGTTAGCTTCTAGCTTGGTTCTATTTTTAGAATATATGTGAGCAAATAATTCACAATTGAAGGTTTTGAGAAAAGAATAATTCACCTTCTTACAATCCATGTTTCCTCTAGAATACCACAACCCAAAGGAGTAGAGGGACCTCTATTAATCAAATATTGATAGCCTCCACCCACATGTGTAAGGGAAATCCAACATGCAACCTTATTCTTCTTGCATGCTTCATTATAGTCCTGTTTATGCCTTTAGCCACTCCATTTTTCTATGGAGTCCTTGGAATAGTTTTTTGTCTACAAATACCATTATTGGAGAAATAATCTTCAAATTTATGACTACAATACTTACTAGTCTCATTTTCAACCGAGTATTTCCATTTCTTAAAAGTTTGAAATACATTAAATTTCTATCTAAGGAAATAAACCCATACTCTTCTAGTTGCATCATCAATGAATGTAATGTAATAATGAGAGCCACCAAGAGAAGATACCTGAGCTGGTCCCCATACATTGGTATGCACAAGTTCAAATTTCTCCCTTTTGTTTTCCTTCTTAGTCTTCACAAAACCCACTTTCTTTTGTTTTCCATATACACAACTTTCACAAAAATCCATATTAACACATGTCAAACCTTGTAAAATATTCTTTGAATGAAGTACTTTCACACCTTTCTCACTCATGTGCCCAAGTCTATTGTGCCACGATACTGTATCAGAATTTACAATAGCTATTTGTTCTTCTTGCTCAATTACAACAACTATTCCTAAACATTCATTTTTCTCTGAAACAATTAAAGTAGAAGGAACAATATGACCTATACAAAGATATAAGGTGCCTACTTTCACACCTTTTTCTACTACAAGGGAACCTTTTGAAACCTTCCAATTTTTATCATTAAAAGTAACTACACAACCCTCATCACCAAGTTGCCCTAGTGAAATTAAATTTTGACTCAGCCTTGGAACATGTCTTACCTCATGAAGTATCTAGTGATTCCCATTATACAACTTAATCTTAACTTTTCCCTTTCCAAAAATTTGATAGGGTTCATTATCTCCCAAATAAACAAGTCCAAAATCCCCTTGGACATAATCAATGAAATAATCTCTATGAGGTGTAGCATGAAATGAAGCACCAAAATCTAAAACCCATCATCAACACTTTCTAAAGATAGAAGCAAAGCATCCTCTTCGAATTTTTCACTTACCACATTTTCCTCCTTGTCTCCATCTGGTTTATCTCCTTCATTTTTATTTTGAGTCCAACAAGATTTCTTTTTATGCCTTGGTTTCTCACAGTACTAGCAGTCATTCGTTCCTCTCGATTGAGACCTCCTCCCCTTTGACTTTCCTCTTGATTTCCCACAATTTCTAGAATTACTTCCTCTCTTAGTCATTCTGGCTTAACTTTGTGCATTCAAAGCACTTCCAGATGTAGATCTACCTGAGGATTTCTTATGAGTTTCGTCACTCAAAATAATGCCAATCACATCATCATATTTTAGGGTGCTAGATCTAGGAATAGAATTACTCACAGCCATTACCAAGCCATTCCATCTTTGAGGCAAAGAAGACAAAATCAAAAGAGCCCTAATTTATTTATCAAAATTGATACCCACAGAAGATAACTAACTAGTAATAGTACTAAACTCATTTAAATGATCTGCAATGGATCTGAGTTTTGTCATTTTCATATTAAATAAATGCTTCATGTGAAATACCTTGTTTAAAACAGAGGGCTTTTCATATAGTTTCGCTAGGGTTGCATCAACTCTTTTGTCATCTTCACTTTTGTAATATTAAATGCCACCAATGGTGCCAAGCATAATCAAATGCTTCCAAGTGCTTTTCTATCCAAAAGATCCCAGTTGTCATTTGCCATAGATCCCTAATTCTTCATTTTGCCTTCCAACAACTTCCATAAATCCTTTTGATAAAGATAGTCTTCCATTTGCATCTTCCATAACTAAAAGTTCTACACATTAAACCTGTCAACCCTCAGCTTACTCTTGTCTGCCATTGCTCTCACTCAACTGTGAGACTTTCCTACAAAGGATAACTAAAAAAAAAACCTCGCTCTAATACCACTTGTTAGGATTAAATCATAGATAGAAATAACAATTACATGCAAATATAACCAATATTAGAAAATAATAGATCATATAAAAAAATAATACAAGACACCAAGATTTAACATGGTTCACCCAATCCCTAGGCTACACCCACCAAACAACAACTCTGATATTATTACGATCTAGTGATTACAACCTAATAATAATCTCTAATCCCTTATAGCTCAATACCATCACAAGAACAATTTTTGCATCACCACTATGAAAAAATTGCTAACCCTAAGATATTTTATACAAGTATTTTTACTACTTTATGGTTATAATTAATAATTACATATCGGCCCAAAATCTCAATAAAATATTGGCAAGGAATTATGGAGCATGTATAGTACTTCCCTGATTAGTCACCACAATTTAACATTATATATGCATGAATTAAGATGAAATGAAATGGTTATAAGTAAGAGTTGTTCTATCATTATGTTTTTCCTATGTTGTTGCCAAGTTATGGAGATCTAGTAGTGATAATCAAGCTTGCTATGTTAGCCAAACATGTTGGAAATCCTATGTTATTTGAGCTTACAACTGTATAAGCACTAAAATAATTAATACTAAACTTGAAGGATTATATAGTTAATTTTCAACTCATCTGCACCTACTAGAGTTTGAAGAGCATGAAAGTGATTTGCGAAAGAAGATTCAAGCATTTGCAAACTAGATTCTACTACAACTCAACATCATTCAATAGATTTGAGATGTATTTAGCTTGTACTGAGTTACACTATTTCATGTTTTACGAACCCTAGTGAATCAATATGGTAGCTAGTTCTTCATTAGCACCTAGGAAAGAGGGGAAGGAATTTTTCAACGTGCAATTGATAAGTAATGAAGTGAGACAACCTCAATTCCATTTAATTATTGAGATCACTTATAAGGGAGATCCGTCTGGTGTGTTATCCATGATACCACCAAAGGTTTTGATGATCCAAGATGCATGATGTTGCTACACTTACAAGGTAGGAGAATTAGGAGATATGGAGATAAGAGATATCTATCATAAGCTATGTGAAAATGGAGTGTTGAAGGAGGAGAATAAAATCATAGAGTGGAAAGGGTTGACACATGCCCTAGATTTTCCTCATGTTTTCAAAACTAAATGGATTAAGATCATATTGAGTTGAATACATGATAATCAACTATGGCTAGAGGATGGAGCTATCATGATTTCAAAGAGACCATTCACAGAGTGATAGGGTATCCTACCCTTGATAGATTGAAGAGAATGAGGAGTGATGCAAAGGAAATTATCAAGAAGAACACATGAGCCATGTGGAACAAATGGGGGATATAAATTGATATAATCACAGATCCCATAGTTTCATTTGTAGTTTGTGTCATTTCACACAAGTTCTTTTAGTCAAGTCGACTGTATAGTGTCTCATGTATGGTAGTTGACCTAGGTTACAAAATTGCAAAGAGGGATCACTCTTATGACCTAGCTGAGCTATAACTTCAACAATTGTCAAATTTTTTGGAAACTATAAGGAAGGCTAAAAGTGCCTCATGTAAGCTTGGTTCATTGATCATTTGCATATTCTTTAATGTGCAAAATACTTTTCCCACATTTGGAAAAGGTTTTTTGAAGACCAACAGGTTAGTGACATAACAAATAGCAGAATTCATTGAACAACTAGGAGAAAATTTGAATTAGTTATGACTAGCTATTTTGAGGATTTTAAGAAATCCATGAAGCAAAGGTTGAGAATTCCTATGTCACTAGTGGAACAACATTATAATGATGTCTGTTTCCTAGTTGATGCCGATTATACATATGTATAGAAGAAATTCCTAGGGTAATATGGTTGACACCCTTACCATATGAAATAAATTTTTATTGAGCCTCAACAACAATTATTGTGCTATTGGCAGAGGAGATTGATAAGGATGCCACATCCTTTGGAAATTATGATGAGGCAAAATCTAGAATAACAATAAACTTGTAGATTGCCTCAATCATTAGAAAGAAGAATAAAATGGTGAAGAAACTGAAAGAAAATTTTGGTGAAGGAGATGAAGAAGAAGATGATGATGAAGAAGAAGAAGGCTAAGAACCTCTTAAACTTACATAAGGATTATGAGAAGATAAAGATGTTGATGTAGAGGGTGCCGAGGAAGAAGAAGTCGAGGAAGCACCAAAACTAATTGAGAAAAAGATAAAAGAACAACAAAAGGAAGTGGAGAAACCAACGAAGACTATGAAATAGTCTCAAAAAAAGCCAACTCTACCTTTGACAAGCTCAAGCACTAGGAAAACCACTGTGCAAGCCAAGGAGACAAAGACCAAAGGTAATTTAGAGGAAGTGCCACAACAAAGCTGAGCCAACTTGCTAAGAAATTAAGAAGAAAATACACACCTCAAGAGGATTTAGATGAGGAGAATACATAGTCTAATGAATTAATTCAATTCAAAGTGGTAAGCCACAATCCTTCTTCTGATATTGATAAGCTATGTGAAAATGTGAAAAAAATATAGATTTATCTAAGTTTTCACATATAGATTTCGATAAGCTAGGGAATGTAGATAAGAATAATGTAGAAGAGGCCATATGTGATATGATGGAAACATTCAAGACCAATCTAATAGAAATTTCCAACTCAATATGAAAAATCTTTTATGATAGAGTTGAGCAAAAGTGACAGTTCAATTTAACAACTGAGAGACAAATTAGAGAGGCTACATTAGCACAAGTCATGCCTTCTTTGGATAAGTAGATGATTGCTAAGGAAATGGAGAAATAAAAAGTGGGATATTCTCCCAAATATAGAGTATTTCACATTTTGAAGAAGCAAGTAGAGGAGGTGGTACCTTAGAGCACATTGCTTTGGAAAGTTATCTATGGGTTATCCACAAAGACTGTAAAGGAGAAAGGAGAGAAAGTAGAGCAAGAAACTGAAAAAGTTGTGGAAGAGAAAGATGACCAAGAAAAGGAGAATACAGAGAAGGACATTGCAACAAAGGAAACTACAATAGAAAAGAGACAAGACAACACTGCAAAAGAAGAGAAATAAGATGCACATGATACTAATGTGCCAAGCAAGTAGAGGAGGTGGTAAGTCAGAGCGCATTGCTTTGGAAAGTTATCTATGGGTTATCCACAAAGGCTATAGAGGAGAAAGGAAAGAAAGTAGAGAAAGAAAATGAAAAAGATGTGGAAGAGAAAGATGACCAAGAAAAGGAGAATACAGAGAAGGACACCACAACAGAGGAAACTACAACAGAAAAGGGACAAGACAACACTATAGAAGAAAAGAAATAGGGTGCACATGATACTAATGCTCTAAGCACTAGTCCTCCATGTACATAGAAGGAAAGAAATAGAACTCAATGACTATTGAGGAAATTCTTGAAAGCACCATTGAAAATGTAAATCCTTTGAGTGAAGAAGACATCAAGAAACTGCAACTAGAATCCGCCAACACTACAATCCCATGAAAAAACCCCATATTGGTGAGGATTGATGAATCTCAAAAATTTGAGATTTCATCCATTGAGAAAGAGAAACAACAAGACATATCATCAGTGCCATCTAGTCTTGTAGAGGAGAAAGAGAAAGAATCACAAGAATATCAAATAGAACAAAGTGTAATCCAAGAATAGAAAGGTGAGTTTACAAAAGAACCATCTTCAATACCTAGTATAGCCATTGAGATGAAAGAGATAGAGGTGGAAACACAAGATACATTAATGCCTAGTCTACACAGTTTTGGATTACTAGTAATTGTTATAATTGCTTGACAAAGAGGGTCATGAAGATTAAAAAGGATAAGGAAGAGAATCAAAAGGTTGATTCACATAGGGAAGAGGATAAGATGACTATTGGAATAGAGGAACAAGTTTCTATACAAACACAAGTCACTTTACAAACATAGGTCACTATAAAAACATAGGTGCCTTACTATTACTCTCTAATCATTGTATTAGTTTAAGGTAAAATCCTTTGGATTAAGGTTGACCTAATAGTCATTTGTATATCCTTTAAATGGTGGCATTTTAATGGAATGACCTAAATTCATCTTACAGGGCTTACTCCTAATAGGGTGATTGAAATCCTTTAACCAGGTCACATTTAACAGTGTGTATTTTAACCTTTAACAGGGTCAACCTTTCATAGAGCATCACTTTAGAAGAGTGAGAATTAGTAGCATGTTATTGGTGGTTTTTCCCAGATTGGGTTTCCATGTAAAATCCTTATACATTATATGCATGAATGATTCTATTGTGTTCATGTTTATATTTATACAAAGTGATGGTGACCTATGACAGTAATTTGCAAATTTTAAGTTTTGAATGCATGCAAGATACATGATAAGGAGTTATATGTATGAGTTGTATTAAGAACTAAAAAGTTTAATTTGCAATTTTGGACCTTGAATAACTAATTCAACCCCTCCCCCCTCTCATTTATTCTAAACTATTCCAAGACTTGGTATAATAGCATTGGTTTCTTGTGAGAGATATTTTCAAGGTACTATAAGTCAAAGGTCAAAATGACTAAGAGAGAGGTACCCAAGCTTAACAAGGAGAACGTTCTTGCATGTAAAAGTTTGATAAAACTACACTTAGGAGGAATTTGTGATCATGCACAATATACCATTACTGTTGAACATGTTTACCCTACTAGAGCCCCCACTACTGAAGATCTGAAAAAGAAGAAAGAACACAATCAAGCAATGTTGGAGATTGCATCTGCCCTATATTACTCAGAGTTTGATGATATCAAGAGTTGTGACACTACAAAGAAGATGTGGGATTCTCTTCAAACTATCTATGGAGGAGACAAAAATGTTTTGAGATCTAAATTTGAAAGTCTCAAAGGTAAGTTCGATGATATGAGAATGGAAGATAGCGAGAACATTGTTTAGTATTTCTTTAAAGAAAAAGAAGTTGTAAATGCTATAAGATGATCTACTAGCAAGATTGATGATGGGACTATATTGAGAGAACTATTGAGGACACCTATGCCCATCTATGCTATTAGAGTTTTTTCCATACAAGAGCTAAGATGTATGCCTAGTACTAATTTGGCACCTTGAAGGTTTGGTAGGTAGGCTTACTACATTTGAACTCTCTAAATGATAACTTAAAATTTGAGAATGTTGAATATGATTCTAAAGCTACGTTGTCACTGAAAGAAGCTAATGAAAAGAAAAAGAAAGAGTGAAAACATGTTTCTAATGATAGTGATACAGATGAGGAAGATATTGAACAACTTGAAGCACTGTTGTCTAGGAGATTTCATAGAGGCAAAGGAAAATACAAAGGTAAGATTCCTATCACATGTTTTAATTGCAATGAAGTTGGTCATATTGCTACTAGATGTCCAAATAAGAAGAACACAAAAAGTGGAGACAAATTCAGAAGCAAAAAAGATGAGAACAACAAAGATTACAAAGACAAAGGAAAGAAATCCTACTACATTACTGAAGAAGAATCTAGTGAAGAATCTAATGATCATGAGGATGAAGTTGTATATGTTTCAATGAAGGATGAGTTTGATGAAGATGAGGCAACTACACTTGTATCTTGTGTGAATAAGAGTGATTGCTGAATCATTGATAGTGGATGTTTCAATCACATGACTAGAGTTCAAAGTAAGTTCAATTCCCTTGTGCATTATGATGGAAATAGTGTTAGATTTGGGAATGATGCACCATGTCTTATCAAAGGAAAAAGATCAATTAAGTTGATAGATAAGATCATTTGTGACAATTCTTATTATGTGGAAGGAGTGAATTAAAATTTTCCATGTGTATCATAGTATTGATTTTAAGGCTAAATTTGGAAATAGAAAATCCAAGATTTATGATGCTAATGGAGAGTTAATTGGAAATCATGATTAGACTAGAGGTAATATTTTCTATTATGAATGATTCTTCGTGTCTAGTGGTACAATTTGATGACGTGTGGCTATGGCACAAAAGGCTATGTCATGTTAACTTTGATAATTTGGTCAGTATTAGTAAGATGAAGAGAGTCAAAGGTTTGCCGAAACTAAAGAAACCAAAACTTGTAATATGCAAACAATGTCAGTTAGGAAAGATGACTAAATCAAGTTTTCAAAGAAAGACTTATACTTCAAAAGGTTTTCTTGAGTTATTTTATATTGATTTATGTGGACCAATAAATGTTCAACTATATAAAGGTGAAAAGTACATTATCCTATTTGTTGATGACTGTTCTAGAATGATGATAGTTATATTTTTTAAGGAAAAAATCTGATGCATTTCAAATGTTTAAGTGGTACTTGGCTACAGTGGAAAAGGAAACTAGAAAAATCTTGAAATTTTTGAGATCTAATAGAGGTGGAGAATTTACATCAAATGAGTTTGAGATGTTCTGTAATAATAGAGGAATCAAAAGACATACTTCTATACCTAGAACTCCTCCACAAAATGGGATTGCTGAAAGGAGAAACATATTTTTTATAGATTGTGCTTGAACATTGATGATGGACAAGAATGGTTCTTTGAAATATTGGAGAGAGAGTATAAGAAGAACTATCTATACCTTGAACTCTGTACAAGTCAAGAAAGGTACTCATTCAACACTTTTTGAATTATGGTATGGATATTCACCCAATTTAAAATATTTTAAGGTATTTGGAAGCAAGTGCTATATTATTAAGGACAATAGGAATGAAAAATTCCTTGCTAAAAGTGAAGAAGGTATATTCCTAGGTTATTCCACAAGAAGAAAATCATATAAGTGTTTAAATACTAACACTAACAAAGTTGTGGAAAGTGCAAATATGAAATTTGATGAATATACAGTACCTAAAGCTGAACTTGCAAAAGAACTTGAAGATTACAAATCTTTTGTGTGTTTCTATGATGACATGATTGATGATGTTGTTGTGAATCAAATTATAAATCAACAACAATAAGTCTTGGTGACTGTTGAGTCACATATAGTGAATGTTGAGTTGCATTCAAAAATTGAGTTACAGTCAAGAGTTAAGTTGCAAATGAAGCTAAGGTACATTTCGATAATGATATTAGTACACATGAAAGAGATGTTGAATTACTTGAAAGAGAAGTAGACACTAATTCTAAAGTTGAAAGACCTATGAAAGAAAAAAGAGAAGAACCAAGATTGGCAAAGTATGTCAAGAGACATCACCCCGCTACTCAAATTATGTGAGACAAAGAGGCCAGACCTATGAAAAGAAATAAATTGAGAAATGATACATGTCTACTAAGCATGCATGAACCTAAAAAATTTAGGGATACACTAGAGAATGATGACTAGAGTAAAGCCAAGAGAGAAGAGATTGAGCAAATAGAGAAGAACAAAACTTGGTCACTTGTACCCAAACCAGAGAACACAAATGTCATTGGTACCAAGTTGGTATTCAGAAACAAGTTAGATGAAAATGGTGAAGTCAAAAGAAATAAGGAAAGACTAGTTTGCAAAAGTTATGCTCAAGAATAAGGAATAGGCTATGCCCCTATTGCAAGACTAGAAGGAGCAAGAACATTGCTTGCTTACTCTGCATACAAAGGTTTCAAGGTTTACCAAATGGATGTGAAATCTACATTTCTAAATGGTATATTAGAGGAAGAGGTTTATATTGAACAACGTGAAGGATTTGTTGATGCTAACAACAAGAACATGGTCACAGCTTTATATGGTTTAAAGTAAGCACCTAGAGCATGGTATGAGAGACTTCATACTTATCTTGTGAAAATTGGTTTTGAGAGAACTAATGACGACAACTTTTTATACTTAAAGACTAAATTTGGTAAAGGTATTTTACTAGTTGAAATTTTGTTGATGATAACATATTTGGAGGACAAAATATACTTTGCAATACATTTGCTAATCAAATTAAGAAAAAATTTGATATTTCCATGTAGAGAGAAATTAAATTTTTTGTTGTCTCGCAAGTGTATCAAATACAATATGGTATTAAATCACTTAGTCTAAGTATGTGAAGGAAATACTAAAAACTTTTGTATTCGAAGATTCAAAGCCTATTAGCACACATATGGTCACAATACATAAACTATAAAAGAATGATGATTCTACTGATGTGAACCAAACTTTGTACAAGTATATGATTGGCAAATTGCAATATGTAGTGCATAGCAGACTGGACATTGCATTAGTTGTTGGGATTGTTGCAAGATTCTCTACAAATCCTAAGGAGAATCATTTGATGGTTGTTAATAGAATAATGAGATGTTTGAAGGGTTGGAAATTTTGATGACATAAAAAGTACAAGTGGTGGAACATTTTTCTTAGGGAAGAGACTAGTTACTTGGACTAGTAAGAAACAAAGCTACATATCTCAATCTACTATTGAAGCTGAATATTTTGTTGTTGTAGTAAATTGTACAAATATTTTATGGATCAAATAACTACTCAAATGAATGAAGGAGGAAATCATAGAACCTATTATAATTAACTATGACAAGACTAGTGCAACAAACATATCCAAGAACCTTGTAATCCACATAAAGACAAAACACATAGCTATCAAGTATCATTACTTGAGAGAGTTGGTTCAAGACAAAGAAGTGAAGATAGAATATGTGAATGCCAAAGAATAGATCTAGTTGATATATTCAAAAAATACTTACTTAAGGATGCTCATGAGTATCTAAGAGGTAAACTATGGGTGATCCCCCTATCCAAAGCAGTTAAAGAAGCATGAGTTGTGCCTTGCATCAATTGAGATGAATGACATATTTTACACATTAATGTGATGGAATTTACTTTAGGAGCTTCCTAAAGTAATCAAGAGGTGGAATAAAAGATCACTCACAAGTTAGGTGACAGAGGGACAACCTAAAATTGTTAACATTTGCATGTGAAGATGACAAGTCTTTGGCATTGTTGTCCAAGAGGGAGAAATAAAGTAATACCAAATAACGAAAGAAATAGTAAAGGGAGATAAGAATACCGACTTAGAGGGAGATATAATTCAAGAAAGGAATCTAAAATATCTACTTAGAGGGAGAAATAAGTATAGAAAAAGGGACATATACCTAAATATCAGAAAGAGAGAGTGATCAAAGAAAGTCAGAAATTCAAAAGGAGAAGTCATGCAAGATGATAGATGGAGGGAGTCATAAGGAAAAGTTGATTTCTATTAATTAGAATAGAATTTGATACCCTATATAGAAGATTGAAACTATTGATAGATAGAGAGATTTCAATACAAGGAATTATTTTATTTTTGGTATTGTTGTTGGTATTGGTTTTCCATCAATGCCAAAGAGGGATATTGTTGAGCAAAGATTGATACAAGTATGAGAATGTATTTCAATCATTGTTTTGTTATTGAAGTCAAACCTGCTACCTATTAGTAAGACAACTGCTTAGCTAATTTGAGTACTATCATTTGTTTGATTGATGAAGATGATTTGATTAAATGTGATCATGTTCAAGAGAACTTAGAGTAAAGGTTGAGCTATGGTATGAAAAAGGAGTTCAAAAATAAGTTGAGATAGTGATGATATAGTTTATTAATTATTTACTTAAGGCCACAAAGGATGGATACATTGATTAAGTCTAGAAGAACAAATAAGAAGAATTGTGTTTTCCAAGCTTGAGTGAGTCCACAGTAGGTGCCAAGAAAAGTTAGTACAAGCCGAGTAGATAATCAGTTGGAGTCGAGAAAAGTGAAGTTTTAGTATATGCCAATTAAAAATAGTGTAAGATGAGTAAAATTTAGTTGGTCATGAGCATCAATAAACTTTAGTGCATGCCGAGTGAATTATTAGTGGATGCCAAAAAACATAGTGTGTGCTAAGGATCATAAGTTAGTTGATGTCGAGTGACAACATTATGAGAAAGATCGTGAATTCAATGAACTTGAGTTGGAAAGGTTGATTTCCTGGATTGTGTGAACTATGTGGAAGATAAGCTTGATGAGATGGTGGCACAAAATTCAAGTTAAATAATTTTAAGTCAAAATTAAGGAGAAATGTAAAGGAAGTTTCTAGAGGGAGGCAAAATAGAAAGACGGTTAGATTAATTGAATCGTACCTAACCCTGGAATGGATGAATGAGATGAAGCGACAAAAGATCTAAATTCTCTTTATAAGGGGATACAAGGCATGGAGCAAAGTTCGGTTGGTTGACTAAGTGTTGGCATGTGCAAAAACCCAAGGTAGACAGGAAGTGTAGGACATTGCTTCATATGGAGGCCAAACTATAGAGTTTGCAATTGGCATGAAAAGTAGGAAGACTTAAGAGGATGAATACTTGAAGGGTGAACAAGCTATTAAAGCTGAAGTGAATGAAGCCAAGTGAAATGGAGGACTGAATAGAGATCTATAATCTGCAAGTGAGTTGTAATTTGTTATTAGATCAAGGCTTATTATTACTCTCTAATCATTATATTAGTTTAGGGAAAAATCCTTTGTATTAAGGTTGACCTAACAATCATTTATAAATCCTGTAGCTGGGGGGCATTGTTAGTGTAGTTTTTTATTTTTCCTATTTTGCTAGGTTTTTCCTACACTTTTAATAATCTCGCTTAGGTTAATAAAGCATGTCTTATTAGGTGAATGGTTGTGAGGTGTCACCTTCCTACATGTGAGCATCCATTAGCTATCTTGGGAAGATACTTTGCTATCTTTAGTTTGATAGATGGTTGCTCCTCATTGGTTGGTGTTGCCACCTCCTCTCTCTTCCTAGCCTATATAAGCATGCTACCTGGCTTGTGATTGCATCTCTTGTTTTTGCATCCTCTTAATGCTATTTTACTTCCAACATTTGCATTACTCTCTTGGAGACTAACTCTATGATGCTATTTTGATTTTCTATCATTTGCATTCATAGTTTAGATATTTACTCTTTGCACTAGTTTTCTGGGTTATTAATCTTTTCAGATTCTAACATGGTATCAGAGCTTTTCTATGTGCAAGAGTAGATTTTAGTTTTCTTATTTGAGAGATTCGAGGGGGGGCAAATAAATTTTATTGTAGTTTTTTGAAAAATGAAGTATGCTCTTCTCTTGCATCCTTGGATGATCTTGAGAATTAGAAAAGTTTTGACAAAAACGGTTTTCCTCTGGGGTTTCAATCTCAAATCTGACAACCAACTTGCATATTTGGAATTTTCAATTAGTTTTGCAGGTTCCAGCATGCCATTGATGGACTTAGGAAGCTGATCTAGCATTTTCATGTCATATTCTGGTTGCTGGAGTCATTTTTTAATTTTTGGAGCTATTTTTTTACTGTCAAAGGCGTCTGATTTACACTACAACATCTTCTGTACATCAACAAGAAAAATGCTTTCTGGGTTTTGTTCGCAGCCCCGAAAAACCATCTGGGTTATTAATCTTTTCAGAGCTATAGCTTTGCATGCTCGATTCTGTAAAATATATAGCTTGCATGCAAAATCTAAAAGATACCCATCTCCATTGGCAGTCGCAGATTTGAACACAGTTTTCAAATGTCTCATTCTTGCTCATACGGACTCCGATTTTGATGATTCTTGTTATGAACTTGGCTATTTTTTTGTGCTCTATCCACTAGTGGAGTTATTTTTTGATTTTCATGCATGAATTCTTCAAAAATTGCAGATTCTCAGCCATGACTGTGCATAGTTCTTGTTTTGGAAACTTTGGAGGATCATAACTTTCTCATATGACCTCGTATTGAGGCGATTCTTTTTTTGAAAGTGCATGATTTTTTGAGTAGATCGCAGTGGTGCTGTTTGTTTCCTTGATTATTGTGCCCAAGTTTCACTTTTAGCATATGCTCTTCATGAGGGTTTGTAATGCATTGAAATCAAGACCACTAAGTATCTCTTTCTAGTGGTAGTTGTAAATGCACTAAAATAAAGTGCCAAATCATATTTCTTTGGGGGGGGGGGGTTCTTTGATTGAGTGAAAAAGAGGGGGCATTGTCGTGGCTGGGTTCTCTTCTTTCTAGCATTTCTTCTCTACATTTCTTCATCATGGATCAAACAAATATGCCCATCCTAACTCCATACAAATACTTTGAGTGGAAATCACGCATGACAATTCACTTAAAGAAAGCTGGATTAAATAGGATAACTATGGGACTTGAAACTGAACTTGCTAAAGATGAAGATAAGCCTAAGTGGTTTAACAAATGTGATGAGGCATTTGGGACATTGTGTTTGTCTATTTCTCCTGACTTGCTATTTCACATTGAGTCTTTGGATACACCAAATGAAGTATGGATAAAGCTAGAAACACTATTTGGCACACAAGATTCAATGAGGGGTCATATGTTGGAAAATGAATTAATTAGTTTGAGTCCAGGCAATTTCAACACAATCCAAGATTTCTTCACCAAATTGAAATCACTAAGGCTGTAGTTAAAACAATGTGGAATTGAAAAGAAATATGAACAACTGATTCTTAGTATTCTCTCTAAGCTAAGTTCAGAATATTCTGTATTTGTTTCTACCTTCTATGCTACTAAGGGTGCACTTGGTACTCAATTCACCATGCCATCTTTAGATGATTTTGCTATCAATCTCACTCAAGAATAGGACAAGCTAATCTAGATGGGCATTCTTAAGTCCTCTAAGTCACATGCCTTGGCTGCCAACCAAGGCACAAAAGAACAACAAGGACAAAGTAGTAACACAAATAGTAAGGACAAGAAACAAAAGGAAAGCGTGGAGAAGAAGGATCAGATGCCAGTTTCTTCAAAAGCAACTATTGATACACCATCTTCCAAGGGCGATAAGCCTAAGAAAGAAAAGGTCAAATGTGCCTATTGTAAAAGACCTGGTCATGATGAACATAAATGTTTGCAGAAACAACTTGATCACTTGACATACATTCTTGAGAAGAATAATATCAGTGTTCCTGAGTCTATCAAACAAAGTTCTACTGAAGGGTCTAACAAGGAAAAAGAAAACAGCAAGGGGAAAGGAAAGGGCAAGGCCCTTTTTGTAGTTGCTTCCTCACCATCCACTTGGGTTCTTGATTCGAGTACTTCACACCACATGGATTCATCTAAGGAAGAACTTGCATCCTTGGAGCCATGTACTATGCCTTCTATGTTGATGAGTGATAACACTCCTGTTGAGGTGTGTGGGAGAGGGTCTGTTGATGTGGGGGATGGCACATTCCATGATGTTCCTTGTGTACCCTCATTGTCAACCAATCTCCTATCGGTAGACTAGATCACTCACACAAGTTTAGGCAAGTGGGTTGAGTTCACTCCTGATTTAGTGGAGATATGTGAGTTGCACAATGATTCTACAGATGCAGTTGGGAGAGCAAATCATCAGTCACGACTCTATATGTTTTCTCACTTTGTTCCTGATCCTCCTTTGACTATTTCACTCACTCACTCTAATGATGTGAGCAGATTATGGCATGAGCGGTTTGGCCATCTTAACTTCCACTACTTGCATCAGCTTAACCAGCAGAGCATGGTCATAGGGTTGCCTTCTACTTTGACATTGGAGTCACTTGGAATACATGATAGATCTTCTAATGGGTCAGATTCACTTGAGCAGTCTTCTACCTCCACTTCTGATGCAGAGAGTGATTCAGAGGATTCACCTCCTTCCTCTCCTAGTCATCATTTACAGGTTGATTATTCTCCTCTAGATTCCCCATCTTCTGGTCCACTTTGGGTTAGACAGACCTTGCAGTTTGCAGGTGATTGGGTTGGGGATCCATCAGACACCAAGCAGACTCGTTCACAATTCCAGGATGCTCTACATATCTTCATTGCTACTACCTCAAATCCACAATCCTTTCATGAGGCTTCTGGTATTTTTGAGTGGGATACAACTATGTAGGAAGAGTATAGTTCCTTGATGAGGAACCACACTTGGGATCTTGTCCCTTTTCCTAAGGGAAGAAAACTTGTTCGATGTAAGTGGATCTACTGGACAAAATTTGCAAGCTTTGCTGGAGGAGCAGGATGATACATCTTTTGGGGGGGCCTCTTCCTCTCACTTGGAGTCCTAATTTTCTTTGGGGAGTCTCTTTTCTCTCTCTTTTGGGGGAATTTTATGTACATGAGTACCTCATCAGGCTTGACTTGCCGGGACCCATTTCTACATCCACCTAAGCTTCGCTTATGGGGGGGTGTTAGTGTAGTTTTTTATTTTTCCTATTTTGCTAGGTTTTTCCTACACTTTTAATAATCTCTCTTAGGTTAATAAAGCATGTCTTATTAGGTGAATGGTTGTGAGGTGTCACCTTCCTACATGTGAGCATCCATTAGCTATCTTGGGAAGATACTTTGCTATCTTTAGTCCGATAGATGGTTGCTCCTCATTGGTTGGTGTTGCCACCTCCTCTCTCTTCCTAGCCTATATAAGCATGCTACCTGGCTTTTATTTGCATCTCTTATTTTTGCATCCTCTTAATGCTATTTTACTTCCAACATTTGCATTACTCTCTTGGAGACTAACTCTATGATGCTATTTTGATTTTGTATCATTTGCATTCATAGTTTAGATA
Organism: Cupressus sempervirens; assembly: GCA_028749045.1. Classification (NCBI taxonomy): domain Eukaryota; kingdom Viridiplantae; phylum Streptophyta; class Pinopsida; order Cupressales; family Cupressaceae; genus Cupressus; species Cupressus sempervirens. The sequence continues at coordinate 816,793,035 of CM053787.1, forward strand.
TTTACTCTTTGCACTAGTTTTCTGGGTTATTAATCTTTTCAGATTCTAACAGGCATTCTAATGGAATGACCTAAAGCCCTCTAACAAGGCTCATTCCTAATAGGGTGATTGAAATCCTTTAACTAGGTCACATTTAACATTGTGTATTGTATCCTTTAATAGGGTTGGCCTTTCATAGGGCATCACTTTAGAAAAGTGAGAATTAGTAGCATGTTACTGGTAGTTTTTCCAAAATTGGGTTTCCACATAAAATCCTTATGCCATATGTGTGAATGATTTTGTTATGTTTCATGTTTACATTTCTGCAAAGTGATTTTGACCTAGGAAAATAATCTATGAAGCTTATAAGTTCTGAGTGCATGCAAGATACATGATAAGGAGTTATATGTATGAGTCGTGTTAAGCACTAAAAGGTTTAATTGGGAGTTTTGGACCTTGGATAACTGATTCACCCCCCCTCTTAGTTATTCTAAACTATTCCAACACAAGAAAGGACTTAGAGCCTAGCATGCATATTTTATCATGTGAGTTGTCTAATTAATCAATATCAATTCATGAAAAAATATATTTTCTATTAGATCTATTTTTTATTTTTTTTGTACTCTTGGTGAGATGTTAGGATATTCAAATTGGTTCCTTTGTCCTACATACCTTCCATCACTAAAATTGGTCGGTGTTTTCCCCGAGGCTCAAGATGTTGGAAACATATAATGAAATCCAAGTACTTCAGTGATGCTCCCTTCACCTCCCATAACTAAACACACACATTCCTTAAGGTTCTATAATTTGGAACAATGTGATATGAAATCAAACTTCTCTCCAAAGGAATCTGCAATGGCTTGTTACCAAGAGAGATAAAACAAGATTCTGTGAGGATAATCTAACAAGGGGTAAGCCTTTTATATTTAGAAAATTATGTCACCTCAAGAATGAATTAAAGGAAAATTTTGGTCAATTTTTCAAAGATCATTTCACTCCCTCCTAGATATGGAAATTCCTTAAACAAATTTGAAGGGGCCCTCACCTAGATCTAACCGTAATTTAGGAGTCATAGGACCTTATTAGCCTCTTTAGGATCCTAGTCATGCCTTCATGGGACAAAGTCATCTAGGATAGAAACATGCTTGGGGAATTTTCTATTCCCTCCCCTTATCTTTTATTTATGGATTTGAAGGTTCCCACAATCTACTAGGATAAGGTTTGGATCTAGAAACTTCTTAAATTCTAGAGGACTTTTGCATATTGTAATAGCACTTCCATGTATTAGGTATGTATGTACCATATACAAAATCCTCTTATATTTATATAGAGAAAATTTTCAATGAATTGATATGTCCCTTCATGGGACATGCTGCTCATTGATCAGATACATAATAGGTTTAATAGTGTGGAGCTATCAACATCAACATTCCATCTTAACTTAGAAGGATAAAAATATAAACATAAATATTACTTCCACATAATATTAAAAATTACCATTTTCAGGATATATCATTTGGTATCTCAAAGATTACCACTATTTGATATCGCATTCAATATTATGGGTATCTGTCTCCCAGAATATCAATAATATCCACCAAGTACTCAAAAAGGTTTTGATATCATATCTGATATCAAGAGTATAAGTCTCTAATAATATCAATGATATTCATCAGGTACTCAAAATAAGGTTTGATATCACATTTGATATCAAGAGTATTGGCCTCCCAAAATATGAATAATATTCACCAAGTACTCATAATAAGTTTTGATATCATATTTGATATCAAGAGTATTGGCCTCTTAGAATATTAATGATATTCACCATATACTCTTTGAGTAATGGCCTTTGAGAATGTTGAGATGCAAGACATTCACCTTTTACTCAATTTATTTGATTTTGTGTTACAAGTTGTTGTCAGATCGTCACCTTACACTAACTTCTACAAATACAAGTGATGTCATTTGGAAGTCATCACTTCCTCATGATGGACATAGGGGATAGGCCCATTAAAATCACATAGTGATGAGGTATATTCATGAATAATAGTCCTCTTGACTACTACAATTTATTGATCACTAGAGAATCCATCTAAACATGTATACTCCCTCTAAATCAATACGATCAAGATCACCAAAGGTTGACTAAATCATATCCTATACTCTCTCTCTCTCTCTCTCTCTCTCTCTCTCTCTCTCTCTCTCTCTCTCTTTCAAGGTTACTTGAATCATCAACCTCACTCCAAGTATCGATCTCCCTCTTTTTCCTATAAAAACATCCTTAGAGGAAAAGATCAAGGCACATAGCTCTTATAGTATGCAATTAAATAAATAAGAGATAGACTAATCAAATACTCAATATAAGATCTTTCCAATAAATTAAAGATAATCATAAAAATGTCATACTTTGAAAAAGATCACCATTATCTTAATATAATTTTTCATTTTTTATAATTATAAATCCCCATTATAATCTCATTATTATTGATCTTATCCTAACCAAAATATTATAATATATTCATTAAAAAATAAAAACTATTAAAATATATTTACATAGATTAAACTCACAATCTCTTGCCATTGGCAATGGGTTAGCATTATACATTGGGGATCAGGTAGTTAAACCTCAATCCCATCCAAATTTTCTCACACTCCATGCCAATTGCATTATCAGCTAGATTCATCCACTTCAAGTCTCAGGATTTGATCCTAAGCCACTCAGGTACCTTAGGTACTCTGGCTTGCTCATGCAAATTACTCCACACCTACAGTCACTACGCTAAAAAGTTGGCTAATAAGGCCTTATTTTCTTCCTTATTGTTGAGCATAATTTTTGTCAGAGCATTTATGCCATCATATTCCTTCCATAACACAATCAAAGTGCTTTCCAACTACTTCTTATAGACATACTCATCATGAATGTACAAGGGACCATTCATTTCTTTGACAAATTCTCCCGTTCTTCAACAACAAATCTCATTGTAATGGGCCTCTGAAGAATCTACAGCATAAGAAAGTCTCAAATCCAAACAAAAGACACCACAATAAGTCATGGATATGAATGACATGGACCTCGCTTGAAGCACACAATGTTATAGATTTCTTTCACCACTCCTGACTAGAGCAATACTGCAAATACATTTATGCTTCTCAAATTACAGAGTACACTTGTTTCCAAGCTTGTTGCATGATAACTTTCACATTGTCCTTGTGTTCCTTGTTTTCTTAAAATGTGATTTGGGCATGACATAAAATTAGTGATATTTTCCACAAATTCTCTACAGAGATTGTCACATTGAGACTCATTGAATTTTACTTTCTTGTGTTGAACTTTGTTCCTCCTTTACTTTGCTGTAGATTTAAGAATCACAAACAACAATTTAATAATTATGTCACACCTTTGTATTCACATTATCCCCAATATTTAGAGAATTTGTGAGAAAATTCACTAATGGCAACATTGGTACTGAATCTTCTAATATGGCCAAATTTGTGGCCCTCTTTTGGGTTATCGAATTCATAGATTGGTTAGGAAAGAATAGGATCTAGAATCTTGGGCGGGGGCCCTAGCTTGGTTGGCTAAATCTTCCTTGTTGCAGGGGGTTGGTCACAGGTTCTAGTCTCCCCCGTCCTCGTGGTACTAGTGGGCGTATCGCGCCAGCGCTACCGATCATGTTAAAAAGTTTACCCGATGCATTAAAAGAGTAAAAAAAAAAGAAAAGGATCTAGGTGGAAGGAGATTCCACACTTGTCATTTTTTTTATTAATCAATGGTCAAAGGCGAGTTGGGAGATCAATTTTTTTGTGTTTCCTCTCCTTGGAAATCAAAATGAATTCATCATTTAATACACATAGTGGGAAGAGAACAAGGTGGTTGATAAATTCACAAGCTTAGGATTGGAGATGATTAGATTGTGTCATTGGTGATAGAAGACACCCTTAATAATGGAAATCCAAACTCTTGTAGGTAAAGGAATTATATAGAAAGGTTTTTTAATTAATCATTTCATAGGAAAATTCTTTTTACTAAAAACAACCCTTGCAAGCCCAATCACATTTTTATCTACATTTCTCTTAAATCTTTCTTGATGGTGGAAACCAAGGAGCTTGTTTTATTGGTTGACATGGGTGGCGAGAGAGATTGAATTGAACCTTCAAATATTAAACATGAGTGGTGCAAGAATAAATGCACCTAGATATACAAAATGGAGGGGGGTTATTTCCTCTCATACTATCATGTCCCCTTTTCAAATAATTAAAAATAATAACTTTTGCTAAGGCAAGCAGGCTCAAAAAGTGAAGTTTCCACAAAAGGGGCTAATATTTAGAAACCAATGGATTAATAAATTGTAACGCCCTGCCAAGGGATCCAAAAGAATTAACCTAAAGTTTCACTAAGTTTGCTAAACATTTTTTTTTAAAAAAAGTAAGAAGGTATAACATACACATCAAACACATAGTAGCAGAAGCAATAACATGTAATCATCGACAACATACATTGTAAGTTACATTTCTTAAAGATCCCAAGACGTTGAGTCACGTTTAAATTTAATTAATTCTAAGTCTAACAACTATCACATACATATGAAAGAATAATCAGAAACTCCAATGTCCATAATATACATTTTTTCCGAATGCTCCTTGGCAAATTAATTCGGAATGCTCAATCATCCACTGTACAAGTCACAGGGTATGAAAGGCTTAAAAGAGTATACATATGTAAAGATAAAGATACAACATCCTCAAATCCATGATACAAAGTACAGTAAAAAATATATGAAACTATTCCCCATACATGATACATCCATACATCCATAATGATAAAACATCTATCATAAAATCTAACCATCCATCATAATAATCCAAGAACATAGTGAAGGTAAATTCCAATCATGAAAACTCCTGCCATGGTGACCACGGAACGAATCTCAATGGTAAGAGTAAAAGCACTACCACCCGACCGCGTGGAACCTAAATGGTCCACTCCCACCACGCTGAGGACATAGTCTCAAGTCCCAAATAGGATAACAAAACCTATAGTCATAAATACTCTCTAAGTCCAGGAAATCCTATAAGTATGCTAACTCAAGGGTTCCTAAAGAGATCGACATCTAAATCCCAGAGGTACCACAAGACACGTAGGAAACCTAATATGCAAGCAGGAAAGTGTCATCGCAAAAGTCACGTAGAAGTTACTCGAGCAATCCCTTAGGAATCTCGGGTCCCTACTGATCCTTGCGGCCACTAGTATCCTCTCGTACTGACGAGGCATACTATGGAATGCAAGGTCGTAACCAAGTGTTCTCTCTACCCCATCCTAGTCTGTACTAGCACTCAAGGCATGGGAGAGAACATACAATTATCTTGTTAGGTTCATTTTCTCCCATTTAGTGTAAATGTTTTCACTTATTAAATCAACTTACAATGGGTTACTCCAGGCAGCCTCTTAGGGCCCTGATCCCCATTGCAAGCCACTTCCCGACACTACACATAGATAACCTATCCTAGGCTCATGATATCATAAATCAAAGAATCATAATAAAACCACCTCAGTCCTATACAAGCAACTGAAAAACATCATAAAAGATAAGCCACAAAATTACATCAGTTCTTCATGAGCAACAGATAAGCACCAAATAATAATCATATGACCACGACAGTTCTCTATCAGCAACTGAAGGCATCAATGATAAATCACAAAATCCAATGGTTCTCCAATGAGCAACCAGAAAGTATCCCAATAGTAAATTACAATACTGATCGAAGACTCCAAAATGGTCAAGTCAAAACATGACATCATCAAGAACATAACAAACACTTCAGTCCTCTCAAGCGACCGAAAAGCAATCCAAGTATAACTGATCGAGACTCAAAAATGGTTATCAATATAACTGATCAAGACTCGAAAATGGTTAAATCAGGTATCTCAAATACATACATCTCAGCTTCACACAAGGAAATTGGAAAGCAATAACAAATAGTAAACACAATCATGTCATAGAGCACTTCATCACATTACCATGGTCGGGTTAAGAAAGATCGAAACTAAATCATCATGACATCACATTCACAACCCCGAGCCTCTGGTAACAACCTAAACTGGTCAACGCTAAACCAACCCCATAACATTCAAAGCACAAAGAAAACATCAAAGTCTCAGAGATTGGATTTGAAAGTATATTATTGAGTTAAGGTAAGGTTTATGTTTCAGTTTCTAGTGTTTATATTCAAGTAAAAAGTTTTATAGTTCAATTTGATTGATAATATACTATTGCGTTAATGTGAGGTTTCCATTTCCAGTTGAACGTAAGTTTTAAACAGATAGAACCCATAGTTCACCTTTACAAATAATCCCGTTCCTAACTCCAAATGAAACACCTAATTACCCTTAATTGATTTTAAGTCAAAGTCCTAAAACAATCTAAGGTAATAATTAAATTATTAATAATCCTTGTTGATTATAATAATCTGAGCTTCCATTAAAATCGATGTTATAATATTAAACTTGCTCACACAAATATTTGATTTAATTAATCTTAATTAAGTCAAACTATAACTAAGATTAATTAATGATACATAAAGAATCATATTATATTTATTAATAATTTATTTATTTATAAAATTATTAATAAATAATAATAAAATTTCAATATAATTTTAAATTTAATAATTTTAAATTATCTAATAACAATATTAAATAAAGTAATTCTATTTAAAACATTTTTTTTAAAAAAATGATTTATAAAAATTTAAATCGTAATATTTTTCTTTTTTTTAAAAACAATGGCGTTTTTAAAGGCCCGCCGGCCTGCCGTCCACCTGCGGCCGCAGGTGTTACTGCTGCTGCTGCGCAGTACCACCTGCTGCAGCAGCGTGGGAAGGAGTGTGGGGCGTGGGAAGTGGTGGCCCCGCCCCACCCCAAATATATATATATATATATATATATATATATATTTATTTATTTATTTATTTTTTTTAAATTTTTTTTTAAAAAAAAATTTAAAACAAATCTCCAATTTCGATTTTAATAAAAGTATAAATAAATTAATTTTATTTTAAATTAGATTTATTTAATTTTATTAAAATAATATATATATATATATAATAAATAATGTTTATTTTAAATTTAGTTTTATTTAATTTTCATTAAGACAATATCCTCCAAGGAAAATATATATATAATATATATATATTTTTAAAACTTAGAACTTTCAATTTTACATTCAAAACCCTTACCTAATTAAATCTTAATTTCTAAATCAAGAAAATAAGGGTTCTAATAATTCATCCAGTCTCCATGGATACAGAAATTATTGATGAACAATTAATAAATTCACAATATTGAAAGCTTAAAACTTTCATCATAGAGAATTCGAATTTACAAACCCCAGACACGAAGAAGACAGGAAAGGATAATTGCGTATTTAATCGATAATCAACAACACAAGACCCTACCTGATCCTGATGCTATTATGAAATCCCCAGGAACTATAAGAGAATTCGCTCCTCTCAATAACCTTCTTCCCAAAATCTTTCTTTGGTATTCGCCTTCTGAAAATCGCTTCCAAAAGATGTCTCCCCCAAAAATTCCCGTCCAACTTCGTATCTCTCCAAAAATGAACCCCCAAAGTTGTGATAAGCAATTTCTCCTCAAATCGGGGCACTAATTGTGCGTTTACCCGAGAAGACTCTTTGCACAACTCAGTTAACTCCAAATTAACCTTTATTATCTTTTCTTTTATTTTGCATTCAACTTTCATGCACATTAAGTTAAATTATTAAATAACTTTATTTAATATTCCACTTGACTTCTATTTTTAATTAATTTATTACTTTAATCTTATGTGCACTTTTAAGAAATTAAAATAACATTATTAATTTCTATAATTTAATCTTTTGATTTAATTCTCATATTTAAACTCATGCTTAGATCATGCGATCTAGAATTCTTAATAATTTAATATCTTTCAACTTTTAATTTATTTTAGAACTTAATTGATAACATATTTAATTAAAATTTGAATAACAATAATATTTAGCATTTATTTAAAAATGAACTCCAAATATATTATTATTAAATTAAATAAATATTATCCTGTTCTAAATTTATCTTTGAACTTTAATCTCCAAATTTAATTCTTTTATTTAATTAATTTCTCAATTAATTAAATATAAAGATATCATAATAATTCTCTATTAAATTAAATCATTAATTGATCTTTTTAATTAGACTTAATTAATAGAAAATACACCAAGGACTCATAAAGCAACATACGAAAATCCATCATAGAAAAACACATACCAAATCAAAAAAAAGGGTTATAATCACGAAATTACATCATTTGATGCATTCGAAGGGTACTTAACTCAGATACTTGTCCTAATTATCAATTAGGACAATTGGCTAAAGGGTTTAAGATTTGGACTTAAGAGTTTATCTCCCCTCTCTTACCATTGAGACAATGTGATAGGGTACGCTCATCCTGGCAATTCAGGGAAGTCGATACTCGGTACCTGCAACCTGCATAAAATCCACGCATGTACAAACACAATATTCTAAGCTAAACAGACAATGTCAAGAAGTGGTGCATCGTGTAGATCTTGACTAGCAGGTGATTACGACTCCCTTCCTTAACCACATCAGAAACACCATACATAAATAAAATAAACACGCACACCATACACATGCAGTATGGGGTAAGTATCTATAAGAAGCACATGGAAAAATAAACCATCTAACTAATCATCATCGATAACAGAAAACATTGAATAATCATCATACATGCATGAAATATAGAGTACCAAGTAATCTCATCATATAATAAACTGAGTGTAAAACAACATCTGATAATCTCTAAAATAATAATACTAATCATCAAACATAAATTGGCCTAAAAGAGTTTGGCAATGATATCAGGAATGCGACTTAGGGGCAGGCACTACATAAATAAAAATTATTATTAAAATATGTTTTATTGACCCCTCTTGGTAGTAATTTAGGGTTATGCCCTCTTTTAAAGGGATTTGGAGGCATTTCGGGCTCATTCTAGAACTTGATTTTTGCTCATTGCTTTGTTGTTCTTCAGAGGCTGCCAAACCTGTGGAAAAGGAGACCCAAGGATGGGAGTTTGTAGGTTTCTGGGGAGGCTAAGGATGGGAGTTGAGGCCATTCCATGTGCAAGCTCATGCAAAGTTTTCCCTTGTGCCGAACAGTGCAAATTTGTGAGATTTTTAGTGTGTTTCTTGTAAGAGTTTGGTGTTTCTGGTTGAGTATTTCATATAAGTTTGGTTTGATTCTACATTTAAAAAATTTAGATGTTACAATAGAGATTAATACATGTATTGGGTCATGGTTATACTTATGTGTTAGATTATTAGTGTTTTGTGGTGTTTTTAGGCTATTTTGTGTTGTTTTCGGGAGCCCAATGAGCATTGTTTTTGTCCTCCATTTGGGAGCTGTTGTGTAAAATCTATACAGATCTAAAAATTTCATTTTGTGGTCTTTTATGCTAGAAAAATTTCTGCAAAAATGTCTAATTTGAGATTTATTAATAATATGTGAAGCTGTGAAGATTTTGGCACTATTTCAGACATACCCGATTTGGGTTTATTGAGAAATCGGTTGATCTTTTTGAATATTGGTTGTTTGATTTTAAAATTTGATTAGAGGCTTTGAATATCATATAAAATCAGAAAAGGGGACATTTTAGTGGTATTAGAGCTATGATCTTGCTAGCCTGAGGGTTTGTAGAAGTTTGTATGCAACCAAGTGAAAGAAAAAAGAGATATTCACAGTGAGAAAAGAATAAAGAAATTTTGATCAAATCTCCAGTTAAAAGTAAAAGTAAAAAATACAAGGAAGGAAAAATTATGGCTGACCCAGATGAGATGGCAAAGAAATTCTTCTAGGAAATCCAGAATACTTAGAAGCAAACAGTGGATAGTTTGGTGGAAACTAGAGAGGCTTTGTGGATATTGACAGAAAAAGTGCAAGGAGTTGCATCTACTAATGAGAAAAGGAGCACTTCAGAGGAGCCAAGAAATATGAAACCTAAACCCTCTAAATCAACAAAAACTATTTTCCTACCTACAGATGAGCCACCAGTACCAAATCCAACCCTTAGTCCTGTGGAAGAGGTTACAGGTAACTTGATTGCATTAAGAGCTACTTACAATGGCTTAGACGATGAATTTTGTAGTTTGATTCCTTTTAGAGAATATGTGGATATGATTAACACTTTGATGCCCAAGAAAGAGTGTAGAAGGGAGCATGACATAAGTGGTTCAGAGAGCTCAAAAATAAAATAAGCAAGTTTATAGCACTTACTTTTGATGGAACAAATAAAATTTTAGTGAGAGCATGGCTACAAAAATTACAGGCCTTCTTCACACTTAACCCCATGAAGGAGAGTGATGCCATTCAATTTGCAAGTCTACACTTGGAAGATGTAGCCTATGATTGGTGGTATCATGGAATGACTACTCAAAGTCATGATCAGGTAACTACATTTGATGATTTCAGTCAAAGAGTGATAGATAGATTTGACCTCAAGGATGATGAGAAGTATTTTAAAGAATTGTCAAAGTTGAAGCAAACCAAATCAGTTAATGAGTATATAGAAGAGTTTCAAAAAGTGGCTATTATGGTACCTGATATAAGTGAAAAGATGATTGTTTATCTTTTTCTTGATGGTTTGGAAGATTTTGTTAAGGGTCTGGTTAAGGTTTTCTCACCCTCAACCTTACAGGAAGCTACCAAAAGAAGTTTACAACTTGAAACTTGTGTGCCTATGAAACTAGTCACTAATCAAAAAACCCCAAATATTTGGCAACATAAGGGGAATTTTTAGAAAAAGAATCTTCTAGTACTACCACCAAAGAATGTGATAAACGTAGCAAAAAAGAAGGTAGATGAAGAGACTAGGAGTGAATTATGAAGGAAAAAGCTTTGTTTCACTTGTAGAGAACCATGGGTTGTAGGACACAGATGTTTGGGGAAAGGTCAAGTGCACTATATTGAAGTTGCTTTAGAATCTAATTTGGATGAGCATGAGGAATTTCATGATACTAAGGAGGAGGAAGAAGAAGAGAAGGAAAAAGAAATCAGCAAGGATGACACTTTAACAACATTATCAGGAGTCCCAAGATATCATCCCTCTACTAGCAGGGAAAAGGTTGACAGTTCTTCTTGATAGTGGGGCAACTCACAATTTTATTGATGAGAGATTTGTCATGAAAAGAAGGCTTAAAGTAGAAGATTTTGAGGGATTCAATGTTACTGTAGCTGATGGATTCAGTATGCCTTGCACACGGGTGGTGAAACAACTCAAGATGACTTTAGGAGATTATGAATTATGTGATGACTTCTATGTTGTTGGCATTGGGGAGAAATTTTTTGTATTGGGTGTTCAATGGTTGCACTCTATTGGAGGCTATTACATGAACCATCAAACCATGAAGTTTAAATTTCATTCCAATGGGAAAGAAGTCTTATTGAGAGGCTTATCAAATGGAGCACCTAAGGTGGTCACTACAAAGAAAATGAAGAGGACTTTTCAAAGAGGACAAGTAGCATGGGAAACATGAGTCATAATCCATCCAAAAAGCTCTCCAAAGAATCAAGGTAATTTCCATTTTGAAATTCAAAATATTCTTGATAAGCATAGTATAGTTTTCAATGATTTGCCTCTAGGATTACCACTAGATAGAGGTTTTGAGCATGTTATAGAGTTAGAACAAGGTGCCAAACTAGTTATAACAACTCTATACCACCATCCAAGGGGTTATAAAAAAGAAATAGAAAAAAATATTAAGGAATTCCTGGACATGGATTCATAAGGCCTACCTCTAGTCCATTTGCATCATCTATGGTACTTGTCAAGAAAAAAGATGGTACCGTGAGAATGTGTATAGACTACAAGGATCTAAACAAGAATACATAAAAAATAGATATCCCATACCATGCATAGATGAACTCATTGATAAGTTACATGGTGTTGTATACTTCTCAAAAATTGACTTAAGATCAGGGTACCATCAAATCTGAATGAGGAGGGAAGATGTGGAAAAGACCACTTTCAGATGTCACTATGGGCACTTTGAATTTATTATTATTTCATTTGGCCTCACTAATGCACCAAAAAAATTTCAATCTTGTATGAATAAGGTTTTTAGCAAGCATCTTCGAAAATTTATTTTGGTATTTTTTGATGATAGCTTGATTTGCAGTAAAACATGGGAAGAGCATCTAAAGCACATAGACAATATTTTACGAATCTTGGAGCATCAATCCTTCTATGCTAAGCTATCTAAATGTGAGTTTGGTTTGATAGAAATCCTATATTTGGAACACATTATAAGTTCTAAAGGAGTACAGGTTGATCAACAAAAAATTCAGGCAATTTTGGATTGGCCTCCACCCACTAATCTTGCATAGTTGAGAGCTTTCTTCAGGTTGTGTAGCTACTATAGGAGATTTTCCAAGGGATTTTCTCAGCTTGCTGCCCCTTTGACTGATTTGACAAAGAAAGGAGCTTTTTTTTGGACAGAAGAGGCACAAAAAACATTTGATAAGCTTAAGGAGGTAATGAGTTCATACCCTGTGCTTGCAATTCCAAATTTCTCTTTACCTTTTGTTGTTGAATGTGATGCTTTTGGAGAAGGTATAGGAGCTGTCATAACTCAAAGGGGACATCCAATAGCATTTGAGAGTAGAAAATCAAGTCAATCAAAGAAAGGTTACTCCATCTATGATAAGGAAATGTTGGCAATCATGCATGCACTTCATAAGTTTAGACAATATGTGGTATGTGGGAGATTCGTTGTAAAGACAAACCATAATAGCCTCAGGTTCTTCTTAAACCAAAGGGATTTGAATGATCATCAACAAAAATGGGTAAAAAAATTGCAAGCTTATGATTTTGATATTGAATACATGCAAGGAAAGAATAATGTGGTTGCTGATGCTCTCTCAAGAAATCCCACTTTGTGTTCCTTAACATCTATCTTTGCTGATTGGAAAGTCTCCATAATTTTAGAGTATGCTAAAGATTCCTTTGCCACCAAGATTTTAGATAAGTTAGGGGATGATAATAGCTACAAGTTTGTTGATGAATTGATTTATTACAAGAACAAGATCTTCTTAGTGCCACTATCAAAAATTAAGGAGAGGATATTGAGGGCCTTTCATAACACACTTTTGGCTGGTCATCAAGGATACTTCAAGACATACAGAAAAATTTGAGAGTGGTTTGCAAGGAAGGATATGAAGGAGGATTTCCTTAAATACATTAAGGAATGTATGGTATGCCAACAAAACAAGAGTGTGCAAATTTTTCTTGCAGGTTTGTTGCAGCCACTTCCTATTCCTGAATGAAAATGGAAAAGTATTTCCATGGACTTCATCACTAGGTTGCCCAAGGTTCAAGGTAAGGATTGCATATATGTGGTGGTAGATAGACTAACTAAGTATGCACATTTCTTTCCCAACACATCTAATTTCTAAGCATCACAAGTGGCTGAATTGTCCTTCAAGGAAATTTTTAGATTACATGGCTTGCCTAGAAACATTGTCAATGACTGGGACAGTAGATTCCTTAGCTCTTTTTGGAAGGAGCTCTTTCGTTTGGTAGGAACTGAACTCACTCCCATTACTAGCTATCACCCTCAAATAGATGGACAAACATAGATAGTTAATAAAAAGATAGAGGGATATTTGAGGAACTATGTTTCAAATCAACAACATGCTTGGGTGAAATGGTTGCACCTAGGGGAGTATTGTTATAATACATCTCATCACATGTCTATTGGTATGCCTCCTTTTTGTGCTCTTTATGGTTATGATGCACTTTCCTTTATTTATCTAGTACTTTTAGATAATAGAGTACCTAAAGTAAGTGATTTCATCAAGCAAAGCCAAGACATAATAAAGTACCTCAAGGATAATCTACAACATGCACATAACAAACAGAAGTTGTATGTTGATAGGAAAAGGACTGAAAGATCTTTTGAGGTGGGAGATTTGGTATTTTTTAGGTTGCAACCATATAAGCAAGGCACCTTGAAGAGGAGTGGGGAAAAGAAGCTCAAGCCAAGGTTCTATGGGCCTTATAAGATCGTTAGAAAGGTAGGAGAGGTAGCTTATGAATTGGAGCTCCCACCAAACAACAAATACATAATGTTTTCCATGTGTCTTGCCTAAAGAAGGTTCTAGGCCAGAAAACTATAGTATCTATAGAATTAACGCCTCTTGATGATGAAGGAAAATTAGTTTTGATACTAGAAGAGGTTTTGGATACAAGAGATAAAAGATTGAGAAATAGGAGCATCATAGAGCATTTGGTCAAATGGAAAGGATTACCATTGGAGGATGAAACTTGGGAAGGAGCACATATTCTTGAGCATCCCAACCTTCATTTCTTGAGGAAAAGAAATATTTGGGATGGGAGGAGTTGTCATGTCCCTTTTTCAAATAATCAAAAATAATAACTTTTGTTAAGGCAAGCAGGCTCAAAAAGTGAAGTTTCCACAAAAGGGGCTAATCTTTGGAAATCAATGGATTAATAAATGAAAATTATTATTAAAATATGTTTTATTGACCCCTCTTGGTTGTGAGTTAGGGTTATACCCTCTTTTAAAGAGATTTGGAGGCATTTCAGGCTCATTCTAGAACTTGATTTTTGCTCATTGCTTTGTTGTTCTTCAGAGGCTGCCAAACTTGTGGAGAAGGAGACCCAAGGACAGGAGTTTTTAGGTTTCTAGGGAGGCTAAGGATGGGGGTTTGAGGAAATTCCATGTGCAAGCTCATGCATAGTTTTCCCTTGTGCCGAACAGTGCAAATTTGTGAGTTTTCGAGTGTGTTTCTTGTAAGAGTTTGATGTTTCCAGTTGAGTATTTCATATCAGTTTTTTTTGCTGCTATATTGAAAATATTTAGATATTAAAATAGAGCTGAATACATGTATTGGGTCATGGTTATACTTCTATGATAGATTATTAGTGTTTTGTGGTGTTTTCAAGCTATTTTGTGTTGTTTTCGGGAGCCCGATGAGCATTGTTTTTGTCCTCCATTTGGGAGCTGTTGTGTAAACTCTATACAGATCTAGAAATTTCATTTTGTGAGCTTTTATTCTGAAAAATTTTCTGTAAAAATGTCTACTTTTAGATTTATTAATAATATGTGAAGCTGTGAAGATTTTGGCACTATTTCAGGCATACCCGATTTGGGTTTATTGAGAAATCAGTTGATCTTTTTAATTATTGGTTGTTTGATTTTAAAATCTGATTAGAGGCTTTAAATATCATATAAAATTAGCAAAGGGGACATTTCACATTCTGGCCATAGAAGGTTTCAAAAAGAGGGTATTGCAATAATTAGTTAATACTTGGAAGGATAGGAAAGCTACTATTGATGGATACATTTTGGAAATCAATGAGGAAGTGATTGAAAGGCAATAAGTCTTTCCCTCAAAGGAAGGAAATGGAAGTGGGTTACTAAGGCTGCACATGGAACTAGCATGAACAGATTCTTTAAAGTGGGTGGGTAGCTAGTTTTCTTGAGTGGTCATTTCAATAGGGTAAAACTATTTGGGTTGTAGAACAATGCCCACTTCTTTGTAACGAGCCTTGCTCAAATCTGATCACCTATTTCCTTATTTGTTACTTTTAAATAGTTCTACAATTATTATGCAAGCAAAAACTAAGAGAATATGAAACATCTACAACCAATAAATCTTTACAAGATCTAAATATAAAACTAATATTTGTAACAATCTACTAATTTTTTCTCATCCATTACAATGCCAATTTTCAAACCCAAGACTCTGGTAATATATGTATGAATGAATGCTTAAAAACTGAAAAGACCTCTACCTACAATAGTAGCATATAACATACATGAATAAATAAGGGAAACTTGGTTATGTTGCAAATTCCTTAAAGTATTTGATTTTTCAAAATGAGGTTGCCAAACAACTCTAATGATGTGCCCTAAATGAAACCCTAATGACAAGTAATAGCATGTTCTTGCAACAGGTGCCTATAGCAAACCCCCAACTTATTTTTTCTTCTTCACACCTGGCCCTTGGCCACAAATTTAGCACAATGGAGTGACTAAAATATCACCTCCAACCTGCAATAATTTGGGTGATGTTTCACACCCTCAAAATTGCTATCATTGGGAGTTTTCATTCCCAAAGACAAATTGATTATCTGCAAGCTCTTGGCTCCACAAATACATAGGAAAATGTCAATACAAATTTGGATGCTTTCCCATGAGGCTCTCTCCTTTATTTATATTATTCCTACCCCCACTTCTAGAAGAATCGTGTGTTATCTTATCACACTATTCTAGAAGCTTCCTCCTTTCCAACAATAGATGAGCTGTGCCTCTCAACGATTCCCTAATATTAAATTAATTAAATCTAAAGTCATCTCTTTTAATTTATTTAACGACTTTATAAGAAATCAATTTAATTATTTCCACTTAGCCTTTGAAGGACGAAAGGCTAAGAAATCTATTGAGATGCTAAAGAGATGGGGACATTACATTCTTGAAAATGAAGTACCTCACCCTCAAGGGCCACTATAACTGATTTATTGCTACCACTTCCCTCTATTAAATCACTTTCATTACCTTGATGAGATTCCCCTCCACTTCTTCTTGCATCATGATATTGAAGCTTGGATTTTGAATGTGTCTAGAGGGGAAGGAAAAACATATTATAATTCATTAGGGTTTAATTTACCACTAGTATAGGTTTTACCATCCTATATGTCCTCCCAAGAATATTGCTTTGATTCAGCCCCATACACCTAATACTACCCTTGTGTCTATGTCAACTTACATTCCTAACTTGCTGATTATTTTCCAAGATTCCTCTTCTTCTAGTAGCTTAAAACTTGAGGACCCATGCCCCCTCCTACATTGTATCCTATGCTCAATTTAACCTTAAAATGGAGCTTTTTATTGATTGGGAAAATTTTGGATATGGAAATAAAATGGGGGTAGGAGGCACTCTTAGAAGCTTCCCTCAAACACTAGTAAGACAAAAAACATTAAAACATTGGAAAGCCTCAATTAGGAATAAGGGGAAGGAAAGTGAGGAGAAGGGGAAAGGTTAGGAAAAATCATAAAATTAGGAGGATCCATTGCATTGAGGATGAAGAGGAAGAAGTTGTCAAGTCACCCCTATAGATGGAGTAGGTCCCTTAGGATAAAGACATCTCTCGTATTTTGGCTATTTTTAGTTAGGACATGGTTGAGCTTATTTCTTAATGGGAGGCCCTACGCATTATTGATAACTTCCCAATAACTACCACTTCCCCCCCTCATGATGTTGAAGGAGGACCCCTTCCCCCATTGACCACTTACGCTTGATTGTCCCCTCATTCACTCTCTATTCTCTTTACGTCGCCCAAGAGAAAGAGCCTATGGGTGGAGATTAAGAAACTAAAGAATATTATTTCAGAGCATGACATGTTTTTCAACATGCTAGAGGATTTTAAAGTAAAAGTTATGCATGTGGTGACAACGACCCTCCAACTCTTACATAGGAGAAGGTGGAGGGTACAAAAAAGTAAATGCTTATAATATATAGATTGTCTACAAGTTACTTGCCGATGATTGGTTAGATGTGTTGTTGTTAAAATAACCCCTCAAGGAGGAAAAGTTGAAATGGGGGGTCAACCTCATTGTGTGCTAATTTTTGTTGTTAGTTTATTTTATGTTTAAGTTTAAGCCTCACATGATTGTTATATCGATTAAGAAACTTTTCTTACTAAGGACATTTATACTAGTACTTTAGTTTTTTACACTTTGATTACTGTCTGGTATAGGTGGTTAGGTAGTTGGTTACTAAACTCTCATAGTATTATTTTTCTAATTTTAAACATGGGTGTCTAGTGTGATGTTTGTTGGTCTATGGGTCGGTCCTTAGCTAATAGTAATTATGCCACTTTGTTTACTCTTTGAGGTAGACACCCAATTTTGACTACTGTTAATATCAAATACTTAACCATTCAATATTTTAATAATGAAAATTTTCTATGTACAAGAAGGAATGGAATTTTGTCTTGTGTGCATTTTCCATTTATAGAATACACATAAATCAAATTTTGGAAGCATTTTGAAAGTTCAACTTCCATGGTAATATATTAGATAAGGAAAATAAGGTGTTGTACATTTTAAAATGGTGGTAAATAGCTCATTTTATATGTTGAATTTGTTGAGTGCTATATGAAGCCAAAAAAAATTGTATGATATATTTCAAAAAGTGAAAATATACTTAACAAAAACATCACAATGTGACTTTTGAAAAGTGACAATTCAAATTAGGTATACAGTGAGATTCTTAACAACATCCTTTCTTAAATTATTTCTATAGTATAGGTCACCAATTTTATGGTAAATCAGCTACTCACTCAGCAGAGTAGCTAATTCATAACTTTCATTCTTCTTTCCAAACATTTGATCGAATTTATTTTCATTTTATTAAACATCATATGCTAAGAGTTGAGTTCTAGACTAAAATTGCAAAATTGTCAAAGTTGACTATTTTATTCCAAGCTTAATTTATTTTTTCGTGTATGATGTTTAAGGCTGACCCCTTTTTGATAGTTTCTAAATTTGTGTTCTTCAAGTTTCTCTAGAGTTTATCACCCCTTATTTAGATCTCTTTTCGATGAGTCTTTTTTATTCAAGGGTAAATTAAGTCCCAGTGATGAATTAGTAGTTTGTGATGTTTAAGGCTGATCCTTTTTTATAATTCTTACTTTTGCACTATTAAAATTTCTGCAAGATTTATCCTTCATTATTTAGATTTCTTTTTTCTAAACCATTGTTAATCAAGGGTAAAGTAAGGTTTCATAATTTTTTGATTCACAAATTTTTTCTATACATAGATGGATTCTAGTACCATGTGAAAATTCTATTGCTTTCCTATCATATATGAATTGTTTGTAGAAAATATTAAATAATAATACATTTACAACTTCACAAATTAAAAAATAAATAGAAATAGACAACTCAATACTCTAAAAATATCCTCTGCAAATTCTTCTCCCAATTTCTCTTGCCAAATCTACCATACTACAATCTAGTTCTACCCCACTCTTAAAATTCATTTGTTTTTCTTTTTTTTTAAGAGGGGTAAATGCTTTTACTTGGAGCTATGAACCAGTGAGGCCACAAACAGGGGACCTCATCCTCGTTAGATTTGAGGATTACAACTCAACAACTTAACCATCACAACATGCCACTATTGACCACTCTTAAAATTCATTTGTTAATGCTAAGAAAGCTTCTCAATTGTATCTTTTCCCAATGTCCAATGACCACATTTTATACTACTCTAGTTTGAAAATCAACAGCAGAAATATATTTTAAATTGACCTCTAAGATAATTTAGACTCCAACAAATCTTAACTAATTGATTATTAGATTCTCTAAAAGAACCATATAAATAAATAATAATTGTTTATACTGTATCTACATTTCAGAAGAAAGACAAATATTATGTAATTCTGAAGTATCAAACTAGCCAAACAAACCAGGTTTAGACATCGGAATCAGGATATGAAAGTGAAATGTCAGACTTCGTCACAAGGGAAGTAAAGCAGGTGTGAATCTACTTGACACATCTTTGTCATTGTAGCAAATCTAATAACCCGCATTCAGACGGTAAACCAAAAAAACAGTAGAATTCAACAGCTCAAACTGATTCTTGTGTTCGCAAACTTCAATATTAGGATTCCTGTTCAATTATAACAATTATGTTTCAATTATAACAATTATAGATAGAAGGGTTTTTTCGCCGTAAGGATAAATGTTTTGTTTGATACACAGTAAATTTCTTCTTGATATATACCTAGCACCTACAACTGACAACTATAATGCCTATGCGGCAATGTAAAGCATGTGTTTATCTAGAAGCTCTCTACGTGTTCAGAAAGGTACATTAGTTTATATAAGAATAGTTTAGAATTTGTGTCCTCGTCAATAGTACAATGATATGAATTATATTTATGAGCTTCTTTGGAAGAAAATGTTACCTTATTATCAGTTCTTTGATGTGTCTTTCTCAGAGTTGGGTTTCATATGACAGTGTGACTATATAGATATCTAATGAATTAGGAATAAGATTTGACTGAATCATAGGATACCCTTAAACATCACATCTTAAACATTACATATTAAAGAAGTATTGACTATCTAGCCTAATAAGATATTAGGCAACTTAGAAAATATAATTTATCTCCCAGGCACTAAACGTGTGCACAGCTTAGATAAAAGTTACAATAGTGCAAATGAAATTTATCTCCCACGGAATAAACGTGTACACAGCTTTGATAGAAAATATAGTAATACAAATGAAACTTATCTCCCACGCAATAAATCTGTGGGACATTTATACTGCAAGGAGATTTTTCACAGTTAAAGGAAACGCCTCCGCTATGTCTATATAAGCTTTATTGAGGCATGGCCAGCATTCACCACTCTTTGGCGCTTGGTGTCAGCGAGCTCTGCCTTGAACACAAGGAAAGGTGCCGTTGGTGTTTCTTTGTACTTCCCTCTTTTTTAGGATTATAATGGAATGGCTATATTTTCTACAAATTGTACTATTGACTAAATTTCAAAAAAATGAAAAACATAATAAACTTTTTTTTGAAATTTATAACATTTATCAATTTTTAATCATTTGCTCTTCATGATCTGTATATTTTGATTTTGTGATTGAAAATAACAATTTAAAAAAAAAAAATTTAACTTATGATAAATCTGAAAAAGTTAGCCAATTCCCATTATAATCATTCTGTTTTGCACATCATGCATGTATTATAATTATTATTATATCAACCGTGCTCACTCATTTGATTTGATATGCGTTGAAAAACAGGAAATATGGCTGGTATATTCGGTGTATTAGGCGACTGGAAAGAATGTTGTGCGCTGACAGAGAAGCAGCGTGATTTGCTTGCACTCACTAGGAAAATATCTGAGGGGTTTAATTGGGAGGATGTTGGGGTCATCGATACCGCTGGTGCATTTGAGAATTGTAAGGTTCTGAGCGAAAACCAAATTCTAAAATTAGAACAGGCGCTTGAAGCTCACAAAAGATGTCTTTCTTCATACTCTCGGTGTCAACGTTTCCAACACCCATTTCCATATGATAGATTTTATACTCCACCATTTCCGTATAATAGATTTTATCCTTCGCCGTTTCCATATGATAGGTTTTCTGCTCCGCCATTTCCATATTATGGAGGTTCCAATAAGCCTTATCCATTTCCATATTATGGATTTCCCCTAGGGCCATGTCTTCGTTGGTAATCTATGAATGAAGATACTATGTGCAAGCACCTAATGATTCCTTAAAGCAATTAAGTTTGAGAAAATAAGTCAACATTCACTAGTCTAAAGAGGCAAACATTAGTGTGCAATGTTTAATCTTCTCACAATTAATATATGTTCGGACCATCTTACTACCTTATTAAATAAAACCTGAATGGTTCGGGTTCTTCTTAGTGTTCTTCCTTCCTTGTTTGTCTGCCATAGACATATTTGTATTTAGGCATTGTCTAAGTGTGTAAACTTTGTTTCATTGTGTCAAAGAGACATTTTCAATAAATATGTATGCTCTTTCTTCGATTTGTAACTATAACTTTCAAATCTGTAACATATTAATTATTTAAATTAAAAGAAAATAACTTTTAAGACTGGAATAATAAACAAGTGTTACCGCAAGTGTTAACTAGCCGCAAGTATTTTCAGATTACTACTGTTATATTTAATATTGACAATTTGATTATTAAGATATACTATAAAAATAAAATTCAATATAAAAATATATTAAATAAATGACTGAAGTATAAATTGAATATAAAAGTATAGTACATAAATAAATTAAAAATTGGTAATGCCAAAATATAATATAAATATAAGATTAATATTTATTTATTATGTGAACTAATACATAAATAATAAAAAGCAAAAAGTAAAAATTAAATTTTATTACTATTATGAAACTTTATATATAGATTTTAAAACAAGTAATTTTATAGTGGATCAAAGAAATTGCATTAAAAGCTATTAAATTTTCGTGACTGTGTATAAGACGTAAAATTTATTAACCAATTAGTGAAGAAAATTGATTTTTTTAGTCTTTTACAAAACAAAAATATGTCATTCTCATTTGGTGTAAATGAATTTGGTCAATAGCTAGTTAAACTAAATTATAATAGTATATGTCTATCAATAAATACTAATAGAAATTTATTCTAAATCATTAATGATGTTGAGCCAACTTCTTACATATAAATAAGAGTTGATTAATCCTCTATTGAGCATATGCACTTAAAGAATAAAGGGGAAAAAGTTATTGTTTTTATAGACATAGACAAAGTCATACCAAAATGATCTTGCCCTTAATAAGAATTTTATATTGTTCCTAGACATTTATATGTTGGTGAAGTTGAATGGCTCACAAAGAGCCCACCAAGGATCAAGTCTATACATATTCAACATAGTTAGTCACCTATAGAAAAATAAATTTGAAATATATCCACAAAATTTTGAGTTACAAGTAAAGTTAATTTACTTCAAATAGATTAAACAAACTACATATTCACATTCACTCAACATCTATTTTTATGCTTGCCTCAAGACGTAGCTATGATGAAGGAACTACCAAAGTTGATCAACACCCTTAGGATCCCTATAATGCCCTCTAATAAAATAATCATATGGCATAAAAATAGTTCAGGTGAGTCCTTTATTAGATCTTCCCGTCTTCTACATATTGATATAAAGGTTCCAAGACTTTGCTAGAAGAAGGTTTAGTTTTAATAGTTAACACCTAAGATAAACTTCTTCTTGTAGGGTATGCTTCATGAACAAATCTTAATTATTGATAAACTAAGGACAAGGTGCTTCAAATTTCCTAATAGGTATTGCCTTTGTAAGAGGAAGGAGGAAGATATCTATCCCCTGTTATCTCTTTCCTATTTGCAACATGGAGATGTCAAGCTTTTTTGCAATAGTTTAATCTCTCATGGGTTTGGGGGGATGATATACATCAATTTATGGATTAGATCCTCCCATCCATAAATCCCCCCATTCTCCTTGTGTGGAGACCCAAACCCACACATGTGTGCTGGTGCATATGGAACAAAAGGAAAAAAAAAGATCTTCAGGTAAACCAAGATGAATGCAAAAAGTGTTACTACTCTATTAGTAAAAAAATTAAGGTTCCATCTTGGAGAAAGATTAAAATACCCCCTACCTCTAGGATTTTTAGGTGATATAAGAGTGGAAACTTCCTAAGGAGGCTAAGTTATTTGATAATTCTAAAAGAAATGATAGAAATAATATTGAATGGCATTCTCGTGCCCCTCCCTAGGTGGATGGATCAAGCTCAAATTTGATTTTGAATTTGGGCTGAGGATGGTAGGGAGGGAGGGGCGAGGTGGTGGTGGGGGGGTGCTGTATTCTTAAGAATACTAAATGAAAAAAAATTTAGCCTATGTAAAAAAAGGAAATAACTCTTATAATATGGTGGAGGCTCTAGCCCTACTATGCAAGATCAAATTTACAACCCACTTAGGAATAACCAACCTTGTTGTGGAAGGGGATATTAAGTTAATTATTGATTTTGTCAATAAGTGGTAAAAGATGGGTTGGTCTCTGATGGGTGTTTTATTAGATGTTAGTATATACCTTTATTGAATGGGATTGTGGATAGCTCAACACACCTTTTGGGAGGGAAACTACATGGTAGACAAGACACCTAGTTTTGGATTCATAGTGACAAGTCTTAGGCAGTGAGTTTTTTAGTGGCAAATCTTTGCCAATTAGCAATTCCATCTTTTTGGGAAATCACAATTTGGTGAATAAAACCTTCATATCGGGTCAACCACATCACCAAGATATTAAATAATTTCGGTCCAAATCCCAAGCTAATTGCTCATTAGTTTACACATAATTGTTCCCAAATCTTGGTCCAATTGCTAATGTAATATGCATTTAGGACACAGTTATTTTAAAAATTTTGCCATCCTTTTCCTATTGTTTTATTATTGGACAATGCTATTTTTCCTGTAGAATAAGATGATATTTTCCTTGGAGTTTTGCATCGCCTACCATTTTACTGATGCATGTCTCCAACTACCCTCATTTAACAAACTATTTTACTATCCAAGCTTTAAGATGCATGTCCTAATTTAGGGAAGAATTAGAATTTATGTTATAACATTTTAAAGTAGGCCTAAAATAGATCTGAGGCCATTGATTTATCTTATATCAACCGTCTAAACTATTTCCTTTCACCATAAATATGATAACATGAAAAGTGATGGTGACTAAGTTGGAAATAAAAAAGAAATATTATTAATTTGATCGTAATGGACTAGTAGACTACAAGAACATTTTACAATGTACACTTGGCATGTGGGCCATGGACCGCTTGTGATTCTTTAAGTTCACATAACACAAACTATTAATATTGTTTGTGTTATGTGAAACAATTTATTCACCTCTTAAATTATAAAAATTCTTATGACAAAAAAAAATTCCTACATCTATATGCATACCAAATTTTATTTTAAGTTTGACACAATTATTATTAAATTTTAATACGGAAAGGAAAATTTTCCTACACATTTAATCTTGAACTCACTAGCATTTTACATATTTTTCTAGGGATATATTTCTTAATGTTATCCCTAGTCTTAGGTGTTTGAGATATTTTTTGTCAATCCCCATTGACCTCATCACTCTCATTAAGAGTAAAGGACACGTGACAATTAGTGGAACATGATTTTAAGAAATCTCTATAGATGGTGATACACCACCCTTTTGGATCACTTCAAGCATTGAAAATTAAAGTGGTTATTAATATGAGGGGAGAACTTCACATCACTTGTATGCCTTCATGAAAACTTCCCAAAAATAATCATCAAAAGATTTGGGACAAAACAATTGATTACAAAAGGAGGGAGTATTTTTTTACTAAGTTCAAAATCTTATTGTGACATGATTAAACTGACTCCTGAATTGATGCATTTATGACTAAGGCTTGTTTCTTTATATTGCCAATATGCTAGTATACTCTCACTCTCCCTAGTACAAAGAACCAAATCATAATTTTGGTAGAAGACATTTTTGTAAGATCTATTCTTATAAACTTGATAATCCTTTACTTGCTAAGACTAGTTTATTCTACAAAACCAAAAGCACTGTTAATAGAGGCATTTCTAGAAATTTCAAAGTGCAAGATCTCGAGGAACTAGATGTCCTAATCCACATAGGCAATGCTTTGGATAAAATTGGACATTGATATTAATGATGATGTGTAATACCCCTCCTTTTCTATCATTGCAAATTTCGTTGTTAAATTTCTATAGGGATATTCTATATATGTGTTAGCCCTTATTTGATATTTAAAGTGCAATACATTGATATGTTGAGTAATTGATTATGTCAAATTGTAACAATTTCCTACTTGTACTGATGATGTTTTAATTGCTCTTAGTTAGTTAATGAAATCACTTTAATGATGATGTCATATGGTGTGTCTTAAAAATATGTTTATTCTATCCTTATGATGATGAGATGTTCATGTTAGAACACAATGCTATTTATATTTGAGATTTACTATTATACTTACCCCATACTTGCATGTGTATGGTGTGTGTATTTGTTTTACATTTATGTCTGACATTCCTGATATGGTTGAGAGAGGGACTCATAATCACCTGCTAGTTGGGATCTATACAATGTACCACTCCCTACCATTACCTATTTATCTTAGATATATATTCATCTTTCATACAAATTTGCAAATACCATGCATTGACTTCCCTAAATTTCTTGGATGAGCATACCGTATCACAATAACTCAATGGTAAGAAGGGGGGAATAATGTTCAGGTCCAATTCAAGCCATAGCCTAAATACTTGTCTTGCAAGGAGGACTTGTAATTGAATTTCCACCATTTTTAAATGCATGAGTTTATCTTTGCATGTGTTGTTTGATTTTGAGTTTTGATCAATTTTGGTAATGTTGCTTTTATGTGGATTTGACTATGTGATTTATTTGGTAAATGGTTTAATTACAATATTTAGGTTAATCATATAATATTGAGAATTATTAAATATAATTTGATTAAAAATAAAATATAGGACTATGAGAATATTTAATTGATTAAAAACTAATTAAATATGTTTTTAAATTTAAAAGTCTTAGTTTAAAAGTATAAATTTAGAAAATTGGTTAAGGAGAAATCAGAATATGATGATATTTATTTAATTAGAAATTAATTAAATATGAACTTCAGTTTAAAAGATTTAATTTAAAAGTTTAATTTTAGAGATTGGATAAAAAGAGTATTAAAATATTAAAGATTTAATATTGTTTTATTATATAATTATATAATTAATATTATTTAAATTAGATTTATATTTAAATAATGAGATTTAATTATTATTAATTTAAATAATATACTACACTTTAAATAGCACCACTAATTAATAAAGGATAGGAAAATAAAATAAAAGAATATTTAATTTAAAAGCTCTTTAAGTGTGCATGAAATGATTAAATAATAAAAGTTTATTCTAAAGAGAGGCCTTTGCATGTTTGAAAATTAGAAACCCTAGGTAGAGTGAAACTATTTATTAAGAGATTCAAGTTAAGTTCTAGACACATAGGTTTTGAAGAGCAAAAACTCATAATTGGATCAAAAGAACTATTGAAAGTTTCATAGGGTTTGGATTTTCATGCACTCATAGATTGTCTCAAATTTTAGTTGTGATTTTGAGGTAGGCTTTGAAAACCATTTGTAGAGTTTTATTGAAAGATCTATCTACTTTGTGTCTCCCTAGGTGATTGCATAATGCTTATTAATTTATTATATTGATTTTTGGATAAAGAATTATGTTGTTGATTTTGAAAATAAAAAATTATTAATCAAGAAAACTTGATTGCAAAAATACTGTAGAAATCTATTATGATTGTATTCTTTTAAACCCTTTCTAATATATCAGAAAATTTTGATTAGAGCAAATTGGAAGAAAATAACAAATTGAACAACTAGGGTTTCAACTTTAATTTTTTTTATTAGAACCATGTTATTATCATGAAATTTCTAAAAATAGATAAATATTCTTCTTACATCTAAAATAACATGGTTGCACAATTTATTGGAAAAAAGAAAAGTTTAATTGAGAGGAAAATATGTTATAACTTTACTTATACATGCACGTGAAAATAAATATACTAAAAAAACAAAACTAAGCATTTGATGGTTGCATGATTTGAGAGATGAATGCGAAAATAGTGATTGCATGTTTATTTTTATTTTGTAAAAATTTAATTTAATTTTTGGATTTATTTATTTATTAAAAAATTACTAATTATTAATTTTAGAAATTAAATAAATATTATTCATTTAGTTATAAAGTGAATGTTAGTAAGTGATTCTTTAAGTATAGTTAAACTCTTAGTTGCATGATAATTTTGACATTGTCCTTGTGCTCCTCATTTTCTTAAAATTACTGAACTTTTCCACAAATTCTCTACAGAGATTGTTGCATTGAGACTCATTGAATTTTACTTTCTTGTGTTGAACTTTGTGTTCCTCCTTTACTTAGATTTAAGAATCATAAACATCAATTTAATAATTATGTCACACCTTTGTATTCACATTATTCCCAATATTTAGAGAATTTGTGGGAAAAGTCACTAATGGCAATGTTGGTGCTAACTCTTCTAATATTGCCGAATCTATGGCCCTCTTCTAGGTTATCGATTTCATAGATTGGTTAGGCAATGATAGGATCTAGGTGGAAGGAGATTCCACACTTGTCATTTTTGTTATTAATCAATGGTCAAAGGCAGGTTCGGCGATGAATTTATTTTGTGTTTCCTCTCCTTGGAAATAAAAATGAATTCATCATTTAACACACATAGTGGGAAGAGAACAAGGTGGTTGATAAACTCACAAGCTTAGGATTGGAGATGACTAGATTGTGTCATTGATGATAGAAGACACCCCTAATAATAGAAATTCAAACTCTTGTACGTAAAGGAATTATATAGAAAGGTTTTTTTTATTAATCATTTCATAGGATACTTCTTTTTACTAATTTTATCTACATTTCTCTTAAATCTTTCTTGATGGTAGAAACCAAGGAGCTTGTTTTATTGGTTGACATGGGTGGCGAGAGGGATCAGATTGAAAATTCAAATATTAAACATGAGTGGTGTAAGAATCGATGCACCTTGATGTACATAATAGAGGGGGGTTATTGCCTCTCATACTGGCCATAGAAGGTTTCGAAAAGAGGGTATCATAATAATTAGTTAATACTTGGAAGGATAGGAAAGCTACTATTGATGGATACACTTTCGAAATCAATGATGAAGTGATTGGAAAGGTGATGAGTCTTTCCCTCAAAGGAAGGAAATGCAAGTGGGTTACTACGGTTGCACATGAAACTAGCATGAACAAATTCTTTAAAGTGGGCAGGTAGCTAGTTTTCTTGAGTGGTCGTTTCAACAGAGTAAAACTATTTGGGTTGTAGAACAATGTTTGCTTCTTGAAAATGAAGTATCTCACCCTCGAGGGCCACTAAAAAGTGATCTATTGCTACCACTTCCCTCTATTAAATCACTTTCATTACTCTGATGAAATTTCCCTCCATTTCTTCTTACATCATGATATTGAAGCTTGCATTTTGAATGCATGTAGAGGGGAAGGAAAAAAATATTATAATTTACTAGGGTTTATTTTACCATGAGTATAAGTTTTACCATCCTATATGTCCTCCCAAGAATATTGTTTTGATTCAACTCCATACACCTAGTACTACCCTTGTGTCTATGTCAACTTACATTTCTAACTTGTCAATTATTTCCCAAGATTCCTCTTCTTATAATAGCTTAAAACTCAAGGACCCATGCCCCCTCCTACATTATATCCTATGCTCAACTCAACCTTAAAATGGACCTTTTTTATTTATTTGGAAAATTTTGGATATGAAAATAAAATAGGGTTAGGAGACACTCTTAGAAGCTTCCATCGAACACTAGTAAGATAAAAAGCATTGAAACATTGGAGAGCCTCAATTAGAAATAAGAGGAAGGGAAGTGAGGAAAATGGGAAAGGTTAGGAAAAATTAGAAAGGCAGGAGAATCCATTGCATTTAGAATGAAGGGGAAGAAATTGTCAAGTCACCCCTGTAGATGGAGGAGGTCCCTTAGGATAAATCCATCTCTCATATGTTGGCTATTTTTAGTTAGGACATGGTTGAGCTTATTTCTTAATGGGAGGCCCTATGCACCATTGAAAACTTCCCAATAACTACCACTTCTCCCCCTCATGATGTTGAAGACCCCTCTCCCTACTGACGACTTACACTTGATTATCCCCCCTATTCATTGTTTATTCTTTTCACCTCACCCAAGAGAAAGAACCTATGGGTGGAGATCAAGAAACTAAAGAATATTATTTTAGAGCATGATATGTTTTTCAACATATTGGAACACTTTGAAGTAAAAGTTATGCATGTGGTGACAACCACCTTCCAACTCTTACAATAGGAGAAGGTGGAGGGTAAAAAAAAGTAAAGGTTGAGAATCTCTACAAGTTCCTTGCTGATAATTGATTGGATGTATTGTTGTTAAAAGAACCCCTCAAGGAGGAAAAGGTGAAATGAGGGGTCAACCTCATTTTGTGCTAATGTTTGTTGTTAGTTTATTTTATGTTTAATTTTGAGCCTCACGTGACTGTTCTATTGATTAAGAAAATTTTATTACTAAGGACATTTATACTACTAGTTTTGTTTTTTATAGCTTGATTAGTATCTAGTATAGGAGGTTAGGTAGTTGGTTACTAAACTCTCATATTCTTGTTTTTCTAATTTTAAACATGGGTGTCTAGTGTGATATTTGTTGGTTTGTTCCTTAGCTAATAGTAATTATGCCACTTCATTTACTCTTTGTGCCAAACACCCAATTTTTTACTACTTTTAATATTAAATACTTATCCATTCAATATTTTAATAATGATAATTTTCTATGTGCAATTGAAAACTATAGAAGAAGGAATGGAATTTTGTCTTGTGTGCATTTTCCATTTTTAGAGTACACATAAATCAAATTGTGGAAGCATTCAAAAAGTTCAACTTCAATGTTAATATATTAGATAAGTAAAATAAGGTGTTGTACATTTTAAAATGGTGGTAAATAGCTCATTTTATATGTTGAATTTGTTGACTACTATATGAAGCCAAAAAAATTTGTATGATGTATTTCAAAAAGTGAAAATATACTTAACAAAAACATCACAATGTGACTTTTTGAAACACTTCACCATGTGACTTTTGAAAAGTGACAATTCAATTTAGGTATATAATGAGATTCTTAACAACATCCTTTCTTAAATTATTTCTATAGTATAGAACACCAATTTTATGTTAGAATTTTCTAATCACTCTAAAAGTAGCTAATTCATAAGTATCATTCTTCTTTCCAAACATTTGATCTTATTTTTTTTCATTCTATTAAACACCATAAGCTAAGAACTGAGTTCTAGACTAAAAGTGCAAAATAGTCAAAGTTGACTATTTTATTCCAAGCTTAATTTATTTTTTGTGTATGATGTTTAAGGCTGACCCCTTTTTGATAGTTTCTAAGTTTATGCTCTTCAAGTTTCTCTAGGATTTATCGCTGCTTAGTTAGATCTCTTATATGAACCATTTTTAGTCAAGGGTAAATTAAGTCCCAATGATGAATTATTAGTTTGTGATGTTTAGGGCTAATCCTTTTTTATAGTTCTCACTTTTCCACTATTAATTTTTTTTCCAAGATTTATCCTTCGTTATTTAGATTTCCTTTTTCTAAACCATTGTTAATCAAGGGTAAAGTAAGGTTTCATAATTTTTGATTTGCTAATTTTTTCTATACATAGATGGACTCTAGTACCATGTGAAAAGTCTATTGCTTTCCTATCATATATGAATTGTTTGTAGAAAATATTAAATAATAATACATTTACAAGTTCACAAATCAAAAAAAGAAAAGAAATAAGCAACACAATGAGCACACTGCCTACTTTTATTGAAAGAACTCTGAAAATATCCTCTGCAAATTCTTCTTCCAATTTCTCTTGCCAGATCTACTATACTACAATGTAATTCTACCCCACTCTTAAAATTCATTTGTTAACGCTATGAATGCTTCTCAATTGCATCTTTTCCCAATGTCCAATGACCACATTTTATACTACTCTAGTTTGAAAATCAACAGCAGAAATCTATTTTAAATCGACCTCTAATATAATTTAGACCCCAACAAACCTTAACTAATTGATTATTAGATTCTCTAAAGAACCATATAAATAAATAATAATTGTTTATACTGTAACTAGATTTCAGAAGAAAGACAAATATCATGTAATTCTGAAGTATCAAACTAACCAAACGAACCAGGTTAAGACATCGGAATCAAGATATGAAAGTGAAATGTCAGACTTCGTCACAAGAGAAGTAAAGCAGGTGTGTATCTACTTGATACATCTTTGTCATTGTAACAACTCTAATAACCCGCATTCAGACGGTAAACGAATAAAACAATAGAATTCAACAGCTCAAACTGATTCTTGTGTTCGCAAACTTCAATATTAGCACTCCTGTTCAATTATAACAATTATAGATAGAAAGGTTTTTTCGCCGTAAGGATAAATGTTTTGTTTGATATACAGTAAATTTCTTCTTGATATATACCTAGCACCTACAACCGACAACTATAATGCCTATTCGGCAATGTAAAGCATGTGTTTATCTAGAAGCTCTCTACGTGTTCAGAAAGGTACATTAGTTTATATAAGAATAGTTTAGAATTTGTGTCCTCGTCAATAGCACAATGATATGAGTTATATTAATGAGCTTCTTTGGAAAAAAATGGTACCGGTTGGACTTTATTATTAGTTCTTTGATGTGTCTTATTCAGAGTTTGGTTTCATATGACAGTGTGAACTATATAGATATCTACTGAATTGGGAATTAAATTCAATGAATCATAGGATACCCTTAAACATCACATCTTAACTATTGTCTGCCAAGCATTAAGAAAAAACAAGATGTTTCACTATCTAGCCTAAAACCTTATTGCAGAACTTAGAAAATATAGTAGAACAAATAAAATTTGTCTCCCACGCAATAAAAGTGTGCACAACTTAGATAAAAGTTACAATAGTACAAATGAAATTTATCTCCCAGGGAATAAACGCGTACACAACTTAGATAGAAAATATAGTAATACAAATGAAATTTATCTCCCATGCAATAAATGTGTGGGGATGGTTCTACATCAGTTATACTCCAGAGAGGTTTTTCACAGTTGAAGTAAATGCCTTTGCTATGTCTATATAAAGCTTATTGAGGCATGGCTAGCGTTCACCACTCTTTGGCGCTTGGTGTCAGCGAGCTCTGCCTTGAACACAAGGAATGGTGCCTTTGGTGTCTCTTTGTACTTTCCTCTCTTTTAGGATTATAATGGATCTAGTTATTCTTTCTACGAATTGTACTATTGACTAAATTTAAAACTAAAAAACATATGAAATTTTTAACATTTGATTTTCATGATCTATATATTTTATGGTCGAGAACAATAATTTTTCTGACAAAATCTCACTGTATTTCATAACTTTTCTGATAAAATTTCACTGTATTTTAGTGAATCTAAAAAAAATAATGTTTAACGCTTTTATTTTTGTCTTTGGTACATATTTACTGGAGATTAACCAACGCCGATTATAATCATTCTGTTTTGCACATGTTGCATGTATTATAATAATTATTATATCCACTGTGCTCACTCGTTTGATTTTATATGCGTTGAAAAACAGAAAATATGGCTCGTATATTCGGTATGTTAGGCGACTTGAAAGAATGTTGTCCGCTTACAGAGAAGCAGCGTGATTTGCTTAAGAAAATATCTGAGGAGTTTAATGGGGAGGACGTTATGGTCATCGCTGGTGCATTTGAGAAGTGTAAGGTTCCGAGCGAAAACCAAAATGTAAAAATAGAACAGTCGCTTGAAGCTCGCAAAGGATGTCTTTCTTCATACTGTCAGTGCCAACGTTTTCAACACCCATTTCTATATGATAGATTTTATTCTCTGCCATTTGAGTATAATAGATTTTATCATCTGCCGTTTCCATATGATAGGTTTTGTGCTCCGCCATTTCCCCTTGGCCCATGTTCTCGTTGGTAACCTATGAAGGCAAGCACTGAATGGTCCGGCTAGTTTATTTAGATCAGTCAAGTTTGGAAAAATAAGTCAACATTGACTATTTAATATTTTCTAGCTTAGGAGTCACCCATTAGTGTCCCATGTTTAAGCTTCTCACGGTAAAAATATGTACCTGCCATCTTACTACCTTACTAAATAAAACCTGAATGGTTAGCGTTCCTCCTTCCTTGTTTGTCTGCCATAGACATCTATGTGTTAAGGCATTGTCTAAGTGTGTAAATTTTGTTTCATTGTTTGACAGAGTTTCCTTGTTGGCAAATAAAAATTATAAGAGAATACATAGTTCAATCTTTGATGACTATGAAAAAATATTTTTCTAAATAATTTTTTTTTTTTTTTTTTCAACATGATTGTATATAGAGACATTTTGGATAAACTTCAATTCTACCTATTTAAAAATAAAATAAAAATCAATATAATATTTTATAAATATTTCTCTCACGATTAGGTGTTCAATAAATATGTATTCTCTTTCTTGAATTTGTAACCATAACTTTTCCAATTAATACTAAAAAGTTTAAGAAATTGACTAAAAAATAATTGTATTTTACAAATAATTTTGTTATGTGAATTATAAAAGAATAATATTACAAATCTGTAACATATTATTTATTTAAATTAAAAGAAACTAACTTTTACGACTCAATGATTAAAAAGCTTTAAAAAATGTATGTTTTATCTTTATATAGATTTCAAGTTACTAATATATTTTTAGGTATAACTTGTTTTATATATTTTTATTATATCAAATATACTTAATTCTTTTTATTTAGCAACTTCCTACAATATTGCATAGCATTATTAACAAATTGGATAAGTTAAAAAACATCTTGGATAATCCCAATTCCAACAAGTGTCACATAGTGGCGTGTACTTGCATAGTAAGTTTAGAAAGAAACTGTTATAGTTTTATTTCAATTTTAATTTTTTTTTTTACAAATGTTAGTAAAATAGTAAAAATTTGCATATAAAAGATATATAGATTTTAAAACAAGTAATTTTATAATAATTTATCAAAATGATATCTATAGGAAATGTATTTATCTAATCATTGTTAAAATTAAATAATGTAAAAAATAAAATAAATTTAATTATTTTCATAACATACCATTGACAATGAGGTAGTGGATTTGAAGAAATTGGCTTAAGAGTTGATAAATTTCCATGAAATCCATGTATAAGACCTCAAATTTATTAACCAATGAGTTTGAAGAAAATTCTTTTTTTTTTTCCAATCTGTTATTTAAATATTTGAACATTAATTTAGAAAAAATTTTAAGCACTCCTACAAAATAAAAATACTTCATTCTAATTGGGTGTAAATGAATTTGGTCAATAGCTAGTTAAACTAAATTGATTAAGACATTTATTCTAAATCATGATTGGCATGAGCCAACTTCTTACATATAAATAAGAGTTCATTAACCGTCTATTGAGAATATGTACTCAAATTATAAAGGGGCAAAAGTTATTGTATTTAAAGACATAGACAAAGTCATACCAAAATGATCATCACCTTAATAAGAATTTTATATTATTCCAAGACATTTATCCGCTAGTGAAGTTGAATGGTTCATAAAGAGCCCACTAGGGATCAAGTCTTGCTAAGTGAAAAATACATATTCAACATGGTTAGTAATCTATAGAAAAATAAATTTGAAATATATCCACAAAAAATTGAGCTACAAGGAAAGTAAATTTACTTCAAATAGATTAAACAAAGTACATATTCACATTCACTCAACTACTGAAGTTGATCAACACCCTTAGGATCCCTATAATGCCCTCTAATGACATAATCATATGGGATAAAAAAAAGTTTGGGTGAGTTCTATGTCAGATCTTCCTACCTTCTACATATTGATATAAAGATCCCAAGACTTTGTTGGAAGAAGGTTTAGTTTTAATAGTTAACACCTAAGATAAACTTCTTCATGCAGGATATGCTTCATGAACAAATCTTAATTATTGATAAACTAAGGAGGTGGTGTTTCAAATTGCCTAATAGATATTGCCTTTGTAAGAGGGATGGATCTCTTGCCTATTTGCAACACATATATAGGAAGTTTTTGTTAGGATTAACCTCAGACAGAAATAATAGTTACATGCAAATATAATCAATACTAGAAAATAGTAGATCACATAAAAGAGAACACAAGACACCAAGATTTAACGTGGTTCACCCAATCCATGGGCTACATCCACCAATAACAAGTCCAATATTATTATTATCCAGTGATTACAATCTACAATCCCTTATAGCTCAATATCGCCACAAGAAGCTAGAATATCACCATTCATCATGAAATCCCTAACCCTAAGCCCTTTTATACAAGGTTTTATCAGTTAAAAAATTAGGGTTAGAATAATGGAAAAATTAGTAGCCGATGCCTTTTACAATATAAGGGCATTTTTGGCTTCAGGGGCGCTACCCCCCAAAACCACCATAGGGGCATTGCCCCTCCACCTCACCCTATACTGTAATAGGGAGCACACCTGGGTCACTGCCATAGGACCCTGTAGGGGCATTATCCCTTGACCCCATCTTGAGGGCATATCCCCCAAACCCCCATAGAAATAATATGGGGAGAAAACCACACCGAATAAACCTCTAAGTCTGATTAGACTCCACATCACAAGTGTTTTTTGAAAAAGTTAATCTCTCATGTGTCTTCAGGGATGTTATACATCAATTTATGGATTGGATCCTCCCCTCAAAAAATTCCCTATTCTCCTTGTCTAGAGACCTGATTCCCCACATGTTTGCTGGTGCATATGCGGCAAAAGGAAAAATAGGATCTTTAGGGAAACTAAGATGAATGTGGAAAGTGTTACTACTCTATCAGTTAAAAAGTTTAGAGAAAATTTTTAGGTTGCATCTTGGAGAAAGCCTGAAATACCGCCTTGCCTTTAGGATTTCTAGGTGATAAAGGAGGGGCACCTTACTAAGAAGGCTATAGGTTTTGATAATTATAAAAGAAAGGCTAGAACTAATATTGAATGGCATCCCATTGTCCCTCCCTAGGTGGATGGATCAAGCTCAAATCTGAAGATGTTTAGGAGGGAGGGACAAGGTTGGAGGTGGGGGGCGATTGTATTAGTAAGGATACAAAAGGAAAATTTTTTTTAGCTTATGCAAGGAAAAAGAAGAAGAAAGAACTCTTCTAATATGGTGGAGGCCCTAGCCCTTCTATGCGGGATCAAATTTATGGCCCACTTAAGAACAACCTACCTTTTTGTGGAAGAGGATTATTGTTGATCTCATTTTGGTTTTGAAAAGTGAGTGACAACATACTTAAGTCATATACAAGAAGAAACATAGTGCAAGCCAAGCACCAGATGGAAGATAATGTATGTTGAGCAATATACACAGTTAGTGTTGAGCACCAATATGTGTCAAGCAGATAGTATGTACTGAGTTACTCAAGTGTTGAGCAAGTCATACATGCTGAGTGATTTAGATGTCGAGTAAAAAAGTAGATAATGAGTCATCTAGGAGTCAAGTTACAACATTAAGGATATAGTGAATGCCGAGCATTAGAGATTTCAAGTGCTCTGTAAACAATTTTTGGCATAGTTGTTTGTAATGGAACAAATTCCTAGTAAGCCTTTTTTGGACTGAATTAAGGATTGTTTTATGATTCTACAAGATATGTACAAAGGTATATTGATAATTCCTATGTAGCACATGCAACCAATCAAAATAAGGGATGTTCTAAGTGGAAAAATGGGTGAATCATAATAGTTGATTTACCTAAGCCTAGCTCACCTAAGTCTTCTTAAGGAGGAAACAACCTCAAGGGTTTGCAATGTGCAGATGAGAAGAGAAGGTCAAATGCTAAATGTAGAGAGAGAATTCATGGCGACTATGGAGTTTATGATAGATATATGAATTGCAGAATAAGTTAGAACATAGAAGAGAAATTAAAGGACAAAAGAGATACATCTAATCAGGAGGATCAAGTACACATCAGGAAAGAGGAGATCTGATATCTAGCAAAGAGGTGCTAATTAAAGGATCAAGGCTAAAAAACTCTAATAGGTGAATTAGTTAAAATATATTAACTAAGTAGTCTTAATAGGATTTTGTAAATCCTTTAATAGGGTGCTTATTTTATAGCAAGTTTAAGTCCTCTAACAAGGCACACTTTTAGCAGGGTGTTCAAATCTTTTAATAGGGTTAGATTTAACACTCTTTGTAAGCCTTTAATAGGGCAGAACTTTCATAGAGTAGCTCATAGTTTATGATTAAAAAAATGTAACCTTAGTTGGATACACTTTACAATTATAGTAGTGAAGATTTTTGGGTGTCATCCGCACTCTAGTTTTATCTTCTTATTAGAGGGTTTCTGGGTAACCAGCTTGTTGTGTTACATGTTATTGGTTTCATTGTATAGACGAACATGTGTAGCTAGCTATTTCACTTTACATGATAAATTATAAGATGGATGTGTGGTGAATGTTTTATGGTTAAAGTTTTGAAGTATTGATTCACCCCCACTCTTCCTCTTCTCAGAGTTTACTTTCCCATTGTTAATTCCAACAATTGGTATTAGACCTTTGTTCTCTGGAAAAGGAAATCTTTGCAACATTGAGGAAAGATCTTGAAGATGGAAGTCTACAAGTTCAAAAAGACTATTAAGAACTAGGAGATTGAAATTCAACTTGCCCTACACCAACTCATGAAAGCAAGATATGAATTGCAACATTAATTGAAGAGAAGGAAAGAGATAGCTATTGAGCAAAATGACACACATTACTAAGAGGAAGATACTAATAAAATATTTGCAAATGGAAACTCAAGTGAGTTTGATGCAGTAGTTGCAGATCTAATGGAAATTAATGGTGCCGTAACTGAAGAGGTCAGAAATTGTAAGATAGATCAAGAAGTCCAATCAATTTTTTTCTATGTGAGGTGATTAAGAAGAAAAAGAAAGATGAGGAAGACAAGGTCATGATTGAAGATAACAAAAGGACGTTGACCGATAGATTGAAAGAGAAGACATCAGAGGTATAAATGATTTCTAACATGTAACTAGATACAATGAACCAATTAATGATTTCCTATCATGAATTGAATGGAGAGGACATTGAGATAATAACCATGAATTTACAAAATGAACAACTAAGAAATGAATTGAGAAAAGAAGAGGAATTTGCATTGAGATCAAATTGAACAAGATCATTATTGAGGGAGATTGTTGAGTGGACTATGTGTTTCAACAGCTCAAACTGATTCTTGTGTTCACAAACTTCAATATTAGGATTCTTATTCAATTATAACAATTATGTTTCAATTATAACTATTATAGACATAAGGTTTTTTTTTGCCGTAAGGATAAATGTGTTGTTTGATACACAGTAAATTTCTTCTTGATATATACCTAGCACCTACAACCGACAGCTATAATGCCTATTTGGCAATGTAAATCATGTTTATGTAGAAGCTCTCTACATGTTTAGAAATGTACATTAGTTTAAATGAAAATATTTTAGAATTTGTGTCCTCGTAAATAGTACAATGATATGAGTTATATTTATGAGCTTCTTTGGAATAAAATGTTACCTTATTATCAGTTCTTTGATGTGTCTTACTCAGAGTTGGGTTTCATATGACAGGGTGACTATATAGATATCTAATGAATTGGGAATAAAATTGACTAAATCATAGGATACCCTTAAACATCACATCTTATTAAATAACTATTCACTACCATGCATTAAGAAAATAAAAAATGTTTCACTATCTAGCCTAAAATCTTATTGCACAACTTAGAAAATATAGTAGAACAAATATAATTTATCTCCCAGGCACTAAACGTGTGCAAAACTTAGATAAAAATTATAATAGTGCAAATGAAATTTATATCCCATGGAATAAATGTGTACACAACTTTGATAGAAAATATAGTAATACAAATGAAACTTATCTCCCATGCAATAAATCTGTGGGACACTTATACGTAAGGAGATTTTTCACAGCTAAAGGAAATGCCTTTGCTATGTCTAAATAAGCTTATTGAGGCATGACTAGCATTCACCACTCTTTGGCACTTGGTGTCAACAATTTCCATATGATAGGTTTTCTACTCTGTCATTTCCATATTATGGAAGTTTCAATAAGCCTTATCCATTTCCATATTATGGATTTCCCCTAGGACCATGTCCTTTGTAATGTCACCATTTTAGAAGTAATTTGATTTGATTAATTTAATTAATTAAGCTATCCAAAATAATGAATATTTTATGAAGATGACTAATTAATTATTTTAATTAAATAAATAAGTGGTATTAAGTTAATTATTTATAAAGTTATCAAATAAATAAATATTAAAAGGTAACTTTATATTTAATTAATTTAATAAAGTGACTTAAATAAAATAATATATCATAAAGTCACTTAATAAAAATAAAATAAATTTTGGAAGCTCCTAGATTTTGGGCCAACCTCTTGAGGGAAAAGTATAAATAGACATCATGGGCCTCATTCTTATCATCCAGGAATTGATGATTGTTTGATGTGTTTATTTGGTGGAGAAGCCAACTAGGGTTTCGGCCATTGGAGGATCTTTGGGGACAAAAACCCTGATTGGTTATGCAATTTTGAGGCTGTGAGATACTAGCTAAATTATTGCTGATTGTGGGCTTTACTTCAGAAGTCCAATCTTGTACTTCATGGTGGAGATTATTTGAGTACAATAGTTGATGTATTATTGTACTTGCAATAACTGTTGTGTTGTTGCATTTGATGGAGAAGTTACTTCAATAGCTGATGTATTGCTGAGATTGATTATGTTATTGAGTAGGATCATTACAGACCTTCATAATCTACTATCATGGAGGTTGATCAGCCTATGTGAGTCTCATGTTTTTGCTCATACCTTTTGATTGAGGAGGCCAACCACTCTGGGTATTGTTGCATTCAATTCCTAGCATCGAGACAATCATTTTAGGGGCAAATTGGAAGGTGTTTGGTGCTACAATTAATTATCTTAAATTTTGCTAGGCAAGAATAGGGGCAACAACTTAAGTATTTCAATTTGAGCTTGGAAGGTGTCTATCACATTGGGTTTTTATTGTTTCTTCATCAACAATATTGGGCATCATCACCAGGTTCTTCTTGCATTCACTAAGTAGTTTGCATTGTCACCATAGACATTTTAATTTTTGCTATAAGTGAATACTCAAAAAATCAAATTTGGCACTATTGTCAAACAATTGTAAGCCAAGAGTCTTGACTAATTCATAGCATCATTGTAGTAGACATTTTATTGCAAACAAGGAGATATAAGTTGTTGGTCAACTACTATTGTAATTGAATATGTTATTTCCATTTATATCAATTGATTAGTTTGCATGTCAATTGTTTGTCAAAATGTCAATTGGCTGTAGGTTCTCTTTTTTGGCATAAATAATGTTATAATTATGCATACCAAATGTTTGTTAAAATACCACTACCACTTGGTTGTAAGTGCATAAATGTCATCTTAGGTTGCATCCAAAGTGTTTTTCATAATGATTAGTTGCTGTAGCTGCATATTGCAAGTAGTTTCAATCACATATATGCATTGAATATTGTT
This sequence comes from Cupressus sempervirens, assembly GCA_028749045.1. Taxonomy (NCBI): domain Eukaryota; kingdom Viridiplantae; phylum Streptophyta; class Pinopsida; order Cupressales; family Cupressaceae; genus Cupressus; species Cupressus sempervirens. The sequence goes on from CM053787.1 coordinate 816,833,903, forward strand.
AAAATAAGTTGCATATTCATGTTAGGTCATTTTTTAGTCAATTTAGAGTCATTTGTAAACATTCTCATTGATGCTAATTGAAAAAAAGAGCCATTAAAGAAAACTGAAATTATATATCAGTCATATGACCCTTGTATGTGAAGTGTTTGATGAAATTCTTTGAGCCTCCAATCAACATTTTAAGGTCAGATTTGAGCTGGGTCATTATAGTGGTATTAGAGCTCTGATCTTGCCATCTTGTGGGAATTGATCTCATTATTTGTATGAGATTATTATCAGAGTGATAAGTATTTCTATTTCTCAGCCATGGATAGATACAAGAGGTCAAGTTTAGGAGGTTGACATGTAGTAGTAGAGGGAAGAGGATAGAGTTAGATGCTTTGGTGGAAAATGTTGAGAAATTAAGATTGCATCAGCAGTGACTTGCAAAGAGATTGTCAGATCCAGCTAAAATTGATAGGGCAGCGGGATATTTTACTTTTGCTTTTCATATGCAGACATTAGGTTCGCAAGGGAGAAGAATCAAGTTTTCTTCATCTGCTGATTGTGATGTTGATGTACCATTATCTAGTTCAACACATGCTATTACCATCTATAGTGCCGATGATAGTTTTGTTGCACTAGACTCAGTGGATGTTTCTGTGCCATTGGAGGACAACAGTGTCAAGCATCACCAGGTTGAGGCTCCCAGAGCAGTTACTATGGGTTCTATAGAGGAAATTGATGCTATAGTAATCTCTAATCACTTAGATTCTTCTTTGGAGGGAATTATCATTGGGGATGTGTATGTCAACTTTAGTAGTGTGGCTCCAGTTCAGGAGGCAGTGGCTTCTTCAGATAGGCCTGAGGCTTCTATGGAGTCTCCCAGTGGTGTACTTGGTGATCAGAGTATTAAAGAGGGGACATTTAATTTCAATTTGGGCTCCAACATTGTTGGTGTACAGGTTGATGATGAGTCATGTGTATAGTGATCCGTGTCTGCAATTGAGATTCCTACAAGTGATGTGAGAGTTGTTAGTATGGACACATCTAAGGACACTTTCAAGGATGCTGTGAGTTACATTGGTGATAATGCCCCCTGTATGATATTGAGTGATGACTGTGAGGAGAGTTTGAGCTCTGACAGTTTTGATATTTATGATAGAAGTCATAGTATGGGTTCGGTATAGGAGATAGTGTTATATTCCTATGCTAAGGATGTGAGCATGGAGATTTCTAGTGATGACACTTAGGATGGGAGTGTTATAGATGTTTTTTTTGATGACACTCCATGCTATAGTATAGCTTATCCACAAGTCAATGTCGAGCTGTGTACGTGGTCAAAGTCGATAGAGGAGATGTAGTTAGAGGATATATACACTAGCATTCCAGATTCATCCGTTGCTTTGAGTGGGGATGATGAGTGCTATAGTGTATTTGGGATTTTATTTCTGACTTTGGGCATAGATTTAGTGTCGATAGTTGGTGGAAATGGGTTCCTTGATTCAATGTTGTTGGAACCCATAGATGAGGACAAGGTAGAGTCTAAGTGGCAGGAGTTTATTTTAGCCAGGGCTACCTTGTTAGTTCAGGGAATATTTTGCCAGTGACCCTAATGATATTTGTCAGGATCTGGACTCTCAATTAGTTGCAGAGGATGAGGGAGCTAGAGGTTGTGATGATGAGATAGTTTCAACAACAACTTCTTTGGAGTTAGATGAGGATGAGTTAGATGCTTGCATTCGGAGTGTGGAGGTTTACTCAAATGTAAGTACACTGAGCATTGGTGATCTTGATGGGAGTTTCTTTGATTTAGCTTTCTCTCATGGTGTGGACAATGTATTCGAGATGGTTCATAGGAGGCCCATAGTGCAGAGTCACCATGTGACCGACCAGTTGAGCGTTGGCAAGAGAGATATCACTATTGTTCTTGAGAATTTTGATACCACTCATCAATTGTTGGCCGTTACTAGTTCAGGTGCTTCTATGACAGATGAGTCTAGTGGTGGTTACCTTTCTTTGGCAGAGGTTCATGCCTTGCATGAAGCTATCAGGTTTTTGAGATAGGATTACTAATAGTTGGTGGCCGACAATGATCACTTGGTTGAGTGGGGGAGTACAGCCTATGAGGCACTCTTGGATTGTGAGGAGGAGGTGAGTGAGCTTACCCAGGAGCTCACAATGACTAATGAGGCTTTGGAGGACACATAGAGAGATCTACAAGAGTCATAGTTTCAGTTAGAGGAGGTGACCATGGAGTTGGAGCATTTGCAGTCTATACCAACCCCAAACCTAGTTTATTTGTATATTGAGGTGGTTGGTGGTGAGTACGCTCCTGCAGTTGTTACTGAGGAACATGTTGTTAGGGTTGACACACATGTTTAGGATTTGGGAGTACCTAGGCTTGATGAGTTTGGGATACTAGTGGAGTCGAGTCTCTAGATTGATTCTTCTCACATAGATGACAATGTGGTATAGTTGGTCATGCCACCTTTACAGAGGGATTAGTTGTCATGTGTGGGAGAGTATGTTGATGCTTCCTCGTATAATTTTACTACACTAAACCATTCATGGAGTATTTTTTGGATAGTGCAGGTGTTCGTCTGGACTTGCATAAAGTGTCAGAAGGTGTTCTCATCTGAGGTACTAGTGCTATTCATAGATTGGTTTGGGAGATTATAGTGATCGTTTCTACTATGCTACCTCACATGGATTTCGAGGTGGGGTTTGTTGAGTAGATTGCATAGGGTCCTATCTAGCTTACAACCTCTTGGAGTTAGAGATTGGAGCCATCTGCTAATTCCCAGTTCAGTGATGGTGAGCCAGTAGTGGAGTTTGGGGGTTCCTATCAGCATTATACGATGGGGTCTACTCATTATTTTTCTTTTGACTCAAAGATTGAAGATTTGATTTCATGTAGGTGTAGATCGGTTCCAATTTCTTACCATCCATTATGGGATGGATTAGCACCATCTTTTGTAGATGGAATTGGCAGTTGCAAGTTACACAGTCTACAGTATCAACATAGCCAGGATAGTTCATCAGAGATTGGATTTGGTGGCAGTGACTTAGGTACCTATGGCTGTTGTCATATCCACAGTGTAGTTGGGTGTGAGTGTCAGTTAGATAGGGACTTGAGTTTTGAGAGAGTCAATGTTTCATTTGGCTTGAGTTCTAAAAAGTGGTTTCTTCTATTGGCATCTACAATTGGTCTTCAGATAATTTTGTTAGTGATGTCAGTTGTTTGGGTGTTGAGTGCAATTTCTCAGTTGCTGATTTTTGTACTGTTGATACTGATGTTTTCTTCATAGGAGTTGTTTGATGATGATTGGAACATTACACAGGTCTTCACTTAAGATCCAAGTGGAGGAGAATGGTACTTGTTGTTGAGATTGCTTGGGGACAACCAATTTTAGGGGGGGCAGACTGTAATGTCCCCATTTTGGAAGTAATTTGATTTAATTGATTTAATTAATTAAATTGTCCAAAATAATGAATATTTTATGAGGATGACTAATTAATTATTTTAATTAAATAAATAAGTGGTATTAAGTTAATTATTTATAAAGTTATCAAATAAATAAATATTAAAAGGTAACTTTATATTTAATTAATTTAATAAAGTGACTTAAATAAAATAATATATCATAAAGTCACTTAATAAAAATAAAATAATTTTTGGAAGCTTCTAGATTTTGGGCCAACCTCTTGAGGAAAAAGCATAAATAGACATCATGGGCCTCATTCTCATAATCCAGGAATTGATGATTGTTTGATGTGATTATTTGGTGGAGAAGCCAGCTAGGTTTTAGCCATTGGAGGACCTTTGGGGACAAAAAACCTCATTGGTTACACAATTTTGAGGTTATGAGATACTAGCTAAATTATTACTGATTGTGGGCTTTATTTCAGAAGTCCAATCTTGTGCTTCACGATGGAGATTATTTGAGTACAATAGTTGATGTATTATTGTACTTGCAACAACTAATGTATTGTTGCATTTGATTGAGAAGTTACTTCAGCAACTGATCTATTGCTGAGATTGATTATGTTATTGAGAAGAATCAATACAGACCTTCATAATCTACTGTTATGGAGGTTGATCAGCCTATGTGAGTCTCATGTTTTTGCTCATACATTTTGATTGAGAAGGTCAATCATTCTGGGTATTGTTGCATTCAATTCCTATTGTCAAGACAATCATTTTAGGGGCAAATTGGAAGGCATTTGGTGCTACAATTAATTATCTAAACTTTTTCCAAGCAAGAACAAGGGCAATAGCTTGAGCATTTCGATATGAGCTTGGAAGGTGCCTATCACATTGGGTTTTTATTGTTTCTTCATCAACAACATTGGGCGTCATCATTACCAGGTTCTTCTTGCATTCACTAAGTAGTTTACATTGTCATCATAGGCATTTTAATTGCTACTAAGTGAATACTCAGAAAATCAAATTTTGCACTATTGTCAAAATATTGTAAGCCAAGAGTCTTGACCAATTCGTAGCATCATTGTAGTAGACATTTTATTGCAAAGAAGGAGATATAAGTTGTTGGTCAACTACTATTGTAATTGAATATGTTATTGCCATTCATGATCAACTTATTAGTTTGCATGCCAATTTTTTGTCAAAATGTCAATTGGCTGTAGGTTCTCTTTTTTGGCATAAATAATGTTATAATTATACATACCAAATGTTTGTTAAAATACCACTTGGTTGTAAGTGCATAAATGTCATCTTAGGTTGCATCCAAAGTGTTTGTCATAATTACTAGTTGCTGTAGTTGCATATTGCAAGTAGTTTTAGTCACATATATGCATTGAATATTGTCAAAATAAGTTGCATATTCATGTTAGGTCATCGTTAGTCAATTTAGAGTAATTTGTAAACATTATCATTTATGCTAATTGAAGAAAAGAGTCATTAAAGCAAACTGAAATGTTATATCAGTCGTATGACCCTTGTATGTGAAGTGTTTGATGAAATTCTTTGAGCCTCCAATCAACATTTTAAGGTAAAATTTGAGCAGGGTCATGACATCCTCATTGGTAAACTATGAAGGAAGATACTATGTGCAAGCAAAGAATGATCCCTTAAAGCAATTTAGTTTGGAAAAATAAGTCAACATTGACTATTTAATATTTTCTAATTCAAGCATTAGTGTGTCATGTTTAAACTTCTGACAGTTAATATATGTACCAACCATCTTATTACCTTACTAAATAAAACCTGGATAGTTTGGGTTCTTCTTAGTGTTCTTCCTTCCTTGTTTCTCTACTATAGACATCTACATGTTTAGGAATTGTCTACATGTGTAAACTTTGTTTCGCAGATTTTTCTTGTGGGCCAATAACAATTATAAGAGAATACTTAGTTTAATCTTTGATGACTATGAAAATATATCTTTTTATCTTCAACATGATTGCATAAAGAGACATTTTGGATAAAGTTCAATTCTACCTATATATTTTTTAAATTAAAACTTAAACGATCTCAATATAATATTTTTAAAATATTTCTCTCATGATTAGGTTTTCAATAAATATGTATGCTCTTTATTCAATTTGTAACCATAACAATCTGTAACATATTAATTATTTAAATTAAAAGAAATTAACTTTTAATACTGGAATACTAAACAAGTGTCAAGTAACAACTAATATTTTTGGATTACTTCTGTTATAATATTTAATATTGACAATTTGATTATAAAAATATAGTATATAAATGACTAAAGAATAAATTGAATATAAAAGTATAGTACATAAATTAATCAAAAATTGGTAATGCCAAAATATAATATAAATATAAAGATTAATATTTATTTAATATGTGAATTTATACATAAATAATAAAAAGTAAAAAGAAAAAAATAATTTCTATTAATATTATGAAACTTTATATATAGATTTTAAGACAAGTAATTTTATAGTGGATCCAAAGAAATTGGCTTAAAAGTTATTAAATTTTTCGTGAAATCCATCTACAAGACCTGAAATTTATTAACCAATGAGTGAAGAAATATGATTTTTTGAAATTTGTTAGAAAACAAAAATACATCATTCTAATTGGGTGTAAATGAATTTGGTCAATATCTAGTTAAATTAAATTGATTACAATAGTATATGCCTATTCATAAATACTAATAAAAGACATTTATTATAATTCATGATTGATGTTGAGCCAACTTCTTACATATAAATAAGAGTTGACTAATCCTATATTGAGCATATGTACCCAAAGTATAAAGGAGAAAAAGTTATTATTTTTATAGACATAGATGAAATCATACCAAAATGATCATCCCCTTAATAATAATTTGATATAGTTCCCAAACATTTATTTGCTAGTGAGTTGAATGGCTCACATAGAGCCCACCAAGGATCAAGTCTTGCTCAGTGAAAAATACATATTCAACATGGTTAGTCATGTATAGAAAAATAAATTAAAAAATATATCCACAAAATTTTGAGTTACAAGGACAGTTAATTTACTTCAAATAGATTAAACAAACTAAATATTCACATTCACTCAACATCTATTTTTATGCCTGCCTCAAGATGTAGCTCTGATGAAGGAACTATTGAAGTTGATTAACACCTTTAGGATCCCTATAATTCCCTCTAATGACATAATCATATGAGATAAAAATAGTTTGGATGAGTTCTCTGTTAGATCTTCCTACCTTCTACATATTGATATAAAGGTTCCAAGACTTTGCTAGAAGCAGGTTTAGTTTTAATAGTTAACACCTAAGATAAACTTCTTCTTGTAGGGTATGCTTCATGAAAAAATATTAATTATTGATAAACTAAGGGCAAGGTGATTCAAATTCCCTAATAGATATTTCCTTTGTAAAAGGAAGGAGGAAGATATCTACCACCTTTTATCTCTTGCCTATTTGCAACATAGATATAAGCTTTATTGCAAAAGTTTAATCTCTCATGGGTCTGGGGGGACACCATACATCAATTTATGGATTGGATCCTCCCATCCACAAATCCCCTCGTTCTCCTTATCTAGAGACCCAAACCCCCACATGTCTACTAGTGCATATGGAATAAAAGGAAAAATATGATCTTCAGGGAAAACAAGATGAATACAGAAAGTGTTACTACTCTACCAATTAAAAAGTTTAGATTAAACTTTCAGGTGGAATCTTGGAGGAAGGTTGAAATAAAAGAGTGCCACCTTCCTAAGGAGGCTAAAGGTTTTGATAATTCTAAAAGAAAGGATAGAACTAATATTGAATGGCATCCCCTTGCCCCTCCCTAAGTGGATAGATCAAGCTCAAATTTGATGTTGAATTTGGGCTGAGGATGGTGGGGAGGGAGGGGTGAGGTTTGTGTGTGGGGGGGGGGGTGTTGTATTCTTAAGGATAAAAAATGAAAAATATTTTTATCCTATGCAAAAAATAGAAAAAACTCTTATAATATGTTGAAGGCCCTAGACCTACTATGCAGGATCACATTTATGAGCCACTTAGGAACAACCAACTTTGTTGTGGAAGGGGAATCTAAGTTAATTATTGATTTTTTTAATTAGTGGTAAAAGATGGGTTGGTCTCTAATGGGTGTTTTATTGGATGTCAGGATGTACCTTTATTGAATGGAATTGTGGATAAGTCAACACACCTTTTCGAAGGGAAACTACAGGGTAGACAAGATGCCTAGTTTTGAATTCACAATGACAAGTCTTAGGTAGTGAGTGTTTTAGTGGTGAATCTTTTCCAATTAGCGATTCCATCTTTTTGGAAATCACAATTTGGTGAATAAAACCTACATATCGGGTCAACCACATCACCAAGATATTAAATAATTTTAGTCCAAATCCCAGGCTAATCGCTCATTAGTTTACACATAATTGGTCAAAAAATCTTGGTCCAATTGCCAATGTAATCTACATTTAGGACACAGTTATTTTAAAATTTTTTCCATCCTTTTCCTAAAGTTTTCTTATTGGACAATGTTATTTCACCCTTAGAATAAAATAATATTTTCCTTGGAGTTGTGCATTAGCTACCATTTTAGCGATGCGTGTCTCCAACTACCCTCATTTAACAAACTATTTTACTATTTGGGCTTTAGGATACATGTCCTAATTTTGGGAAGAATTAGAATTTATGTTATAACATTTTAAATTAGGCCTAAAATAGATATGAGGCCATTGATCTATCTTATATCAACAGTCTAAATTATTTCCTTTCACCATAAATATGATAACATGAAAAGTGATGACGACCAAGTTGGCAATAAAAAATACACATTATTAATTTAATCTTAATGGACTAGAAGACTACAAGTACATTGTACAATGTACACATGGCATGTGGGACATGGACTAATTGTGATTCTTTAGGTTCAACAAAAACTTAAATAATCTCTCTATAGCAACTGGCATATTTGCGAACTATATTAATAGTTTGTGTTATGTAAAACAATTTACTTGCCTCTTAAATTATAAAAATTCTTATGACAATTTCTTTTTCCTACATCTATAACATACCAAATTTTATTTTAATTTTTTAAAATTATTATTAAATTTTAATATGAAAAGGAAAATTTTTCTAATAGAAAATAATTTTCTCCCTCGCCTTAAATGAAAAAATTCCACTTAGAAAATTTTTCTACACATTTAATGTTGAATTCTACATCGTACATATTTTTCTAGGGATAGGTTTCTTAAAGTTATCCTCGGTCTTAGGTGTTGGAGATAATTTTCATCGATCCCCACTGACCTCATCACCCTCATTAAGAGTAAAGAACATGTGACAACTAGTGAAACATGATTTTAAGCAATCTCTATAGATGGTGATAAACCACCCTTTTGAATCACTTTGGGCATCAAAAATTCAAGTGGTTATTAATATGAGGGGAAAACTTCACATCACCTATATGCCTTTATGAAAACTTCCCAAAAATGATCATCAAAAGATGTGGGACAAAACAATTGATTACAAAAGGAGGTAGTATTTTTTACTAAGTTCAAAATCTTATTGTGACATGATTAAATTGACTTCCAAAATTGATGCATTTATGACAAAGGCTTGTTTCTCTATATTTCCAATATGCTATCATACTCTCACTCTCCCTAGTACAAATACTCAAATCATATTTTTCATAGAAGACATTTTTGTAATATCTATTCTTATAAACTTGACAATCCTTTACTTGCTATGACTAGTTTATTCTATAAAACCAAAAGCAGTATTAATAGATGCATTTCTAGGAATTTTAGGGTGCAAGATCTCAAGGAACTAGATGTCCTAGTTGACATAGGTGATGCTTTGGATAAAATTGGACCTAGATATTAATGATGATGTGTAATACCCTTCATTTCTATCATTGTAGACTTAGTTGTTAAATTTCTATATGGATCTTCTATATATGTGTTAGCCCTTATTTGACATTTAAAATGCAATACTTTGATATGTTGAGTAATTGATTGTGTCAAATTGTAACAATTTCCTACTTGTAGTGATGATGTTTTAATTGCTCTTAGTTAGTTAATGAAATTACTTGTACATATGATGATGCCATATGGTGTGTCCTAAAAATATGATTATTATGTCATTATGATAATGATATTTTCATGTCAGAATATGATGCTATCTATATTTGAGATTTACTATTATACTCACCCCATACTTGCATATGTATGGTGTTTGTGTTTATTTTACATTCATGTGTGAAGTTCCTAATATGGTTGAGAAAGGGAGTCATAGTCACCTACTAGTCGAGATCTACATGATGTACCACTCCCCACCATTGCCTATTTAGATTAGATATATATGTACATGTACATGCTTGTCTTTTATACAAAGTTGTAGGTACTGAGCATCCACTTCCCTAAATTTCAAAGATGAGCATACCTTATCACAATAATTCAATGCTGATAATGGCGAGATAATGTTCAGGTCCAATCTTAGCCATAGCCTTTAAATACTTGTCTTGCAAGGAGGACTTGTAATTGACCTTCCACCCTTTTTAAACCCATGAGTTTATCTTTGCATATGTTGCTTGGTTTTGAGTTTTGGTAATGTTGCTTTTATGTGGATTTGGCTATGTCATTTATTTGGTAAATGGTCTAATTTCAATATTCAGGTTAATCATATAATATTGAGAATTATTAAATATAATTTGATTAAAAAGAAAATGTGGGACTATGAAAATATTTAATTAATTAAAAGCTAATTAAATATATTTTTAAATTTAAATATCTTAGTTTAAAAGTCTAAATTTAGAAGTTTAAATTTAGAAAATTAGAACTAAAGAGAAATTAGAATATTATGATATTTAATTAATAAGAAATTAATTAAATATGAACTTCAATTTAAAAGATTTAATTTAAAATTCTAATTCTAGAAGTTGGATAAAAAGAGTATTAAAATATTAAAGATTTAATATTATTTAATTATAATTATTTAATTAATATTAATTAAATTGGATTTGCATTTAAATAATGAGCTTTAATTATTATTAATTTAAATAATATACTACGCTTTAAATCACACTTGCACTAATTAATAAAGCAGAGGAAAATAAAATAAAAGAATATTTTAATTTAAAAGCTCTTCAAGTGTGCATGAAATGATTAAATAATAAAAGTTTATTTTAAGGATAGGCCTTTGAATGTTCAAAAATTAGAAACCCTAGGTAGAGTTAAACTATTTATTAAGAGATTCGAGCTAAGTTCTAGACACATAGGTTTTGGAGAGCAAAAACTAAAAATTAGATCAAAAAAATTGTTGAAAGTTTCACAGAGTTTGGATTTACATACTTTCATAGATTGTCTCAGATTTTAGCTGTGGTTTTGAGGTAGGCTTTGAAAACCCATTGTATAATTTTATTAAAAGATCTGTCTACTTCATGTCTCCTTGGGTGCTTGCATAATGCTTATTAATTTATTGTATTGATTTTTGGATAAAGAATTATGTTGTTGACTTTGAAAATGAAAACTTATTAATCAAGAAAACTTGACTGTAAAAATAGTGTAGAAATTATTATGACTGTATTCTTTTAAACCCTTTCTAATATATAGGAAAGTTTTGATTAGAGAAAATTGGAAGAAAATAACAAATTGAACATCTCGGGTTTCAACTTTAAATTTTCCATTAGAACCATGTGATTATCATGAAATTTTTAAATATAGATAAATATTATTCTTACATCTAAAATAACTTGGTTGCAAAATTTATTGGAAAAAATAAAAGATTAGTTGAGAGGAAAATATGTTATAACTTAACTTATACATGCATGCGAAACAAATATACTGGAAAAACAAAACTAAGCATATGATGGTTGCATGATTTGAGAGATAAAAGGAATGTGGACATAATGATTGCATGTTTATTTTTATTTTATAAAAATATAATATAATTTTTAAATTTATTTATTTATTAAAATAATCATTATTATTAATTACAAAAATTTAAAAAAATCAAAAAATAAATAAATATTATTTATTTATTTATAAAGTGAATGTTAGTAAGTGATTCTTTAAGTATAGTTAAACTCTTAGTTGCATATAAATAATTTTAGATTTATCAATGCAAGAGAGAAGTTAATAAATAAATATTTATAAATTTATTATATTTTAAGAGAGTTGTGGTAGAGTTTACTTTGTAATCATCTAGTTAATAACTATTTGAGTTTATAAGAGGAATTACAAATAATTCAATTAAATTTATAATTTTATCTCTAGCTGCATCATGAATTAAAGGAAAAGTAAATATTAATATTAAACTTAAAAAGTCAAATTAATATTTTACAAATGAAAATGATATTAATATTTAATCAAATAATATACATTTATGTTATTAGTTAAATTATTTATGGTTTATGATTATTTAAATTAATAATATCATAATATTGCATGGTATTTTATATGCACAAAGAGATTGAATATTTAAATATTTATTTATTTAAATAAGTATATTAGCATAACATGTTATATTAACATGTATATTCTTACTTTATTTTTAAACACATCCTTATGACACATACTAAACAAGAGAAAACAATGGAATTAAATCATATGGCTGAAAACTTTGTGTATTCTTATATTCTATTTATAGTCTTGTGATGTTTATTGTTTGTGATGGTTTTCTTTGTGGGTTGTTTAGTTGGCCAATTTAGGATGTGCACTAGAGGCATTTTTGAGATTTATTTTATGATTATTTTACTTGATCTCATGATGTACTTAATAGTTTGAATTGAAACTTATATTTAATGAGCTTTATGTTATTGAGCATTTATGAGAACTTGGGTTTTGAGAACCAAAATTGTTTTTGGGTTGCCTATTCAGGATTCAAATTTGATTAGTTTTATTTTTATGGTATGGGACACAATTGTGGTTTGTGAGTTTTTGGAAGGTATTCTATGTGCATGTCTATGGGAGTGGCTTGCAATGGGGGTCAGGGCCCAAAGTGGCTTCTAGGGTAACGCATTGTAAGTTGTGTAATAAGTGATAACATAGCAATTAGAATATTTATAAAACATTAAAAAGATAACTTAGAGATTTTTCCTTTCCCATGCCTTGAGTGTTTGTATAGGCTAAGGATGGTAATGGGATGATGCCTAGTGAGAGGTATCACAAGTTTTTCCTGGTCTTTATGAGAGGTTATTATGGTTCCACATGTGTCATTTTGAGGGTCTGAGGTCCACAGTGACCAGTCTAGGTAACTAAATGCTTGAGGGTCTAGGATCTAGTGAGAGACAAATCTAGGGTAACTCAAGTAGTTTGACCATGTGATGACACTCCATAGTATGTAGTCTAAGTCTCCTTCATGATTTTTTTATATTTCTTCTAGCGATGTACTTGTTGGATATTACTTTTGATGGTGTATTTATTGTGAGTTGTTACTCATTGATTCGATGTCATTTATTATTGGAAGATAACTTTTATTTATGAGTGTAAACTATTTACTGGTGGTGTACTTATTTTTGGATGGTCTTATTGTTAGTAATTTACTTTTATTGATGATGGTTTTTATCTATTGATTATTGTTCTTGGACATGTGACCTTTGACTTAAGGTGGATCTACTTTTAATTGACTTTATCTTGATTTGATATTGAATTGTATTTGGTATCTAGGTGTTGACTTGGTGTGTGATGTTGGTATTGGAATGAGTGTACTTCTAATTTTGATTCTCTTCTTCTTGAGTAGTTTGTGTTACCCTTGAGGTAGATTTGGCTATCAGGATTCCTTGCCTAGGATTATTTTATGATTTGATTATCTGTGTGTGGATCATACATCATCTCTCCTACATGGTGGGAGTGAGAGCCTGATTAGGTGATCATGTGGCCTAGAAGTAGTTTCTTCTTACCATTTGGGTCCCCCTCAGTTTTATACATGTTGGATATTCATTGATGCAATTGTACCATTATCATTCTTATTCTTATCTTAGAGGCTTCTATTCACTTGATGCATATGTTTTATCATGTTTTCTTGTATTTTGATGTACTTATATCTATTCTTGCATATCCTGCAACATGTGCAGTGGATGTTATTCATTGGATATATTTACTTTATATCAATTATACTTATGCATTTTCTTGTGAGATGATGTTCTGTTATTTCTTAATGATCATGAACATGTACTTGAGACTTAAAACTAATTAATATAAACTTCTTAAACATAACTCAATGCAAAGGAACCCTTTAGGAATAGAAACTATATTTGTAATTGCTTATGTGTACTTGATGTGTATGTATATATCATTTCCACATTGTTATCTTGAAGTTGTTTAAACTTTAAAATAAATAGTTTAGTAAACATTGTAACATATTAGGTTTATTTTCTTTGGGATTCTTGATTGGGGTAGTATATGATGGTCTACTTTTTTTTATAGAGCCCATGGAAGGACATAATGATCTAGTTTCTATGCATCTTGTCAATACTTGGCAAGAATGGTGTGTCACCATTGATGGCATTACAATTGAGATTAATGAGGAAGTTATAACTCAAACTGCTAAGTCATATATGAAGGGAAATAAATGGAGAAGGGTTACTGAGAAAGTGGATAAGACCAGTATGAACTGATTCTTCAAAGAAGGTGAGGAGCCAGTTCAGCTTTGTAGTGGCTTTGGTAGAGAGAAATTTTTTAACCCATGGGGTGATGCCTACTTCTTGATAATAAAATATGTCACTCCCTAAGGGATACACAAAGTAAGTTATTACTACCACTTCCCACTATTGAATCACTTTCATTATTATGACGAATTATTTTTCCCTTTCTTCCTGTTAATTAATTTAGAAGATTTGGCTATGGATGTGAGGAAATGTATGGACAAGGGAAAAACTTACAAAATCATTCGATTTGGTTTTATTTTTAAATTATATAACTTTCATAGAGCTATGCACCTTCCTAGGAACATTATGTTAATTCAAATCCTATGACATAACACTTTTCCTTTGGTTATTTCAAGCTTCCCATTATTTTTCCAACTACTAGAAAAAGGGGAAGCTTGAGACACAATAGACAAACTATGTATGAAGGTAGAAATGTTATTTTACTACATGATATTTAGAATGGAGGAGATAACATGTAATGGGATGTTCTTACTCACAACTTCACACAAATGCATATGCATTGACTGCAAAGGTATGTAATGGTATCTCTAGAAGGATGGTTTAACTAAATGAATGTTCTTAGGTAGGGCCAATTTTGGGTTGAAGTCTATGACAACCTTATCAATATCTAGAAAAGGGGATACATAGTTTGTCTACCATGTTTGTCTACCTTATCCCTATCATGTTTGTTACTACTATTTGCATGTAGATAGGGATAAGGTTTCCATATGAGACTTTTGTAGATCTTTATTTGATAAACCATTAATTAAAGAACTTTATGTGGTCCTTACAAATATTGATTAGAACCTATTTATTTCTAAATGTAGTGAGTATAGGGTCAGTGATCATCATGTCTAGGTTTACCCATTATAGGAGATCAAGAACCAAACTATTATTTTAGGAAGAATGGAGGAGATTACATGTAATGGGATGTTCTTACTCACAACTTCACATAGATGCATATGCATTGACTGCAAAGGTATGTAATGCTATCTCTAGAAGGACGGTTTAACTAAATGAATGTTCTTGGATGGGGCCAATTTTGGGTTGAAGTCTATGGCAACCTTATCCCTATCTACATGAAACATAGTAGTGACAAACATGACTATAATTTTTGAAGTATGCTTTTGTCTATTCATGAGGCTAGAGAAATCATCTCAGCAATAATCCTAATTGCTCTAATGGATCTAATATTTCACAACATATTAAGTATTTAATATTGTTTTTTATATAAAAAGAAGTCAAAATTGGGTGACTGGCCTAGAGAAAAAGCATAGTGACAATGTCACTATCAAAATACATACAAATCATAGACCCATACAAAATAGACTATACACCCATAGATAATATAAAAAAGATAGGAATGAACATCAATTTAGTACCAAAATAGGACTTTCTGATAGGAAAAAGGAAAACCATCCACTCTAAACTAACAAGTAATCTAAACACATTGGGAAGGTCCATAATTATATTCATTAAAACCATAATAAGATAGTTCTTGGGTAGGGCCAATTTTGGGTTGAAGTCTATGACATAATCTTGTTGTCTATAAGAAAATGTATTAGTTTATATAAGTTTGTAATTCACTTTTATATTTTATAGAAAGATGTTCATAGCCCTTTTTTGTTCAACTTTTTCCTTGCAATATTAGTTTATGTAAGTTTTTAATTCACTTTTATATTTTATAGAAAGATGTTCATAGCCTTTTTTTGTTCAACTTTTTCCTTACAAGGTTTTTGCATGGTTTCCTACGTTGTCTTCCTTTTCTTCTTTGCAAATGTAAGACCCTAGTTTGCTTCTTGTTTATCTTTATAGAGGATTTTTCATTCATGTTTAATAGGCACTTCTGTGTATCTTCTACTAGAATTCTTATTGGGAAACAAGATACTAAGAGGGTGGAGGGGTAAATCAAGATCTATTAAACTTTTAACTTCTTAGAATAATACATTTTGTTATATTCATTTTAACTAAATGAATGTTCTTGGGTAGGGTCAATTTTGGGTTGAAGTCTATGACATAAACTTGTTGTCTATAAAAAAATGTATTAGTTTATATAAGTTTGTAATTCAGTTTTATATTTTATAGAAAGATGTTCATAGCTTTTTTTTGTTCAACTTTTTCCTTGCAAGCTTTTTGCATGGTTTCATATGGTGTCTTCCTTTTCTTCTTTGCAAATGTAATACCCTAGTTTGCTTCTTGTTTATCTTTATAGAGGATTTTTCATTCATGTTTAGTAGGAAATTTTTTGTATCTTCTACTAGAATTCTTATTGGGAAACAAGATACTAAGAGGGGGGAGGGGTAAATCAGGATCTATTAAACTTTTAACTTCTTAGAATAATAGATTAACTACAGTCACTCCTAATTCATCTCATATCTTAGATCTCGCACCAAATAATAATAAACTATAAAAGTGAAATGTATCTAAGAATAACATCCATGAAAATAGAAAACCATAACATTAATATTTTGGTAACATAGAAACCCTCCAAGGTGAAGGTAAAACTAGGGTGGGGATGACACACACAAACCTTTACTAGTGCAACAATGAATTTAACTTGTTAAGGCTAAAATTTGATCACTTCTGATTCTACCTTATGAGGAATCTTCTCTATTAGAATAAATACAAGACTATTAACTCTACCTTGATTGAAGGATTTAAATTTACAATGAAGTAACCACTATGTTAGGAGATTTAAACAATGTCTGTTAAAACTACTATGTTAAGAGATTTTCCCTAATACACTTGATAGAATGTCTTAGTACCTAATACTTTAGTTTTCTCTCACAAATTTGTTTATGAATTTTCTCTCTTCAATGTCTAAAACTAGTATCCTTATCTAATATTCTCTATTCTTCCCTTCACTATTAGATTTCTCTGTCTGATCTTCTTATCAAACTTAGCCTTCCCTACTCTATCTTTAACTTGTTAGCTCTTTCACACTTTCATCTCACTCCCATCACACATATATTATGATTTATGATTAGAACCCTTATTAATTATATAATCATATAATTTTCTAGATCATAATTCCTTTTTCTATTTAAACCTTCTAATTTTCTGATTGGTTAATCTTCTTTCCTAGGGATTAATTCCTTCTAACAAAATGAGTAATTTTCTCTTTAAATTTCTCTACAATCTATATATGCCTCATAAAAGTTGGCCAAAATGATTTTCATAAGTGTTTATGCCATTAAAAACACATATGCCAAAACAAGTTTACTCAGCAATTGAATGTTTTGTCACTCAGTCATAACCAACATTCATGATATCTCTTGGCTTCTATAGACTTTGAATTTATTAACTTTCTCAGTAAAAGCGAGCCATAGTATTTATATTTATTACTTGATATGTATACTATCTTGGCTTATATTGGGGTGCTATGAAATCTTAGACTTGTTTGGAATGTAGACAAGTCCATGTAGTTGAGATTCTCTTGATGGCTCAATTATAATGATGACCGACCAACACTTCCTAGGAAATGACTAAGTGTCGGGATGTAATAGGAGACAATGCTTAGAGGACAACAGTATCCACCTTTTAAATTAGTGGAAATTTTTTTTTTTCATGACTTAGTAATCCCTTCAAAATCAAAAAATATAAAAAAATATAGCACTTCCCCTAAGACTATGATTTGGTCTTCATAACTCACTAATAAATTTGGATATATTTTTTGATGAGAGTTGGTCAATATTTCAATGGACAATGGTCAAAAAATTGTGTCACTATAATTTTGTCAAAATTTTGATGTAATCCATGGCTATCTATATATCGACAGATAACCCCATCAAAAATGATCCCAAACTCTGTTGCAAGGCGATGTTAGACCACTAGTAGGAAACGTCGAAACTTTGAAAATTAATTTTTTTTATTGACAATAGTTCTCATCCAAATTTTGATGTTTAGGAAATTTTTATCAACAAGATTTCTATTCCCTTAGTGGAAATCCTTGTCAAAATATCAATAATTAGGAGATTGTTATCAATGAGTTTTTCATGCCAAAAATAGTAGGCATCGTCAAAATATCGACATGTA
This sequence comes from Cupressus sempervirens, assembly GCA_028749045.1. Lineage (NCBI taxonomy): Eukaryota > Viridiplantae > Streptophyta > Pinopsida > Cupressales > Cupressaceae > Cupressus > Cupressus sempervirens. Next base: position 816,851,993 of record CM053787.1, read on the forward strand.
GTCATCAACATTTTGATGATAGCCATAGTTTTATAAAAAAATCAATTAAAAAATTTAAAAGTAGGACTTCTCTCAATGCCTCTCTCTGAGGACATTCTTATGAAAGTCCACCACAATGCCTAATTTCTTGGGCCTTCATGAAAAAGCATAATTTGGCAGCTTCTTCCAACTTGGCCCTTGTTAAGACTCATGTGACCATTCAAACAAGGATATGACCCTAGAAAAAATTGAAGCTACCAACACACCCCCAATACCTTGAACGATTAATTGCATGGAGAGAGAGAGAGAGAGAGAGAGAGAGAGAGAGAGAGAGAGAGAGAGAGAGAGAGAGAGAGAGAGAGAGAGAGAGAGAGAGAGATCTAATAGAATTCATAAAGTGGGAGAGTGAGTTGGAAGTTAAGGGGCTAAATCAAGATACAACACATTTACCACATAACCCATTTGAGGCTTCTTTTCATGGTTCATGTTAGTGTGTTATTTTTTTCCCTCAATGCAGCTAGATACATAGTAGTTGATAATAAAATAGTTTGACATCTTATTTTTTAATTACACTTCATAAATTATATGAAATGGAACTTCATTGTTAGTAAGCAAGTATCTATTCACCCTATGATCTAAAAAAAAACTTTCACATATTGCAAGCTAATTTCTTTTATGAAAGAAAATATATTTCTATGAACGAGTAAGTGAAACAAAAATTTTGACAAGCAAAACACAACTCACCACACATTCTTCGATATATCAATTAAAGACAAGATTGCATGCAATTATGGTGCTTTTGACATTTTAATGGGGAGAGTGATCGATCCTTGTCATTTTACAAAAGTGATCCAAGAGTGTTGGAGAATTCAAAGTTGGATTATCCACATCTACAATCATGACAATAATGCTTGTAAGAGACAATAATAACATGATACAAAAATAAGTTATAACTAAAATGCTTTTAACAAGGAAATTAAAACTATTTTAACAAGATCATAAATTGAAAAAAGGGATTGTTAGTGTAGTAACAAACCTCAAGTATCAATATTGTCAAATTTGGGCACTCCACCTTAAGTTTAAATCAGATCTATTGCTTAGTACCTTGCAACAAAATACAATGAAATCATGATCGATTAGCATTATAACACCAACTTTAAGAAGCATAAGATCAACATGTTACCAATATCGTTGCAATTAGCAGAGATCAAGTTTAGTGAATGAAGGCACGAAACATTTTTAAAATGGAAACAAAACATTACTTTTCATAACATCAAAATGTAGAATGTAGCAATAGTAAAAAAAAGGAACTCAGCAATAGAATGTAAATAGTAAAGAATAATTGTTTGTAGCCACTTAAACATCCATATGTCTTTGGTTTCTCTCCCTCCCATCCAAAATAAGTTTCAACCACTCAAAATCAAAATGCACGAGAAACAACATTCCATATGCATCGATAAGAGGTGGATCTAAACAAATGTAACACATTGACATTAATGATCTATATCAAAAATACAAACATGTTGCATTTTTTAGCTCGATTTAATGCCCTATGCATATCAATTGAGATTTCATATTGAATCAGGGCATCCTTCTATATTTCCTAAAATGAAGAAAGATGAAATAACTTAATCCAAAATAGAGATTCAAAGAATCTATCCTTGTACATGGGACAAATATGGTGAACCACTATTCTTTGTATCATGGTGGTATCAGAGCAAGGGATTAGATCCTTGCAAGTTGGTGAAGATTAAGAGGAAGTCCAAGAAAGACAAAGATGGGTTTGATAAAATCATAAATAAATATTCTTGAAGCATATAAAGAGTTGAAGGGATCATTGAGTGATGGAAAGAAGAAAATAGAGCAAGATGAGAAGAGGAAAAAATTGTGTGAGGAAAGGAGACAAAGCTATACTAATGAGAAAGAGATAGATAATGAGGCTTGATGCCATAGAGAGGAATATGGTTTTGAAGAAGCAAAAGGTTGAAGAACATGAAAATGAGCTGGTTCAAGCTATTTAACTAGTGATGGATGGTGAAGAAGATGAAGAACCTAGTGTTGAATAGGTTCGTTGTGTTGAAGTAGATGTGGAAGACAAAGGTGATAATAGCAAGGATAAAAAGGAAGAAAGTCCTACGAGGATTGAGTATGATGAGTTAGTGGTGATTTAGATAATGAAAAGTCCTTTAAGTGAGGAGAAGGGTATGAAGGCTAATGATATAACCTTGATGATGAATGAAGACTTACAATGCCAAAAGGAATGGCATGAGGTAAATGAAAATTTTATAGAAGAAATGATCTCAGTAAAAAGGATGCAATGGTGTTGGTGATGGGTCATGAGAAGATCATGGAGGTTTTTTATGCTCTAAGAAAAGAGATGGGATATGTTGTTGTTACCAAGAAAAAAGAGTGTTTGTAATGCCTACCCCTAGTTTTACTTTTCAAATTGTATATATGAATTATTTAAGGCTAGTTTGATGGTTATGTTTTATGTTTAGTGGTACTTGGTTACTAGATTAGATTAGATGTTATTTCATACTTAGTTGATTTATTAGATAAACTAGTTTATACTTAGTTACTTCACCTATTCAAGATTATTTCAATGATGATATATGTATGTTCACTTAGTGATTTTAGTTATCTCATGATGATTTTTTAGATGAATGATTTATATGTAGTTCTATGGTTACTTACCCAATACTTTCATGTGTATGGTGTACTAGTATGTTTTACTTTATGATTGACATTTTTGATATGGTTGAGGGAGGAAATAATAGTCACCTATTAATCAGGATCTACACGACACATCACTCCTTGCCATTGTTTGCAATTTCTATACATTCGGTTGTTTAGCATCAAATCCAAGTAAGATCTTGTGGGTTTTGTATAGTAGCTTTCAGTCTTTGATTCTTCATCTTCTCTATGCTTGTGGTAGATCTATATTTAAAATTTTAATTGGGTTGAAAGCCTTGTTGTGAATTTCATTGTTCTTCATTTTGAGATCATCTGTATTTGAATTGAAAATTAGAAACCCTTGTATTGTAATTTTTTTGAGAATTGTATTTTGATACGAGTAGGGTTTGGAAAAGAAATTGAAATTTGATTTATTGTTTGTGTTTTCCCTATTAGATCTATTTTGTAAACTTATCAAAAAACTAAATTGTTAATAAAAATTACCACAGTAACATATTTATTGTGATTTTTTTTTATCACATATAATATTATTTAAAAATCATGAAATTGTGTTTTGAAGAGGGGCTTCATGTTTTATGTTTTTATTACATAAAACATATTTTTTAAAAAGGAAATAAATAAAAAAGCTAGAGGAAGTGGGTCATTTACCCCACTCTCACCCTCACCTTATTTCCTTACCCCCCTACCCCTCTGTACATTTGTGAGAGTGTTGGCGGCGGCCTTAAAGGCCCACGAATTAATAGACTTTACTACCATAGTAGCAGGTACTGTCGTAGGCAGTACTCTGCTGATGCATCAATAGAGCTGCCATAGTAGCAAAACAACTAATGGGCTTTAAAAGTTATTTTGTAAGTTTTGTTTAAATTAATTATTTTTAAATTAATATTTTTAAAATATATTAAATATTTAAATATGTTTTTTAACATTATGTTTAAATTATTATTAAAGTATTTAATAATTTTTATTAATAATAAATAAATGAATATTATTAATAATTTAATAATTAGTATTAGATTTTAATAAATGTTTAATTGAAGTTTTGCATAAATGGAATTACTCTTAACATTTATATATGTTATACTGATAATTATAATTCAACTGGAAAATTGATCATTTTTAATAAATGTTTAATTGAAGTTTTGCATAAATGGAATTACTCTTAACATTTATATATGTTATACTAATAATTATAATTCAACTGGAAAATTGATCATTTTTAATAAAACTTAGATTTTTCTTAGACAAGTTAGTTACAAATGAAAATGATTTCTAATAGTAGGGAATACTTATTACATCTTTTGATACTTTGGAAATGAAAATTGAAACCTTATTTTGTATATTGAACCTTTATGTTTTGAAAACCAAATGAATTATGCAAACAATGGTTAGAATTATGTTGAGCTGTATGTTGTATATCATGTTGGGTTTCTAGTTTGACTTATTACTTTGACCAAATTGGGATATTTACCAGAGGCATGAGGGTTTTATTTTGTGATGTGTTATGTATATGATCCTTTCTACCTAACCATGGTGGCTTGTGACATGTTTCTATGATGAGTTATGATCAATGCTTGTTTGTGCTTTCTAGTTGCTCATATAGAACTAAGGTGATATTTTTTTGACTTTCTTGTTGTAATCTTTGAGCTCTCAATTGATCATCTTCTAGTTATTTGTAGTTGCTTGTTTAGGATTGAGGTGATTATTGTGTTTTGTCTTATGGTGCTTTCTAGTTTCTTGCATAGCACTGAGGTGAATGTTATGATTGATCTTTAGGTGCTTTCCACTTTATTGTAAAGGATTGAGGTGATTGTTGTGTTTTATATATAGGTGTTTTTTAGTGGCTTGTAAAGAGCTGAGGTGAAAACTATGATTCTTTTGATTTGTAATTTTATGAGCCTAGGGTAGGTAGTCTATGTGTACATTGGGAAGTGGCTTGTAATGGAGGTCGAAAGCCTAAGTAGTTTGTTTGGTAACCCATTATAAGTTATTTTAATAAGTGATACATTTCATTAAATGAGAGTAAAATAAATTAATAAGAGTCATTTTTTTCCCTCACTCATGCCTCAAGCTCTAGTACAAGCTAGGATCGGAGTAGAGAGGATGTTTGGTTGCAACCTTGCTCCATTAGTATTCCTTGTCTATATGAAAGGATACTAGTGCCACTTAGAGACACTAGGGGGCCAAAGTTCATAATGGCTGCCAGAGTAACCTTTGAGTTGGCTCATGTGATGACACTTGCCCACTTACATAGTAGATTTCCTATTGTCATCATTGCTTCTATGATTAGATGGTACTTGTCTCTTGGTACCCTTTGAGATAGTTTTCTTTGAGGTGTTTCCTTGACCTAGATGTTGGTTATGATTTTTGAGATTTTTATTGGTATGCGACTTGAGTTTATCTCCTTAGTATGGTGGGAGTGGGCCATTTAGGTTTCACGAGGTCAGGCGATAGTGCATTTTTCTTATACCATTGAGATCCAACCATTGAATGTCATTGCTAGACGTACCTATGAAGTTGTTTCTTTCTTCTGATCTTATATTTCTAGTGGATTATTATACCTTGTTATAATGTATTTGATTATCAAAGACCTTATTAGATGATGTATTTTATAAATATGATGTATATTCTTTGAGCTTTTCATATCCTGTGACTTGTACAATAGATGCCTGTGCATTTTGATTATGCCAAGTGGCATCGTGTAATTTTATATTATTTAAATAGATTTGTAGTTATGATTATTATTTGATGTGGTTTTTTTGTTCATTAAACATAAATTTGATTCAACATCATAGGAGCCTTAAGAGATGTAATCTATTTATGGATTGTATTTAGGTATGTGATTATACTTTTGCTATACTTTACCTATTGTTGTTTGGATTATTATCTTAAGAAAAAAAGTTTGAAAAACTTAGTGAAACTTTAGGTTTATTTCTTTTGGGTTCCTTTGCAGGGTGTTACATATGGTATTAGAGCTCGAGTTTCTACATTGGGAGATCTAGGTATATTAGAACGTAGCTAGTTGATAACTAGTTAAACTAAAATGAATCTTAAACAATGTTATATATCTTTTTCTACTTGAACACTTGAAAAATTCAAACTTCATCCTTGAAAAATACAAAGAGGAAAAACTTGAATTAGAGTTGAGATTGGATTTCAGACATATTTTTTATGATTGTTCTTTTTGGTGGTATACCTTTGTTGTCTTGTGAACATTGTTGTTGTTCTTTCTGGAGTGTTGTAGGAAATGGTGATTGAGACTAGGATGATTTTTAGAGGTCCTAGTGTAGGAAGAGGTGGACATGATATTCCTTCTCCAACTCATAAAGAGATTCATGTTCCAAAAGAGAATAGGGAAGAGAGCCATAGAGAAAATCTTGTTGACTTAGAGAGGACTAATTTGAGAAAGATAATGAGGACTATTATGGAGCACTTACCTCCTCCTTGGGGCATTGAGATGCATAGGTACAAGAGTCATTGGAGAGATCTTCATGGTGATAAATAAAGGTTGGTTAAGGCTACTTAGATGAAGGACCTATAGAGGTCAAAGATCAAACCCTTTAATGGGTTAGGTTTAGGGTATGTGGCAAAGTAATGGTTAAATATATTGATATGTTTCTTGATTCGATTGTGTAAAGATTTTTACCATAAACATTTCAAATCACACTAAGTGATCCATCATCAGGATGAAAGAGAGCAAGAGATGCCAAAACAAAGTGGATTGCAGATGTTGACTAACTAGAAGATATAGGGACCAAGGGGGAGCAGAGATTGCATGCACACCAAAGAAGCCAAGTAGGAAGTTGGTTCGACAAAAAAAACAAGGAACAGATTCATAGTCAACATAGAAAGAAGTAGCAAGAGAAGTGAAAAGGAGAACAAAAATATCAGTTAGTCAGATGTTTTTGTTCTCCTTTTCACTTCTCTTGCTACTTCTTTCTATGTTGACTATGAATCTAACTTCTTACTTGGCTTCTTTGGTGTGCATGCAATCTCCTCTCCCCCTTGGTCCCTATATCTTTTGGTCAGTCAACATTTGTAATCCACTTTGTTTTGGCATCTCTTGCTCTCTTTCATCCTGATGATGGAGCACATAGTGTGATTTGAAACGTTGATGGTAAATTTTTTACACAATCAAATATAGAAACATATCAAAATATTTATGCAATGGATTGTAGAAATTTGATCTCTTTAAAAGTAATGGCTAATTTCTTTAGATAGGTATTTTGCGATGCAAGACTTTAACTCTAATGTAAAAAAGAGGTTTTCCATCACCCACTTGGAACTCTTTGGGGCTACATGGTGGAACAATGAAGAAAATAAACTAGGTGTGAACATGAACATTGGTACATGGGCATTATAACTTTTATGAACACTTCCTATTAGAGGAATGACACTAGTAGAGGGCTGACAAGTTTCACAATCTGAGATAGTATACTATGTCTATGGTAGAGTATGAACAAAAATTCTACAAGATCATGCCTTATGGTAGGACTCATGAGAGTTGACCTATGATGGTTCAATGCTTCATTTTGGGTTTGAACAACCATCTTATTGGGGGTGTAAAAGTTTTCTAACCTAAAACCATCAAGGATGTGGTACATCAAGCTATCCTTGTAGAGAAAAGTATCACCTTGGGACATGGTGGTTTTGTGGGAACACCTATAGCATTAGGGTCCAAAGGTAATTATGTATTGGGTGACTATAGGAAGCCTTCTTCTTTAGGGGAAAGTCAACAACAACATCAAGGAGGATCCTATCCTTCAGCATGGAATGGTGGTGATGGTTTACACTCTAGGGATTCTCAACACTATCAGGGCAATAAACACAACCAGTATGACCAACCATCGTAGAGTACTCATTATTTTTCTAGTGGGGGTATTTTTTAGCAGTCTAGGATATCTATAATGTAAAGGAGTTTAGATGGAGAATTTCATATAGACAACATGGGCACAAGTCATCTCACTTTCTTCAATGAAAATTAAAGTTCTCAGATCAAAGACCTACAACTTTAGAACCCTTGGTTGGAGATATGGGTAGATCATAGAGGATGTTTTTAGTGAAGTCTTATCCTTCTACATGGGAAAAGGGTCTAATGGGACTTGCATAATGAGTTCTTGAGTTTTATCTTTCTTGTAGGCCTCCAAGAGTAAGCCTAAGTCTAGGGGGAGTGGATGTAATGCCTACCCCTAGTTTACTTTTTAGATTGTATTTTTGAATTCTTTTAGGCCAATTTGATGGTTATGTTTTATGTTTAGTAGTACTTGGTTACCAGATTAGATTAGATGTTATTTCATACTCAGTTGATTTATTTGGCAAGCTACTTGATACTCAATTATTTCATGTATTCAAGACTATTTCAATGATGATATATGCATGTTCATTTAGTGATTTCAGTTATCTCATGATGATTTGTTAGATAAATGATTTATATTCAGTTCTATGTTTAGTTATTCAATGGTTAGTTATTCCATACTTGCATGTGTATGGTGTACTAGTATGTTTTACTTTATGATTAACATTTCTGATGTGGTTGAGGGAGGGAGTCATAGTCACCTGCTAGTTAAGATCTACATGATGCTCCACTTACTATAATTTCCTATTTAGTTTAGATTATATGTGTATGCACATGCTCAAACTTTATGCAAATTGTAGGTGCCAGGCATTGAAGTTTCCTTGAATTGCCAGGATGAGCATGCCCTATCACAGCATCTCAATGGTAAAAGAGTGGAGATAATTCTTGAGTTTGAATCCTAACCTTAAGCCAATTGTCCTAGAAAGAAGGAAAACCTTATCTGAGTTGTTTACCCTTTCAAATTTGTCAAGTGACATAAATTTATGATTTTGACCCTTGAGTTTGATCTAATATTTTGTACATTATGATGGGTTTTTGTAGTTAATCTTGTGAGTTTATTATGATTTTAACTTATAGTTAAATCAAATAAAAGGATAATTTAATAATTTAATTTAATGAAAATTTTATAATAAAATCCAATATTTAATTATATTTAATTAATTGAGAAATTAATTAAATAAAAGAATTAAATTTAAAGATATACTTAAGATTTTGATTTTGGCATAATCATATTTATTTAATTTAATAATAAGATATTTAGGAGTTTCATTTTTATAATAAACTCTAAATATTATTGTTATTTAAGTAAATAAATAATCAAAAATGTCTCATGGATTAATTAAAGAGAGAAAACATTGATTTAATGAAAGAAAAGGGTTTCACGTGATTGCATAATCCAAACCCTAATTTAGGGAAAGCTCTTTATTAGGAAATTAAAGCTCATTTCTCCATACATAGGTTTGGAGGAGCCAATTTTTGAGGAGAGGATTTTAAAGGAATAAAGAAATTCCTTGTGAGTTATGTGCATTAAGTTCAGCATTAGATCCAAGTAGGATCTTGTGGGTTTTGTGTAGTAGTTTTTGTTCTTTGATTCTCTATCTTCTCCATGTTTGTGGTAGATTTGCTTTCAAAATTTTAATTGGGTTGAAACTATTGTTGCAAATTTCATTCTTCTTCATTTTGAGATTATTTATTTATGAATTGAAAATTAGAAACCCTTGTATTGTAATTTTTTAGAGAATTGTATTTTGATACTTGGGTTTGGAAAAGAAATCAAAATTTGATTTATTCTCCATGTTCTCCCTATTAGATATATTTCATAAATTTATCAAAAAATAATTAAATAAAAATTACCATAGTGAAATATTTATTGTGATAAAAAAGATTGGAGGAAAAAAATAGAAGTCAGAGTTGATTTTATGAATTATGTAAAATTTGTGAATAAAAACAAGCAACGAATTAGACACACCTGACCTTTCAAAGAATTTGTGGTTGTGGTGACAGTCCAAAACATATTCCTTAGGACCTTAATAAACATCCAGTGCATTAGTCACCAACATCACCATGAAGATCTCGCAGAGAAGCAAATAAGTTTGGGAGTCATGACATTGACCCTCCTCCTTTCAATGTTTCTCCTTCTAAAGATTTTCAATTTGTAGTAAAAATGTCAAATCCATTTATGACCTTAATTGGGTATGATGATTTTTGACAGAGTATTACATCGCAGGCAAATTACAATCATCAGATTAGTAATAAAAATGTAGGTGCTTCCACTCAAAAGTTACCAGTGAAATCTATAGAAAGATTAGGGTTTTGGCTAGTGGAAAAATTCAATAAGAACAACAGAGCGAGACCCAAATGGGAAATGAACTAGGCCAATACACTCCAACTCTCATTGGATCATAATGAGGCAACTTAGATTCTAGTATCTCCTCAAATCATTAAAGGAAATGATTTCCTCCAATTAGGAAACTCATTGATTTGGAAAAGCTTTTTCCCTAATATCATTTGGTCCATTGCAAGCTTAGAAAAACAAATTTTCTTCTTTAATCATACTAAATATGCAGCCCAAAATATATTAGCCCTGTATTCCTAGTAGAAAGGATTTCTATCTAAACCCAATGCAAGGATCTATGAAGCCAATCTTCAAAAGATAGAAAATTCTAAACCCAAACCTACTCAACCCTACATATATCCCCCCACATCACAGGAATGGTTCCTCCAACTCTTTGTGTCATTCCTCTAATCAAACCCTCACAACTTCCTAAACCTTTAATGATAAAACTAAAGAATAGATCCTAATTATTAGCAATCAGGTCAGTGAAGATCATTGGCAGGAATGTCTGAATATTGGTGTATTTTCATTTTGGAATGGGCCAAGACAAGAAATGACCAATCTCATTAGTTGTTAAAAGAATTCTATAAACATCAGGTTAGCATATCTCACCATTCTGATATTATATATATATATATATATATATATATATATATATATATATATATATATATATATATATATATGCACACTACTGTAATGAATATGTGAAAAGAGATTTCCTCTTTGTCTCTGATTCTTATTATAAAGGTTATGTTATTAAATTCATTGAATGGATTCCAAATTGTAAGGAAGAATAGTTAAACTTCCCTATGCCAACCTGAATTTCCATTCAATCTGTCTCTGTTGAACTTATGCATTGAGAGATTCTTAGGAAAATTGGACTTTCAATTAGTGATTTGATAGGAATAGATGCTTTTTATAAATATTGTAATACTATAATTTTTTTTTATTAATGATAAGAATAAAAATTTGGAACTCAATACTATTAAGTTAATTTCAAACACTTCTATATACAAATTGAAATATTATAGATTTGAAGGTAAAATATCATAAATAATCAAATTAGATAAGGAGACAAAGATCTCATTTAAAACTTTTCAACCTATGTCGAATCTTAAAGATACCTTCCCTATTATAAACATTAGAAATAAAAAAGAAAACCAGGGGAAGATCTTAAATGAGATAGCTCTTTTGGAGCTTAGTAAGGTTACAGTAGGAAAAGTAGATACAAAATTGGAGGATGGTGAAATCAGATCAGAAAAAACATCTACAATTACAACTATATGAAGGGAAATAGTTTCATATCTAGCTCCAAGGAAGATCAAAGAAAGAAATGGAGACACTACAAGATCCAAAAGAAAAAGAAGCTCAAAGAAAATAAAATGAAAAAGTTTTAACTCCAAAAAATAATAAAGAAATTATTCAATTATTAGATTTGAAAAAGTGTAAAGGCACTTCTGTATAGATGACTTTAGATCTTAAGTTTGAAGGTCAAAACTATAAAGAAATTAACAGGACAAAAGAAGGAATAACAAAAGATAATATTTCTAATATAAAGAAGTTAAGGGCAGTCAACAACAGCAAAAGACTAAGCAAAAAATAGAAGAAAACACAAAAAACTAAGAATATGGGAGCTATAAGTGGGAAAGAAAAAATATTAGAAAAGGAATTGCGATTGTAGGATGAAAAGATCTTGGAGAATAATAATAAGACTCTTGAAGAAATAGAAAACAAACTTATTTTCTCTAAGGAATCTCTAGAGTAAAGAAATGATAAATGCATAAACAAAATAACAAAAAATCCACTACAAAACATGGAAGAGCTGGTGAAAGAGGACATAGACACTAAAAAAGAGGCAATAAATCTATGCACCAAATTTTGGTAGACACCAACCATAGCTCAAGAATCACCTTTTTATAAGATGAGTGAGCACAATACAAAGGAAAAGGATCAAAGTAATATAAAAGGAATTATAATACAAAGTTTTCACAAATTCTTGAATAATGATTGACCAAAGAATGAAGATATAGAAATGATAATTATAGATGAGACAGAGAAAGAGAACTTGGAACTATTATAGAATGAATTGAACCAAGTTTTAATTTTGAGAATATTGATAAAAGCAGTGACTTACACAAGGAGAGTTTAATATGGAAAGTACTAAAAATAGGCAGAGAGAATTACACGTTTGAAGATTTGGGAAGAGATATGTTACTCATTAAGGATGAAGATATTAGAAATAAAGATTTATAGACAACTAAATCTGGAACAATAACAGGTTAAGAAGATGGTATGGAGTTAGATAGAACATGGGGTAGACCAACCTTAGTAGATGATATAAATGTAGATAATCAGATAAGACTTGTAGAATAGACAATGAAAGAATTAGAAAATGAAGAAAAATGTGAGAAAGAAGGAAAACAATTTGAAACTGCTTTAAATGCATAAGACATCATAGATAAATTGGGTATTTTGATGAATCAAGAAGGGATAAATACACCTAAATATGGAAGAGTGAAAGCTAAAAGAGGAAGGAAGTCTCTTAAAGGTCTTAGAGAAGCAGATGGGTAGGAAAAAGAACAACAAAATATTAGTCAATTACTTAATATGGGGAAGGGGAAGAACCTTCCCAAGGTAGCATGCATATCACTACCTAGAATGCTAGGGGCTTAAATGTGCCTAGCAAGAAATGATTACTAAAACATAATTCACAACAATTTAATTCTAAAGTTATAATATTACAAGAAAAAAAATTGAATAAGGAAGAAGGAATTAAGCTAGAAAAGGTATTAGGTAGCTGGAACATTAAAGTATACGAATCAAGAGGAGCCTCACGAGGATTAGGAATGATTTGGAATCCCAGTAGAATAATTCTACATGAACTTCATTCAAATAACTCTTGGATGAGTAGTAGAACTAAAAACATAAAGACAAATTACAACTAATTTTAATAAACATATATGGACTAATCCATAATATAGATAAAAACTACTATGGGAAGAAATAAGTGTATTAATAAAAAAACCACAGTAATGAACACATTCTTATAGGTGGAGATTTTAATACTATTATGAATTTAGATGAAAAATTTGGAGGCATCCAACAAAGTTTCCAAGAATCTATGGAATTAAAAAAATGGATAGACATTAATAACCTAATTGATATTCCTATTAACAATGGTAAATACTCATTGAATAATAGAAGGAAAGACTTTTCATTTATAGCTGAGAAACTAGATAGATTCTTGCTCAAAGGTGAATTAAGTGAATTAGTTTTAGATTTACAAACCTCAAATCTACCTATAGTAGGATCTAATCACTATCTTATTAGAATTGAATTTATTGAACCTACTAAACCTATCAGAAATCTTTTTAAATGTGTAAAAATGTGGTTTTTAAACAATTTTTTTATGAAACTTATAAGAGAATGGCAGAATGAAGACAATTTTAAAGGCTCCAAAATGAACATAGTTGTATCTAAGATGAAAATGATTAAGGAAAACATACTTAAGTGGAATAAAGAACGATTCAATAATATATTTAAAGAAAAAATAGATAATGAAGAAAGCCTAAAAAAATTAAACAAAAAAGTAATTGAAAAAGGTATGAATAACAAGACCTTTTTTTAGGAAATGAACTACTAGCCAAGTAGGAAAACATTCTTGCAAAGAAGAATTCTTTTGGAGGCAAAAATCAAGAGAGAGATGGCTAGAAGAAGGAGATCATAATACAAAATATTTCCATAATAGCACTATGTACAATAGAGCTAAAAGCAAAATTATAAAAATTAAAGACGTGTCAGGCTCTATCACTAAAAATCCTAAGAATATTGCAAAGACTTTTGTAGATCATTTCAATAAACTATTAAATAATTTTGATAGTTCAAACATGATAGCTCAAGCAAAAAATGGTTGAAAACATACCAAACGTGGCTTCTATAGAAGAAAATAAAGCATTAAATTCACCCATATGGTTGGAAGAAGTTAGATCATGCTATTCAACATGAATCCTGATAGTTCTATAGGTCCAAATGCATTCCAAGCTTTCTTCTACCAAAAATGTTGGGATATTATCAGAATTGATCTCTGGAAAGCCATTGAAGCTTTAAGAAATGGTGGATTATTATTTTCAAAAATTAATAATACCTTTCTCGCCTTAATACCCAAAAAGGATGATCCTGAAATCCTAGGGGATTTTAGACCTATAGCTCTCTACAACACCACTTATAAAATCATATCCAAAATTTTAGCAAACTAAATGAAACTATTTCTACATAAGATTATATCAAAAGAACAAATTGGTTTTGTACCAAGAAGATTGATTCTAGATGGGATACTCTTTATACAAGAAACATTACATATATACAATAAGAATAAAATAACAAGCATGTTTATGAAATTGGATATTCAGAAATCATATGACATGGTTGATTGGAGGTTTCTATGCAAAACACTAGAAGCCTTCAGATTTTCGCACCAATGGATTAATCATATATACCAATACATCTCAACAAATAAATTTTTAGTTCTTATTAATGGAACTCCAAAAGGCTTCTTTGACACATCAAGAGGTATAAGATAAGGAGATCCCCTATCTCCTTTCCTATACATAATCATGGAAGAAACCTTTGGTATAGCAATTTCCAAAGCCCACACAGATCATAAAATTAGTGGGATTATAGTAATTGAGAATGTTCTTAATATAACACATCAACAATATGCAGATGATACCATTCTACCAGGAGAAAGTACAATAAAAGAAGCCCTAAACTTCAAGTCAATTATTCAATAGTATATGGAATCTTCAGGGTAAAGAGTGAATGCTGAAAAATCAATTTTTTTTTCATTAACACTAAACCTAAAAGACAAAACTAGATTTGTAATATTTTGGGATATAACAGAGGAAAATTCCCATGTAAATAATTGGGAATAGAGCTAGAAAAAGGTAGTAAAACTAACAAGGGATGGCATAATATACTTGATAGAATAAATAAGAAGATAGGACATTGGCCCTTCCAACCTACCCTCTTTCTTGCTTACCTCTATCTAAAAGTCCAAATAAGTAGATTGAGGCAAAATCAAAAGATTTTTTTGGAATGAAATTGAAGAATAAAAAAAGATGGCTCTTACAAAATGGGAGAAATTATGTAAACCAACGGAACTAGGAGATCTTGGTATCAAAAACTTAAGTTGGCAAAATGAAGCATTAGGGGCCAAGCTAACATGGAGACTATCATAGAAAGAAATAAACAATGGATTAAAATTTTGTATAAAAAATACTTAAATGTAGCCAACCCTTCCTCCTTGTTTAGAATGAGGATCCTTTCTAAAGGATCTGAGAGTTGGAATTTTATTGTTTAAAGTAGATCCCTGATGTTAGGATAAATCACAGACAAAAATAAAAAAAGTACATACAAATATAATCAATAACAAAAAATAATAGATCACATAGAAATGAACACAAGGCACCAAGATTTAACATGGTTCACCCAATCCCTAGGCTACATCCACCAAACTGCAAGTCCAATATTATTACAATCCAGTGATTACAACTTGATTACAATCTGTAATCCCTTATAGCTCAATACCATTGCAAGAAGCAATTTTGCATCACAACGTAATGAAAATACCTAACCCTAAACCCTTTTATACAAGTATTTTATGCCATTTTAGGGTTACAACATGTCGGCCATATGTCGGCTACAATGTCGACCATGACCCAAAGTATGTATAGTACTTTCCATATCAGTCACCACAATCTAACAATCTCCCACTTGGGGACTAATCAGGTTCCACACTAAACAACAATCTCCCACTTGGAGATTAATCCTCTAGCAATACCACTACCACATGGGGCTCCCATTGGATCAAACCACCCTAGACTCTACTATTCTTTTATTCATGTTTAGTCTAAAAGACCAACCAAAGCTAAAGAGGAGGTCAACTTCTCCCATGTTACAACCTTTGTCAACATATCTGCTAGATTGTCATTTGTATGTATCTTCTCTAGCTTTAACTGTCCATCCTCCAAAACTAATCGAATGAAATGGTACCACAACTGTATGTGTTTGGTCTTAGAATGCAGAGTTGAATTCTTTGCAAGATGAATGAGACTTAGACTATCTATGAACAAATAATTATCCTTCTGAGGATGTCCCAATTCTTTCAAGAAGAACTAAAGCCATATCATCTCCTTGGCTACCTTTGTAGCAGCAACATACTCTACCTCTGTAGTGGATAGAGCATTAATCTTCTGTAATTTAGAAACCCAGCTCATGGTTGCCCCACCAACAGTAAAGACATAACCTATAGTACTCTACCTGGTATTAATATCTCATGCCAAATCTGAGTCAACATAGCCCTGTAAAGCAGTAGTAGAGCCCCCAAAGTGGAAACACTTATTGGATGTTCCTCTCAAATATCTGAGAATCCACTTGACAACATTCCAATGCTCAAATCCTAGATGACTCATATACCTGCTAATGACTCCTACTGCATGTGAAAAATTTGGCCTAGTGCATACCATAGCATACATCAAGCTTCCTACAACTGAAGCATAGGGTACCTTGTACATCTTATCCTCCTCTTCCTATGTCTTAGGACACATCTCCTTAGTCAACTTCAAATGACCAGGTAAAGGTGTGCTGACATCTTTAGCATTCTCCATAGAGAAACGTTGCAATACCTTCTCAACATAATAAGCCTAAAATAGCGTTAATGTTCTGTTCTTCCTATCTTTGCAAATATTCATACCAAGGATTTGTTTTGCTGCCCCCAAATCCTTCATAGCAAATGCATGTGCTAACTGGCATTTTATCCCCTTAATATGATCCATGTTAGACCCAGCTACAAGCATATCATCAACATATAAACATAAAATAATGTAGCTATCATCATCCAACCTCTTAAAATAAACACAGTAATCAGAATGACACCTATTATATCCATGCTCATGCATAAAACTGTCAAATTTCAGATACCATTGCCAAGGTGCTTGCTTCAAGCCATATAAACTTTTCTTCATGCTACACCTCATAAAGATTATTTCATTGATTATGTCCAAGGGGATTTTGGGCTTGTTTATTTGGGGGATAATGAACCCTGTCAAATTTTTGGAAAGGGAAAAATTAAGATTAAGTTGCAAAATGAGAATCAATGGCTACTACATGAGGTAAGACATGTTCCAAGGCTGAGTAGAAATTTAATTTCAGCGGGGCAACTCAGTGATGAGGGTTGTGTAGTTACTTTTAATGATAAAAATTGGAAGGTTTCAAAAGGTTCCCTTGTAGTAGCAAAAGGTGTGAAAGTAGGCACCTTATATTTTTGTACAAGTCATATTGTTCCTTCTACTTTGATTGTTTCAGAGAAAAATGAATGTTCAGGAATAATTGCTGTAGTTGAGCAGGGAGAACAAATAGCTTCTATAGATTCTAATACAATGCTATGGCACAACAGACTTGGGCACATGAGTGAGAAAGGTATGAAAGTACTTCATTCAAAGAAAGTTTTACCAGGTCTAAAATGTGTTAATATGAAGTATGTACAGTACTTTCTTGATCAGTCACCACAATCTAACACCTAATTAGTAAATATCTCACTTGGGATGTTGGTAATGGTGATGAAACTCTCTTCTAGGAGGACTCTTGGGATGGTCATCCCCCATTAGATCTAAAATGAGTATACTAGTGAGTCTTAAAGATCGATTAGCAAAACTCTAGGGGTGTAAGGTCAGAAATTATAAAAGAAAAAAAGATATTAATAGTAGTATAAGTTGGGAATGAAAAAGCTTAGATAATATTGACTTAGAACCACTAGTAAAAAAGGTGTATGAAAGCACCATTCATGAGAGGAAAATAAAAAAATTAGTAAGAAATGATAAAATCACATGGGAAAAATCAAAAGATGGAAGGTATAACATTAAAAATAGATATAAAGTAATCACTCATTCCCAAAGATGGGAAGAAGTTAATACTCCTCTTAAACTTTGTTGGGATTCTTCTTGCCTACCAAAGGCAGGCTTTTTTCCTGTGGACTGCCTCTCAAAAAAGGATTCTAACTAATGATAGACTTAGAGAAATGGGCATCAACAAACCTTTTATATGTGTGCTATGTAAGAATGGAAATGAAAACACTAATCATCTATTCTATAAGTGTTCATATACACAAGATTGTTGGGAATGGCTCTAACATATGTTGGGTTGGACCGCGTTGTTGAGATAATGGGTATTGCACACATTGCATAATATTGTTATATTGTTATTATTTTATTTTATTATGTAATGGTGCACCTAGATGGACATGCAATATGTAAATATTCCCATGGGATAGACTTGATGAGTTATATTGTAACATTGTGATAACATTTAATGTAATTATTTAATATTGGGGAAAGAATTAAAATTCCAACATTAAATATGGGGTCAAGGGGTTAGGTAGCACATGGTTTATATAATACCACTTGGTAGTTTTGTGAGACTTGCTACTATATAAGTAGCCACAAGGGTAGTTTTTGGTGTGTGAAAAAGGGAGAAAAGAGAAAGAGTCAAGTGGGACAAGGCTTTACAGGTTAGCCAAGGGAGCACTTGTGAAGGTTGGAAGCATGGCATGGGATGTGTGGATTCATGCTTGTTCACATAGATTTCTCATTTGTGGCTATGGCTTTGAAGGCTTCCATGGTTGTATATGTTGACATATCAGTCAAGTTTTTTATTAGTGACACACACTTATTCAGATTGTAAATGGTTACCTAGCTTATTGTATAGTTAACTATGTTTTCCAAGTATTTTAGTTGTCACTAAGTTCTACAATTGCTACCGAGTCCTTTGGACAAATCTCAATGGTTACCAAGCAATTACAGTTATAGTGAAGATCAGTAGTGTAAACTATGCATCTCAGTGTATGCCTAGTTTACTAGTGCAAACCAAGCTGTGTAGTGTTTGTTGAGTTTATAGTTTATGTGATATGAGTCTAGTGTTAACTGAGCCACTTAGTGCTAACCAAGTGAATCAATTTATATCAAGCTCGAGGTGATAGTACTTACTGAGTCATCTAGTGGTAAATAAGTGATTTAGTTTATATGATGAGTTTCACAGTATCTACCATGTCACCATTGCAGACCGAATTTGAGACTACTTGGAAGTGATCAATATGGATTGAGCTTCTATGTCTACTAATTGCATGATGATGCTGAGCATTGATAGTGGATGCCAAGTATCAAAATGTCATTGAGTTAGTCTTTAGAGCCCAAGTGTCTTCATTTGTATAATTGGATAGGTATACATGTAATAAACTGTATCATATCTATGTATGATGAACGAATGAAAATGTGAATGAAATGTAATCGAATACAATCAGAGAAGGGTAGAAAGAGAAAATTACAAAGGTTACAGTAGTATAAGGAGCAACAAAGTCATATCTATCACAATGAGGTGATTAGTACATAAAAGAATCTCATTCAGAAAACCAAGTTGCAGATTAGAGATCAACTATTGCTTCATCCTAATAGGTGGATCAGTCCAATCCTTTAACAAGGTAGACCTAACTGTCTTTTTTAAATCACTTTATTGAGTGCATACTTCGTTGTATGTTTATAAATCCTTTCACAAGGTAGATCTAGTAGTCCTTATTGCTCCTAATAGGGTAGATCATTAGAAGTAATCAATGTAAGCCTTAATAGGCCAACTTTATACTGTAATACTAAAGCTTGTGGGTATCATCCCCACCCCCATTTTACTTTCTATTTGGAAGGTTTTTGGGTCACCAAATCTTTGTGTCAAAGTGTTATGAATGCTTTCATGTTTTTAGTTTCTTATGCATGCAATTCGATCAAATTTTATGTGATGGAATAAATGCTAATTGGTATGTTGGATAAAGAGTTAAAGTGTAAAAGTTTTAGAAGTTACTGATTCGCCCCTCCCCTCTCTGTAACTTAGTGTACTTTCAAATTTTTCCAACAATTGGTATCAGAGCATACTGGTTCTCAAGAGAAAATTTAATAGCTTGAGTAAAGATCAAGGCCATGGAGATATTCAAATTTAACAAAGCTATTGACAATGAGAAGCTAGATTTGGAAATGGCTATTTTCCAACTCAAGAAAGCAAATGAGCAACTCTCTTAATCCTTAAAAAGAAGAAAAGAACTTGCAATTCAAATGAATGATCATCTCTATATTGAAGAAAGAATTAAAGACCTTCATTTAAGAAATTTAGATGAAGCTAATGAAGCAATCAAAGAACTCTTAGAAAAGAATGGTTCCCTACAAGAAGAAGTAAGAAAACTAAGAAGAGAACAAGAAATTTAGTCAGTAAGGATATGTGAAATCATGGAGTAAAAAAATAAGATAAAAAAAAGATAGATGGAAGGAACAATGAAATTAAGAACCAATCCCTTTAGCAAGTAGATCTTATTGATAAGCTCTCCAATGCAAATGAGGAAATCATGAGCCTAAGATTTGAAAATGAAAGATTGCAAAATGATCTAAACTCTAAAAGGAAAATCAATGAAAGAATGATGAAATCCCAAGCAAACATAAATCAATTGAATGAGAAAAATCTTTATAGACAAAAAGAACAAGTAGGAATTGGATATATAGAAGAAGGAAAACCATCTAAGCAAGGAGCTCAAAAGAATAAAAGACCTACTTGCAATCACTGTTGTAAGATAGGTCATACTTCAAACAAATGTTGGAGTAATGGAAAATCAAAATTCAATGGAAAATGCTATTATTGCAATCAGCATGGTGACAAGGCTAATGAATGCAAAGAGAAACCAAAATTTGAAGGCAAATGTCACAAATGCAAGAAACATGAACAAAAGTCATCGGAATGCAAAACCAAGATGTTAAATCTAGTAGAGAAAATTGTGAAATCAATATTTGGTTGGGACTAAAACACCTGGTGTAGATCATTATTGTGGAGAATTTGGACATATTGGAATGAATTGTGTTAAACATCATTTGAGAAAAAGAGATACTACTAAAAGATGTTTCACTTGTACAAAACTTGGCCATCTTGCCAGGACCTATATGAATACTAGTAGAATTAAAGATGAGAAGAAGGAAAAGGCTAATAACATGCAAAAATAGATGAGACATCAATATGTTCCAAAGTATACTGAGGATACAAGGCCAAGTAATGGTGATCAAGTCACTCAAGAATTGGGTGACTCTAACATTTCTAATTAAGTTCTCAAAGAAGGAAACTAGGACTATGCTAGCAAAGAAGATATCCATAATAGTTCTAGATTGAAAGAAAAAATGATCCAAATCTATATTCAGATACAAAGGGATCACTAAGTACAAGTGTCTACTACGTTTCCTTCTCTACTAAGTGAGGTTGTGTCATAGACTCTACCGAGCGAGGTTAGGAGTAATGAAGATGCATATGAATATTGAGTCATGAAGGCTTCACCAAGTGTTCAATGCAAGCATAGTGGATGATATTCTATCAAATATGATGTCAGTTGACCTACCTTTCATACTAAGCATTTATGGAATTTTTTTAACAAAAGGCATGGAATCAAAGTCATTTTTTACCATGAAATTTTCAAAGAGCTATTGTGAAGTGTGATCTTCAGAGCTTTCAAGCAATTTGAGCAAATTGATAGTGAATGATTTTGAATTTTCTCAAAACCCTACCAAGTGAAGATGACATCCAGAAGTAGTAAGGTTAAGAGAATTTGAGATGTTGGTTCATGGAGTGGAATGGAAAGCACTGAATTTCAAAGCTCTCACTCCTACAATTGTGAAAACCCTAGATCCAAGTGGAGCATAGTTGCAAATCCCTCCAAACGTAATTTTGATCAATGATATTTGCACTCATTTTAAATATGTTATTCAAGAGATTGGTAATTTGGAAATGGATGATGCCCTAGATAAGCTATGTGTGAATGGAGTTTTGAAACTCAAGGATCAACACTTGGAAACCAAAGGGTTAACTCACATCCCTCACATGCCCCATGAATTTCAAGTTAAATGGATTAGGTTTACCCTTAGTCAAGTGCATAATGGAAATTTATGGTTGGAATAGCTAATGTTGATCACAAAGAAGATGATTCATTGAATTACTGGTCTCCCAATGCTAGCCAAAGACAAAATGACAAAAACCCTAGGTCAGGCTGAACTTGAAAATAAAACCCTAAAAAAATGGGATGGTAGAGGAATGAAAATTGGAAGTGTTTTAGATATGGAATTGAAATTAGGTATTCACATCATTGCGCATAAGATATATAGCTCTAGAAGGTTGAACAATGTGTCATGTGAAGCTGTGGACTTGGCATACAAGGTGGTAAAGAACAATTTATCTTTTGACCTTGCCGAGCTATTGTTGAAATAGTTCAACAAGAATATGGAAAGCATAAGGACATCAAAGAATAAATTATGTAAGTTTTTTTCCTTGTTAACTTGTCTATTCTTTTATGTTCAGAAATTCTTCCCTTCAAAAGGCACTGTTGTTTGGAGAAAAGATGTGCCTATGCTATATCAAATAAATGAGTATATTGCTGAAATGGGTGAAAACTATAATAGTATTATGGACAACTATTTTGATACATTCAAAGAGAAAATGAACAATAGAAACCAAATCCCCAAGAAACTAGTTGAAGACTATAAGGATGGTGTATGTTTCATTGTGGCTTGTCACAAAGTATGCATTCAAGCAATTAAGCCTAGAATAGCACGGGTAAAACCTCTTGGATTTGAGGTCAATATTGATGAAACAAAAGATATCATCAAAGCACTTGTCAATGAGCTAGTTGATCCTAAGGCTACATATTTTGGAACATATGATGAAAGAAAAGTCAGGATTAAAGTTGAAATAAAGCTCCCTCAGGTGGTTAACAAGGGAGAGAAAAGAATTGCAAAACTAAAAACAAGCTCTACCCTTTTGTTGACCGAGGGAAAAGGTGAGGATGAGGAAGCAGAGGACATGGAAGTAGAGGATGATGAAGAATTTGAGGAAGAAGAGCCATTAAGGAAGAAGGGCAAGGTGATTATCACTAAGCCACAAAAGCCATCCACTGTAGTGTTTATAGGAAAATCCTTTAGGAAGAAATCTGACAAGGAAGGAGGAGACATTATATTCAAAAAACCTCCACACACCTTCCAAGATAGATTGAAAGATTTGGAAGTAAGAGCCAGTATAACAAACTTCAAATCATTAAAGTATGAAATTAGGACAACATAAGAGCAAAAATAAATAGAAGACTCAGTGATGGAACAGATGAGAAAATGGAAATACTCACCAGACCAACTTGCTTCTCAAATTCTTAATATTTTTTGGAGAAAATAAAGCCAAGATTGGATTTTTCTATGTAAATTATCAAAGACATATATGGGCAAACCTTGAGGTAGCTTATACCAAGCATATCATATGCCAAGATAAAAGAGTAATTGAAGAAAAATCAAGAAAAACTGACTCTAAAATTTAATACTTTCTTAATTTTGATGAAAGACATTGAACATGTTGTAAGGAGTGCATCAAACACTTGGAAGAATATATATCTTCTACATAAACCAAGTGATTTTCTAGTTGATGTTAAAGATGATGATGATGACGAGGATAAGAAGAAAGATGAAGAGGAAAATATTAAAGAAGCAACTCATTTTGAAAACAAAGAAGATGAAGAGGAACAAGGACAAGAGGCTACTGAGGAAGAAAAACAAGATGATGAGGAAACTGATCTAGTTAAGATAGCTACAGTAGTCATTGCCTCACTTCTACACTCTCTAAGCAAACCAGTAACAACATCAAGTATGGAGACAACCACAACAAGTTTGGTTGTGACTACTAGTGTAAATACAAACATCCAATCACTCTTTTCTCCCACTCAGCTCAACATATCATTGAAAAAAGTGACCACCATTTCATTTACCAAGCTACAGATTCCTCCCTCATCTACCGAGTTGGCTACTTCAGTTTTGAGTACTTCAATTTTGAGCACATCAATTTTGGATTCTTCAGGTATTTTTGTAAATATTCCTTCAATGAGTGCAATATCAATTTTTATAGCAAGTCCTAGAATGTCTACTATTATTTCTATTTCGGGTACACAAGGAATAAGTGTAAGGACTATTGAGTCCAAGGTTCAACTGAGCACAACATTTTTGGGTAAAGGAAAAGAGATGGAGAAAGAGATAGATTTATATGAGGAAATTGTAATCCCAAATTGGGACATTTCTAAGCTTACTCCAGACCAAATGTAGTCATTTGGTGAACTCCTCCAGAAGAAGGCTAAACAAGAAAGACTAAGAGAGGAGAGAGATAATGAATTCAAAATTATTAAGGATGCAAATAACATTTTCGTAGAGTCCATGGGCATTAATTATGATCCTTCACAACCAATTTTGTTTCATCTAGTAGAGATAGTACAAAAATTTAATGAAGATACTGATGGTCAGGATAAGCTAGTATAGAAAGCAAAAAAGAAGTTTTGGAGCACATTGCACAAAAAAATAGCTATTTATGAAGTAGAACTTTCTACAATTTTGGGTTCTTTGGAAGTATCTTGTACAAATGTGTCATCACTTTT
This sequence comes from Cupressus sempervirens, assembly GCA_028749045.1. NCBI lineage: Eukaryota > Viridiplantae > Streptophyta > Pinopsida > Cupressales > Cupressaceae > Cupressus > Cupressus sempervirens. The sequence continues at coordinate 816,876,380 of CM053787.1, forward strand.
TGGAAATCTATGTAATGTTTTTGAGTTTACCAAGGAAATAAAGGACAAATTGTCCAAAATAGATGAAGATCTAAAGTCAAGGGTTGACCCTAGTTGAAGCTCTACACACTTCCAAAAGATAAGATTTTTGTTAGATATGCAAGCATAATTTCTTAGAGAAGAAGCAAGGATCAGATCTACATTGGTAGATATAAAAAATATGATTCTTCCCAACATGGATGTACTATATAAACATATTGCACATTCAAAAACTCGCATCCATGACAATAACTTCTCCATAGTGGACATTATGATAGAACTTTCAGTAGAAGTACAAATTGCACTTCACACATGTAAGGTCCTACAAGACAATTGGGATAAAACTTTGGCAACCATTCTCAAGGTAAATTCAGAATTTTTATCTCATTTTGGTGTTACCATGTAATAAATAGAATAAATCTTTGGCATTAATGTCAAAAAGGGGGAGAAAGGCATATGTTATGGGGGAGAAAGTGTAATAAGTTGTAAAGGAAATGGAGGAGAATGATATGTATAGAAAGATATGTTGTACATGGTAAGAAGATGTATAGTATATTGTATGAAGATACCTTACTATGTATAGATATATACCTTACAAAATAAGTTTTGAAAAATCTCAAAAATAGTATACTCTATCGAGCTAGTATCACAAGGTGATAGATAAGATGTATTCATGAAACTTTTTGAATTTAGTTTTCATTGATAAGTGTTTTTGTCACTAATGCCAAAGGGGGAGATTATTCGCATATCAATCAAGTTTGTTATTAGTGACACACACTTATTTAGATTGTAAATGGTTATCGAGCTTATTGTATAGTTAATAATGTTTGCCGAGTATTTTAGTTGTCACCAAGTTCTACAGTTGCTATTGAGTCCTTTGAAAAAATCTTAGTGGTTACCAAGAAATTACAATTGTAGTGAAGATCAACAATGTAAAACATGCATCTCAGTGTATGTCAAGTTTACCAGTGCAAACCAAGTTGTATAGTGTTCACCGAGTTCACAATTTATCTGATGCGAGTCCAGTGTTAACCAAGCCACTTAGTGTTAACCAAGTGACTTAGTTTATACTGAGCTGGAGGTGATAGTGTTTACCAAGTCATCCAGTCGTAAACAAGTGATTCAATTCATATGATGAGTTTCACAATATCTATCAAGTTGCCAATGCAGACCAAGTTCAAGACTACTTGAAAGTGATCAGTATGGACCGAGCTTCTATGTCTACTGAGTGCATGATGATGCTAAGCATTGATAGTGGATGCCAAGTATAAGAACCTCACCAAGTCAGTTATCAAAGCTTGAGTGTCTTCACTTGAGCCAACTTTGTAATATTTGTGTAAACTTGTATTGTGGTTGACTTTGTAATTTGTATAATTGGATTGGTATATATGTAATGAATCGTATCATATCCAGGTATGATGAAGGAATGTGAATGTGAATAAAATGTAATCAAATATAATTAGAGAAGAGTAGAAAGAGTGAATTACAAAGGCTACAATAGTATAAGGAGAAACAAAGTCATATCTATCACAGCAAGGTGATTAGTACATAAAGGAATCTCATTCAACAAATTGAGTTGCAGATCAGAGATCAACTACTACTTCATCCTAACAGGTGGATCAATCAAATCCTTTAACAAGGTAGACCTAATAGTCTTTTTTAATTCTCTTTACCAAGTGCATACTTCGTTGTATGTTTGTAAATCCTTTGACAAGGTGGACCTAAAAGTCATTATTGCTCCTAAATGGGAAGATCATAAAAAGTGATCAATGTAAGCCTTAATAGGCCAACATTATACTACAACACTAAAGCTTGTGGGTATCATCCCCACCCTAGTTTTACTTTCTATTTGGAAATTTTTTGGTCACCAAATCTTTGTGTCAAAGTGTTATGATTGCTTTCATGTTTTCAGTTTCTTATGCATGCAATTAGATCAAATTTTATGTGATGGAATAAATGCTAATTGGACTATTGGATAAAGAGTCAAAGTGTAAAAGTTTTAGACATTATTGATTCACCCCTCCCCTCTCAGTCTTGAATATTTCCAATAGTATTGCAATGGTATTTTTTCTTAATAATACATGGTGATGGATGCTTTTGGAGGTTGGGTTTTTCCCTCAATGATGGTTTTCGAGGGTATATCTTGTGTCAAATTTTTTTGGGTATGTTGTTTTTTCTCTTACATGTGGATTTCAATAGCATATTTAATTTAGATATATTATGAGTAATGCGAAAATGGTTATAATCTTTGTTGCAAGTTTCCTTACACACGCCCTTGCCAGAAACTCTATATGATCTACTTAAGGGTTAACATACAGATAGTAGTAGCTATATCTATGGTAAATTCTAAAGTATTTGTCCTTATATCCTTGTTTGGGAAGTATGGAAAGAAAGGAATAGAATAATATTTCAAGATCAAGATGTGATGGTTTGTGAGATTACTAATACAATCAAGGCATGCATGGTTGAAACCTTAAACTCTCACCTTAGGAAAATACCAAAAGAGGAAGGATCACTTTCAGAGTGGGATGGTCTAATGAAAAAAAGTTGGACAAACCTAATTAATTCCCCACTTATGTATTAAAAAAAGAATAAAGAGGCAAGGAACAAATATATTTAAATTTCACCCGCTATAGGATGGATCAAATTGAATTTTGATGGAGGCTTGAGAGGTAATGCTGGTACTGCTGGAATAGGATGCATCATTAATAATGATTCTAGCAATTGGATTGCTAAAAGGGCTAAATCTATAGGATCAACCACTAACAACCTTTCTGAATTAGAAACCCTTCAAGAAGGTATCCAAAATTTCCTTGATCTAAGTATGTCAAAACTTATTATTGAAAGAGATTTGTAGATTGTCCTAAATGTTGTTAGAAAAAGGGAGACACTAAATTGTGTTTTAAATTCCAAATTGGAACAAGTTCTAAATCTCCTAGACCTCTTTAAACCTATTTAGATTCTACATATCTTTTGGGAAGGTAATAAAGAAGTAGATCAATTAGCAAATATGGGTGCCAATGGTGAAAATATCTTAATATTTAATTGTAAGTAAATTAATAAAAAATTGAATAGCCATCTTAGACAAAAATGGATAATGTAAATTTCAATCTTATTAGTTAACTTAACCATGATGGATAATTTAGATAATAAGGATATAAACAAATATAATACCTTGATAACTTTTATACATACATACATACATATATACATATTTGTTTATAAATACATAAAAAGTTGTATATATATATATATATATATATATATATATATATATATATATATATATATATATATATATATATATATATATATATATATATATATATATATATTATTGGAAATAAAAGAGGAGTAACTAAGAGGGGAGGGGTGAATCAATTAATACAAAAATAAATCCCAAATTCTTTAGATGTTAGTACAAAATGCAAACAGATAACTGAATATTGTTGAAGCTTGGTAAACACATACAAAATGTTGTAACTTAGTAATAACTGGATTAGCTCAGTAAATGATTAACATATAAACCTTTAGATGTTATCTATGATTACCATTACTTTAACTTAGTTGCAAACACATTAAAAAAAAAATAACATGAACACATTTGACATCAAGATTTTATTGTGGAAACCCAATTTGGGAAAAACCACCAATTGCAACTAGTTACTATTTTTCACTCTTTTGAAGTGAGCCCTGTTAGGATCCAACCCTATTAAAGGTTACAAAATGCACTATTAGGTGTGACCCTATTAAAGGATTTAATCACCCCGTTAGGAGTGGTCATGGTAGAGGTCTTGAGAACAATTCAATAGAATTTCCACCTTGTTAGAGGAATTACAAATAGCTATTAAGCCAACTCTATTACGAGATTTAGATCACTGCTTCAATGGTTAGAGAGTAACAATGAGATGACTTGATTTGAATACAATTGATTTTTTTATTATAGATCTTTGTTATGGGTCGTACTCGATCCTTCCTAATTGAATATATCTTTGTTGCTCCACTAGGATATTTTGTTTATCCTTCAAATTCACTTCCTCTTCCCATCATTAAATCTTCAGTAATATCTTCATGAATCACACACTTTGAAATCATAACTTGACCTTATACTTATATCTTCCACTTTGTCAAGTCAGCTCAAATACAACTTAGAATAATCAATATTCATGACCTTTGTGGGCTAGAATGAATAGATAAATCAATTAAACCTAGTGCAACAAAATAAGAAAATCCTTCATTAGCTAACCCAGGTCGGTAGTCATTGACTCAGAAATGATTTCCTTTGTTAACCAACAAAAGCTTAGTTAACACTACAAGCTTGCAAAAATCCTTTGGCAATGGAGTGAGCTTAGTTAGCACTGATTCCATCAAACTTTTCTTCATTACCCAAGTGTACTCAGTTAAAACTTGCTTACTGCAACTTTTCCTTTGATTCCCAAGTGAACTTGATAGAAACTACCTTCTAAACTAGGAAAACATAGGAATTCTTGGTAGTGACTAAGAACTGTGTTCACTACCCGAGTGAGCTCAGCATATACTAATTGATAATGATATGACATTTGTGCAACATCAAAGATAATACACAATTAATCAATTGTATCCAACAATATGTGTGTGTGTGTGTGTGTGTGTGTATTGACATATATAAACTTGAAAGCATTGGCTCCTTGTAGCAAACAAAGGGGAAGATGGAGAAAAATTGTTCAAGATTTATCAAAACTTTGAGAGACTTAAAATATAATTTTAAAAATAATACTAAAAAGAGTTAAGACAATTGTTGGAAATATAGATGAAGTAACTGAGAGGGGAGGGGTGAATCAGTTACCACAAAAACAATTCCAAAAATCTCTTAGATGTCTATAATATTTACTTATTGCCAATACTTGATAAATAGTGTAGGAATATTGTAACTCGGTAGGTTAACTAATTACTGATCATCTAGCATTCATAGTTATTATTATGCTTTCAAAGGTTAAAATAAATGAACACAAGAGACACCAGATTTAACATGGAAACCTAATATGGAAAAAACCACCAAGTAACTAGTCACCAATTTTCACTCTTCTAAAGTGAGCCCTGTTAGGAGCCAACCTTGTTAAAGGTTACAATGCACACTGTTAGGTGTGACCTTGTTAGAGGATTTAATCACCCTGTTAGGAGTGGCTTGGTTAGAGGTCTTTACAACAATTCAACTGAACTATCACCTTGTTAGAGGATTTACAAAATGGCTGTTAAACCAACTTTGTTAAGCGATTCTAGAGTCACTATTACAATGATTAGAAAGCAACAATGAGGTGACTTGAATGATATGCAACTTATCTTTTTCTGATTAAAGATCTCTATTCTACTTTATTGGATCCTTACTAATCGAATACAACTTTGCAGCTCCTCCAAGATATCTAATCCTTCATCAAAATTCACTCAATATTCGCTTATTCCATCCTCATCCATATACTCACACACCCTTTAATTCACAACTTGAACATCTAAATATATACCTTTTAGATTATCAAGTCGGCTCAAATATAAGTTACAACAACTGAAAAAATCATTAGATTAGTCGGCTGCATGAAACAATTGAACTTAATATCAAAATAATAAAATCCTTCGTTGGCCGACCCAGCTCGGTGACCACTGCTCCAGAATGGTTTTCTAGTGTTAACCAAGTGAGGTTTGGTAAACACTGCAAACCCTACAAAAATCCTTTGGAGACCAAGTGAACTCGGTTAGCATTGACCTTCCTTTACTGACCTTGTGAGCTTGGTAGAAGCTAACTCTCTACCACATTTTCTTTGATAACCGAGTGAGCTTGGTAGACATTAAATTTTCTTTGTTAACCTTGGGAGCTTGGTTAACACTAACTTTTTGCTACAAGATCCTTTGATGCCTGAGTGAGCTTGGTAAACATTAACTTTTCTTTGTTAACCTTGGGAGCTCAGTTAATACTAAATTTTTGCTACAAGATCCTTTGATGCCCAAGTGAGCTCGGTAAATATTAACTTTTTTTCATTAATCATGGAAGCTCGGTTAACACTGTAAATTGCTTTGTTGATCATCTTAGCTCGGTAGACTCCGTTTGATGACTGATATGAAATTTGTGTAACATCAAAGACAATACACAATACACAATTATATCCAACAATTTTCCTCTTTGGCATTGATGGAAACACAACATGTCATAGAAGAATGAAATTTGAGAACAAGTCTAACAAGCCTTTTTCTGTCAGAACAACTTTCTCTATTAGATAGAAAACTCTCCCTCTTTTAGTAATCTCCCTCTATGAAGGAATTCTATAGAAAAATCTTCTTCTCAAACAAATTTTAGAAAGATATGACAGTAAAACTCAGTAAAACTCTCCCTCTTTGACAACATATGCCAAAGAAAACACAATTCAAATGGGTTTTAATGTACCTTTAGTACTAATTCATATGCAATATTTCTTGGTTATGCTGCATCAACTGATAGATCTTCAACTTGGTATGCGTTGATGCATCACTAAAACTTCATTTTAGTGAATTTTAGATAGGGGAGTGACCCCTAACTTACCTCTTAGATACAAGAATGCATCCTTAGGTAATGGCTTTATGAATATGTCAGTAATTTGTTCCTTTGTATGAACATATTCCAATCTGATCTCCTTATCTTGCACCAATTCTCTGACAAAATGATATTTTATTGCAATATGCTTGGTTTTGGAATGCATCATTGGATTCTTAGATATGTTTATTACACTTGTATTATCATAGAACATAACAACTAGTTCTTTGATTTCCACTTTCATGCCTTCCAACAACTATTTAAACCAAACAATATTAGAATAGTTTACTGCAGCAACAACATGCTCTGCCTCTGTTGTAGATTAAGATGTACAATTCTGCTTTTTGCTTGTCTAAGAAACCAACCTTTTTCCAAGAAAGAATTCTCCTCCACTTGTACTTTTTCTATCATCAAGGTTTCCTACCCAATCAGCATCAGTAAACACTTTCAAATCTAGATTACCTCCAAATTTGTACTATAAACCATAATCTTCAGTTCCTTTCAAGTATCTCATTATTCTTTTGATTGCCATCATGTGATTTTCTCTTGGTTTTATTGAAAATCTTGCTACAATATCAACTGCAAGGGCAATATCTAGCCTAGTATGAACTACATAGTGCAACTTTCCAATCTTAAATCTATACAATGTTTGATCTACTTCTTTTGATTCATCTTCCTTGGTAAGTTTTAATCCAGTATACTTAGGAGTCCCAACTAGTTTACAATCTTCCATACCAAAATTTTTCAATATCTCCTTGATGTATTTTGATTGAGTGATGTAGATACCATTTTTATTCTGTTGAATTTGAAGACTAACAAAGTATTTGATCTCTCCAAACATAGACATTTCAAATTCCTTGTTCATTTGCTCTAAAAATTCTTTGCAAAGATCATCATTCCCTATGAAAACAGTATCATCTAAAAATATTTCTGCCAAAACAATCTTATTATCTGGTCCTTCCTTTATATACAAGCTACTGTTATCATTAGTTCTTTGAAAACCAATTTGAATAAGATAGTTATGCAATCTTTCATACCATGCTCTAGGGGCTTGTTTCAGACCATACAATGCCTTGTGTAATTTGCAGACCATGTTCTTCTTATCTAGATCAACAAAACCTTCAGGTTGTTCAATGTAAACCTCTTCATCTAGTATACCATTGAGGAATGCTAACTTGACATCCATTTGATAAACTTTGAATCCTTTGTGAGCAGCATATGCTAGTAAGGTTCTGACTCCTTCCAATCTTGCAATAGGAGCAAAAGTTTCTCCATAGTCTATTCCTTCTTCTTGAGCATATCTTTTGCATACTAGTCTAGCTTTTTTTCTTGATACCTTACCATCTTCATCCAACTTGTTTCTGAATACCCACTTAGTTCCAATCACATTTTTATCTTTAAGCCTGGGTACAAGAGTCCATATCTTATTTTTCTCTATCTTCTCTATTTTTTCATTCATAGCCTCAATCCAACTATCATTTCCCAATGCATCATTGATATTTCTATGTTCAAAATCAACAAGTAAACAAGTACCTTTCAACTTACTTCTTGTCATAGTTCCTTCAGATTTGTCTCTAATGATCTAATTTGCTGAATGATGTTTCCTAACATATTTTGCTAATACATGTTCTTTGCCTCTTAAAAGAATTTCATTGTTATCCTCTTGTACTTCAACTTTAGGTTTTGGCTGTTCTGGCTTAGTAGATATTGGCTCGGGTCCTTCAGACTTGGTAAACACTTGCTCGATAGCATTTGAATGTAACTCGGGTTGCTGTAGCTCGGTTTGAACTTCCTGTAACTCGGTTATTGATGACTCGAGAGTGGAAGATTCCTAATTGACTGGTACTATATTAGGTTCAGTGAAAACAAACCTTCTATAATCTTCTGGTTCCCTTTTGCTTTCTTCTTTAGTCCTTTCTGCAAACTCATCAACTTTCACATGTGCACTTTCTATGACTTTGTAAGTAGACAAGTTCAAACATCTATATGCTTTACTTTTTCAAGAGTATCCCAAAAATATTCCTTCATCACATTTTACATCAAATTTTCCTTTCCTAGATTCTTTCAAAATGTAACATTTACTTCCAAATACTTTTAGATAACTTACATTAGGTTTATAGCCATACCATAGCTCATAGGGAGTTTTGAATGAGTCCTTTTTAAGCTGTACTCTGTTCAAGGTATGAACTGTAGTGCTGATAGCTTCCTTCCAGTATTTGATAGCAATGTTCTTTTCAATCATTAAGGTTCTTGCATAATCCATGATAGATCTGTTCCTCCTTTCAGCTATTCCATTTTGTTCAAGAGTTGTAGGGGCTGATACCTATCTTTTGATTCCTCTCTTAATGCAAAAGTTATTGAACTCATGTGAAATGAATTCTCCACCTCTGTCTGACCTCAAGCATTTCAATCTTTTTCCTATTTCCTTTTTTACTCTGGCCAAATACCATTTGAATTTCTCAAATGCTTCTGATTTGTTCTTTAGATACATGACAATCATCATTCTTGAGTAATCATCAACAAAAAGAATGAAGAACTTTTCTCCAGTATAGATTTCAATTCCAATAGGTCCACATAAATCAGTATGCATAATTTCTAATATATCTTCTGGCTGATAGTTTTTACTTTTAAAACTAGTCTTTCCCATTTTACCAATTTGACAATTTTTGCATAGACTGACCTCAGGTTTCTTTATATTTGAAATGTCTCTTAGTTTCTTGAATTTTTTTATCTTCACCAAATTATCAAAATTTACATGACACAACCTTTTATTCCATAACCAACTTTCTTCAACTTGAGAAATAAAACATGAACATTCACCAAGTTCAAGATAAAATAAGTTACCTTTTGTTTGAGTGCTTGATCCAACCAGTTTTCCTTTGCCATCCAGCAGTCTTGCTTTTCCATGCATGAATTCTACTTTGAATCCATTATTGATTAGCTGTGCCACACTCAACAGATTATGCTTTAATCCTTCTACCCAATAGGCATTATCAAATATAGGTTCTTTGGTTAGAGAGATTCTTCCTCTTCCTTTTATACAAAAAAGTTCATTGTTACCAAATCTTACACTGCCACCATCATAGTCTTCAAATTAGTCAAACTTAGTTTTATCACCAGTCATGTGATGAGAACAACCACTATCTATGATCCATGTATCATTTTTTCTCATATGAGAAATGAGTGCCATTTCCTCATCATTATCAGACTCATCTTTCACAGCAATGTAGACAATTTCATCTTCTTCATCATCATTAGAATCATTGGAATCTTTAGCCATAAAACATGTTTTCTTACCTTTATCCTTGAATGATTTGAAGTCTTTCTTGCCATTGTACTTGTAACCTTTCTTCTCATCTTTGTTCTACTTGTTTGGGCACCTAGTAGCAATATGACCAATTTTTTCACATGAAAAATAGATTAGAGGAACTTTACCTTTATATTTTCCTTTGCCTCTAGAATATTTTCTTGCTAGTAGAGCTTCAATCACCTCAAGATCACTATCTAAACTTTGGTCTGATTCATCTTCACTTCCTAACTGAGATTCCATTTTCTTTTTACTTTTCTCCTTGAGTGAATGTTTGGCTTCAAATTTTGATTCAATATTTTTGAAAGCTGGAACATAGTTGTCAAAGTTGTCTAGTTCAAATGCAGTTAATCTTCCAACTATGGCCTCTAGATTTATCTTATGATTTGCTTCACATCTTGTTTCTTGAATTGCAGAAACTCTGATTGCATAAATGAGAAGTAGAGTTCTAAGCACTTTACTTATAACCGTCTCCTCCTTGATATCTCCTCCAGATGCTTTGATTGCACTGAGACATGCTTTGACTCTTTCAACATCTTTTGCAATGTTTTCATCTTCTTTCATCCTCATCTGATCAAATTGTCCTCTCAAACTTTTTGCTTTGGCTCTTCTTACATTATCATCTCCTCCATAGATTTCTTTCAGCTTTTTTTACATTTCAAAAGAAGATTTTCAATCCTTGATGTCATCAAATTCTTCATAACTCAGAGTAGATGCTATATTTATCATCATAATATTGTGGGTCTTCTTTTTAACAATATCATTGATAGATAGTGTACCATCTGGTTTTGCATTTTTTTGTCAAGGTATTTTAGTCTTGTATCTCCAATAGAAGCTAGATGAAGTCTCATCAACTCTTGCCATGCTGAGAAGTTGTCCTTGTTAAGTCTTGAAATTTCCTTCTTATAAGACATCCTGATCTTTAGCTTAGATCATTGAAGTCTTGTCCTGCAAGAATGAAAGGCTCTGATACCAAGTGTTGCAAATATAGATGAAGTAACTGAGAGGGGAGGGGTGAATCAGTTACCACAAAAATAATTTCAAAAATCCCTTAGATGTCTATAATATTTACTTACTGCTGATACTTGGTAAATAGTGCAGGAATACTATAACTTGGTAGGTTAACTAATTACTAATCATCTAGAATTCATAGTTATTATTATGCTTGCAAAGGTTAACATAAATGAACACAAGAGACACTAGACTTAATGTAGAAACCCCATATGGAAAAAACCACCAAGTAACTAGTCACCAATTTTTACTCTTTTGAAGTGAGCCCTATTAGGAGCCAACCCTGTTAAAGGTTACAATGCACACTGTTAGGTGTGACCTTGTTAGAGGATTTAATCACCCTATTAAGAGTGGCCTGGTTAGAGGTCTTTAGAAAAATTCAACTGAACTGTCACCTTGTTAGAGGATTTACAAAATGGCTGTTAAACCAACTCTATTAAGAGATTCTAGATTCACTATTACAATGATTAGAAAGCAACAATGAGGTGACCTGAATGATATGCAACTTATCTTTTGCTGATTACAGATCTCTATTCTTCTTTACTAGATCCTTGCTGATCGAATACAACTTTGCAACTCCTCCAGGATATCTAATCTTTCATCAGAATTTGCTCAATATTCACTTATTCCATCCTCATCCATATACTCACACACCCTTTAATTCACAACTTGAACATCTAAATATATACCTTTCAGATTATCAAGTCAGCTCAAATATAAGTTACAACAACTAAAAAAATCATTACATCAGTCGGCTGCATGAAACAATTGAACTTAATATCAAAATAATAAAATCCTTCGCTGACCAACCCAGCTCGGTGACTACTACTCTAGAATGGTTTTCTAGTGTTAACCAAGTGAGGCTCGGTAAACACTACAAACCCTGCAAAAATCCTTTGGAGACCGAATGAACTTGGTTAGCACTGACCTTCCTTTGTTGACCTTGTGAGCTTGATAGAAGCTAACTCTTTGCCACATTTCCTTTGATAACTGAGCGAGCTTAGTAGACATTAACTTTTCTTTGTTAACCTTGGGAGCTCGGTTAACACTAACTTTTTGCTACAAGATCCTTTGATGACCGAGTGAGCTCGGTAAACATTAACTTTTCTTTGTTAACGCTGGGAGCTCAGTTAATACTAAATTTTTGCTACAAGATCCTTTGATGCCCGAGTGAGCTTGGTAAACATTAAATTTTCTTCGTTAATCATGGGAGCTCGGTTAACACTGTAAATTGCTTTGTTGATCATCTGAGCTCGGTAGACTCTGTTTGATGACTGATATGACATTTGTGTAACATCAAAGATAATACACAATTAACTTTATGCAAGAAGATCCAATTAATCCTATCATAAGCTTTAGAGATTGTAAGTTTCAAGGTCATAACACTTTCAAATATGAAAGGAATTTAGTAAGTCGACATGGGAATACATTTTTGAATCCTTTTAGTTTCTTTATCCCTAGATCTAATCTTTCTCTCAATTGTGTTTTTATAATTTTAATTTATTATTACCAACATTTGTAACCTCTTTATTATACCCCTATTTTTTTCATTATTTCTATTGGAAATATAGGAGTAATTGAGATGGGGTTGAATTAGTTACCACTAAAATAAATCCTAGATCCCATAGATGTCAACGATAAAATTTGATACTTGGTAAACATACATAAAATATTGTCACTCAATAAATGCAATGTGTGAATTACTTTTGGTAGATCTTAAAACATTAATAGTAATTAACTTGCAAGCATAAGAGAAATAACATGAACACATGAGACACTAGGATTTAACATGGAAATCTAATTTGGAAAAAACCACCAATGTAACTAGTTATTGTTTTTCACTCTTCTAAAGTGAGCCCTGTTAGGAGCCAACCCTATTAAAGGTTACAAAACACACTGTTAGGTGTGACCTTGTTAGAGGATTTAATCACCCTACTAGGAGTGGCCTTGCAAGAGGTCTTAAAACAATTCAATGGAATTGCCACCTTATTAGAGGATTTACAATTGGCTATTAAACCAACTCTATTAAGAGATTTTAGATCACTACTACAATGATTAGAGAGTAACAATGAAATAACCAGATTGTGATGCAACTGAATTGGTAAATTCAAATCTCTTTTTTGCTTAAACTTGATCCTTCCTAATTGAATATTACTTTTCTGCTCCATAAGGATACCTTCCTATCCTTCAAGTTTTCTCTTTCTCTTCTTTCAATTCAATCAACATAGTTGCGCACACACTAAAAATCTCAACTTGACCTTTTATTTATACCTTCTAGATTGTCAAGTTGGCCCAAATTCAAATTATAATATCCAATATTCATCATCATAGTCAGCTAGAATCAATACATCAAGTAATTAAGCTTCATATGCCAAAACAAGAAAAATCCTTTGAGAGCTGACCCTGCTTAGTAGAAACTAACTTTGGAACAATTCTTTGTATTAACCAACAGAGGCTCAATTAACATTGTGCACTTGCATAAATCCTTTGAAAATTGAGTGAGCTCAGTGAACATTGACTCTGTCCATCTTTCCCTTTGTTAACCAAGTGAACTTGTTTAACACTCTTTTTTTCCTCAATTCCTTCGATGCCTAAGTGAGCTCTTTAGAAACTGTCATCTATCTAGAGTAAACTTGTGAACACTAGGTAAATAAGGAAAACTATCTTCACTGACTAAGTGAGCTTGATAACCATGGTCTATCAATTGATATAACATCAAAGATAACGCACAATTAATCAATTGTATCCAACAATCTCCCTCTTGGTCATTGATGGCAACACAACATGTCATAACATAATGAAATTTTGAAAATAAGACTCTCTTTGACAGAAAGTTTCTCTCTCTTAGATTTTACACAAGAATTTCTTCTTTATATTATATCCTTCCTTTGCATACCTTCTTTTCAAACTTCTCCCTCTACAAAATTTTAGAAAGATAAAGATATGACAATAAACTTCTCCCTCTTTGACAACACATGCCATAGATAACACATGCCAAATTTGTATCAATGTACCTTGAGTACTAATTCATATGTAATATTCTCTTGATTATGCTGCATCAACTGATTGATCTTGTTGATGCATCACTAAACTTTATTTAGTGAGCTTTAGATAGGGAAATGACCCCTACCTTACCTCTTGGATATAAGAATACATCCTTAGGTAATGACTTCGTGAATATGTCTACAATTTGTTCTTTTGTATGGATATATTTGAATCTAATTTCTTTGTCTTGCACCATTTCTCTGATAAAGTGATATTTTATAGCAATGTGCTTGGTTTTGGAATGCATCACTGGGTTCTTTGATATATTAATTGTGGTAGTGTTATCACAATACATGACTACTAGCTCTTTGATTTCAACCTTCATTCCTTCCAGCAATTGTTTGAACCAAACAAAGTTAGAGCAATTCATTGTTGCTACTACATACTCTGCTTCTACTATGGATTGAGATGTGCAATTTTGTTTCTTGCTTGTCTAAGATACCAACCTTTTACCAAGAAAGAAAGGTCCACCACTTGTAATTTTTCTATTATCAAGATTTCTTGCCTAATCAACATCAGTGAATACTTTTAGGTCTAGGTTTTCTCCAAGTTTGTACCATAAGCCATAGTCTTCAGAACCTTTTAGATATTTCAAAATTCTTTTGATTGCCATGATATGATTTTCTCTAGGTTTAGCTAAGAATCTTGTCACTATCCCAACTGCTAAGACAATATTAGGCCTTATGTGAACTATATACTGTAATTTTCCAATCATTGATTTGTATAAGGCCCGATCTACTTCTTTGGAATCATCATCTTTGATAAGCTTGATTCAATTACACATAGGGGTACCAATTGGTTTAGAATCTTCCATACTAAACTTCTTGAGTATCTCTTTTACATACTTGGATTGGGTGATATAGATACAATTTTTGTTCTATTGTATCTGCAATCCAACAAAGAATTTTATTTCACCAAACATGAACATCTCAAACTCTGTTCATTTGTTCTAAAAATGCTTTGCATAGGTCAAATTTTCTATAAATAGAGTATCATCCACAAATATCTCCACCAACACAATTTTGTTGTCTAGTCCTTTCTTGATGTACAGACTATTGCTATCATTTGTTCTCTAAAAATCAATTTGTATCAATTAATTATGTAGTCTTTAATACCAAGCATTAGGAGCATGTTTGAGACCATACAGAGCTTTATGTAATTTATAGACCATATCCCTTTTTTCATGATCAACAAAATCTTCTAGCTATTCAATGTAGACTTCTTCATCAAGAATTCCATTAAAAAATGTTGATTAAACATCCATTTGATATACTTTGAATCCTTTGTGAGTTGCATATTCAAGTAGGGTCCTAACACCACCTAATCTTGCAATAGAAGCAAAAGCCTCACCATAGTCAATTCCTTCTTCTTGAGAATACCCTTTACACACCAATCTAGCTTTATTTCTTGATACTTGTCCATCTTCATTCAACTTATTTTTGAATACCCATTATGTTCCAATCACATTTTTATCTTTAGGCCTAGGAACAAGAGTCCAAGTTTTGTTCTTTTCTATCTGTTCTATTTCTTTGTTCATTGCCTCAATCCAACTTTCATATTCTATATAGCATCCTTAACACTTGTAGGTTCATGAAAATCAGCAAGTAAACATGTACCTTTCAATTTTCTTCTTGTCATAGTACCTTCTGATTTATCTCCAATAATTTGATCATGTGCATGATGCCTTCTAACATAATTGGCCAATACAGGTTCTTTTCCTTTTGAATGAATTGTACTGTCTTCATTTTGAATTTCCACCCTAGGCTTGGGTCATTCAGACTTGGTAGGCATTGGTTCAGTAGCGTCAAAATGTGACTCAAGTCCTTGTGACTTAGTTTGTACTTCTTGCAACTTCGTAGCTAAGGAAGACTCAGGAGGCGAAGTCTCCTTATTGTTAGATATGTCAGGTAATGTATCAAGTTTGAGTAAACAAATCTTTTGTAATCTTTTGGTTCCCTTTCTCTTTCTTCTTCAGTCTTTTCTACAAACTCATCAATTCTCAGATGTGCACCTTCTATGATTTTATGAGTGGACAAGTTCAAACATTTATATGCCTTACTTTTGCAAGAATATCCTAATAATATACCTTCATCACCTTTCACATCAAACTTACCTTTTCTAAACTCTTTCAAGATATAACATTTATTGCCAAATACTTTCAGGTAACTTACATTGGGTTTGTAGCCATACCATAATTCATATGGAGTTTTATGTGAGTCCTTCTTCAACTAAACTTGGTTCAGAGTATGAATTGTAGTACTAATAGATTCCTTCCAGTATTTGATAGCAATATTCTTCTCAATCATTAGAGTCCTTGCACAATCCATGATGGATTTGTTTCTTCTTTTAGCTATTCCATTATGCTTAGGAGTACCAGGGGTTGATACTTGCCTTTTGATTCCTCTTTCAATGCAAAAATTATTGAATTCATTGGAGATGAATTCACCACCTCTATCTAATCTTAAGTATTTCAATCTTTTTCCTATTTCTTTTTCTACTCTTGCTAGATACCATTTGAATTTCTCAAATGCTTATGAGTTTTCTCTAAGATACATAACAGTCATCATTCTAAAGTAGTCATCAACAAAAAGAATAAATAATTTTTCTCCACTATAACTTTCTATTCCCATAGGTCCACATAAGTTAGTATGCAAAATTTTCAAGACATTCTTAGATTGATAGTTTTTGCTCTTAAAACTACTCATTCCCATTTTTCCAATCTAACAATTTTTGCATAATCCAACATCTAGTTTCTTCAAACTAGGGATAACTCTTACTTTTTTGAATTTTCTTATCTTGGCCATATTATCAAAGTTTACATGACATAGTCTTCTATGCCATAACTAACTTTCTTCCATTTGAGTAATAAAATATGAGCAATCACCAAGATCAAGATAAAATAGGTTACCTCTTGTTTGTTTGCCTGATCCAATGAGGTTCCCTTTATCATCCAATAGTCTTGCCTTGCCATGCATGAATTCTACCTTGAATCCAATGTTGATTAGCTATGCCACACTTAGTAGATTATGTTTTAGTCATTCAACCCAATAGGCATTGTTACATATAGGTTCATTGGTTAATGATATGTGACCTTTTCCTTTTATGCAACAAGGTTCATTATTTCAAAACCTTACACTACCTCCATCATAGTGTTCAAAGTGTTCAAATTTTGTTTTGTCTCTAGTCATATGATGTGAACATCCACTATCTATGATCCATGTTTCATTTTTATTAACATAAGAGATAAGTACCATATTATCTTCTTCTTCATTAGATTCATCTTTTATAGCAATGTATATTATTTCATCTTCACTATTATCAGAATCTTAAGCCATAAATAAGACTTACCTTTTTCTTTGAAGAACTTGTGACTTTTGGATTTCTTCTTGCCTTTGTACTTGCGGCTCTTCTTCTCATCCTTTCTTTCTCTATTTGGGTACCTAGCAGCAATATGACCAATTTCTTCATATGAAAAGTAGATTAAAGGAACTTTACCTTTGTAATTTTCTCTACCTCTAGAATATTTCTTTGTAAGTAAAGCTTCAACAACTTCAAGACCACTATTAGAACTTTCCTCTATTTCCTCTTCACTTTCTAACTAAATGTCCTTTTTTTTCCTTGCCTTTTTCTTTGAGTGAAAGTTTGGCTTCAAATGCAGACTCAACATTTTTGGAAGCTAGAACATAATTGTCAAAGTTTTCTAGCTCAAAAGTTGTCAATCTTCCTACCAAGGCATCCAAACTTAACTTGTGATTTGGGTCACATCTCTTTTCTTGAATAGAAGATACTCTAATTGCATAGATAGGAAGCAATATTCTGAGAATTTTACTTACAATAGTTTCTTCCTTGATTTATCCTCCAGAAGCCCTGATTGCACTGACACTAGCTTTGATTCTTTCCACATATTTGGCAACATTTTCATCTTCTCTCATTCTCATCTGATCAAACTATCCTCTAAGGCTTTCTGCTTTGGCTCTTCTTACATTGTCATCACCACCATAGATGTGCTTTAACTTGTTCCACATATCAAATTTAGTTTTACAGTCTTTGATCTTATCAAATTCATCATAGCTTTGAGCAGATACAATACCAATCATCATGATCATCTAGTTCTTTTTCTCAGCAATATCTCCAATAGATAATGTAGTAGTAGGAGTTTTGCATTCTTCATAAAGGTATTTGCAGCTTGAGTCACTAATGGTGGCAAAATGAAGTCTCATGAGTTCCTGCCACGCTAAAAAGTTGTCTCTATTTAGCTTTGGAATCTCTCTCTTATAAGACATCCTAATCTTTAGCTTAGACCCTTGAAACCTTTCCTACAAGCACAAAATTGCTCTAATACCAATTGTTGAAAATAAAGAAGGAGTAACTGAGAGGCAAGGTGAATCAATTGCCACTAAAATAAATCCTAAATCCCTTAGATGTTAGTAATAAAATTTAGATTGAGAAAATTGATTGCTGCTAATGCTCAGTAAACACATAAAAAATGTTGTCACTTGGTAAATGTAGTGTGTGAATTAATTTTGGCAGATCTTAAAATATTAATAGTAATTAACTTGCAAGCATAAGAGAAATAACATGAACACATGAGACACTATGATTTAACATGGAAACCCAATTTGGGAAAAGCCACCAATGTTACTAGTTACTATTTTCCACTCTTTTGAAGTGAGTCTTGTTAGGAGCCAACTCTATTAAAGGTTACAAAACACACTATTAGGTGTGACCTTATTAGAGGATTTAATCACCTTGCTAGGAGTGGCCTTGCAAGAGGTCCTAAAATAATTCAATGGAATCGCCACCTCGTTAGAGGATTTACAACTAGCTATTAAACCAAATTTGTTAAGAGATTTTAGATCACTGCTGCAATGATTAGAGAGTAACAATGAAATGACTTGATTGTGATACAACTGAATTGCTCAATCCAAATCTCTTTTCTGCTTAAACCTTATCCTTCCTGATCGAATATTACTTTTCTACTCCACAAGGATACCTGCTTATCCTTCAAGTTCGTTCCTTCTCTTTTATTTTCAATTCAATCAATACACTTGCACACACACTAGAATCTCAACTTGACCTTTTATTTATACCTTCTAGATTGTCAAGTCAGCTCAAATTCAAATTACAATATCCAATATTCATCATCATAGTCGGCTAGAATCAATACATAAAGTAATTAAGCTTCATACGCTAAAACAAGAAAAATCCTTTAAGAGCCAACCCTAGTTGGTAGAAACTAACTTTGGAACAATTCTTCGTGTTAACCAAATGAGGCTCAGTTAACACTACAAACTTTTAGAAATTCTTTGGCAATCGACTGAACTCAGTGAACACTAACTCTGTCCATATTTTCCTTTGTTAACTGAGTGAACTCAGTTAACACTCTTTTCTGCCTCAATTCCTTCAACGCCTGAGTGAGCTTGGTAGACACTATCATCTATCCAGTGTAAACCCGTGAATGCTTGATAGACAAGGAAAATTATCTTCACTAACTAAGTGAGCTTGGTAAGCACTATCTGTCAACTAATATGACATTTGTGTAACATTAATGACAACACACAATTAATCAATTGTGTCCAACAATTTCATGCCACTAGGCATCATCATATATCAATATAATTGAGTTTCCTATAGGTGGCATCAACAGATGATGCCAAGTATTTGAGGTTCTTCTAGATCCTTCTTTTGAGATCATTAGTATTCTATTTATTTCCAACTCGATACTTGATGCTTATTATCCCCTTCTCTATTAAGCCTAATTTAGCCACAGTCTTAATATGGAAACCAATATTAGTTTATTTCATGCCTCATAGGTTTGTACCATGGAATTTAGAGATAACGTGAAACTAGAAAGATGGAATCGTATTTTAAATCTTGTGGATGACATGACTAGGATTGTTTTGAACCATGTCTTAGGGGAAGGTATTTTCAACTATGATTTCTCTTAGAGAACCAACAATGACATTGTAGGTTCCTTTATAGGTTGTCTAGCAAGAGCCAAAGTAGAGAAGTGGGCAATTATCAGGCTTTTCTATAATGTATTCAATTCAACATGTTGTGTAGGTCTTGAAGAATATATTTAGAGAATAGATGAGAAACTTAGGATCCTTCTCCCAGAGCTTTATATTGGGCATCTACCTAGGATCTTTGAGCTAGCCATTGTCCCTAGATGTCCCTCTCTAGTAATCTGAGAGAATGCCTTATTTTTTCAAGAATGCCCAAAAATGGAAGCCAATATCCATTTTCTTCTTAGGTGGAGAGGGATCTTAAAAGACCATAGCAAGGCCTAGCTTAGGAACTATCTCAACATCTTCAATTCCTATATTCAACTGGGAGTGGAGCTCAATAATTTGGAAGCGTTGGATTTTTGTATCCCAAATATGGAAAAGTCTAGCACAAAGAAAAGCACCTTCAAATTTTCACCAAACTTTCAAACTGACAACCCTAAGTATATAGAGGAAATCATCATGGTGTACTAAAAATAGGAGGTTTGTGTTTATTATTGTCCCCCGTACTTGTTGGTTTTTTTGGTGTCAAATTTTGATGATATCAGATGCTAGTTAGAGGTTTTCTCTTCTTGCTACTACTTTCTTGCCTTTTGGCATATCTATATTTCAGATAGTATCAATTTAGGTATCTTAGTTTCCTCCTTTGTTTTTTGGGTTTTGGTTATTTTTTGAGTCCTTCCTTTATCCTTCTTTATGATATTCTCTAATTCTAATAGGTTTCATTTTCCCTGGGCAATCAATATGAAGGTAGCCCATGTTAATCTAATTTTGGAATAGAATTATAGTTCGTGATAATCTATTTTTTTTAGTTTTTGCAATATTTGTAAGATGATTTTAGGCTCTATAGATTGGTCTTACTATAAATGTATGAATAATGTCAAAATCTTTCTAGTAACTTCAAAAATTGGTAATATCAATTTGCAAGCTTACATTCCACACATGTCAATTCATGTAGTAACAATCAAATTTAAATTAAGATAAACATTTTAAAGAAACATATAAAGAAAATAATCAATCAACTATAGTAAGCAACAAAGAAAAAGTCTATGAAAGAATTTAATGGAAATGTGTACCACTCCTAATCTTTCCCAATATATTATAGTATAACATGCATGGATTATTCACTAATCTCAACACTACAAGAATGTATAAACGTTAAAGGGACAAGAACATAAAAAATTGGATAAATTAGATGGTAGTCTACCAACTCCTAATAAATTACATGTAGCTAAGGAGAAAAGTGTTAAATTTGTTATAGAAAAGGCTCTATCCAATCTTGTTAAATGTCTTCGTTTACTCTTGTTGGTCTAATATTACTAATACTTGTGGAAAAAAAGGTGTCTTTGATATGCAAGCTAGTAGAAGGATTATCTCAAGAGGTATAAGAAGTCATGACTGGCATTATATGTCTGAATTTAGAAGACAAGCCAAATACTACAAGGAAATTATTCTTGTCAATATTAGATTTAATAATTTGACAATGTAAGATCTCATTAATTAGGAATATATTGGGAATGGCACTTTTAAACTATGTATAATATAAGACCTTGGTCTTGGGAAAGACTAGAGGTTTTCTTACTCCATTCTTTCCTACCAGTGCCCATTTGAACGAAGAACATTGTAACTATTTTTTTAACATCTAAATATAATATAAAGGCTCTAGCCATTTACTGATCAATAAAAAATAAAATTATTGTGATAATTTTTTATCATGTACAATATTATTTAAAAATCATGAAATTGTGTTTTGAATGGGGGCTTCATGTTTTATCTTTTTATTATATAAAACATAATTTTAAAAGAAGAAATAAATAAATAAACTAGTGGAAGTGGTCCATTACCTCCACTTCCCCCACCCCAACTTTTTTCCTCCCCCCCCTCCCATGCATGGCTCCGAGAATGCTTTCAATAGCCTTAAAGGCATACCACATGATAGACTCTTCTATCATAGCAACACGTATTGTTGTAGGTAGTACTCTGCTGCTTCATTAGTAGAGTTAACTCGACAACAAAATAGACCACGGGCTTTAAAAGTTATTTTGTAAGTTTTGTTTCAATTAAGTTTTTTTAATTATTTTTTTTTTCAAATATATTAAATGTTTAAATATGTTTTTTTCTATATAATGTTTAAATTATTATTCTTATTAAAGTATTTAATAATTGTTATTATTAATAAATAAATAAAATTTATTTATTAGCGATTAATAATTCTTATTAATAAAAATTTAATAATTAGTATTAGATTTCAATAAATGTTTAATTTAAGTTTTGCATAAATGGAATTACTTTAAACATTTATGTATATGTTATACTAATAATTATAGTTCAATTGGAAAATTGATTATTTTTTATAAAACTTGGATTTTGCTTAGATGAGTTAGGCATAAATGAAAATGATTTCTAATACTAAGGAATATTTGCTACACCTTTTGATCATTCGAAAACCTTAGTAATTTTGATACTTTAGAAATGAAAATTGAAATCCTATTTTGTATATCAAACCTATATGTTTTGAAAACCAAATGAATTATGAAAATAATGATTACAATTATGTTGAGATGTATGTTGTATATCATGTTGGGTTTTGGTTTTGACTTAGTACTTTGACCAAATTAGGAGATTTACTAGAGGCATGTTTTTAAAATTTTTTTTTTGCTATGATGATGTTATGTATATAATCTTTTATACTTGACCATGGGGATTTGTCACATGTTTCTATGACAAGTTATGATCAATGCATGTTTTTGCTTTTCATTTTCTCATATAGAACTGAGGTGTTTATTGTGACTTTGGTGTTGTAATCTTTGAGCTTTCAATCAGTTATCTTTTAGTGCTTTCAACTTGCTTGTTTTGGATTGAGTTGATTATTGCATTTTGTCTTGTGGTGCTTTCTAGTTGCTTGCATAGGACTAAGGTGAATGTTGTGATTGATCTTTAGGTTCTTTTGAGTTGCTTGTAAAGGACTGAGGTGATTATTGTGTTTTATCTATAAGTTATTGCTAGCCACTTTTAGAGTGACGAACTGAAAACTGTGATTCTTTGATTTTTATTTTTATGAGCCTAGGGTAGGTCGTCTATGTGTACATTGGGAGGTGGCTTGTAGTGGAGTTCAAAACCCTATGTGGCTACCTAGGTAACCCATTGTAAGTTGTTTTAACAAGTGATAACATTTCATTAAATGAGAGTAAAATAAATTAATAAGAGTCATTATTTTTCTTAGCCCATGCCTCAAGTGCTAGTATAGGCTAGGATGGGAGTGGAGAGAATGCTTGGTTGTGACCTTGCTTCGTTAGTATGCCTTGTCTATATAAAAGGTTACTGGTATCGCATAGAGACATTAGGATGGCAGAGTCGAGAAGGTTGCAAGGGTAAGCTTAGAATTGGCTCATGCAATGACACTTGCCCACTTACATAGTAGATTTTCTACATGTCATTATTGCCTCTAGGATTAGATGATACTTGTGCCTTGGTATCCTTTGAGATAGTTTTCTTTTAGGTGTTTCCTTGACTGAGATGTTAGTTATGATTTTTGAGACTATTATCCATATGGGACTTGAGTTTATCTCCTCAGCATGGTGGGAGTGGGCCTTTTAGGTTCCACGAGGTTGTATGGTAGTGCATTTATCTTATACCATTGAGATCTAACCATTGGATGTCATTGTTGGATGTATAGGTAATTAAAATCATGACCATGGGTAAGGATAAAATGTCAATGGCTCCTTTATAATTATATATATAGGTATGCGATAAGCATATCATCTACTTACAGTTTGAAATACTAATTATGTTATACAAAATAAATAATCATTCAAATGCTAGATATATGAAATCTGTATAGATGTACAAACTACCAACTTTAGATATATATATATCCTATATCGATCACAAATCTAATAATTTTATTCAATATTAGTAAAAAAAAGCATACCAAAACATCAAAATGAAATTAAATAAACTATTAAAGGTCAAGTTTATTGATCACTAAATTGGCTAGAATCGACGATCATCAAATTTAACTGTCATCAAAGATGCCAAAATCATGAACTTAAATTAATCAACTATCATCAAATTAAAATTCTTTCTCTGCCATTCTACACCAACGACATGTAAAAATTAACAACTACTTTTAAGAAAATGAATGATTATTTGTAGGAGTAGGGACTTATAAATAGACACCTTGCCTCCCATCATAATAGGAATAATCAATGCAACAAAGAGTGAGAAATAAATCCCAATTGTGTTCAAAACCATTCAAAGGTTTCTCTTGGCATGGATTTTGTGAATGCAAACCACTAGAGGTTGAGTAGGAACATAGACTAATCATAATTCATTGTCAAGGACATTTTCCTTGAGAAAGTAAAGCTTTATGGAAATGTTCTTTCTTCTTGAATGCAAGCTAGATTTAGTTAATTGAATAGCACTAGTTTTATCACACATAATTCAAATAGTATTTGATACTTGAATTCCCAAATATGATAACTAATATATCATAGATCTCAATTGGGTATGTTGTAATAGAAATATATTTAGATTTAAAAGTGGATAATGTAACACATTCTTTCTTCTCAATATCCAAATCAGCTAATCCATCTCCAAGGAAAAGTGTAGCACCACTTGTACTTCTCTTGTCATCAAAACAACCTCCTCAATCTATATTTGTATAACCAATCAAACAAAAATTAATACTATGTATATACCAAAGACTATAATCAAGTATCCCTTTAATATAATTGAAAAATCTTTTAACATCATTGAGATGTGACTTCATAGGTGATCATTGATACCAAGAAACCATACACACAATCTACATCATATAAGGCCTAGAGGTTGTTGAATAGAGTAAATTGCCAATCATTGATTTATATATTCTATTTTAGTAACTATTAGAGAACTATCATTTTTCATTGACTTATAATTAGTTTCCATAAGAGTGCTAACTGACTTGCAATCACCCAAATAAAATTTCATTAACATTTATTTTGTGTACTTTTTTAGTGACAGAAATAAGTCATGGTCAACATGAGAATTTTATAAACTAGGAATGAAAGAAAGTTCTCCCAAAAGAGGCATTCAATATTCAAATTCCATGATGACAGAAAACTATTTTGATAAATCATAGCTAGTGGATCCAAAAATAATATCATCCACATAAATCTCAACTACTAAGATATTGTCACTAAGAATTATGGTTTTCAAAGTGTTGTCATCACCACCACGAGTGAAACCATTACCAATAATATGTTTATTCCACCTTGAATACCAATTTGAAGGAGCTTATTTCAAGCCATATACTACCCTTTTAAGATGAATAACAAAATGTATTTTTTTAGAAGATTCAAAACCTTCTAGTTATTCCATGTATACTTCTTCCTCAAGATAGCCATTCAACAATATTATTTTAACATCCATTTAATAAATAATGAAATTTTTATAGCTAGCATATGTAAAAAAAAATTCTAACTGATTTCATTCTTGCTACTGGTGTAAAAGTTTCACAAAACTCGATGCTATCCTATTGGGCATAACCTTCTTTCTTTTTTTCTTTAGGGGTAAACGCTTTGACCTGGAGCTATGAACCATTGAGGCCACAAATGGGGGACCTCATCCCCATTAGATTTGAACCTTGATGGCAAGGATAACAACTCAACAACTTAACCATCACAACATGCCACTATTGGCCTATTGGGCATAACCTTAACACATAAGCCTAGATTTATTTCTCACAACTTTTCCTTTTTGTACAAGTTTCTTGCAAAGCACCCATTTTCCACCTATGATATTTTTGTCATCGGGTATAGGAAAAAGTTCTCATGTTTTATTTTTCTCAATTTGATCGATTTAATCTTGCATAACATTCACCCAATAAGGATCTATAAGTTCTTCAACCATATTTTTATGTTCAAATTCTAATATTAAGGAGAGATATTCTGCAATATGAGCATGTTATTCAATATCTTCTTCCCTTTTAGTTAAGATTCACACCTATTTATGTCATATATCTTGAGACTAATTAGGATATCTCTTTGTAATGATCTAAGAAGGAGTTTTTAGATTTGTATTATTCACTTTAGAAGTTGATTATTTTTCTTGTTAATTTGAGCTAGGTATTTCTAAATTAGCACAATCATATTCTTCATCATCAAAAATATATTCAATTCTTTGAAGGGAATCTTCTTCAAAATCCTGTATACTATTGTTAATCGACAAAGAGATTTCATCAAATACCAAATTTATGGTTTCCATTTATTTATTTACTCTTTTATTGTAACAATAAAATCTTTAATCTATGTAGAATACCCTAAGAAAATGATGTCATCGTATCTTGAATCAAATCTTTATAGAGAATCATTATGCTTTTTGATAAAACATTTACAACTAAATTTTTTAAAGATTTGAACATTATTAGTTTTACCATTCCACAATTTATAAGGAGCATAATAATGCAAGGAGGGATGAGATAGCCAGGGCCAAAGGAACACCCATATATTCAAACACCTACGAGAATAAGCACAATGGAAAAAAAAAAACTAAATATCAACAAACATAGGAGATAGAAGAAAAAATGCCTTCATATATTCATCAGAATAAAAAATACATACCCAACTATAAGGCCTTCTTGGTTATGGCCACATTACAATTCAATTTTAAACTTTAATGATAAAACTTCACATCTTAGCTCACTTCTACTCCTACTATGCTTCTCTCTACTCAATTCTATCTCTAAGACTCTACCAAAGACCTCCTTAAGTACATGCATGACCACAAGTTGGCTTGTTACAATTACAAAAAAATTAAAATCTCATATTAAATGCTAAAATAAGCCACAAGTTAGCTCATTGTGGATACCTATCACTAGATTAAATGAAATGGTTGGCTCTAACAAGAAACTGCACATAGACCATTCGGAAAAGAAAGGATCAAGCAAAATGTTGCAACTCGATGAACTCAACAATGCTCGATAACCAAAGGAACTTGACATCCAAACAAGCTTGGAAGCCAAAGGAACTCAACACCCAAATGAACTCGGAAACCAAATGATAACTTGGAAACCAAGGAGAGCTTGACAACCATAAGATGACTTGGAAACCAAAGAACACTCAACAACCACATGATAACTTGGCAACAACTGCAAACTCAGAAAATGAAGAGAACTCAGCAATGCATGGCATTGAAATTTGATAGAAACCAACAAACTTGGTAAACATGTAGGATAGCCATGCAACCCAAGACTCTCCTACATCAAACAACTGGGGTTGAAAGAAATGATTCTCCTGAATCATTGAGATGTCATAAGTTGAGTTGAATCCAACTCAGATTGAGAAATCCATGTAGCATTTTCGATTGGTCTATTTTTCCACTTTACCTCTTACCAGGTCTTTGATCAAGTATATGTTCAACCTCTTCATTCTAATTCTTAGGATACTTATCTAATACAACAACTTAATCATCTGACTCTTGATATCTATACAAATTAGAAACATTGAATATAGGAGATATATCCATGTCATCAGGTAACTCAACTTCATAAGCATTAGGTCTTTGTCAAACATCTTCAAGATCGTACAAGGTCCAAACTTCTTCATCTTTAACTTATTGTTTATTCCAAAAGAAAATCTTCCTTTCTTCAACTGAACCATTACCTCATTAACAACTTCAAAAACATGATGTCTTCTAGACTTATTAACATTCTTTTTGTACTTTTGATTACTTTGTTCCAACTTTAGCTTCACTTCCTTATGTAAGGACTCCATAAAATTAGAAAACTCTTCTCCTTCTTCACTTCTCTTCTCTTCACTAGAAATATATCTTAAATCTGATACTCCTCTAAGCTGCATTGCAGTAACAATCTAAAAAGGTGTCTTTCCTATACTTTCATTCATAAAATTGTTAAATGAAAACTTAGCTTTTGCTAATATCATCTCTCAATTATGTGATTCACTTCCAACTAAGCATCTCAATAAATTACCCAAGCTTCTCTTCACAAGCTCTATTTTTCCATCTTTTTATGGATGGAAAGTAGAACTAAACTTGAAATCAATACCCATATTCTTCCACAAAGTCTTCCAAAAATAACCAAAAAACTTATTATCTTTGTCAAAAATAATACTTCTTGGTAATCCGTGCAATCTAACAATATCTTTAAAGAAAATTTCAGCAACATGCTCAGCATCAAATGTCTTCTTACAAGGTATAAAATCAGCCATCTTAGAAAATCTATCCACAAAAACAAATATAGAATCATATCTCTTCACTATCTTAGGCAATCTAAGGACAAAATCCATATTGATGTAACTCCAAGGTTTCTTAGGAACAAAAATAGGTGTATACAATCTAGTATTCTACTCTTTTTGCAACTTAACAAACTCCACAACTATGTACAAACTTCTAAACATCCTTATACATCTAAGGCCAATAATATTTTCAATTCAACAAGCTTAGTGTCTTGTCAATTCCAAAATGTCCAAGTAATCCACCACTATGCTTTTCCTTAATCAAATTCAACTACATGGAACTCTTAGGAATACAAAACTAAATACTCTTAAACAACATACCTTCTTGAATAAAATACTCATCAAACTTGGTTGTTCTGTCAAACTAGGTTCTCTACACTCTCTCCACATCTCATAAAAATCAAGATTAGTATCATACAACTCACTAATCTCATCAAAAGCAAGAA
Organism: Cupressus sempervirens; assembly: GCA_028749045.1. Taxonomy (NCBI): domain Eukaryota; kingdom Viridiplantae; phylum Streptophyta; class Pinopsida; order Cupressales; family Cupressaceae; genus Cupressus; species Cupressus sempervirens. Next base: position 816,904,984 of record CM053787.1, read on the forward strand.
CTTAAACCTTCATCTCAGTCAAGAAAGAATGTCTTTTACTCAATACATCAACAACTTGGTTAGTGACTCCACTCTCAATTTTAATCACAAATGCAAAATTCTACAAATACTCAACCCACTTTATATGTCTCTAATTCAACTTATGCTGACTTCTCAAATATTGTAAAGCTTTTATGATCAATATACAATACAAACTCCTTAGGAATAAGATAATGTATCCACTTCATCAATGCTTGAACAATTGCATAAAACTCTTGATCATACATAAAATATTTCCTTTTAGCATCATACAATTTCTCGCTAAAGAAAGCAACAAGTTTACCTTCTTGACTCAATACATCTCCTATTTCACTATCACTTGCATCACATTCAACTTGAAATATCTTATTGAAATCTAACAAAGCTAATATAGGGTATGTGCAGCATCATGGTGTGCCAAAAAGTGGCGATGTGAAAAAAAAAGAGTTTGAAGACGCCTAAAAGTGCTTCAAAATCTGCTCTAACTTTTTTACACCTATCCAGGAACCAAACCTGGAAGGTAAGGCCGAGCCTTATCGGATATCCGATATAATATCGAATATCCAATAATATCGGATATCTGATTTTAAATCGAATAACCGACATGTGACACTATAATTATGCCACTATTAGTATTATTATTTAATATTATAATAATAATAATAATAATAATAATTATCATATAATAGTATGATATATTATTTAATATTAATATTAATATTAATATTATTATTATTTAATATAATAATATTATTAAATAATATATCATATTAAATAATAATAATAATATTAAATAATATATCATACTATTATATTATAATAATAATAATAATATTATAATAATTATTATACTATAATATAATAATAATAATATTATTATATTATAATCATATAATATTATACTATATAATAATAATATTATAATGCATTATATTATAATAATATAATATAATATTTAATATATTATAATATATAGTAATGTAATATTATACATATATATATATATAAAAGATATAATATAATAATAAAAAGTAATATCTTATAATATAATATATAATAAAAAAGTATAATATATTATAAATTATAATAATATAATATTATAATAATATTATTATATAATATAATATTTTATATTATAATATACAGTAATTAATATAATATATATAAAATATTAAAAAAAAATATATATCATATGTTATATGTTTGGGACATATCGGATATCCGATACCTGCGCATTGGATAAATAAAATCACAAACCCACGGGCCCTCATTTTATGCGAATTTGGGGCCAGTATTACCATTGTGGATCGGATATCGGATATCAGATATTCGGGTATGTTTTTTTTCCCCCAACTCATTTTTAACCTAAATTTAATAGATTTTAGGATGATTTTATTTGTTTTAGTTGAATGTAAGGTTTTTTGGAAAAAAAATTGTTAAAATTTAGATTTTTTTTTAAATATATATTACGTTTTGCAATTCAATAGGAATGGCTGATCAAAATGATGACACTGAGGCAGGGAATAATATTCCCTGTAACCCACCACCAAACAATTCAGTATCCCCACAAAACCATCCACCAAATGATCCTCTACCTCCTCAAAACCCTCCTCGAATCGAGGATTTGATAAATGAAAATCTCACCGAGTTGAGAGGTTTGCATAGAACATATAATAATGTACCTGCACTAGCTCCTATGTTATCCACGTTAAACACCATAGTGGATAACATTGAAACCCTTACGAACCAACAAAATGCCACTCTTCGTTGGTGTGATGAAATGCACCAGATGTTTGATGATGGTTTGGATTATGATGAGGTCGCGGCCCTCAACATAACCAAAGTCGATTTGGCTAGCCTTTTTGCTAACCCAAAAACGGGTATACCAGTTGACCCAAAAAAAACCAAACTATCGATTAAATGGTGCACAAATGATGCCATACGTGCAAATTTTTGGGATCATTGGTGGATGGTCTTTGATATCCCTGCACATGGCAATTTAGACATACCATTTTATTTCCTTAGAAAATTATATGCAGAATTTGTGTTGAAACTTAAAGTGAACTATTGGAGCATGAAGCCCAACATGGACTTAGGACTAGGAGCTCCTCAGGATAGACCCTCTTCCCAATGGAAGAAACTTGGAACTTTTATCCCTCCCGCTGATATCTCCCTCCCTCCTCGAGTGCAGCATCCATATATTATGGCAGAGGCTAGCTCTCAGACCATCAAAGCCATTTATAGGCTGAGTAGCCTAATGATATCTCAGGCTAGGTCAGTCCTGCTTCCTCGTGTTGATGATGTTGGTGCTAGTTCATCATCGGCTAGCTCATCACACATTTTTGTGTCTCACACTTGCATTACATGCAAGAATATTTGCTTGGGTCCCATAGGTGATCTTCTTGAGTATCATTTTGTATTAGACGAGTATACACCAGACACATGTGCAGAGGCTACAGACCCTGATGCGAGAGAGGAGGGGAATGTAGAGGCATAGACTCCTTTGGTGTCGGTACGTGTATATATTTTTTTGTTATGACATATGCAATTTAAAGTTAATTTTTATAATAGAGTAATTTTAATTTTTCAGCCATACTGACTTTTACATGTATGTGATCTTCATTCATGTTTAGTATATGATCTACGGTACATTATGTTGTGTTCACATTTTTTTTTTCTATTTGATATTGTAGCATATATGGTTGCTAATCTTTCTTTTATCTTGTAGATACCACCTGCCCTAGGGGGACAAAGTGCGGGGGGTGAGCCAGCATGCACTGACAAAGGAAAGGTAATTAGATGTTTTCTAATTGATTAAATATCGATGCATTCTTGTAAAATGTTTGTGGTAATCTCATTTAATTACATTATTTATTGTATATAGGGTGTGGCTACTGGCGATGAGCCTGTATAGATTCAGCGTCCTAGATCATCAGGGATTTCTATTCGCACAGAGAGCCCCATTGTATGTATAAGTATCATTTATTTTTTATTTTTCTTATTGATGCAGAGGAAAGTATGATTGTTGTTCTGTACAATTTCTATGATTTTTTCCATACCAATAATGATTCATGTCTTGCATATGTTCATTACAACTTAAATAGGCTTATATGCACCTGTCCAACTGACCAAGTTGGTTACAAAGGTTTATTTAATCAAACAAATACCAAATTACTAATTTCCCTCCAAAACTAATATGATCGTTTGAATTTGAAATTCAAATTTCAAACTATATTTTTTATGCATTCCCTAACTTTCTAAACTATTCCATTGACTCAAAATTGGTCATATGGATTTATTAAATGCAACTAAGTATGAAACTATCCTAAGACTACCCCATATGGCTCTTTTGGCCATTTTACATCATGTTGCCCTTAGGTCCTTACTAGGACTTTTATGACATTTGTCTTTCAAAGTACATTGTTTATTACATAATTCCATTATTGGTTTTAATATATCCCAATTAACAATCAATGATGTCTTTGATCCTCTATCTTCATCTGGTACTAAGGCTCTCTTAGATGTTTTAATAGGTGCCCCTGCACCAAACACCCCACCTTCAAAGCAACTCTTGTCCCAAGAGTTAAGGGGTACTATGTTCTTTCCTCCCATCCTTCCAGAGGGATGTTTGCAACTTTGCACTTGCAATGTATTACCCTGCACACCTGCATACAAATCATTAGAAACAAAAAGCATTGGATCCTTGTTACCAGTCATGGTAACCTTATTGCCTACTGATTGTGAACATTCATGTTTTATCCTTGACAAAGGCTGAATAACTTGTTTTCTGAGGTCATGTTGACCCTGTCTCTTATCCTTTATGGATATGTTCACTTCTTTTTTCACTCTCATCACCAAAGGACACCATACTATTCCTATAATCACTCCTTTTGCTGTCACTGTCTGCTTGTAAGCAGAATTCTAAGTTTTGTCTTGAACAATCTCATCCTTCATAACCAAAAGAGATGGCTTCAGTGGTAGATCTATCATATCATGTTTACTCTCCCTCTGCTCTTGCAAGTCCATAAACTCTTTCTTTCCAAAACAAATAACTCTTTCCTCATCATGACCAGTGAAAGGATTTAGCTTAAACTTCACACCATCTTTGTGTACTATATAAACATTTGATGAGCCAAAATGAATAGTGTTCCTTGAGGCTTGCCAAGGCCTTCCAAGGATTACATGGTAGCATGTCATTAGAATGACATCAATATAACTTGATCTTTATATTCTCCTATAGAGAAATCCACTATTGCTTGCTCCCTTACAACAATATTTTGTGCATCACTGACCGAAGATGCCCTATATGGTCTATCAATAGGATACTTCTTCAATCCTAGTTTATTTACCATTTCATAAGATACTAAATCATCAAAGGAACAAGAGTCTATTATCATCTTACAAATCTTACCATGGCTCATGCAATTTGTCCTAAAAATGGATGGTCTAGTCTCCTTTTGCTGCTACATTTGTGGTCCTCTTCTCACCATCAAAGATTCTCGTTCAAGTTCAGGGTCTGCATTATCGTACTTCTTTTCTTCCTCTTCTCCTTGGGTCAAGGAGACTCTCCTCTCCTCCTTCCTGAAATCCACACCTTTCTTAGGGTACTTTTAGGATTTATTGCCTACTCCTCCACATGTGAAGCATTTACCTGTGAAAACACTATTACCTCTTCCACTTCCAAATCTTCCTCCCCTGAAACTTCCTCTTGTCTGAGATGTAATCTCTTTTCCTTTATCTTTGTCTTGATTGTTTGAAGTGTCAAACTAACTTCTTACACCTCTTCCTCTCATTGTTCCACCTCCTCTCTAATTTTCTTGCCTCTCATTCTTTCTTTTCAACTTCTCCTCTGCTCGGATTGCCAACTGAAAACATTCTCTGAGTTTCCTTGGTACATTCAATCCTATTTCATCTTGAATATTGTACTTGAGGCCATTAATGTATCTATCCACCTTCTCATCTTCATCTTCCAATCCTCCCCTAATACTCAGGGTATGAAATTGCTCAGTTATGGACATGACATCCATATCCCTCTGTTTCAAATTTTTCCTTCTTATCTTTATTTGGATTGCTAAATCAGATGGCAAGAATTGATTTCTCACCATGGTCTTCATTCTCTCCCAATTTGAAATCTTATTCAATCCCCTTTTGATGTAGAGCCTGTAGCAACTACCTGCCACAAGCCAATAAATGGCTATCACAATCCAACTTAGGATTCTAGGACTTCTCACAAGTCCTCTTACCCACTCCGGGTATACGAAACCTCCAATCCAAACAAGGCAATCCCACTTCAAAAGCCTCACCAAATATCACTAGAAATGGAGACAATCATGGACATACCGTTCCAACCCATAATCATCAATTTGTTTGCTTCCACCAAACTCTCAACACACCTTTGCACTTCTAGGCCTACAAACCTTGTAGCCTTCCAATTAGCTTCTTTGCACTTTTCTCCCAATATAACTTAATAGCATAGGGACTTCTCCATAGGTCCAAACACCCTTCTTGGCACCTACTAAGAATCCAAAATCTTTTGGGCTGATCTTGCTCCAGCACCCTCCAAACTGCTTCTTGGTACCTAGGCCTAATTGATCAAGTTAGGCTAGGGCTTCAAGGAAGAATGGGCAAGGTGGGTTCTCAAGACCCAAAAAACTTAAGGCAATCTCCAACATAGTCAATGAATCCAACTCCAGCACTCAAACTAATCAGAAGTGCCTGCAACCACGAATGTCACCAATTACCTTGCAAAAACCAGTCAAGCACATGAGCTTGCTTGACCTAGGGCTGGCTTGGAAAAATAGTTGCCCTTCTCTCTAGGCCTCCAACCTCTGGCATTATGTTGCCTAGTCTCCTAACTTTCATATCCCTCAGTTTTAGAGGGTTCCACTAGTGGGAATGCAAGTTAGGGATGCATTTGTGGAAGGGTCTAGGAAACAAGGCTTTTCAGACCACCTTCTACTAAAATGTAGATAACTTTTAAACCCCAACTCCTTTTTGAGTCAAACCAAAACCAAAAGTTTCCTAACTCACCCTACAACTATTTCATACACTTAGCAATCATAAAAGTTCTATACGGATCCATACCAATGTAATAGCCAAGCAGTTACTAGTAAATTTCTAGAAAATTGAAGTTTTTATTGTTTTTTCTCCAAACCACCTTACACTTTGATCTCCCCCTTTCAAATGATATCACATATGACATATAAAAAGGTATACATGACCGTTGGAACAACCATATAGGTGTTCCCAACCATAAAACAAACAAACAACCACTTTTTGCTAATATTGTTTAGACTCTAAATACCCTATTCTAAGGCCTTTTGGTCCCATGGAGTCACTTGGTTTATAACCACACCAAAATTCTTGTGGGCCTTACATGTGCCTTTATTAAAAAACATAGACCCACTTGTAAAATATGGACCAAACCTTTATTCCAACTTCCTAATCTACTTGAATCCTCGCTTTCATGGAGTGGCAAGGTGTCCGGCAACATAGATACTTGTTCCCCCTGCCACATAGGTTAGGTGCCTTGCACCACCTTTCCTCGGTCTCATTCTGAACACTAGTCCACCAAGTGAGTGTTGTTCCTCTCAGTATTGCTTTTGCTACTTTTACCTTCTTATCTGCCTCTATGTCTTCAAGATCAAAGTAGTTCTCAAGGGCCTCTATCCACCCTAGCACTTCTTCACTATCCATTTTACCTTGGTATATTGGAAAATCAATATGGTTCTTCCCACCATTACCTTGTACTGCCTTAATGATTCTCATAAATATCCTTTCTTCAGGATCATCTGTTGTCTCATGCTCTTGCCTTGCATTACCAACCTCTTCTTCTTCATGGTTCTCTCCATGATTTCTTCCTCTAACCTCTTCTCCTCTAGGTTCTTGCCTTTCCTTTTCTTAGGATTCTATCCTTGCAATAAGCTTCAACCTCTCTCTTCTCATCTATCTTTCTTCCCTCACTCTAGATGCTTCAAGTTCTCTCCTCTCTCTTTTCTCTCTTGCCAACTCTTCTTTCAATTCTTCAAGTTCTCTAGCCATTTGATTTTGAGGAGGCATTTTTACAACAAGTTTTCTTCCTTCCCAAGGGCCAACTCACTGATTCTCTTTCTTTCCTCACCAAGAAATCTCTGGACACCACTTATGTACCTTTCAACTCTGGGACACACAAGGAGGAATTAGACATGCCAAGGCTTCAACAAAGGGACCAGCACACTAAGGATGACAAAGACTCCTATGATGATGAAACCTACAACTTATCTACTCCCAAAAGACCTTGTTGATGCTTTGATACCATTTGATGTAGAGGATGGAGGATCTAACCACAAACTTGCAAATTCAAGCACAATATGGACCCAACCCCTATGTTTCAATGGTGTTCCCAAATGCACACAATGCCACCAAAGACTCCAAACTTGGATTTACATTCACCAAGTGTTCCCTCCACCTCTACACACCTTAAAAAGCTTCAACCAACATGTTTCTAAGGTTTCCAAACCCAAAAATCTTTAGTAGATACAAAAGAGACTAGTTTTGCCCTTTACTAAGCTATTCTCTTCTTTGGATCAGCAGACCCTGTTTTCTTAATTTTTCTTCCAAACTTTCGAAAACACCAAGAAAATAAACTAGCTTTTTAGATACCCTTTTTTGATTTTTATAACATATCCAAAAATTAGATATCACTCCTTTGGAAAGATTGTACAGAACAGGGTAGTTTGTCTCAGAATTAGGCCTAATTAGACCACTTTTACAAAGCAAGTACCCTTCAAACTTGCAATCTGACTTAATCCTTTTTCATAGTATCTATTAATGATTTTCAATATTATAGGTCTTGGTCACACTCCTAAACACCCAAACTTCAAAACCCTCCTTAAAATGGCTTAAAAACCAGGGCCTGCTTGTTCAAACCCCAAAAATCAATTCTAGAACTTCTCCTTCAGAATTCTCCATGAATTTACATATCTAAGATGATATTACCACTCATTCCAATATCATAAAGAACTTACAAAAAAAAGGATTCTTCAAGTTGCTCTTGAAAACCAAGCACTTTCATTCAATTTTCTGAGACAGTCCATACAAATCTGACCCTCCAGGCCGTACAATAACAATTTATAAGTTTCAAGGGATGGTTAGTAACCCCCTCAACCACCTCCAATCAGTTTCATTTGTTAAATCTTCATAAAATTTAAATTATGGAGTTTCCCTCCAAAAAACACATAACTGTTACTATTCAAATTTCTAACTATTAAACTATGCTTTTAATGGGCTTATTGAATGTTTTGACTTGTCTAATGATAAGATATGATCATGACAACCTACATGAACCTATCAAATGACTCATCTACCATATGAAATCCTAAAATCCTATCTCATGCCCAATTACAACTTTTTTCCACATATGAATCCAACATTATAACTTTGTATGCTTCCATGAGCCATAATTGGTGCAAGGATTGCCCAATTGACTTCAAGAGATGCTCCATGACCTCTGTAATGCCTTGGATCTTCAATATTCCCCTGATGAGCATGGGATGCTCCTGCATCACTTATCTTCATAAATAAATTCAAAACTAATTTCCGTGACATTAACAACTACTATTTTGTATCTCATAGGAGACTCCTAGTGCACATGAGGTCCGACGGGATAGTTATGTAGATTTGATGACGCGGCCACTCACTCCTAAGGAGGAGCCTACAATAGTAAGTTGTAGTTTGAATTCATGATTAAATATATTATAAATTTAGCATGCTATAAATTATAATGTTATAGTTTAAATTGTAGATTCATCTGAAAAAGGTATTTGAACATATACAACCCACAATCAGAGAGGTACTAGCATTGCCGAGGGCATACGAGAGGACTCCTGATCGGCACAGGAGGTCAACGTGAGAGGTATTTATTATGAAATTTTTATAGTATTAATGTCCATTATGGAAAAGATCATTATGCATTTGAGTAATTCAATGTTAGATACGTAGAATCATATAAATTTAGTAGTCTAACTTTAGGTTTTCCTTTTTTTTTTATGTAGGAGGCACCCGATCCACCTAGTGCAGTGAAGAGGCTGCATTTTGATCATCCACTAGCACCCTAGGATAGTATAGTTTTCGTAGGATGCATCATGAGACATTTTGAGATGGCATATGTCACATTGTATACAAAAACATTGATATTATACACATTCCGATGGCATGATCAGCCACATTTTGTATATGGATCTATGTATTTTGATATATATTTGAGTACTTTTTCTATGGATACATGATATTTGATATATATTTGTGTAAAATTTTGTCTATGGATACATGTATTTTGATATATATTTTTGTCATTTATGTGCACAATGATATACATATTAATTTAGTATCTAGCATTGTTTAATTTATCATGGATCATGTGTCATACCCTAAATTTTACTAGTAAAAACACAACAATTTTTTATTATTTTTGTAGCTTATGAAGTCGCATAAGAAATTACATATTGTAAAGCAAGGTTATCATTGAATAGGAGTTCAAGACTCATGTGGATAGTGTCATCCGGTTGTAACATTTTAGTCACAGGTGGCTTTCAAATAGATTGGATGACAGTCTAGTTCAAGTTAGCGTCATGAATCAAACGAGCAAGTTCAAGATACAAAACTCATAAATTAGTGAGGTAATTCATATCCTAACAAGCCTCTGATACTAATATTCTATTAGGGTCTATCGGTTGTATCATATGGACTAGGTCGTGATTCTAGCATGTAAGGGAAGGGGATCAGAATTACTTATTATCCTCATTACCAATGTACACACATTCATTAATCATTACAATATATATTAATGTGGCAATTACTATATGGTGTGGAAGTGTAGTATATCTTAATCAATTAAACACACATATCTAGAGAATTTAGATTTAGTACTCATCACATGAGCACCCTTAGTCAAATAAGAAAATGTGCACTTATCTACCACACTATATCGGATGTAACCATTGGAAATTAGAAAAGATATGCCCCAAAGGTAGCTTCAAAGTCTACATGATGGAGAAGGGGCCACTTGCATTGATAGTATCCATCATTCAACACATTAGTTACATAACTTATGGAATAAATAATTTGTTTTATGTGCCAAACGTGTATCATGTGCTTGCATCCATATCTTAATCATTACAGGTCCTCTCAAAGATTGGACTAATACTGAGTCATTTTCTCCCTCTTTACTCTATTTAGTCATCCTTGTGCATTCTATCAACATTGTTTCCTCACCAAACTAGCACTCAGTATAGTTTCCTAAACACAAAAATTACTATTTCAATACATAAATTAAACTCACTCTAACAAAAGACAATTACTAACTATCTAGCTCATCAACTACTAACTAATCTAGCTACATTTCCATGCTTTTAAATTTACTATTTTAATTACTATAATTACTATACTATTACATTTACTTTTTACATCATTACATCTAATTATTCACCATAAGCTCACTTTCTCACTATCAATATTATTATTATCAAAGCATGTTAAGATTCAAAGTAGTTTCATAGTACGAATTAGTAAGCACATAAAATGAGGAACTCTTAGTAAGTCTAAGGACCAATTCAAAGTACTTAAATCAATAATAATTCACGATCTATATTTAAACACATCCTACTACACCATCGTATTGAGTGTGTCAATTTAAATTTGTTAGATGAATTGTTTATGCAAGGATTAGGTGCAAGCGTATAAATAAGGTTTGTATATAACATAGCTTGTCATTCTGACATATATGTATTCATCATTTCATGCAACTAACGTAGTAAAATGTGGTGTACATGAATCATATTATCATTAATTATACATAGGATACATGAGTTGATGAGCTACCTCTAATGACATGCCTATTGACCCTTATTACATACTAGCTAACTAATGCTTTATTCCTACACTACATTTTCAAATTGGTATTTATATTCTATCGACTTTGATATTCTACTAATATCTTCAATCGAATCCACAACATTCATTATCTAACTAACATTCCCTCAAGCCAAATATAAAATTCACTTGACATTAAATCCAACATCTACACAGGTTTGTCATGCATTCAATTCTATCTAGTAACTCTTATCTATCAATATGCTTTATTGACTAGATAAAACTAGATTTGAGTTATTATTTTAATCCATCATCCATCCTTATCCTTGATTCTCCAATCCCATCATTCCAACAACTTAATTCATATTAACCCTATTATATGTACATCCAACTATCCTAATTTACAATCTTAACACTAATTTAATTAAACCCTCCGTACTTAACATCATGTTCAATTATATATGCATTCTCGTAAACTTATTTATTTCATTTAATTTATTTTCCTATATTGAGCTTTTCCATTACCATATGGTTTAATTGTTACATGTTTCTAAATGAGCCCCTTTATATAAACATTACCCTTAAACTAAGCTCAAATACACTAAGTGCCATTATCCTCTATTCAAGACTTGAAATGATTAAATAATTATTTGATAAAAATTAAAACAAATCTAAAAGGTGAATCTCCTACTATCTTAAATCATCATCATTCCCTAACTCTTACCAAGGCCACATTTCTTCCTACATGTGGTCCCCACAAGGTCCCACGTGGGTCATGTGCAGAATTTTGACTAATCCAAGCCTTAGGACATCTTTTTCTCATTCCTCCAATCAACAATCCTAATGTGAACAAGTCATATTAAATGTCAACTTGACATTCTCCTAAGTACAAATCCCTTGGGATTGCTATCCCACTCCCCCTTAATTTCAAGTCAAATACCTATGCTTGGGAACACGTGACCATTGCTGCAAGAAATTTTAAGTTAACTACCTATGCTTGGGAACACGTGACCACTACTGCAAGGAGGGGATGACTAGTGCATAAGACAAGGATGTGACATAAACCCTTTCTCCTATGCACCCAAGTATATTAATGGGGATGAAACCCCTTTTCAAGGAGGCAAGCTCAAGGATAAAATTTTTGACATGACATGTCAGAATGAATGTCAGATTTAACAATATGCCTTGAGGAGTGGAGAAATTTTTTTGCATTATGATGGCTTAGGAAATGTTGGCGGCTACTCTAGAAGGGCGGTCAAGATCAATCTTGGCTTTTATTTTATTTTTGAGTTAAATATTTAAATTTCTCATATTCTCTAACATGCACACTAATATGCCTTTATTTATTTAATTACTAATTCATTATTTGAGTGTTGGATGTGACTTAGAGGTCACAAGATTGTAATGTGTACCATTCTATCACGTAGGAAATATATTAGTCTAGGACACTCATTAGTCTCTATATGCTATTATTATTTTTATTTTTATTGGATAGGAGTCTAGAATCTAGGAATATTCTTCAATATTTTATTGCTCTGTATTAAGGAATGAATTTATTTGCCTTTACCATACATTTTCCAAAGAGGAAAATGCATGCCTACAACAATGTATCTCATAGATTTTATTATGTCTTCTCTTACAACAAACTTCATTTTTTTATATCATGAAATTAATTTGATGATTTCCTTGCTTAGAATTGCATTAAGCTTGGTAATTAAAATCAATGTTATCCATGCATGTGATATGAACATAAAATTTTCCTTCCAAATTATTGAGTGCACAACAAGATTGTAAGCAATCTACTAAGTTTTAAATTTATACAATCAATGGTATCACATAACATCTATGGATTGTTATTATCAACTAGTCATTTACAATACCACAAGGAGAAAACTTTCTTTTACGTTTTCAAATGATAACAATGATGTAAAAGCAAATCTGTGACTCATACCAATGCTTTCATAACAATATAAACTCAAAATGAAACATGCATATACAACCTTATCAATTATTTCCTCTACACGTACATTAGGTAACAATGATACAATCTCCTTCCATCACAATGGGGCAACATAAGGGACTTTTCAAAACAATAAGGAACATGAACACTGAAAGATATGGACAATGAGTCACAATACAACAAGATGCACAATGGTGTCACACTAATCTAAATGGAATGAACACCATTCAAGCACTCACATGAATGCTACTCCACAATGCAATGTAATGCATACTCCATTGATAAACTCCACACTTGCATATTTGCTCAACCATGGTAAAAGAAATAAATGGAAAAGAAGCAAGTTTGAGATACCAACCTTGGTCCAAGCTAGGGTAAGGATAGTTGTAGTAGAGCTCCCCTAATCTCCCTCCAAAACCTAACTGTCTCTAAAATTAGAGAGTGGGCAAACACCCCACTAGTTTGGCCAAGACCCTCTAATAAAGCCTTCCCACTAACCTATTTTAGCAAAAACACTAAGCCACTCCATCCTTACAAACTTGTCTCCTCTAATGATTCATTTGTAGCACTCACAAGCATTGAGTTATGACCCTCGAAGGATCGACCTCAAAATGCACTTAGAGCAACTTGGAGACTCCTCGGTACAAGGTGGCTGCAAATGATGGATGGTCTTTGTGGCCAGAACAAGGGTGTGACTAGGGTTCACCTGCCCATTCGGAGCTAATGGCACTGACAATTCGATGCCAAGATCAGCGGTTTCAAAGTTACGTTGTGGTGCACCTATGAATTGAGGCACACTGTGAGTTTTGGCATCGAGCGAGATCATTGTGCTGAATCCAAATGGAATGTGATCTCTTGAAAATGAGATAGGTTATTTTAGGCCTCAATATCATCATCATGTAGCATTTGACAGTTCATCGATAGCCCTCACGAGCTCTGAGTTATGACCCTCGAAAGATCGACCTCAAAATGCACTTAGAGAACCTTGGGGACTCCTCGGTATGTGGTGGACGCAAATGATGGATGGTCTCCATGGCCAGAACAAGGGTGTGACTAGGGTTCACCCGCCCATCTGGAGCTAATGGCACTAACGATTCGATGCCAAGATCAGCGATTTCAGAGTTACGCTGTGGTGCACCTATGAACTGAGGCACACTACGAGTTTTGGCATCGAGCGAGATCGCTGTGTTGAATCCAAATAGAATGTGATCTCTCAAAAATGAGATAGGTTATTTTAGGCCTCAATATTAGTGTCCTGTAGTATTCAATAGTTTATCGATAGCCCTCACGAGATTCAAGTTATGACCCTCAGAAGATCGGCCTCAAAATGCACTTAGAGAACCTTGGGGACTCTGCAGTACGGGGTGGCCACGGATGATAGAGGGTCTTTGTGGTTGGAACAAGGGTGTCACTATGGTTCACCCACCCACTCAAAGCTAATGGCACTGACTTGTAGCCGTTAGGAGTTAGATTTTGAAAAGTTGTCAAGAAAGGTTGACCCCTTTGACTTGTATCATGAAAGGTTTCTTTGTGCCTTGCTTGATTGTTTGAAGACTACTCCATGTGTCACTATCTTTCTTGGAAAAAAAATTGCTTTTGAACATCAAGCTTGCAATATTATCAATTATTGTCAAACTTTTTCAACCAAGTCAAAACGTCAAGTGCAAATATTTGTTTGCATTTTTTTCTAAGGGGAGTTTCATAAATTGACATTGATTTTCTATGTCTCTAGTGCTTGAACATGCTTAAAATGGCTCTTTGGTCTTAGAGCTATTGGTATTTTCTAATGTCATGGTCTATGATATGCATACTAAGAATTTCTTTCACTAAATAATTTCCTTGATCTATTGACTAAACTTAAATTTTTTCACTTGTCATCTCTCTTTCTTTATCTACATTGCTATTAGGGATTTTTTCGTAGCTCTTGACTTGAGTCACTAGTGTTCTAACCTACTTGGACAATTTTTTTGACAAGTCACTCATTCATTGCTACCTCTCTTTGACATGTGAACACTCTACCTCTCTAGTTTGGACATCAAGTTATCTTGTGTCACCTTATTAGCTTCCTCTAGTATCCTTCATGCTTTATTATCTATCTACCACTATGGTATTCAAAGCTTGTGCTACCAAACCTCAACCAAATCTAGATGATCATGATATCCTCCATGCCACTAAAGAGTTTCAAGATCTATATGTTCAATACAAAGAGCTAGAAGAGACACATAATCTTTCTTACCTTCATCTCTCTAAGCACATGATAGAAATCAATTCTAAACTTGAGAAAAGGTTAGAGGAGAATATTGAATTCTTAAATTAATCTCCCTTAAGACCTTCACATACACATGGGTCATCTTTTTCAAGGTCCACATATTCTACGCCAAGACATCAAATATCTTCATCTTCTAGATCTAAAGACCTCTTTAGAGAACAAGCAAGTGATACCTCCTTTGAGCCTATGCCAAAATTTCATTATGGACCTATATTTGACCAAGATAGTGATGAAGACATGGATGCATTCTATTCACTTAAGAAACAACAAAATTATCATGGAGAAATTTTTCAGAGAACTTTTACTCCATTGGAAGATTCTCATGATAACATCTTGCAAACACTTCTTGATAATGAATCCATCACATTACTAGACAACTCTAGACCTTATGAACCCAAAATCAAACCTCCATGGTGGAGAAATTATCATTATTGCCACTTCCATGGAATAAAATTTCATAAAACTAAAGATTCCATAGTGTTGAAACATAAAATCAAAGATCTCATTTATGATGGGATTGTTGATACCTCTAATGACTCATGTGTCACAAGATCATGCTGATGAACCTATGTCAAGTGATGATTTCCTTGACACCTTCACTTCTTATAACACTAATGAACCTCCTAAAGTGCCAAAGCTTTGGAAAATGCCTCCACCAAACAAAGAACCTAATTCTTTCCATATAGACCATGCGTACCCTCAAGGGCTACAACTAAAAGAAACTCAAGCTAACCTTCACTTGTCTACAAACCTTTTCCATGCTACTAAGACTAAAGATCCTCAACATTCATGCAATACTATGATTACTATGCCCACTTTAGCTAATCCTACATTATTTCTTTAAGATTCTATCATGCACACCTCACATTTTCCCTTGTCCTTAGAAGGTGCTCCATATCAAGATGACTCTAAAAAGGAAAAATATATAAATAAAGATAAAGATCAAACACCTTTTCATCTCATCCAAAATTTCACCTTTCTATATCCTATGTGTTACCCACCTCCTACATATGATGAGGATACCATTTCCACTACCTCCATTGAGCTTACTGAAACTTATGGGAAAAGTGATCTTTCTATGCTATATAAAGAAAGATGTCAAGATCAAAGTGTCCCTTCATGTTCTACTTCTCCATATCCACTTCAAAACTATGATCAAGATTCAAACACTCCTATCAAAGGTCTTTCTCCTATAAAAGGTACTCATGAGTCTATTGATGACTTTGGTCATGCTACTCACTCTAAAGATATTGAAATCCCTAGTCACTATCCCTTTGCATTTCGTAATTCTATCCTTGGTCCTTATCCATCTAATCTAAAGTCTTCAAACCTTCTCCTACACTTTCTACTTCTAGCTCTCCAAAGTCTCTCTTGAAAGACTTTAATATTGAACATAAATCTAAGTTGACATTCAATATTCCAAAGGCTTCCACTCCATTTTCTTCCAAACATCTTTCTCAAAAGCTTACAAATATTCCACTCAATCTTCTTCTAACATTGTCCTACCAGCTCATACATCTAAACCTTGATCCATTTCCTCCATGATTCCTCCATCATTCGGAAACCCTCCAAGGTGTGTGTAAATGTTGATCTTTCCCACTTTGTCACCTACCCTTATGAAATGTTTTCAAAGCTACACTTACCTACTATCCATACTCATACAATCCTTCCAAGGAATGAACTCTTATCCTACTATCATTTCACTTCCTTCACCCTATCAACATCATTGAGCATACTTATCTATGGTCTTGGCTTATCATAACTTATCTTTCCTTTAGGAAAACTATCTAACTTGAAAATAGTTGACCTATTTCAAAAAAATAAAAATAAAATAGAAAAGAAGATAAAAAAATGTGCCTAGGTGAAAACCATTATCTTATCCATGAGATTCCCTATTTTAATTTCTCATTCACTCATAGCCTTCATACCCAAATTCATATCATGTCATTATGTATGTGCTATCTTGCTTATTGGCTTTAATTGTGTATCCTACATGCTATCTTCTTTCATGGATTTCATGGCTTATCCCAAATGTGCTTCATACAACTTTTCAATATGAAAGTCTTTCAAAACATTATACAATATTATGACTCTTTATGCTTTCAAATGCTATGATTGGTTGCAAAATGGTAGAAATAAAGTATTCTAATTGTTCATCCATACTTTCAAGATTTTTCTTATTTGATTAGTTTGATAAAAATAGTTTTAATAATCATAATGTCAACTTTATGTCAAATAAGGAAAAAACCAAATTTGTAATAAGATATCCGCATGCAATTATCTCTCATATAGTTATAAATGCTCTTAAAATTGTCCTTATAGCCTTGTATCACATGCAAATATGATTTGCAAGAACTTGTTCAATAACTTCCTCTTATAATTCCTTACAAAGAACCTACCAAAATACAAAAACCATATACAAAAAAGGTACACATTTTACATCATAATATATCATAAATTTTAAAAATTCTCCCCAATACCACCCCCTTCCAACTCTTCATGATGTACCTACATTCCAATATCATAAAAAAATTAGTAACTTATTGTATTAAACAAGATAATAATCAATTCATTAAATCATTATGAAGAAAATAACATAAGAAGTATATATACCTAGTCGAGTATTCCAATAGGGTCCTCTCTCTATTTTAGGGTCTCCAATAGGGCTTCATGATCAGCATTAGCAATAGTAAAAAGTTCTTTTACTTTTGGTCTTCCTTGATGCTTCAATAACTTTACATTTGTTGCTATAATAAGATGCGAATATATGAGAATTACTTTGTGCTTCTGATAGTCTTCGAATGCAGGAATTTCGTTCCTTCTAAGCATGTATGTTCACAACCATGTTCCAACAACAACCACTGAACCAGTAGGATATGTGAATCCATCATCATCTGTGATTGGTTGTACAAGTTTTTGTTTGCATCTTACACAACGTGCTAACCAATAATTGGATTTATCATCATTCCCCTGTGGTGCAACCAATGCAAAGACATGTCTTGGCTGAAGTAGATCTGATAGATGGTTATGCTCAAGTGAACTTTTCATGTCATCATTTTTGATAGAGGGTATGATAGACAATGGAGTAAGATAATGTGGAGCCCATGTGTCCATCCACTCACTTGACTCACAATGATCCCAATCACACTGAAAATAAGTACGACAAAAACAAGTTAGTTGTCGTGTCCAAATGGTCCATTTACTAGAATTAGAGATCCAAAATGAATGCATTTTTGATGAGTCTCTCACTGTAGCACAATTTGATCTATCACCTATGGACCCTTCCTCAACCAACCAAAAAAAATTGTGTACAACTGAATCAAAAGTCCCCCCTTGTGATAACGCTAAACTACACCAATCAACAATGCTACGAGCATCAAGAAGCTCTATTGTTGAAATCTTCATTTGCTCCTTAACTAGAGCTCTCTTCACACATGCTCCTGCTCCATCATTTTCCCCTTTTCCATGGCTGAACTCAAAAAAATTCCAAATATGAGGCACCTCTCTCTCTACGTGCATCCTACACAACCAATAAAACATGCGAGTATTTTTGAATTGACCTGTACAGTTATCTAAACAAATGATATGTCTATCCATAGCAATTGCATGCTCATGTAAGAAATCAAAAAAATTCTCAAAACAATGTTGCACAAACTCGTGAGAGTGAGATCTATCATCACTCATAAAAAAATGATACTCTCTAATAATCTTTTGATTATCTTCTGCACTATCAGGGGCATGTCTATATGTTATGTGAACAAAAATTGCAATCTGAATAGAGTTGTAATACTGAGATTTTGTCTCATTTTGAGGTTGCAATGTGTAGTTCTCAACAAAATCAACAATTGATATAATAGTGCCAATGGAAAAAGTCTCCTTACACGTTCTAAATTGTTGATCCAA
The DNA here is from genome assembly GCA_028749045.1 of Cupressus sempervirens. NCBI lineage: Eukaryota > Viridiplantae > Streptophyta > Pinopsida > Cupressales > Cupressaceae > Cupressus > Cupressus sempervirens. Next base: position 816,923,982 of record CM053787.1, read on the forward strand.
CCACTGAGACCTATGACTATGTCTTGCATACTTGTAAAAAAGATTTGCCTTGAAATCTGAAATAAAATTAGCCACACTGATATCTTTTCCAACCAATTCACATCTAGAGCTCTCACTCCCACTCTTCAATTTGTATTTCACCGTTTCATATACCCTTTTTTTCAGTATTGTCTTTCCAAGATCTTGTTCACACCTCTCATGGAAACATGTGTCAAACTTGGATAAGCCACCACATTCTGAACACTTCTCATTTAAGCAAGCATTTCTATAAAAGGAACAACCATCAACTCTATGACATAAGAGGTGATCTAGCAAGTTTCTTGATGATTTTGGAAGCCCACTAGCCCCACAATCCTCCAACATTTCTTTACTATGTAAAGTAGAACGAATGGACCGTAATAGTTCATGGTACATAAAAAACTCAACATGATATTTGCAACAACATGTATTTCAAATTTTGAGTGGAACACAATAAAATGGCTTCAAAGATTCAAAAGCCCTTTGTGATATATGAAGACTTGGATGACTCTCTCTAAATTATTTGAACAACATAGTTTGACTTACCTCTAAATGGTGTTTAGGATGTGGCGTGCGGTCTCTGATGCCAATTCTCAACTTTAAGACATCTTTAGTATTGGGTGATACTCGTGAGTTAGAGTGCCAAAATTGTGTAATTTTTTCCTTCACATCATCAGATAGCTTCTTATCAAAACGTGGAAGTCTCCCACCAAATGCCCATGTTTCATTTTGAAGAGGATCATCAATTTTTTCTCGTCGACTAAGTGCTATTCTCAAAGTAGTACGATTTAGATTCAAATCAATACAAGTTTATCTTATATATCTACCCTTTCTGAAATGATGACTTACCAAAGAGGTTGTAATGACCCTTTGAGCAGCTCTATTATCCTTCTCTCTAATATTTTTCTCAATGCTATTGAGAGCACTGAAAAGATTCTTCACGATAATGGCATTTCTTTCCAACTTTTTATTGACACGAATCTTCAATTTAGAAAGCATAGGTCTCATCTTTTGCATCTCTAATAAGTGCATGAAAAGCTGACATTGCTCTACCACTATCTTGTTGCCGAATTTTTTTTGATATAGTCTTGAAGCCCATAACCGAATGGTTCTTCCTGATTTTTTTCTTTCCAAACTAGTAATAATTGTTTCATCTATTTCAATTATCTATTTTGGTGTTTTAGAAACTTCATGTTGATTATAATTAGGAGATATGTAAGGTTCTTGTGCATTAGGTTCCTGTGCATTGTCATCTTCGACATGGTCAATTATGCAATTTGGATTATGACTTGGTGGCATTTCTTCTTCAAAATTTTCATTCTCCGAATTTTCAATTTCGGCATTATCGTTTTCAATAGGTACATTTTCATTCCCCAACTGTACATATTCATTATCTGTCTCTATGATTTCACCTTCGATTAATTCATCATCAACTTGACTGATATTTAGCATACCTTATCTTTTTCTTTGGTGTTCCATTTTGTCCCTTTCCCTATATGCCGCAATGTCTTCATTGGATATCTTCCTTTTGCGTTTATCCTTTCGACGACTGCTGCTACCCATTCAAATGACAAATTCGAACACCTAAGGTTATATTTTCGAATTTTTTTTGATTAGTTGAGCCCCAAAACGCGACTTTTTCCAAAACTCGTGAAAATAGAAGTGAAAAAGTGATGTTGTCGGATCTGCAGGGACAGGGAATTATTGGGAATTGGTGCCAGTAAAATCGGATATCCAATTTCTAATTGGATATCCGATTTGAAATCAGATATCTGATTATGTAAAATAAATTTTTGGGGGGAAACTTGCTATAATTTCCCTCCTTTGCCATAATTATATTAATATTATGAAAATCATTGGAGGAAAACCGACGTTGATTTATTGCTAAGCTAATAGTATAGTAATATTAATATATAATAGTATCAATAGTATAATAGTATTAATATATAGAAATATTAATATATAGTATTAATATAGCTATAGTATCAATATTATTATTATACCCATAATAGTATTAATATTTTTACTATAGATATAATAGTGTAAATATTTAGTGTTTATTTATATTATTATTATTATTATGCTACAATATAGTATTAATATATATATTATTATTATTGCTATAATAGTATTAATATTATTACTACAGATATAATAATATTAATATTTAATGTTTATTTATATTATTATTATTATTATCATAAAATAGTATAAATAGTATATATATATATATCTTTTCATTTTTTAACCCATATATATACGAACAATTCAAATATGTCCCTATGGGTCCTAAGAACCCTTGGGATATATGTCATCGTTTAATGGGTCAAAGGGGGTCATAGGTCACCCTATGACACCCTTTGACCCATATGAACAATTCAAATATGTCCCTAGTGGTCCTAGGACCCCTAGGGACATATGTCGTCGTTGAATAGGTCAAAGGGGGTCATAGGTCACCCTCTGACCCCCTTTTGAACCATATGAATGATTCAAATATGTCCCTAGGGGTCCTAGGACCCCTAGGGACATATGTCATCGTTTAATGGGTCAAAGGGGGTCATAAGTCACCCTATGACATCCTTTGATCAATTTGAACAATTTGAATATGTCTTAAGGGGTCATATGACCTCTAGGGACATATGTTACCGTTTAATGGGTCAAAAGGGGTCATAGGTCACCCTATGACACCTTTGATCCATATGAATGATTCGAATATGTCCCTATGGGTCTTAGGACACTCAGGGACATATGTCGTCGTTTAATGGGTCAAAGGGGGTCATAGGTCACCCTATGACCCTCTTTGACTCATATGAATGATTCGAATATGTCCTTGGGGGTCCTAGGACCACTAGGGACATATGTCATCGTTTAATACATCAAAGGGGGTCATAGGTCACCCTATGACCCCCTTTGACCCATATGAACGATTTGAATATGTCCCTAGCGGTCCTGACCCCCTTTGACCCATAGGAACGATTCGAATATGTCCCTTGGGGTCCTAGGACCCCTAAGGACATATGTCATCGTTTAATGGGTCAAAGGGGGTCTTAGGTCACCCTATGACCCCCTTTGACCCATAGGAACGATTCGAATATGTCCCTAGGGGTCCTAGGACCCCTAGGGACATATGTCATCGTTTAATAGGTCAAAGGGGGTCATAAGTCACCCTATGACCCCCTTTGACCCATATAGCCCATTCGAATGTGTCTCTAAGGGTCCTAGGACCCCTAGGGACATATGTTGTCGTTTAATGGGTCAAAGGGGGTCATAGGGCACTCTATGACCCCCTTTGACCCATATGAACGATTCAAATATGTCCCTATTGTTCCTACGACACCTAGAGACATATGTCGTCGTTTAATGGGTCAAAGGGGGACATAGGTCACCTTATGACTCCCTTTGACCCATATAAATGATTCGAATATGGGACATATGTGATCGTTTAATGGGTCAAAGGGGGTCATAAGTCACCCTATGATCCCTTCTGACCCATATGAACAATTCAAATATGTCCCTATGGGTCGTAGGACCCCCAGAGACATGTCATCGTTTAATGGGTCAAAGCGGGTCATAGGGCACCCTATGACCCCTTTTCACCCATATGAATGATTTGAATATGTCCTTATGGGTCCTAGTAACCCTAGGGACATATGTCCTCGTTTAATGGGTCAAAAGGGGACATAGGTCACCGTATGACTCCCTTTGACCCATATGAACGATTTGAATTTGTCCCTAGGAGTCCTAGGACTCTTAGGGACATATGTCGTTGTTTAATGGGTCAAAGGGGGTCATACGTTACCCTATGACCCCCTTTGACTCATATGGCTCATTCGAATATGTCCCTAGGGGTCCTACCACCCCTAGGGACATATGTCGTCGATTAATGGGTCAAAGGGGGTCATAGGTCACCCTATGACCCCCTTTGACCAATAGGAATGATTCGAATATGTCCCTAGGGGTCCTAAGACCTCTAGGGACATATGTCATTGTTTAATGGGTCAAAGGGGGTCATAGGTCATCCTATGACCCCCTTTGACCCATATGAATGATTCGAATATGTCCTTATGGGTCGTAGGACCCCTAGGGACATATCTCATTGTTTAATGGGTCAAAGGCGGTCATAGATCATCCTATCACCCCGTTTGACCCATATGAACAATTTGAATATGTCCTTATGGGTCCTAGGACCCCTAGGGACATATGTCGTCGTTTAATAGATCAAAGGGGGTGATAGGTCACCCTATGAGCCCCTTTAACCCATAGGAACGATTCGAATATGTCCCTAGGGGTCCTAGGACCCCTAGGACCCCTAAGGACATATGTCATCGTTTAATGGGTCAAAAGGGGTCATAGGTCACCCTATGACCCTCTTTGACTCATATGAACGATTTGAATATGTCTCTAGGGGTCCTAGCACCTTTAGGGACATATGTCGTCGTTTAATGGGTCAAAGGGGGTCATAGGGCACCCTATGACCTCTTTTGATACATAAGAATGAATCAAATATGTCCCTAGGGGTCTTAGGACCCCTAGGGACATATGTCGTCATTTAATGGGTCAAAAGGGGTAATAGGTCACCCTATGAATCCCTTTGACCCATAAGAACGATTCGAATATGTTCCTAGGGGTCCTCGGACGCCTATGAACATATGTCATTGTTTAATGGGTCAAAGGGGGTCATGGGTCACCCTATGACCCCCTTTGACCCATATGAATGATTTGAATATGTCCTTATGGGTCCTAGGATACCCAAGGACATATGTCGTCATTTAATAGGTCAAAACCTATGACCCCCTTTGACCCATATAAATGATTCAAATATGTCTCTAGGGGTCCTTGGACTCCTAGTGACATATGTCGTTGTTTAATAGGTCAACGAGGATCATAGATCACCTATGACCCCCTTTGACCCATATGAATGATTCAAATATGTCCCTATGGGTCTTAGGACCCCTAGGGACATATGTCATCGTTTAATGGGTCAAAGGGGGTCACAGGTCACCCTATGACCCCCTTTGACCCATATGAACGATTTGAATATGTCCCTAGGGGTCCTAGGACCCCTAGGGACATATGTCATCGTTTAATGGGTCAAAGGGGGTCATAAGTCACCCTATGATCCCCTTTGACCAATTTGAACAATTCGAATATGTTCTTACGGGTCCTATGACCCCTACAGACATATGTCATCGTTTAATAGGTCAAAGGAGGTCATAGGTCACCTTATGACTCACTTTGACCCATATGAATGATTCGAATATGTTTCTATGGATCCTAGGACCCTCAGGGACATATGTCATCGTTTAATAGGTCAAAGAGGGTCATAGGTCACCCTATGACTCCTTTTGGACAATATGAACGATTCGAATATGTCCCTAGGGGGACCCCTAGGAACATATGTCATCGTTTAATAGATCAAAGGGGGTCATAGGGTTTGACCCATATGAATGATTCAAATATGTCCTTATGGGTCTTAGGACCACTAGGGACATATGTCGTCGTTTAATGGGTCAAAGGAGGTCATAGGTCACCCTATGACCCCCTTTGATCCATACGAATGATTCGAACTTGTCCCTAAGGATCTTAGAACCCCTAAGGACATATGTCATTGTTTAATGGGTCAAAGGTGGGTCATAAGTCACCCTATGACCCCCTTTGACCAATTTGAACAATTCGAATATGTCCTTAGGGGTCATATGACCCTTAGGGACATATGTCGTCATTTAATGGGTCGAACTATGACCCCCCTTTGACCCATATGAATGATTCGAATATGTCCCTATGGATCTTAGGACCCCCAAAGACATATGTCGTAATTTAATGGGTCAAAGGGGGTCATAAGACACCCTATGACCCCCTTTGACCCATATGAACGATTGAAATATGTCCCTAGGGGTCTGTGGACCCCTAGGGACATATGTCATAGTATAATAGGTCAAAGAGGGTCATAGGTCACCCTATAACCCCCTTTGACCCATATGAACGATTCAAATATGTCCCTATGGGTCCTAGGACCTTTAAAGAAATATGTCATCGTTTAATGGGTCACCCTATGACCCCCTCTGACCCATATGAACGATTCGAATATGTCGCTAGGGGTCCTAGGACCCCTAGGAACATATGTCGTTGTTTAATGGGTCAAAGGGGGTCACAAGTCACCCTATGAACCCCTTTGACCAATTTAAAGAATTCGAATATGTCCTTAGGGGTCCTATAACCCCTAAGGACATATGTCATCGCTTAATCTATCAAAGGAGGTCATAGGTCACCCTATGACCCCCTTTTACCCATATGAACGATTCGAATATGTCCCTATGGGTCCTAGGACCCCCATAGACATATGTCATCATTTAATAGGTCAAAGGGGGTCATAGGTCACCCTATGACCCCCTTTGACCCATATGAACGATTCGAATATATCCCTAGGGGTCTTTGGACTCTTAGGGACATGTCGTCATTTAATAAGTTAAAGGGGGTCATAGGTCACCCTATGACCCCCTTTGACCCATATGAATGATTCAAATATGTCCCTATGGGTCTTAGGACCCTTAAGGACATATGTCATCATTTAATGGGTCAAAGGGGGTCATTCACCCTATGACCCTCTTTGACCCATACGAACGATTTGAATATGTCCCTAGGGGTCTTAGGACCCGTAGCGATATATGTCATCATTTAATGGGTGAAAGGGGGTCATAAGTCACTCTATGACCCCCTTTGACCAATTTGAATAATTTGAATATGTCTTTAGGGGTCCTATGACCCCTAGGGAAATATGTCGTCGTTTAATGGGTCAAAGGGGGTCATAGGGTGACTTATGACCCCCTTTGACCCATATGAATGATTCTAATATGTCCCTATGGGTCTCAGGACCCCCAGGGATATAAGTCGTCATTTAATGGGTCAAAGGGGGTCATAAGTCACCCTATGACCTCCTTTGACCCATATGAATGATTCAAATATGTCCCTGGGGGTCCTTGGACCCCTAGGGACATATGTCATCATTTAATAGGTCAAAGGGGGTCATAGGTCACCCTATGACCCCATTTGACCCATATGAACGATTCAAATATGTTCCTATGGGTCCTAGGACCCTTAAGTACATATGTCGTGGTTTAATAGGTCAAAGGGGGTGATAAGTCACCCTATGACCCCCTTTGACCCATAGTAACGATTGAAATATGTCCCTAGGGGTCTTAGAACCCCTAGGGACATATGTTGTCGTTTAATGGGTGACCTATGACTCCGTTTGACCCATATGAATGATTCGAATATAAGACCCCTAGGGACATAAGTCGTCATTTAATGAGTCAAAAGTGGTCATAAGTCACCCTATGACCTCTTTTGACCAATTTATACAATTCGAATATGTCTTTAGGGGTCCTATGACCCTTAGAGTCATATGTCATCATTTAATGGGACCTATGACCCTGTTTGATGCATATAAACGATTTGAATATGTCCTTATGGGTCCTATGACCCCCAGGGACATGTGTCGTCATTTAATAGGTCAAAGGGGGTCATTGGTCACTCTATTACCCCCTTTGACCCATATGAACGATTCGAATATGTCTTTCGGCGTCCTTGGACCCCTAGGGACATATGTCATCATTTAATAGGTTAAAGGGGGTCATAAGTCACCCTATGACCCCCTTTGACCCATATGGCCCATTCGAATATGTCTCTAGGGGTCCTCAGACCCCTAGGGACATTTGTCGTCAATTAATGTGTCAAAAGGGGTCATAGGTCACCCTATGACCCCTTTTGAACCATAAGAACGATTTGAATATGTTCCTAGGGGTTCTAGGACCCCACAAGGACATATGTCATCGTTTAATGGGTCAAAGGGATCTATGACCCCCTTTGACCCATATGAACGATTCGAATATGTCCCTATGGGTCCTAAGACCCCTAGGCACATATGTTGTCATTTAATGGGTCAAAGAGGGTCATAGGTCATCCTATGACCCCGTTTGACCCATATAAATGATTTGAATATGTCTTTATGGGTCCTAAAAACTCTAAGGACATATCTCATCGTTTAATAGGTCAAAGGGGGTGATAGGTCACCCTATGACCTGCTTTGACTCATAGGAATGATTCGAATATGTCCTTAGGGGTCCTAGGACCCCTAGGGACATATGTCGTCGTTTAATATGTCAAAGGGGGTCATAGGTCACCCTATGACCCCGTTTGACCAATATGAACGATTCAAATATGTCCCTATGGGTCCTAGGACCCCTAAAGACATATGTTGTCATTTAATGGGTCAAAGGGGGTCATAGGTCACCATATGACCCCCTTTGATCTATATGAATGATTCAAATATGTCCCTAGGGGTCCTAGGACCCCTAGGAACATATGTCATCGCTTAATGGGTCAAAGAGGGTCATAAGTCACCCTATGACCCCCTTTGACCAATTAGAACAATTCAAATGTGTCCTTAGAGGTCATAGGACCCCTAAAGACATATGTCATCATTTAGTGAATAAAAAAAGGTCATAGGTCACCCTATGATCCACTTTGATCCATATGAACGATTCGAATATGTCCCTATGGGTCTTAGAATTGCCAAGGACATATGTCATCATTTAATGTGTCAAAAGAGCTCATAGGTCACCTTATGATCCCTTTTGACCTATATGAACGATTTGAATATGTCCCTAGGGGTCCTTGGACACTTAGGGACATATGTCATCGTTTAATAGGTCAAAGGGGGTCATAGGTCATCTTATGACCCCCTTTGACCCATATGAACGATTTGAATATGTCCCTATGGGTCCTAGGACCCCTAGGGACATATGTCGTCGTTTAATGGGTCAAAGGGGGTGATAGGTCACCCTATCACCCCCTTTGACCTGTAAGAACGATTCGAATATGTTTCGAGGGGTCCTAAGACCCCTGTGGACATATGTCATCATTTAATGGGTCAAAAGTGGTCATAGGTCACTCTATGACCCCCTTTGACCCATATGAACGATTCGAATATGTCCTTAGGGGTCCTAAGAGCCCTAGGGACATATGTCATTGTTTAATGGGTCAAAGGGGGTCATAAGTCACCCTATGAACCTCTTTGACCAATTTGAACGATTCGAATATGTCTTTAGAGGTCCTATGACCCCTAGGGACATATGTCGTCATTTAATGGGTTAAAGGGGGTCATTGGTTACCCTATGACCCCCTTTGACCCATATGAACGATTCGACTATGTCCCTATGGGTCCTAGGACCCCTAGGGACATATGTCATCATTTAATGGGTCAAAGGGGGTCATAGGTCACCCTATGACCCCCTTTGACCCACATGAATGATTCGAATATGTCCTTAAGGGTCCAAGGACCCTTAGGGACATATGTCATTGTTTAATAGGTCAAAGGGGGTCATAGGTCACCCTATGAGCCCCTTTCACCTATATGAACAATTTGAATATTTTTTTATGGGTCCTAGGACCCTTAGGGACATATGTCGTCATTTACTGGGTCAAATAGGGTGATAGGTCACACTATGACCCCCTTTGACCTATATGAATGATTCAAATATGTCCCTAAGGGTCCTAAGAGCCCTAAGAACATATGTCATTTTATAATGGGTCAAAGGGGGTCATAGGTCACCCTATGACCCCCTATGACCCCCTTTGACCCATATGAATGATTCGAATATGTCCCTAGGGGTCCTAGGACTCCTAGGGACATATGTCATCATTTAATGGGTCAAAGGGGGTTATAGGTCATCCTATGACCCCCTTTGACCCATATGAATGATTCAAATATGTCCTTATGGGTCCTAAAAACCCGAAAGACATATCTCATCGTTTAATGGGTCAAAGGGGGTGATAGGTCACCCTATGACCTGCTTTGACCCATACGAATGATTCGAATATGTCCTTAGGGGTCCTAGGACCCCTAGGGACATATGTCGTTGTTTAATGTGTCAAACGAGGTCATAGGTCACCGTATGACCCCCTTTGACCAATATGAACGATTCAAATATGTCCCTATGGGTTCTAAGACCCCTAGAGACATATGTTGTCGTTTAATGGGTCAAAGGAGGTCATAGGTCACCCTATGACCCCATTTGATCTATATGAATGATTCGAATATGTCCCTAGGGGTCCTAGGACCTCTAAGAACATATGTCATCATTTAATGGGTCAAAGGGGGTCATAAGTCACCCTATGACTCCCTTTGACCAATTTGAACAATTCGAATGTGTCCTTAGGGGTCATAGGACCCCTAAAGACATATGTCATCGTTTAATGGGCCAAAAAATGTCATAGGTCACCCTATGACCCCCTTTGACCGATATGAACGATTCAAATATGTCCCTATGGGTCCTAGTATCCCTTGGGACATATGTCATCATTTAATGTGTCAAAAGAGCTCATAGGTCACCCTATGACCCCCTTTGACCTATATGAACGATTCGAATATGTCCCTAGGGGTCCTTGGACGCTTAGGGACATATGTCATCGTTTAATAGGTCAAAGGGGGTCATAGGTCACCTTATGACCCCCTTTGACTCATATGAATGATTTGAATATGTCCCTATGGGTCCTAGGACCCCTAGGGACATATGTTGTCGTTTAATGGGTCAAAGGGGGTGATAGGTCACCTTATGACCCTATTTGACCCATATGAATGATTCGAATATGTCTCGAGGGGTCCTAAGACCGCTGTGGACATATGTCATCATTTAATGGGTCAAAAGTGGTCATAGGTCACCCTATGACCCCTTTTGACCCATATGAATGATTTAAATATATCCTTAAGGGTCCTAAGAGCCCTAGGGACATATGTCATTGTTTAATGGGTCAAAAGGGGTCATAAGTCACCCTATGACCCTCTTTGACCAATTTGAACAATTTGAATATCTTCTTAGAGGTCATAAGACCTCTAAGGACATATGTCGTCATTTAATGGGTTAAAGGGGGTCATTGGTTACCCTATGACCCCCTTTGACCCATATGAACAATTCGACTATGTCCCTTTGGGTCCTAAGACCGCTACGGACATATGTCATCATTTAATGGATTAAAGAGGGTCATTAGTCACCCTATGACCCCCGTTGACCCATATGAACGATTCGAATATGTCCTTAAGGGTCCAAGGAACCTTAGGAACATATGTCATCGTTTAATAAGTCAAAGGGAGTCATAGGTCACCCTATGAGCCCTTTTGACTCATATGAACAATTTGAATATTTTTCTATGGGTCCTAGGACCCCTAGGGACATATGTCGTCATTTAGTGGGTCAAAGAGGGTGATAGGTCACCTCATGACCCCCTTTGACCCATAGGAATGATTCAAATATGTCCTTAGGGGTCCTAAGAGCCTTAGGAACATATGTCATCTTTTAATGGGTCAAAGGGGGTCATAAGTCACTCTATGACCCCCTTTGACCCATATGAATGATTTGAATATGTCCCTAGGGGTCCTAGGACTCTTAGGGACATATGTCATCATTTAATGGGTTAAAAGGGGTCATAGGGCACCCTATGACCCCCTTTGACCCATATGAACGATTCAAATATGTCCTTATGGGTCTTAGGACCCCTAGGGACATATGTTGTCGTTTAATGGGTCAAACGGAGACATATGACACTCTTTGACCCATATGAACGATTCGAATATGTTCATAGGGGTACTGCGACCCATAGGGACATATGTCATCGTTTAATGAGTCAAAGGGGGTCATAGGTCACCCTATGACCCCCTTTGACCCATATGAACGATTTAAATATGTCGCTAGGGGTTGTACGACCCCTAGGGACGTATGTCATCATTCAATGGGTCAAAGGGGGTCATAGGTCACCCTATTACTCCCTTTGACCCATATGGCCCATTCGAATATGTCCCTAGGGGTCTTAGGACCTCTAGGGACATATGTTGTCACTTAATGGGTCAAAGGCAGTTACAGGTCACCCTATGTCTCCCTTTGAGCCATATGAATGATTTGAATATGTCCTTAGAGGTCTCATGACCCCTAGGGACATATGTCATCGTTTAATTGGTGAAAGGGAGTCATAGGTCACCCTATGACCCCCTTTAACCCATAGGAATGATTCGAATATGTCCCTAGGATTCTTAGGACCCCTACGGACATATGTCGTCGTTTAATGGGTCAAAGGGGGTCATAAGTCACGCTATCACCACTTTTGACCCATATGAACGATTCAAATATGTCCTTAGGGGTCCTAGGACCCCTAGGGACATATGTCATCGTTTAATGTGTCAAAGGGGGTCATAGGTCACCCGATGACCCTCTTTGACCCATATAAACAATTCGAATATGTCCTTAGTGGTCCTAGGACCCCTAGGGACATATGTCATCGTTTAATGGGTCAAAGGGGTTATAGGTCACCCTATGACCCCTTTTGACCCATATGAACGATTCAAATATGTTCCTAGGGGTCATAGGACCCCTAGGGACATATGTCGTTGTTCGATGGATCGAGACCTATGACCCCCTTTGACCCATGTGGCCCATTCGAATATGTCCATAGTGGTCCTAAGACCTCTAGGGACATATGTTGTCATTTAATGGGTCAAAGGGGGTCACAGGTCACCCTATGTCTCTATTTGACTCATATGAACGATTCGAATATGTCTTTAAGGGTCCCATGACCCCTAGGGACATATGTCGTCGTTTAATGAGTCAAAGGGAGTCATAGGTCACGCTATGACCCCCTTTGACACATAAGAACGATTCGAATATGTCCTTAGGATTCTTAGGACCCCTAGGGACATATGTCGTCATTTAATGGGTCAAAGCGGGTCATAGGTCACCTTATGACCACATTTGACCCATATGAACGATTCAAATATGTCCGTAGGGGTACTAGAACCCCTAGGGACATATGTCATAGTTTAATGGGTCAAAGGGGGTCATAAGTCACCCTATGACCCCCTTTGACCCATATGACCCATTTGAATATGTCCCTAGGGGTCCTAGGACCCCTAGGGACATATGTCGTCGTTTAATGGGTCAAAGGGGGTCATAAGTCACCCTGTGACCCCCTTTGACCAATTCGAACAATTTGAATATGTCCTTAGGGGTATTATAACCCTTAGGGATATATGTCATCGTTTAATGGGTCAAAGGGAGTCATAGGTCACCCTATGACCCCCTTTGACCCATATGAACATTTCGAATATGTCCTTAGGGGTTCTAGGACCCCTAGAGACATATGTCATTATTTAATGGGTAAAAGGGGGTCATAGGTCACCCTATGACCCCCTTTGACCCATATGAACGATTCAAATATGTCCTTAGGGGTGCTTAATGGGTCAAAAGGGTTCATAGGTCACCCTATGACCCCTTTTAACCCATATGAACGATTTGAATATGTCCTTAGGGGTTATAGGACCCCCAGAGACATATGTCATTGTTTAATGGGTCAAAGGGGGTCATAGGTCACCCTATGACCTATGACCCTCTTTGACCCATATGAACAATTCGAATATGTCCTTAGGGGTTCTAGGACCCCTAGAGGCATATGTTGTCGTTTAATGGATCAAAGGGGGTCATAGTTCACCTATGACCCTCTTGACCCATATGAACGATTTGAATATGTCCCTAGGGGTCCTAGGACCCCTGAAGACGTGTTCGAATCGTTCATATGGGTCAAAGGGGGTCATAGGTCACCCTATGACCCCCTTTGACCTATATGAACAATTTGAAATGTCCCTAGGGGTTCTAAGACCCCTAGAGACATATGTCGTCATTTAATGGGTGAAACGTTGTCATAGGTAACCTATGACCCCCTTGACCCATATGAACGAATATGTTCCTAGGGGTCTAAGGGCCCATAGCGACATATGTCATCGTTTAATGGGTCAAAGAGTGTCATAGGTCACCCTATGACCCCTTTTGACCCATATTACCCATTTGAATATGTCCTTAGGGGTTCTAAGACCCTTAGAGACATATGTCGTCGTTTAATGGTTCAAAGAGAGTCATAGGTCACCCTATGACCCCCTTTGACCCATATTACCCATTCGAATATGTCCTCAGGGGTCCTAGGACCCCTAGGGACATATGTCATCATTTAATGGGTCAAAGGGACCTATGACCCCCTTTGACCCATATTACCCATTCAAATATATCCTCAGGGGTTCTAGGACCCTTAGAGACATATGTCGTCGTTTAATGGATCAAAGGGGGCATAGGTCACCCTATGACACCTTTTGACCCATATGAACGATTCAAATATGTCTCTTGGGGTCTTAGGACCCGTAGTGACATATATCGTCATTTAATGGATTTTTGACCCATATTAACCATTGTAATATGTCCTTAGGGCTCCTAGGACCCCTAAGGACATATGTCATCGCTTAATGCGTCAAAGGGGGTCAATGGTTGACCTATGACCCCCTTTGACTCATATATATTAATATGTATACATATTTAATATAATAGATATGTATATTATTAACATATATAATATACCTATGATATTATATATATTAATAACATATTTATATGTATTACTTTATTATATTTAATGAAAATATTATGTTATTATATATATATATATATATATATATATATATATATATTAATAACATACATATTAATATTGTAATATATAATACGTATTTTATATATATATTACGTTATTATATTTAGTAAAAATAACAATAATATAAATTATATTTATAGATTGTAATAAGATTAACATAATATATTATCATATATTGCTAGATTATACTTTATATCTTTACATTATGTTTATATATATATATAAATATAATGTATTAAAATACGTCTTTACATAGTAATATAAGTGAAATAATTTATAAATAATAAGCTATGATGTTTAAACCCAAATTTTCCTCCAAAATGGTTTGAGATTTTGAATTTGCCAATCGCAACATATCGGATATCAGATTTGGAATCGGATATTCGATTCCGAATCGAATATCCTGTTAGGCTTGGTATTTACCAAGCCTACCCGGTCAACCCAAAAGACGTGTTTGAAGAGGGTTTTAGTGATACTCAGACTTCGGGTAGCCGTCTGACATTGTTATTTTGATCGAAATTGAATAAAACGAATTTTTTTTTTAATATCGCTCTCTAGATTCCATCAATATAATTTCTGTCAAATTCTGAGTTTGATAAGTATTTATTAGTTAATTATCAATGAAGATAATTGTAAAGTGCTGATTGACATACTGATTCAAAAATAGCTATAACTTTCAAACGGTTTAACATTTTTTAAATCTAAAAGTTGCGTCACATTCTATACTTCGGCTAGTATAAGAATTTTTTTTTTTTAATTTGGTAAAATTTTCTATTAGTTAGGGTGGTCAGACACGGGACTTTTTTTTTCGAAAAAGTTTTGGTAGAAAATTCATATTTAATTATTTATTTGGAATAAAAATATTGAAAAATATGCATCACATCCAGGCATGAGTCTACTTTTCATATCTATAATTATATTAAAAAAAATTATGATTTGATTTTGATTAAGGTGGTCAGACATACACCTACTTTTTATTTTCGTCCTGAAATTTTCTTAGTACTGCATTAAAATTCAAACTTTTGACCAATTAATTATTTTTTTCTCCTTATAAGGCCTAGTAGTTTAGAAACTACATTCAATTTCTTACAGATTATTTTCTTAAAAATTTTTGATATAAAGTCCATAACCACTTTAAAATTACATCTCAAGTTGACATAAACCTGATTTGCTAATTTTTCACTGCCACTTAAGGCCATAGTTTAGTACACCATGATCTTGTACATACCCTATAGGTAACTTAGTAACCTTTTGTTTTAAAATCTCAAAACTGTTATCATCTCTAAGTGTCCACTTGAATTCCTTTTTATATCCTCTCATTGTCTCACTCATATCTTTACAAACACAATTAAAACTCCTTATAAACTTCTTGTAAAAACTAGCCAAACCATGAAATGATCTTACTGTTGTATTTTGATCTTCCCGCCAAAATTCATAATTCATATTCGCCCTTCCTGCCTTTGAAATGTCCATAGTCAAATACCCGTGGAGATATTTAAATATGAAAGTTTTAAACCTTATGATATATTTTGTGGCTCGCAAGTTCTCCATCGTCAGATCTGCAGAGATCAAGGGCAAGCGCTATCGCGCTATGGAGAATCTGCACGAGATCTATGTTAGCGACATGGCACCCTAATGACACATTGCAATGGTGGGTCCACATCTGGGCGAACATGTTTTGATGGGCCAGAAAGTTCAAAAGGTGACAAGGCACCATGTCGCCATCGAAAAACTCACAAGTTTTTCGATAGTGACATAGCGCCCGACCGGCCGGAGGGTGTTTCTACGGTGAGTCCTAGTGTTCAGCGGGAAATGTTTGCGGCAATGAAAAATATTCACGAGCAGACCAACGAAAGCAGGCTGGGAAGTCAAAAATGCCGGTGGGGCGCCATGTTGCCATCAGAAAACTCACGAGTTTTCTGATAGCGACATAGCACCCGAACGAAAAAGTCACCACGACAAGACTTTAGGCAAGTGGATGGGTCTCAGCTAGTACCTTGTCAGCTCAGTTGAAGTTCCATGTCGTGCTACCTAATCAAAATGAAACATGTCTGCAAAGGAAGGAATTATTACAGTTGGGCACTATGGCACTATGGGGATTTGGCCTCGATTTTCTCATAGCGACATGGTGCTTAGTTGACACGTGGTCGCTCTGTGGGGTCAAAGTCTTGGGTCTGCCAGGTTGGCATTTCGAAGGAAAATAGGGAGGTGCCAAGTGTATGAGTCAGAGCATATGTGGTTCACAGTCCCAGTAATTTTCAGGAGACGTGCAAAGTACGAGGTGGTTCTGATTGTCAGATTGAGATTGATCTACGATGGGCACCATCGCACTATGAGGAACTGCTTGAGAGATATCAATAGCGACATAGCGCCTGGGCGCCACGTGTCCTAGTGGGACCATATTTTCATGTAGCCAACGTAGTAAAGGGTTTGGGTTTCTCATAATCGCCAGATCAGTTCAAATCGATGGATGGCACCATTACGCTATGGTGAAGTTGCACGATCTTTACCATAGCGACATAGTGCCCTTTCGCCACGTGGATCAGCGGGGCCAGGTCTCACCAAGGTACGTCTGTCAGGTATTGCCAGGTGTCATTCGAGCGTGGTGCGATTGCTGAGGTGGCGGCAAGTATGATGGGCCTGAGGTAAAAAATAGTATAGTGGTACAACGAGTCTCCACGATTGTCAAATTTAAGGCAGATCGACGGTTGGCACTATCTCGCCATCGAAAGCTGCACAGTGGATACCATGGCGACATAGTACCTTATTGACACATGTCTCACTGGCTCGGCCAAGGTTGGCGGTTAACAGCTGGTGGTTAGTGTGATCGTTATAGTTAATGATAACAGTTTGAAGGGTGGCGCAGTTAGTTCAATAAAAGGAGGTCAACCATAAAGGACTTCCCAGGTGGTAGAACAAAAAGAAGCGATTGGCCTGCGTGGCCCAGTTGGTTTGTGAAATTAGGTTGAATTTCTGCCCCCGCTGACTCATGAACCTAAATAGCGAAGGTGATCGATTTTGTTGTGCAATCTGATCTTCATGATCAATCTCGACCTACCAGAAATGAATGCGAAATATAGGGAGACACTCCACCATCTCAGTCGATCCATCTACCTAGTTAGAACATCGATGGCGCCATTTTCAGTCCTCTCAAAACACCTGTTGCAACAAAGATCATATTTATTCAGATTCCCATGATTGTCCTCCGCAGGACTTAATGGCAGGTAGCTGCAGGGTCACTTCAGTAGGAAAAGATCTCAGTTATGCCTGAACTATAAAGGCAGATTTTGTAGTTTTTTGTAAAAAAAGAGGACTCCTTTTTTGATTTCTCTACTACTGCTCACAGGTCTGCAGTGTAAAATTCCCTTTGTCTCTGAGCTGTATAACATTCTGTATCATCTCCTTCAGCCATCAATGTGTATGTACATCCATCTTGCCTCTCATTGGTGTATTATTGAGATCTGTGGCTTGCATACTGTATCTATTTTCGGCCTATTGGATAATATATAAGTGAAATCCTTTTCCTTGTGTTATTCAGTTTGGTTTCCTGATCTTTATGTTTTTATTGATTGAAATAAGTCTGGGTGTCTATGTCTTTTGAATGTTATCTTGGTTTTGTAGTGCATATATGGGCATAAATGAGTCTGAACACTCTATTTTGGTGCATCACCTCCTTAGATTAGACTAGGTAGATTTTCTTTCATGCTTTCCTTCTCCCTTTTTCTCTCCAAGAAGTAGGTAGGTGCGCCCTGATAGTAAGAGGAAGCTGGCCTTCTTCGGAGACTCAACCTCACAGTTCAAGTCCCATAGCTTGGAGGTTGTTTCCATGTTTCACTAGGTTGTCCTCGCGCATAGGCCTTGGAAAAGGGTGCAAACCTAAGAGACAACAATTTTTGGCATGCCTGGTGGGACACTTTTTCAAACAAATTTAAAGTCTACTGGTGTCAAGAAGAAAGAGTTTTAGAGATTAATGTTGAAGAGGTAGTGCTGGCTTTAGTATTCAAGCCTTCAAGAGGCTGATTCTTCAAAGTACTTGGTGACTCTGAACATCAACAAATCTGGTTCTAGGCCAAAGTTGCAGTGATTCATGCCCAGAGCTGAAACAAGGGTGTCTTCTAGAGGTAAATTTCAATATCAAGAGCTTTCTCTTTCAAACCCTAGAAGAAGGAGGACTAGAACTTCATTATCACCAGTTAGGGGTGTAATAACAGTTAATATACCTGTAAGATCTGTCTCTACTCCTCCTGTTGCTCGAACTCAGCCTAGATTGCCATCAACACTCATCAATAGGACACTTGTTTACATGGCACAACCAAGAGTTCATGCTTTTGCCACCTTTAATGGTGGAAGTCTTCTATTGTTAGCCCAAAGACATGATATACCAGTATCTGCACTCAAAAGTATACCTGATTTTACTGGTGAAACTTCCATCTCCCCTTTAGAGCATATCCAAGAAGTAGCAAATGTCTATAATATTCATGGTATTATAGAGGATGATGTTGCTTTCAGACTTCTAGCCTCATCTTTAAAAGGAAAAGCATTACAGTGGTATAGAGGCTTAGCTCATGGTTCTATAACTGATTGGGATGGACTAGGAGCAGGATTAGGCAAACATTTTGAGGATAGAAGTGACCATCTGTCACTTTTAGAGCAGCTGACTACTATAAAAAGAGCCCCCCATGAGTATATGACTGATTTTAACTATAGATTTCAAAAGACATGGGATAGAATACCTACTACAGTGAAACCTACCCCTGGTAATGCCTTCTTGCATTACCTTAGGGCTTTCAATAGTGATATTGCCATGACAATCCAAACTATGGGAGGAGATACCTTGCCTAATGCCTATGAGATAGCCATAAAAGCTAAGAACATCCTAATACAAGGAGGAAAGTTGGCTCCAAGGCCCCCTCTACCTTTCTTTCCTGATGTTCCCAACCACCAACCAGCAATGGCCCCTCTTCCTACAACTTCTACATCACAAGCCCTTCCTCTAGTCCCTCAAGCTTCCACATCCTCAAATGGAATATATGAACTCAAAGAGATGTTCCAAGATCTAGTGCTGAATACAAATAAAAGAGAGAAGACCCTGGATAAAAAATTGCAAGAACAGGGGAGGGAGTTGAAGGACCAAGGGAAGAGATTAGAGGATAGTTTTTCTATAATACAAAAAATGAGTAACAAACTAGTGGCCTTAGAAAGGCCGTAGGCTCAAAGTGGAAAGCCTCCCCAATTGCAATATCAAGCTCCAAATGGTGGTAGGACTCCTAACCAGTGGAATAGCTCTTTTGATCAGGGTAGGCAAAATAGTCATGCTTCTGCTTCAAGCTCAAATCAGAATAGAGCTATAGTCCCTCAAAATAACTTGGCCCAAGATCAAGATTTCTGTCCTTCCTGCAACTATTCTTATGCCTATTGCATGTGCCAGAAGGCAGAATCTTATTTGGCCCTAACTGACCAAGAACCTGCAACAAAGCAATCATACAAGGAGGCCTCATATTCAAGGACATGATGATTGCTCTTTCATGAATCATCAGATTGGGGAGCATTGTAATGTAAACCAGGATTCTGTTGCTCATAACACAAGAAGTAAGAGGAGAGCTATGGAACATGCTACCCCTCCTTCTCCTAGGCAGGCCTCAACTTCAAGTGTTGCACCTCATGCACATGCAGAAAATGAACAAACAAGTACTTCATAGTAGCAAAGGCAAGATTCTAGAAGGAAAGATGCAAGTGATCCTTATGTTGCCCCATCTCAACCTCTTATAAGTGCAGCTCCCAAAGTTTCTACCCAAGTTCCTAATACACCATTCAATGTGGTAGAGAAAATGAAGAAGACAAATGTGAATATTTCTATGTGGGATGCTATTGCTACCATACCAATACAGAAGAGGATGCTGCAGCAAGAGTTGGAGAAGATTGAACCCAAGGATCAGCCATCTATCATGGAGAGTGCCATAAGTCTAGTACAACCAGCAGGGGATGTGGAGACAAATTTAAAGGTTAGACCTCCTCCATTCTATGTTTCTTTGATTATAGGGGGAAAATTAGTCCACAATTGCATGATAGATTCAGGGGCTAGTAGCTTAGTAATGCCTAGGGGTGTTGCTGATGCTTTAGGAATGAAATATGCGCCCATTGTTAGGGATGTGTTACAATTAGATGGTAGTACTATCAAAACTGTGGGTATCCTTAGGAATGTGGAGATGGCCCTACATGCATGCCCTGGTTGCACTGTGATTCAAGACATATCTATTTCTGAAGTCAAGCCCTATTTTGCTATCTGTCTTTCAAGAGACTTCACTGCTCAAATTGGTGGATTCATATCTGTTGATTGGTCATATATTACATTTAAGACCAGATATGGAGCCAATGCCTCAATTAGAGCAGAACCTCAAGCCCTTCATCACACTGAATCTTACACCCCCAATCCCATCAACATGAATTGCCCTATTCTAGAGATGGATGAAAATGACATAGTAAATGAGCCTGCCACTTCCATAGCAGAGATTCCTGATTTCTTCTTGGATGAATGGGCTAGTACATATCAATTTGAACCTATGACAGAAACTCTTGAGACAGGTCTTAGTACATATTGCATAATAGAGAAAGATGCTCAAGTTCCTCATCTTGTTGGGACTAATGATGATATAAGTGAAACATGGAGTATGTACTTTGATGGCTCAAGGAATAGAAATGGATTAGGGGTTGGTGTTATGTTGCAATTCAGTTGCACCAATAATGTGGCCGAGTATGAATCTTTGATTCAAGGTCTCTTACTTGCCCAAAAGAGAGGAATTCAAGTGTTGAGAGTATATGGGGATAGTGAGTTGGTAGTTAACCAAGTGAGAAACCAGAATATCACCAAAAATGGCCTGCTTAAGTCTTACAAACACAGAGTGGGATTTTCTTGAGAGCTTCAATGCATTTAATATTCAGAGCATTCCTAGAAAAGAAAATAAACATGCTAATAGACTTGCAGCAATAGGTGCATCTTATGATGTCCCAGGGAATCTTGAGGAGAAGAAGAAGCAACAAATAAGGGTGGTAGTGAGGCCTGCCATCCCTGACAACAACACTCATTGGCAGGTGTTTGATTCTGATGAGAAAATTGTGAGTTTCTTACAAAATGAGGCAGAATTCTCAGATAGAAACCAGTCAAGACTGCAAGATCAGTATGGTGATCAGATCATTCATCTCAATTCTAACAAGTTGCCCAAGAGTCTCATTACCTTGGAGAGTGTCTTTAATCCTGATGATCAAACAAGAGGCAAAGGAATGAATCTAGCTACAAAAAAGGATGATTATGCCCCAGTTACAATTGCTGATGGAAAATTTTTGAATATGGGGAAGGTATGTTTTAAAACTGAGCAAGAAAACTTCATTCATTTATGTCAAGAATTTAATGATGTATTTTCTTGGACATATGATGATTTAAAAGAGTTTGACCCTAGTTTTTTTTAGCATACCATAGAGTTAATTGATAAGGCCAAACCAGTAAGGAAAAAATAGAGACTAGTGAATCCTAAGATTGAACCTCTAATGAGAAAGGAGCTATCCAAGTTGATTGAGGCTAATATAATTTTTCCCATCAAGCACTCATCATGGGTAGCCAACCTAGTCCCTGTTAGGAAGAAGAATGGAGAAATCAGACTGTGTGTGGACTTTAGGGATCTTAATTAGGCTTCTCTTAAAGATCACCATCCTCTCCCTTCCATGGAGCAAATTCTATCCAAGGTTAGTGGTTCAAGGAGATTCTCTTTTCTTGATGGGTTCTCTGGTTATAATCAAGTGTTGGTTAGAGAATCTGACAGACATAAGACAACATTTACTATTAAATGAGGCACCTATGCTTATTGCAAGATGCCATTTGGACTAACAAATATAGGTGCCACATTTCAGAAGGCAATGGAGATGGCCTTTAAAAAATCAATTGACAAGTTTGTCTTAGTATACCTTGATGATATAACTGTATATTCAAAAAATATAGAAGATCATTTTGATCATCTAAGATAGGTATTTCTAAGATGTAGAGAGTTTGGGGTTTCCCTTAACCCAGCCAAGTGTCTCTTTGCTACAAGCCAAGGAAAATTATTGGGACACATTGTATCTAAGGATGGGCTGACCATTGATCCAGAAAGAACAAAGGCAATACTTGCCCTTCCTATTCCTAAACACAAGAAGGGCCTGCAAAGTTTCCTTGGTAGGATAAATTTTGTAAGAAGGTTTATTCCTAACCTTGCTACCATGGTGAAACCCCTTACAACTATGCTTAAGAAAGGTATGGTCTTCTCATGGACCAAGGGAGGGAAGGAGAGTTTTGAAGAGATCAAGACAGCCATAGCCTCAGCCCTACTCTCATGAACCCAAATTTTGAGAAAGATTTCATCCTTTACACTCTAGGTGGTGAGTCAAGTATCTCTGCGGTCTTGACTCAAACAAATGACAAGGATGAGGAGCATCCCATAGCCTTCTTTAGTGAAGGGCTCAAGGAATATGAAGATAAGTACAACTTTGTTGAGAAGCAGGCCCTTGCGGTCATTAGAGCCTTGAAGAAATTCAAGCACCTCTTGTCCCACAATAAGAGGGAAAGGGTTGTGCAAAGAAATGTTATCAGGCAAAGATTCTGATGAAGAGGCTGCTATGGTAATAATAGAGTAGCAGGAGGTAAGAAACGTTAATGGCCCAAGGAGCTGGATAAATGACATGAAGAACTTCTTATCAGGGAGTGGATACCCTCAGGGATTGGACAAAACTAAAAGGAGACAATATAGACTGCAGTCCATTCCCTATGTTGTAATTGATAGTATCCTATTCAGGAGGGATTTTAATGGGACCCTGTTGAGATGCATTAAAGAGGATCAAGCTGAGAGGATGATTAAGGAGCTTCATGATGGCCCTGATGGTTGCCATTTCTCTACAAGAACAATTGCCATGAAGATCATGAGGGCTGGTTATTATTGGCCATCTGTGTTCCATGATTGTTATGGATATGTGAGAAAATGTGAGAAGTGTGCTTTCTTCTCAGGAAAACAGAGCTATACTATTTAGGTGGATTAGCCCTTTACCTAGTGGGGGTTGGATTTTATAGGCCCCATTAATCCTCCATCTAGTGTAGGTCATAAATGGATTTTGGCTACTATTGATTATTTCACTAGGTGGACAGAGGCAGTTGCCTTGAAGGATGCCACAGAACCATCAATTGTTGAATTCCTTGATGGAATCGTATCTAGGTTTGGTGCTCCTTCTACTATCATCTCGGACAATGCTAAGTATTTTGTTGGAACCCAGATTTGTGCATGGGCAATGAATAACAATATCTACCTGAGCACATCATCAAATTACTATCCCCAGGGTAATGGTTTGGCTGAGTCTTCCAACAAGAATCTGATCAGAATCAAGAAGAGGACAATAGAAGACAATCAGAGGGTCTGGCATAAGAAATTAAGAACTGCTCTATGGGCTGATAGGATAACACCCAAGAGATCTATTGGGAATTCACCTTTTGTACTGGTATATGGTAGGGAGGCCAGACTCCCAATTTCATTGGAATTCCCATCCTTGGAGTTGGCTCATTAGCTGGAATTGATTGAAAATAATTCCATGTCAGTAAGAATGGCAGAGCTGATTGAACTAGAAGAAAAGAGAAATAAAGCTATGCAAACCCTAGAGATACATTAGCAGCAGATGAAGAGGAATTTTGATAAGAAGGCTAGGGTTAGGACCTTCAGAGAAGGAGATTTAGTTCTAAAGTGGGATTCAGACAGAGAAAAACTAGGAAGACATTCCAAGTTTGACCCACTATGGAGTGGCCCCTATCTGATTGCCAGTTGCAAGCAGACTAATGCATTTCAATTAAGTAGGCCAAATTGTGAAATTTTGCCCATTCCAGTCAAAGGGATCTATCTGAAGCCCTATTTTTAAAGATTTGTGAATCCATGTACATAAGTAGTTTAGTTTCTTTTCGTTTTTTCCTGCTTTTCAAGAAGTGCGCATGCACATGGTTCTCTCTTTGAGTTGCCAGCTTCCGAAGTTTTGACAGTTTTGAGGTTGCAGAGGCAGAGCTAGGGTTTTCAATGTTTTGATTTCCTCACAGACGGGTTAGGGTTTTGTAGTTCTCAAATTCATACTTTTTTGATTCCATGGCCCAATGGATTATTTACAGGCACTGGTCATGCATCGAGCAGGCTCATGCCCCTTGTGAGTCGCCAGAAATGTTGTATTTTGATCTTCCCGCCAAAATTCATAATTCATATTCGCCCTTCCCACCTTTGAAATGTCCATAGTCAAATACCCGTGGAGATATTTAAATATCAAAGTTTTAAACCTTATGATATATTTTGTGGCCCGCAAGTTCTCCATCGTCAGATTTGTAGAGATCAAGGGCAGGTGCCATCGTGCTATGGAGAAGCTGCACGAGATCTATGTTAGTGACATGGTGCCCTGATGACACATTGCAATGGTGGGTCCACGTTCGGGCGAACATGTTTTGATGGGCTGAAAAGTTCAAAAGGCGGTAAGGCGCCATGTCGCCATCGAAAAACTCATGAGTTTTCCGATAGCGACATAGCGCCCGACCGGCCGGAGGGTGTTTCTATGATGAGTCCCAGTGTTTGGCGGGCAAGGTTTGCAACAACAGAAAATATTCATGGGTGGACCAACGGAAGCAAGCCGGGAAGTCAAAAATGCTGGTGGGGCGCCATGTTGCCATCAAAAAACTCACGAGTTTTTTGATAGCGACATAGCGCCCGAACGAAAAAGTCACCACGACAAGACTTCAGGCAAGTGGATGGGTCCCAGCTAGTACCTTGTTAGCTCAGTTGAAGTTCCATGCCGTGCTAGCCAATCAAAATGGAACACGTCTGCAAAGGAAGGAATTATTACAGTTGGGCGCTATGGCGCTATAGGGATTTGGCCTCGATTTCCTCATAGCGACATGGCGCTTAGTTGACAAGTGGCTGCTCTGTGAGGTCAAAGTCTTGGGTCTGCCAGGTTGGTGTTTCAAAGGCCAATAGGGAGGTGCCAAGTGTATGAGTTAGAGCTTATGTGGTTCACGGGCCCAGTGATTTTTAGGGGATGTGCAGAGTACGAGGTGGTTCTGATCGTCAATTTGAGATTGATCTACGATGGGCGCCATCGCGCTATGAGGAACTGCTCGAGAGATATCAACAGCGACATAGCGCCTAGGCACCACGTGTCCTAGTGGGACCATATTTTCATGTAGCCAACGTAGTAAAGGGTTTGGGTCGCTTGTAACCGCTAGATCAGTTTAGATCGACGGATGGCACCATCTCGCTATGGTGAAGTTGCGCGATCTTTACCATAGCGGCATAGCGCCCTTTCGCCATGTGGATTAGCGGGGCCAGGTCTCACCAAGGTACGTCTATCAGGTATTGCCAGGTGTCATTCAAGTGTGGTGCGATTGGTGAGGTGGCACTAGGTATGATGGGCCCAGGGTAAAAAATAGTATAGTGGTACGACGAGTCTCCACGATCGTCAAATTTAAGGCAGATCAACGGTTGGCGTTATCTCGCCATCGGAAGCTGCACAGTGGATACCATGGCGACATAGTGCCTTGTTGACACATGTCTCACTGGCTTGGCTAAGGTTGGTGGTTAGCAGCTGGCAGTTAGTGTGATCGTTACAGTTAATGATAACAGTTTGAAGGGTGGCGCGGTTAGTTCAATAAAAGGAGGTCAACCACAGAGGACTTCCCAGGTGCCAGAACGAAAAGAAGCGATTGGCCCGCGTGGCCCAGTTGGTTTGTGAAATTAGGTTGACTTTCTGCCCCCGCTGAATCATGAACCTAAAAAGTGAAGGTGATCGATTTTGTTGTGCGATCTGATCTTCATGATCAATCCTGACCTACCAAAAATGAATGTGAAATATAGGGAGACACTCCACCGTCTCAGTTGATCCATCTACCCAGTCAGAACATTGATGGTGCCATTTTCAGTCTTCTCAGAACACCTGTTGCAACAAAGATCATATTTTCTTCAAATTCCCATGATTGTCCTCCACAGGACTTAATGACAGGTAGCTGCAGGGTCACTTCAGTAGGAAAAGATCTCAGTTATGCCTGAACTATAAAGGCGGATTTTGTAGTTTTTTGTTAAAAAAGAGGACTCCTTTTCTGATTTCTCTGCTACTGCTCGCAGGTTTGCAATGTAAAATTCCCTTTGTCTTTGAGCTGTATAACATTGTATATCATCTCCTTCAACCATCAATGTGTATGTCCATCCATCTTGCCTCTCATTGGTGTATTATTGAGATCTGTGGCTTGCATACTGTATCTATTTTCAGCCTATTGTATAATATATAAGTGAAATCCTTTTCCTTGTGTTATTCAGTTTGGTTTCCTAATCTGTATGTGGTTATTGATTGACATAAGTTTGGGTCTGTATGTCTTTTGAATGTTATCTTGGTTTTGTAGTGCATATACGCGCAGAAATGAGTCTGAACACTCTATTTTGGTGCATCACCTCCTTAGATTAGACTAGGTAGATTTTCTTCCATGCTCTCCTTCTCCCTTTTCCTCTCCAAGAAGTAGATAGGTGCACCCTGATAGTAAGAGGAAGCTAGCCTTCTCCGGAGACTCAACCTCACAGTTCAAGTCCCACAGCTTGGAGGTTGTTTCCATGTTTCACTAGGTTGTCTGTTAGAGTAATTATTTGTTCTAACTTATTAATTAAATCACTTTGATTTAATTAATTAAGTTGCCTATTACTCTTGTTTTCTTAAGCTATCTTGTAGGTGCATATAATTAATATTTTATTAATTATATTATGCAACCCTAGCTTTTTTAGGCTTTAGGTTACCCTTTTTAGGGTTTTGATCTCCTTTTATAAGGATTGATCTCCTTTGTATTCAATTATCTTTTCCATTTCTGAAAATACATTAGCATAATTTTTAGAGCAAAACCCTTTGCCTCCTCTTGTCTTTTTCTTCTGTAACAGGTTTTTGCATGCAGGGATTCGAAGGCTTTGTGGATTTGATTGGCTTATTTGCTCAAATCCTACATGGTATCAGAGCTAGATCTGCTGTAGCTTGTTCAGTGTTTCAAGAAAAAGGGAGAACAAGGGTTTGGCGGATCTGATCTGGTGTTTTTTCAGGTTTTTTTTGAGAAAACAGGGGGTCACTTATTTTCAGAGTAGTTTGAGGCCAAATAGACCTCACAGATGGATTCAGAAGACGTCAAAACCCCCATTTTGATATAAAATTTGTCTGATTTGGACAACATTGATCTTGGAGGCAAATTTTTTTGCCGTACAGGGCCGTATGGCCTCTGCACGCAATTCGAGATGCAAAAAATTGCAATTTTTTTTAAAAAAGTGGTACTTTTTGCCGTGGCAGTTAAAAAAACCGCTTGCGGTCACCGAGATCGCTAGCGGTTAGCGGTAACCGCCGGCGGTCCGCTGACCGCAGCAGCTCCCGGCGACCGCTGCCGCTCTGCAGCCTCCACCGCTGGTGGCACCGCCCACCGACCATCGCGGCCACCAGTGGATCCGCCACCTTCCTTAGCTCCGCCTCCATCCAGTGGTGGCACTTTTTTTTTAATGAAGTTTTTTTGTTTTTTTATTATTTTTTTATTAAAAAAATATTTTTTCATGCATTTTCAAAGGCCCTGTTGGTTTTTTCTCCATAACTTGAGCATACGAACGTATTTTTTTGATCTGAAAAATGTGCCGGAAAGCTGGTTCCAAGAAAGAGATGTTGGTACAGGTGTTTTTGGGTTTTGATGCAGTTTGGTTGCCTATTTTGGTAGTCAAAGCTGGATGTTCTGTTTTGCACTCCGGGAGGCATATCTTGAGCATCCGATCTCTAATTTTGGACTTCTTTATATCGCTGGAAAGATCTTTCTGTGCTCTTTCCAGTGATGCTAGTTGTTGTTCCAGATTATTTTCTAGGAACACCT
Source organism: Cupressus sempervirens (assembly GCA_028749045.1). Lineage (NCBI taxonomy): Eukaryota > Viridiplantae > Streptophyta > Pinopsida > Cupressales > Cupressaceae > Cupressus > Cupressus sempervirens. The sequence goes on from CM053787.1 coordinate 816,952,435, forward strand.
TATTCATTCTTTTGTGTTTTAGCATTCTGGTGGATATCTTGATTGTTTCAGGTCCAGAGATCGATTTTGTTGCTTCAGTTGCTTTGTTTTGGGCTCTACCTTCTGTTGTTTCAGCCTTATGTTTTTTTTTATCATTGTTGATATTCATTGTAAGAATTTTTATGCAACGCACTGAGATAAAGTGCCACTCTTGCGTTTCGAGATCCTTTTCATCATTGTGATTCGTTGTACTCGCACTATTATATAAAGTGCCATGGGGGGGATAGTTGTTTGCCGCTTATAGGCCCTCTTTCTCTTTTTTCTCATGTAGTGTCGATGACACGTGCCTTTATCGGTGTCTGTACCTCACTCTCGATGTGTCTGGTTCCTGTGTTGTAGGAGATTTTTTGGCCCACCTTTTCAGTTGCCTGTCACCTCACCTAACTTAAGGGGAGGTTATATTGTTGTTCTATGCTTCTTTGGTTGATGGTTCATTGGTGTGAGCTATGTATTTAGTACCTGATCCTACATACTAGGCGATTGCAGTGGCTGGCTACCTATGCATTTCGATGAGATGGATCATCTACCATATAGACACGCTTGGTTCGTGCCTTCTATTTCCATGGAGGTTATACAGATCAGCATTTTGATAGAGCTTTGTGGTTCTTCATGCTTCAATGATTCTCTTCTGATCTCTTTGTTCCTTCTTTTGGAACATTCTTTTCTATCTCTTTTTGGAGTAGGGTTTTTCCCATGTGGTTTTCTCTATTTTTCCTCTTTATAGAGATTTTGTTGCGATTGGGTACCTGATCTGGCCTTGTTGCCAAGACCCAATTCTCTTTCATAGCTGTGCTAGGTTAGCTTCCTCCCAAGCTTCGCTTAAGGGGGGGTGTTAGAGTAATTATTTGTTCTAACTTATTAATTAAATCACTTTGTTTTAATTAATTAAGTTGCCTATTACTCTTTTTTTCTTAAGCTATCTTGTAGGTGCATATAATTAATATTTTATTAATTATATTGTGCAACCCTAGCTTTTTTAGGCTTTAGGTTACCCTTTTTAGGGTTTTGATCTCCTTTTATAAGGATTGATCTCCTTTTTATTCAATTATCTTTTCCATTTCTGAAAATACATTAGCATATTTTTCAGAGCAAAATCCTTTGCCTCCTCTTGTCTTTTTCTTCTGTAACAGGTTTTTGCATGCAGGGATTCGAAGGCTTTGTGGATTTGATTGGCTTATTTGCTCAAATCCTACATTGTCCTCGCACATAGGCCTTGGACAAGGGTGCAAACCTAAGTGACAACACTTACCTCACCCACATTTTCAAGTATAGGCCACTCCAAAATTTATTTAACCTTCTCAAGTTTCATCTTCAAACTATTATCTAAAATCACAAATCCCAAATACACAATCACCTCTTCCATAAAAAGAACACTTCTTCAGATTAATCATCAACTTCTCCTCTTTCAATCTCTACAATATTTGTCTAATATGCTCAAGATCTTTTTCCTTAGTATTATTGAATATCAGAATATCATCTAGATACACAATCACAAACTTACCCAAGAATCTTTTGAGAACTTCATTCATCAACCTCATAAAAGTACGAGGTGCATTAGTCAAATCAAAAGGCATTACCAACCATTCATACAAACCATCATTTGTCTTGAAAGTAGTCTTCCATTCATCACCTTCTCTGATTCTAATTTGATGATAGCCACTATTTAAATCAATCTTTGTAAAATATTTTACTCTATTCAAGAAATCCATTATGTCATCCATCCTTAACATAAGAAACCTATATTTCACCATGATCTTGTTAATAGCTCTAGACCCAAGACACATTATCCCTTCTCCCTTATTTTTAGGTACTAATACAACATGTAGATGACATGGACTCAAACTTTTTCTAATCAAAAATTCCTAAAACAACTCATGCACTTGTTTATTAAGTTCTTCATTTTCACTAGGTGTCAATCTATATGGTGCTTTATTTTGAAAGCTAGCTCTAAGAATCAGATCCATGCAATGACTTATACTTCCAATAAAAGGTAAAAAATTAAGTGTATCCTCTACAATAATATCTTTATACTACTTTTGTAATTCTAGAAATTTCCATTGGCACCTGGTCAATACTACATGTTTCTATTGTCACTTGGTCACTGCTAACTGACACTAGGTTAACACTATTTTCTGATGCTCAGCTACTACTAGTGCATCTCAGTCTCCTAGGGATTATAGAAAAAAAAATTTGATTCTTCTTCATTTCCTTTTCAAATTACTTTCCATTAACCATGTAAATTCTCATAGTAGTACACTTAACCTCATCTGGACTTTCAATTAATCGCAACAATATTTTCTTCTTTCCATTTACCCAAATAGTAATTTGATTCAATACTCCATCATGTATAGCATATCTATCATATTGTAAAGGTCTATCTAATAGAATATGACAACAATCCATAGGCATAATATCACATAGAACTTCATCAAAGTAATGTCCAATCTTGAATTTCACAATACATTGTTCACTTACGAATATCTTGTGATCATCTTTGATCCATGAAACATGGTAAGGTATAGGATGCTCCAACCTCTACAACTAAAACTTTTTAAAAGATTCTTCTAATGCCAAATTTGTAGAAATTTCACTATCAATGATCACCTTGCAACATTTCCTAGCCATCTTACATCTAGTCATGAAAAGACTTTTCCTTAAGAAAGGTTCCTCATCATTTACCTTATTACATAAGGTTCTTCTCACCATCAAATTTTCTCTAGCCTCAAGTCTACTTATTGAACCCTTAGTGTCTCCTTGAACCACAACATTTTTGTTACCTTTCCCACTTTCAAAGGATCTATACTCAAAAGATCTACGTCCTTCTTTACCAAATCTCAAACACTTACCACAAAAACCATGTATAGAATAAGAATTACCTCTTCCTCAGTAAGAATTAGTACCTCCTTGGTAAGAATCCCCAAATTTCTACTCAGACTTTCCTTTTTCATCATTCTTCCATTCAGATTTGCCCTTATCTTGCATAAAATTGTTATATCTACCACTTTCTCCATAAGATCTACCTCTACCTCTCTAGAACCTACCACCTCTACCTATTTTTCTTTTTTTTAATACTTGTTTGTCAATATCTCCTTAGCTTTCAAGGCATATCGATATGCTTCTTTCACTCTTTCCAATTTCACAAAACTTATCTCATCTTGAATCCTAGATCTCAATCCATTTAGATGTCTAGAAATTTTCTCAACATCATCATCCACATATCTAGATCTGTGTCCAATCTATAGAATTCCTCAATATACTCTTTCATAGTCATGCCTCTTTGTCTCAAATTTTGCATCTTTCTCAACAAACTAACTTGGTAATCATTAGGAAGGAACTTGTTCTTTACCATGTTGAACATCTTCAACCAAGTCCTAATCTTTTGCTTTCCTCTCCTTTGTCTATTAGTTTTCAAATTCTCCCACCAGAGTGAGGCATGTCCTTTTAACCTTGTAACTACAATCTTCACCATCCTATTGTTAGGGGTGTTTTCATACTCAAAAAAATTCTCTATTTTAGAGATCCAATCCAACACAACATTGGTATCCAATTTCCCATCATAGGGAACAAATTCAACATCTAGCTTTGAATTTTCCCTAGAAAACACTCTCAACAATCTTGCCTCATCTTGATCTTCTTCAAGTTCTAGATTAAGGTTGTTGGAATTGCAATAAGAAGGATAAAATTTGGTGGGGGGGTGGGGTTTGTGGGGGGGGGGGGGTGGGGGGGGGGGTGAGTCAATACTTTAAACCTTGACCCATAAAATATTCACCACACATCCATCTCATGCATTCAACAAATAAATTGAAATACCATGTAAAACAGATACATCTAAAGCATGTAAATATGTAAGCATTCACACATATATGACACCAGATATGATTACCCAATAACCCTCTAATGAGAAGGTAAAACTGGGGTGGGGATGACACTCACAAATCTTCACTTCTATAATAATAAAGTGTATCCAGTGAAGCTTATAATATTTGACCATGAAACATGATCTACCTTGTGAAAGTTTTGCCTTATTAAAGGCTTACAAAGACTTTTAGGTCTTACCTTGTTAAAGGATTTCAAAACCCTATTAAAAGTGTCTCTTGTTAAGGGACTTCAACTCACAATTAAGTAAGCACCTTATTAGAGGATTTCAATACAACTTATTAGGAATACTCTATTAAGAGATTTAACTAATTCACCTATTAGAATGTCTTGGCATTGATCCTATGATTAACACTCTTATGCTTGATGATAGATCACCTTTATCTTGTTGTGTACTTGATCCTTCTTTATTAGATGTCTCTCTATCATTCACTGTTTCCTTCCTCTATTCTCCTTTAACTAATTTTGCAATACAATTCAGATCATGATACCTTGGTCACCATGAATGTCCTAGTTTGTGCATGAAAAAATATCCTCGATCGTTCATTCATTCCCTTCCATGCTCATAGAAAGTTTAGGGTTTGTCCTCCTTAAGAAGACCTATGTGACTTAGGGTTAGGTATGAATCAACGATTGTGATTCATCTATATTGACACTTAAACTTTCTTTTTACCTAATTGGATGCATGTAATGCATAGGGATTCCAACTTAATATTCATTCTTATCACCAAAATATCATAATTCAATCTGTAAGTAAGATAAAAAAATGGTTTATATAATAGTTTATGTCAATAAAAACAACTATGAAAAAACTATGTTATTTAGCAACTGAAGTTCCTGGTTCTTGGTACATACTGAATTCAATATTATCACTTGACATCTGAATGACTTAACATGCACTACTTGCTTAGTTCCTAAATCACTTGATGCATACTATCTTCTTGACACTTGATTGACTTGACACATGAGTGACTCAACACATGAGTGACTTGGCATTCACTATTTACTCGACATGCTCTAACTTATATGTTGTGCTTGACATAGGTTACTTGTTTGACATGAACTAAGTAAATGACATTAGTGTATTGACACTCACTAGTCAAAGCCATTCTGAGATAAACAAAGGTTTTGTGATGTTGCTTCTCAATGTATTCAATTTTAGACATTATTATAGCTTCTTTGCCAATTTATTCAATTTTGCTAAGTCTTCTATTAGTCAGTTCAAGTCTATAGGGTTGTCTTAGGTTCCTTAATGACTTTTCTTATTTGTGTAGATAAAATGGCATTGTCTTCATGCTTTATGGCTATGAAGATTGCACCAAAAATAATTACCTTCAAGTATCAATGAGCATCCAAGAAATCCCTATTTGGAGAGAAGCATTCAAAAATTAGAGATACGGAGCTAGGAAATATCGTCTAGAATGTCTTCCTACTACTATGCAACAAACCTAAGGAGACATTAGCCATGATTCCTTTTTTTATCAGAAGAGGACTAGTAAACATGGCCTCTAATATAGTATCACTCTAGTTGTTGGAGCTAATGAAAACTCTAGCACACCACTATGTATTGGAAGAGAAAGTGGCCAAAAGTGTGACCAAAGAAATTATTTTGTATATCACACCTCAAAGCATTGAGAAGCTGTTTAAGTTACCATAAATAGATCAATACCTACAAATCACTTATGGCATGGTAGATAGGTGGTACAAAGAAAATGAGTTAGAAGAAAAGGAGTTGGTATAAGGTAAGTACCTTATCAATAGATCACCTTTGAACTAGAGAGGTTGAAAGGTAGATATGACCTAAGGTTACATGATAGATGACATTTTCTATATTTTTCTTTTGAGTAGAGCCATGGCCCTCCCTATTGCTAGCCACTTAGAAACATGGATGGTTTACTTCATAGAGACCATCAAAATGGGGAAGATGTTGATTGCTTAGGCCACAATTCTTAGTGACAAGCTGGATGAACAAATGATTTTAGTAAAGAATGACTTCTATTTCTACATGACTTCTTACATCATGTATCTTCTAGCGGCAAGGCCAATAGATTATCTAGGATTGGTTAGAAAGGGAAGTTTGCAAGATGCAAATTCCCTGACATATATCATCTAACCCCAACTTGTGAAGAAGAAGCTTTCCTTCAAGAACCCTAAATACAAGTTGGTCAATGATGGTTTCATCTTTTCCATCATTCCGTTCATAGAAGGAGACTATGCCAAGAGAATTTCGGTGGAAGTAGCATTATGGATAGCACAGTTAGGGACATTCTTCATAAAGTTCAAAATATTTTCCTACATTTGGGTAGAAGGTACCCTTCTATGCATAGAGAAGCTCCCTAGATATCCATTAGACATATTATTTCTATTAGAGATAGCAAGACAATTCGGATTCGCTTACGATAAGGTACTGAAAAACATAAGAAGACATGGGTGTGGCTAATCACTATTGGAGCTTTTGACATCAAACAGAAGCATGACATTGCTACTTTTGACTCAAAATGAGACCAACACCCCTTGGAGGATTATCAATCACCTCGTCCATACTTTGATAACATCAAGTAGGTACAACATTTAGTAGGAAAGACATTCATACCCGATATGGAGATAGAGGATCATTGGATGAATTGCGTAGATGACTATAAGGTGCAGATCAGGTACTATTGTAAAATGACTCTACAACTCATTGAAAGGATGATTAACATGGATATATGCCTCAAATAATGGAACAAAGATGCCCCTGAGGTACTAAATCCCTTATACAACAAAAGTAAGATATATTAACACCCCATCATGAATTCAAAAATCAGTCAAGAAGAGAATGATGATATTCAACAAAGGGACCAACATGTCATAGAGTTAACGAGTGAATGAGGAAACCTTTTTGTTTGGAGAAAATTCCTTAAGTTCCAACCCTACAGGCTATTGCTCAACCCCAAAAGGGAAAAGGAATAAAGCTCAAAGTTCTTACCTACCATGTAAAGTCACTAGTTAGGACAAGAATAGTGCATCAACATGAATGTGAGGTAGAATGCTTTCAAAGGGAAAAGGTGAAGGGCAAGAAGAATGAGACCAACAATAGTCGGCGGCACAAGAAGAAGCTCTAGTAGAGAAAATAGAGGCTCAAGCCATGGAAAAAGGGACATAGGTATTAGAAGACAATGTAGCCCTAGAAGAGGCTACCATGTCAGTTTCCAAGAGAGCTTTAACTGAGACAATGGTGGTAGGCAAGAAAAGGAGGAAGTTGAAAAAGAAACATTTGTTGTCAACTCAGGTTTTAGAAACCATTCGCGAGGTTCAAGACAAAGAAGGGGGGAAAATTGATTATGTCTCACTCAAATGGAGAACCCACTTAGTGAGGGCCGCAGAAGAAGAAAGGAGGAGGATTTTGACCCAAACATCACCTTCTATTCCCCAAGAGCCCATCCATGTAGAGGCCCCAAAAGAAGAACAAGAGAGATGGATAGCAGAGATGGGAGGTGAAGGAACTGATGTCTTCGATATTTCTTAGAATAAGTCATTGAGAAAAGTTTGAAAACAATTGCCTCCTTTACGTAAAGGGTCCCTCGATATACCTCCTTTACAAACAATCTTCAATGTAAACTTTTGTCACTTTAAAAAATAAAATCACAATTGTTTTATATTGTTAAAACAAATGTCACTTGTAACCTTTCACCTTATTGTCATGTTGCATTAAAAATATGAAAAGAACTCGATACAATTCTAACGTTTTATTCCTACATATAAAGTTTTGAAATAGAGCACGATGCCCTTACAACATTTCTAACATATAATATATATTAATAAAAAAACATAATTGCAGGCACGTTCCATTTGAATAGTAAATATCAATTAATTTCTTCACCTCCATCGTCACAAATTCATGAGAAAACGGATCCTGAGATAACAAAAATACTAACTAGCTTATATATACCTATATATATATATATATATATTACGCCGAGAGTAATCGTTCTCGAGGTGCCTATTTTTATTTAATCCCAAGGTTATTTTATAATTGAGATTTATGAAAAAAAATAGGTGCCTCAAGAACGACTACTCTCGGCGTAATATATATATAGGTATATATAAGCTAGTAGCAGTCGCGGCGCAACAGATAAATTATTTTTTAATTTTTCTTTTTTTGATCTGGTTAGTATTGATTTTTTTTTTCTTTTTAAATTTAGTTGTATAAACTTACTATAAAATTGTAGTCATATAAACTTAGTATAAAACCATTCTTCAACATTTTTTTAAAAAATTCTATATATATTGTTTATTTGCATCACTTTGATTCAATCTTATTTTAAGGATATTATTAGGTAAATTGTTATATTTAAGAGTAGAGTTATGGTTATGGTTAGGGTTAGAAATAGGGTTAGGGTTAGCATTAATATTTAAATTAGGGTTAGGTTTACAATTAGAGCTAGAGTTAGGGTCAGGATTAGAGTTACAATTAGAGTTAGAGTTATGGTTAGGGCTAGGGCAAGGGCTATTTTAGGATTATGACTATTTTTAGGGTTAGAGTTAGGGTTAGGTTTAGAATTAGAATTTTGAATCAAGGTTAAGGTTAGAGTTAGGGTTAAGGTTTTAATGAAGACTAAAGTAAAGGTTAGGGTTAGCATTAATATTTAAATTAGGGTTAGGGTTAGGATTTTAATTAGAATTAGGGTTAGGGTTACAATTAGAGCTAGAGTTAGGGTCAGGATTAGAGTTACAAATAGAGTTAGAGTTGTGGTTAGGGTTATTTTAGGATTATGACTATTGTTAGGGTTAGAGTTAGGGTTAGGTTTAGGATTAGAGTTTTGAATTAGGGTTAAGGTTAGAGTTAGGGTTAGGATTTTTGTCAAGATTAAAGTAAGCATTAAGGTTAAAGTTAGAGTTTTGAGTTAGGGTTAAGGTTAGAGTTAGAGTTTTGAGTCAGGGTTAAGGTTAGAGTTAGGGTTTTAGTGAAGATTAAACAAAGGGATACGGTTAGGATTAGAGTCTAATTATGGTAGAGTTAGATTTATAGTTAGAATTAGAGTTAGGGGTATGATTGGGTTAAGGATTAGAGTCAGTGTTAGTGTTAGGGTTGGAATTAGAGTTAGGGTCAGGGTTGGAGATAGGTGTATAGAAAGGGCTAGGGTTAGAGTTAGCTTTAGGGTTAAAATAATTTTTAGGGGTAGAGTTAAAGTCCAATTATGGTAGAGTTAGATTTAGGACCACAATTAGAGGTAGAGGTAGGCTTATAGTTAGGGTTAGGGTTAGGGTTGGAGTTACAAAGACATTTAATATTATGATTAGGGTTAAAATAATTGCTAGGGTTAGAGTTCAAGTCCAATTATGGTAGAGTTAGATTTAGGGCTACAATTAGAGGTAGGGGGAGGGTTACAGTCAGGGTTAGGGTTAGGGTTAGAGTTTCAAAAAGATTAAATATTATGATTAGGGTTAATGTTAGAGTTAGGGTTAACGTTAGAGTTTTGAGTCAACTTTAAGGATAGATTTAGGGTTAGGGCTAGGGCTAATATTAAAGTACAATTATGGTAGAGTTAGATTCGCGGTTAGAGTTTGGGGTACGGTAGGGTTTCGGTTATGGTTATGATTATGGTTGGAGTTAGAGAAAGGGGTAGAGAAAGGATTAGATTTAGGGTTATGGTTAGTGTTAGTTTTACATATTGAGTTAGGGATATGTATAGAGTTACATCAGGGTTAAGGTTAAGATACGAGTTTGAGTCAAGGTTAAGTTTAGAATTAAGGTTAGGTTTAGGGTTAGGGTTTCAGTCAGCATTAAAGTTAGGGTTAGGGTTAGGGTTATATTATAATTATGGTAGAGTTATATTTAGAGTTAGAGTTAGGGGTAGGGGTAGGGTTAGTGTTAGTGTGAGGATTAGAGTTAGGGTTAAGGTTAGGGTTAGGATTGGGGTTAGGGTTAGGGTTAGGGTTAGAGATAGGGTCAAGGTTAAGTTTAGCATTAAAATTAGGGTTAGAGATAAGATTACATAAAAGGTTAGGGTAGGGGTTAGGGTTAGGATTAGGTTTATGGTTAGAATCTGAGTTAGGGTTATAGTTTGAGTTAGGGGTAGACAAAGCATTAGAATTATGGTTAGGATTAGAGTTAGGGGAGAAGTAGGACCACGGTCAAAGTTATGGTTATTGTTATGTTTAGAATTACATTTAGGAGGGTAGCTCGTTCTCCTTACACATGCCTATTAGCATAATAGAACAATATAAGGATTAAAATGTTCCTTATGTAGTTTTATAACTTTATTAGTTACATTTATAAATATACAATTAATTAATGTTAATTATGCTTAGCATGAATAGTGTACAATGAAGGAGTACTAAACATTATTGAGGTAATGATTACACTTAAAATGAGTATAAAATGAATATTATGCTTTAGAGTGGGTTAATAGTTAGAAATAACACATCAATTTTATACATAATTTAATGATCAACATATTAATGATATATCTCATGTAAAATCTTTAATAATACAAAAACAAAGGTCAACAAAAAGCATTTCAAATATTTGGAAGTATAGTTGAGAAGAATTTGAGATAAAAAGTTAAATTGTTTATTTATTATTTCGATACATAGATGGAAGGAGAATAATATCTCCTAGTACAATTATCTGGATAAAGTAATAAGTGAAGATTTGAAAAATGTGAAATCATCATATGGACCATGTGTATAGCTCTCCATAATGATGTAAGTACATCACATATTCTTCAAATATTAAAATTGTATTACGACCTTTGTTTGTAATATGATCATCATAGACCTCTTTCATCATGGATGGAAACGCATCTACTTTTGTAGATGTGTTGCGTACATATTTGGCAACATCGTCCATCTCCATTATCTCTATCTCTTGTACATGATCAATAGATAAAGCTGCATTCTGAAGTGCTTCTACCATAGTTGTACAACACTATTTAATTATGCATGCACACTTCTGAAACTCTGTCTCAAAAAAATAATTTGACTGTACAGAAGAAGTTGGGCTAGTGTCGACAATGCTTGATTGTGTATTAGAGGCTTCCATGCCTAAAAAAATGATGGAAAACAATTTAGATAGCATCATCACGAATAAAAAAAGAAGAACAAATGTATAAAGATTAATGCCTAAAATTTAATATTTGTTCTTTTAAAATTGCATATAAAAAAGAAACATAAATTAAAATAAATATATGGTTATGCAACAAAATTAAAAGTATAAGTCTCGTTTTTCTTATTTAAAAATAAATAAATTGGTATTTTAATAAAATATTTGGAAAATGGCGGCATTGCCATTCACTTTTCAAATGTTAATATGTAAAGATTAATTTTAATCTAAATGTAAATTACAAAACTGTTATAATTGAAATAGTAATCTAATTTAGAATGATACTCTAAATCAATATACTACTCTTAATGAAAACATTAGAAATATGTTGAGATATAGTTAACATTATAATAAATTGCTTACTATTATAATATTTAAAAAATGACGGCATTGCCTTCCATTCTTTAAAGATTGATGCCTAAAAGTTAATATTTATTATTTAAAAATTGCATGAAAAAAATGAGCATAAATTAAAATAAAATATATGGCTACTCTAATTTTCAAGTAACAAAATTAAAATTATAAAATTAATTTTTTATATTTAAAAATAAATAAACTGGCATTTTAATAAAATATTTGAAAAATGGTGGCATTGCCATCCACTTTTCAAATATTAATATGTTATGATTAATTATAATCTAAATGTAAAGTACAAATCTATTTTAAGAAAAATAGTAATCTAATTCAGAATATTAATATACTAATCTTAATAAAAAACTATTATAAATCAAACTACTTTTGCAAATGAAAATAGTAATCATTAAATTTATAATCACTTTTAAAAAAAATAAAATATATTGATATGGCGACATTGCCATCCATATGAAATATTATGGAAAATAAATACAAGATTAATCTAAAAAATACATTGAAAAATATGAAAAACAATAATGCATGAAACATGCAAATGTAATTTTGTATAGAACAATGTAAAAATTAAGAAATGTCATATAACAAATAAATTACAACTAAATGTAAATAGTGTAACTACTATTCTAAATGGAGATAATAATCAAAATGCAAAATAAAACTTAATAGGGAATTTTTTTTTAACAAAAAGCTTACTTTGCTTTTTGGATCTCCTTGTTGATCTTCAAATGTAAAATGCTTTTCTAAATGATGTATCTCCCTTTCTTCTTCCCAAAAAAGTTTTCTCTACCTCTCAAGAGCAATGAAAGCTTTACTCAAACCCTGTCTTCTGCAAATATGTTCTTCTACGAATGAAGAACAAAAATGAGAGGATATGAGTGTTTTATAATCAGAGAAAAAACTCTTCATCTCCCACGAAAAAACTATTCAATTTCCACTAAAGGAACTCTTCAAATTCCACATCTCCACTCCTCCACTCCTCTACAAAATTCAAATTAATTACTAAAAAATGCCAATAAGACAATATTACACAACGAAATTAAAAAAAAAAAGTGTGTCTACATGTCGTTATCTGTTTTTTTCAAACAAAAAATATTTTAAAAAAAATACATTAACCCGCCACATTATCTGTTTCGTTGAAAAAAAAATATTAAAAAATAAAATAAAATGGGGTGACAGGCCATCACCCCCGCCACCCCATGTGGCATTGTTTTATGTGGCAGCAAGACTGCCTGTCAGCGGCAGTTACTGCCACCTCTGACATGCATGTCAGGGGCGGTAGTAACTGCCGCTGACAGGCAGTCTTGCTGCCTTACTCCGCAGCCCACAGCTGGCATTTTCTCTTTTATTGACATTGTAACTGCCGTGCTCGAATAGTTCCAAATGTTTTGAATATTTTCTAGTAGTTTCAGATCCAATAGTTGCTCGACACATTCTTCGAGAGTTTGCAATCATCTCAAATTTTTAGCAATTTAATGTTATTCATAAATGGAATTCCCTAAGGCATTGAAGCAGATCAAGAGGGAGCATGAAACTATCAAAAGGGCAAAGGGAAAAGATGAGAGTCTAAATTTTGATGATTACAAACAAATGACATTTACTCAAAATGTCATCAATGAGACACTACGTCTGGGAAACGTGGTGAAATTCATACATAGAAAGACTATAAAGGACATCAAGTTCAAAGATTTTGAAATTCCAATTGGTTGGCAAGTGCTTCCAATTCTAAGTGCAGTGCATTTAGATTCATCTAATCATGAAAATCCTTTTGAGTTCAATCTATGAAGGTGGCAGGGCTTTTTGAGATAAATCAATTGTATCCCAATAAATAGAGTTAGTAGCTAGAAGATCAGTGATTGTATATGTGAACATTTTTAGGAACTCTAGCTAAAGTTTTGTTTTTGCAAGTTTCCTTGTATAGGTTAATTTTCTTGAGGTTAATTAAACTCACCTAAGTGATGTATTTGGGAGGTGGTTATTAACCACGAAAAGGTAGTTATTAACCTCTATGTCTATATAAGGGCTCTTTTGGGCTTTGTAAAAGGACTTTTTGGGGGTTGGAGAATAAGGGTGTTAACACTATGCTGAAATTTTGATTAAAAGATGATATTTGGAAAGTATGTACAACTTTTGTCTTTATAATCAGAAATTCCTCTTAAGTTTTTGGTGCAAGAAAATAATGGAATGTGCAGTTTGAGTTCCCTCTTTTCGAATCTAAATCGTTACAAATGTTGATTCTCTCTGTAGTGAGCATTCTCACGGTATGGTGTAGATGTTTATGAATATGTGGATCAACGTTGTGCTAGTAATAGTTTTCAAGCGTAGATCTTGATCATTGTTATTAGTGGTTTTAAGTTAGTAGTTCGGGAAAGCTTTGAAGTCGTGTGGTGCATTCGTCATCATGAGCTTTCTCATCTTTAAAGTTTGATTCCATCTTTTATTTGAAAAACTTCAAAATTATATCATACGAGGGAGCTGCCCCTCTAAACACAGAAGAAGGCCGCATACCAAGGGCCTCTCCAACTGTTGTGAACGGTTTGCTACACACACTTCGTTGGGCATATTCTACTGTGACAAATCTGTTTACCAACAAACCCCCACTCATTGTTTTCTTCATATTTGAATAATTTACGTAGATCTTCTTACATTCCTTTAACATCATTTCTTATGCAAGTCCTCTTAAGATCATTCCATACAAGGGTGCTTTTCCACTTCTTAAGATCTCTAATATATATCAAATTTCTTCTGCAAGCTACAATTATGGTATTCTATGAAAACCCATCTCTTTCTTTCATGTCATTGAACATTTGACCAGAAGAATGTGGTTATAAGTTTGTTTCTGAGAACAACTATATTGGAGGTTTATTGTATTTTATTTTGGGCTCTCACCCAATGTTGTTTCGGTAGTTTGGCTTCCAATATTGGATAGCAAGAAGAAATGATCTAGCCATAGATGCACTAATCACAGCAGTTTGACGTTTCTAAACAAAATTCAGAAATCTATTTCCTGTAGGCCTTTTAATTTCTATTGGATGGCATCTCTAGGATACAAATTGTCATAAGAAAAATTAAAAACAACGGTCAGCTGGGCAAGCCACCGATACAGGTCATTGTCAAATGTTAGTGGTTTAGTCTTTACACCTGCGAATAATAATTAACTTCCATTTCATTTTCTTTTTATCTCAAAAATAAATTTGATATTGCAGATGAATAAGAAAATCGGGTGCCCCGATGGCATATCCATTTTAAGCAGCATTTGGGTTTGCCAGTTCAGAGAATAATCTGACACCTCCAACTTATCGTTCCCAACAATGTCACTAAGCATTTGCAATTCATTTAATGCCGTGTCAAATTAATGTACCACTATGTTACATTGTTGGGAGTGAAAACTTCCAGTTTTGCTCGCTCTTTATGGATAATTTAAAAAAATTGTATAAAGAAAATATTTATGCACTTTTTAACCATTTAAACCTTTTTATGATTAATTGTTTAACTATTTTTCCTTTGTTTTATTTTATTATTTCCAACTATTTGAAGATTCGATATAAAGTTTTCATGTACCAATTTTACAGTTAAAAACATTCAATTTTCTTTTGGATAAAAGCATTAATAAGCTATAAAGGTAACTGAAAACATGAACAAAACAAAATTAAAGTATGTAAACAAATTATTATGATTATTTTGAGTCCATATTTAAGATTTTTCCGATTTATTTTCTATAATAGAATAATGTACTTTTATAATAAAGATATAATTATACAAATAATAAATCTCATAGATATCCATTCAATATAAACATATGAATAAACATATGAATTTGATAAACATGATAGTTTTTAAGAGTTATATTTTTAGTAATGTTATTTTTACTCTTGATTCAATACTTTTAAAATTTTTTAATATTATATTTTACAAAATATATTATTTTTACTATGTCATTCGATTTCTTGAAAAGTTAACATGATTTTTTTAGCAGTCGAATCTTCCATCTTATATTTTTCACATTTCTTTTTCATTGGTACATACTTATTGGAGATCTAATTCCTATTTGTAGAAGAGTTCATACGTTTTTGCATTTTCTATTTTTTTCCACACATGTATTTTAAATTTATCGAGCACTCAAAAATCCAAATCGCCCCTTAGTTTGAATGGGGAATTTGTAACCAATATGTTTATGTTTTGTTGTTTGTATAATTTTTTAAAATTTTAATCAATGACGTAATTAATTTGGAATTGATTCAATATATCGAAATCTCCAATTTTCTTATATTATGTTAGGCTTAAAAGCCAAACCAGCCAACATAGAAATAATGGGGCACATTGAAATATTTTTATTGGAGACCGAAATCAGTGAATTTTAGCAGCGGGAGGAGGCAGCATTTTTTAAGCAGGGTTTGTGGTGGGTTTCCTTCCAGATCTCTGGTTCCTGGAGGCATGAATATAGTTTGTGGAGGAGAACGCTCCTCCACTTTGGTTTGAGTTTTTTCACCTGCTCTCATTTATTTTTAGTTCTGTATTTACTTTTCCTATGGAAACAGGCTCTGATGGCTCCGTTAAACTTGATAATGGTATGTTATCGCTTCCATCTCATGCTTTGCCCTCGGCCTACGATGCTTCTACCTTGCCCTTTGATTCTGTCTCTGCACCTTCGATTGCTAAACCTAACCCTAACCCTTCGATCGTACCTCCGAAGAAGTCTTTTGCTGAAACAGTAGCACCCAACAATCATGGGGTCTCCATTGATGCTAGATTTGTGCAGGTGGTTGGAGGCAAGAGATTGTTCAATGAAGATAAGGACTCTCCCAACATCTTGACTGAATTTGTTGTCTCTCCCAATGACGCTGTGCTTAAAGAAATTGCTATGGAGAAATCTCGGCTCTATGACACTGCAATTTTTTTTTCTTGTGTAGACGTTGAAAAATGCCCTCCTAGGAAGTTTCTTGATGATTGGTTTCATAATTTATGGAACTTGAAATTAGGGCTTAAAATCTCTTTCTATAGACAGGTCCAGAAAGGGCTTTTTATTATTTTCTTTGGTAGTCATGAGGCTCAGACTGAAGCCCTAAAGCGACAGTATTGGAATGTCGGTAAAACCTCCTTTAGGGCTTTGGCCTGGTCACCTATACTGTTGGTAAAACCTCCTTTAGGGCTTTGGCCTGGTCACCTGATGCGGTCTGTGAAGAAGTTTTGGCTTTGTCTTCACCTAGATGGATGATTATAAAGGAGGTTCCTCCTTTCTTATTGAAATTTCTTGCTCAATTGCTTGCACCATTTGGATCCATTATCAGAATCAATGAAACCTCTAGGCTTGTGTCTAATCTAGATGCTAGGATTTTAGTCTCTCTAAAACCAAGAATTGATATCCCTCATAAACTTACCTTGAAAATTCATGGAGAAACTATTACCTGCCCGATTGAAATCCTCAAGGTCTTAGCGCCTGTTACTTATGTAAAAAAGAAGGACATATTTGGAAAAACTACCCAATTATTAATAAGAAGAAGATTGAATTGACTCAAGGGGACATTGAGAGTAGCATCCCTAATAACAAAGAATTGGCTATTATTCGCTCTACCTTGAACCCTAATAGGAATGTTGATAAACTTTCTGGTCCTCTCACTGGAAAAGGTGATGATAAACCCATCACTAATAACTTTATAGTTAATCAACCCAGTAAGATTCAATACTCTGCCATCTCTGACCAAAGAAACACTTTGAGGGATAATAAGGTTTTTCAAGCTGTTAAAAACAAGAAACCTAGGAAAAGAATGCTCAACAATTGGCCCTTGATTAGTTCCATGTTACCCCTAAAACTAACCCCTTTGCCACTTTGGCTTCTCCTTCTTTGTTGATTAAAGATGGACCCCTTGTTGATAGTATGACCTCTAGTAAGAATACTTCAGAAGACCAGAGCTTAATTCATGGTAGGTCTAATGATGCTATCATGAGCGATGTCACCATAGACTTGGGTAGTTGTTCTATTCTGAATGTTGCCCCCCCTTCTCATGATAACACCATCAACCCTCCCACCTCTACCCTTAACGGATTGGATGATGATTGCTTCATTGAAGTCATACTTGCTAACAAAGGTCCTATTAATACTAAATCTCCGAATCAGGTTGGTGCTAAGTTTAATGGGAACCTTGGACATTATGATTGCATGATGACCCAGAGCCTAGATGGATCTCATGCTATTGGGGATTTTGACTTGTTTGGCCCCTAGCCCAACTTTACCCAGCCATTTATTGGTGAGAAAGAGGATGATTCCCTCACAGGATCTAATGGCTCTAAGAAAAAAGGCAGGCCTGTAGGCTCTAAAAATAAAAAGAAGAATGGGGAGATATTGGCTCCTCTTACTGGTCCTTCTTTTCATTCTTCATCATGAAGTGCATATCTTGAAATATAAGAGGCCTTGAGTCTCCTGATAGGAAATCTATCATTAAGCGATTTCTATTGGGGAATAAAAACATAGATTTTTTTATGATGGAAGAGCTTAAAGCTGTTAACTTTCTTCTTAGCTCCTCTCTAGACTTTATCTGGAGGGATGCTATTAAAATTTTCACGAATCTTCCTAAAGGGAAAAGTGGTGCTTCTTTACTCATCAATCCCTACTGGGAAAAATATATTAACTCAGCTGGCTGCTCCCCTTATAACCGAGCAGCTTGGGTTGTTATTGACTTTAAAGGTTCATCCTTTGGTGTCTGTTCTATTTACGCTCCAAATGAGGTTAAGGATAGGATCACTTTATGGAATTGGTTGTATAATCTTCCTGACATTCCCTGGATCCTTGCCAAAGACTTTAACATGGTTGAGGATCAAGATGATAAGTTTGGTGGTCTTCCTTTTGCCTGGAAACATCAAGAGAAGTCACATTGGGATTGCTGTAAACATAAATTTAATTTGTTTGATCCTATGGAAGGGCGTAAAAGGGATACCTCTGGCCTTTGGTACACATGGTGTAATTTTCAATAGGGGTCTAAGAGGATTTACTCTAGGCTTGATAGATTCTATGTGAACTCTTACTTTTTTTCTTTTTCTCCTAACCAACAACATTATCCTATTTTTGCCTCTTCCTCTACTCTTTCAGATCATCTCCCTATAAGTGCTCTCATTAACATTAGAAATGCTCTTGCTCCTTGCATTCATCATAATAAAAAATTTATCCTTAATACTTCATTGCTTAATGACCAGGATACTTGTGTTGCTGTTAAGATGGTTAGGTTGTTTAATCTTGCTAATAATTTCTCCTCCCAAGTTGATAGGTGGAATAGAAATATCTCCTCGTGGAGGAAAATTTTCCAAACCCTTGGCCAAAGGAAGGCAAAAAACTATAGAAGAGTGGAAAGTGTATTAAATGAACGCCTTCATCTTTCTGAAATAGATGTGCAAGCTAATCCCACATCCATTCCTCATGTTGAACGTGTCTCGGTTGCTAGAGATACGCTAAGGAAACATCAACATATTAAAACCATTGGAGCCTCTATTAGAAGCCGTCAGCAATGGTTGAAATATGGGGATAAGGGTTCTAAATTTTTCTTTAATTACCTCAAACAAAATCAGAGTAAGGAGAAAATTGATAGAATTGTGGTTGATAATCAGGAGCTCAGTGATATTAATGACATTGTTGCTGCATTCGAGAAGTTCTACAAAGCCTTATTCAAGTCTGAGGATAGAAACAATGCCAAAGAGCTCAGAAGTAGATGTCAAAAGCTTATTCCCAAGAAAATTACTGAGGATGCTGCCTCCATCCATAGGGCTAGGATCTCAGTTTAGGAGATCTCTGATGCTATATCTGCTCTCAAAAAAGATAAAGCACCTGGGCCTGATGGTCTTCCTGTTGAATTTTACAAATCCAATATTGATTGGATTGCCAAGGACTTATTTGACCTATATTCAGAAGCCTATGATTATGGCACGCTTGGACATTCTATCAATATGGGGATTATCAAACTTATCCCTAAGGATGGAGATAAGTCCCTTATCAAGAATTGGCAGCCAATTACTTTGCTTAATGTTTCATATAAAATTATGGCCAAAGCCTTGGCTTCTCGGCTTGTTAATGTTCTTCCTAAGTTCATATGTCCCACTCAGACGAGATTTATTAAGGGTCGATATTTTTAGAGAACCTTGTCACCAGTTGGGAGTCAATGGATTGGGCTAAAACTTCGCATCAAAACTCTGCTATGTTTCTTCTAGATTTTGAGAAAGCCTATGATTGCATTGAATGGGAATTTATCTTCTCTATTCTTCAGGCATTTGGATTCCCTGATGAATTTGTTCGGTATATTCAAGTCTTGCTTAAGGATTCATCTGCTCAAATTGAAATCAATGGTTTTCTTTCTAATCTTATACCTTTTTCCTGATCCATTCGACAAGGATGTCCCCTTGCTCCTGCTCTTTTTGTCATCGCTTCTAATGCCTTGTACTATATCCTTAGAGATAACACTATTTCTCCCAAAGTTAATGGGATTTCTCTCCCTGATAAGTCTGAGCTTATTAATATCCAGTTTGCGGATGATACTTCTCTTCTCTTTTCCTTGAATTATCTTCTAGTAATATTCAACATCTTAATCTTAAACTTGACCTGTTTGAGACCATTTCTGGAGCTCGCATTTCCAAATCCAAATCTATTATGCTTAGTTGGAAAGAGGAGCCTCCTGATTGGTTTCTCTAGTTTGGATACTCATGGGGTGGACCTAATAAGCTTGTTAGATATTTGGGGGTTCCCTTTTCCATCTCCCCATCTCTCAAAGACATGTGGATTTGGATTAAGGATAAAATTGTTAAG
The DNA here is from genome assembly GCA_028749045.1 of Cupressus sempervirens. Taxonomy (NCBI): domain Eukaryota; kingdom Viridiplantae; phylum Streptophyta; class Pinopsida; order Cupressales; family Cupressaceae; genus Cupressus; species Cupressus sempervirens. The sequence continues at coordinate 816,972,591 of CM053787.1, forward strand.
AAGCTCTACAAGTGGGATAAAAGGGTGTTGTCACTTGTTGGTAGAGTGCAAGTGTGTCAGAAAATCTTGTCATCCTATAGTATATACTACTCCTTTGTCTGGATGTTTAGTAACTACCAAGTGTTTGAGATTCAAAAAGCCATTAGGAGATTCTTATGGTATGATGGCAAAGGTCATAGGAAGAAACATGCTGTTAAATGGAGTTGGTGTCATGTTGTCAAGAACTCTGGTGGCTTAGGCCTAATTGACCTTAGGATCCAAGGAATTTCCCTTGCTGCTAAGTGGATCTTTCAGGCTCTTGATGGCCAGGAACCTTGGAAGATTCTTCTTAGAAACAGCATTCAGTCCGGTTATCCTAAGCAGGCCAAACATTGGAAAAACCTTCCTTTTACTGATCTGGTTGCTGGGTCATTCCCTGTCTCTGTCCAAGGTTCCACGGTTTTCAAGTCTATCTGGAAAGCTTAGGAGCTTGTGAGGGGTTTTATCTATAATTCCAACTTTTCCAGTAATAACTCTATTCACGGTGAGCGTTATATATGGTGGAATCAGCATCATAATGGTAAGCCTCTTGCCATGACTCAAGGTTGTTCTGTGAAATTTTGGAACAACCTTGGCATCTAGAACTTTATTGACATTTTGGAGAATGATAACCTTGTTAGTTGGCAGGATATTAGAATTAAGTTCGATCTTCCTATCTCCCATAAACGTACATATAATATGGTTGCCAATGCCTGCCACACTCTTAATCTTCCTTGCAGGTGTGATGTGGACTCTCATAGATTTTTGAATTTCTGTTGGGATGATGGATCTCTCCTACATAAAATTAAAGCTAAAGATATATATATGTACTAAACAATTATATTCACACAATCTACATTCCAAAAATATTTTTGAATATAGTCGCATAGGATAGTTGAATACACTAATATAAGACAAAGTTAACATAAACTAGTTAAATTGTTTTCTGTTCATGAGCAATGATTCAACATTTGTATTTATTTTGTTTGTTTATGATTTTTTTGAGTCGATAGTGAGAATAACCAAAAAGGAAAAAAATAAAAATTATAATAGAATTATTTAAGTGTTAAGAATAATATTAAAAAACAAATTTCTTTTAATTTATATTTCAAAAAATTAAATTACTAAATAAGATTAGGTTTAAATATTGAGAGCCATTTTACAATTGAACTAGGTTACTCTAAAAAATAATAAGTATTTATTGTTGGTTGTTTTTCTTTTTTCAATTGTAGAAATATTGTAAGACTTTTAATATAATATATTGATAATAACCTTTTTTAAAATAGAAAATATCTATCATTAATTTTATAATAAAAGTAAATATAAATGTATGGACAATCTAATTGTTCGCAACTTTTTCAATCTATTGAATTATATCATATTTTTATGTTGGTCTTGTCTATCATAATTTTCTTATGCTTTCTTTGTTATGTCAACTTTCAAAAAAAAAAATTTTATTAAAATATATGATGTACATTGGATTCTAATAGAAAATAACTAATAAAAGGTTTAGGTTTTATGTTTAAAAAAAAATGTTCCTACAATGTTGATGTTTTTAAAATAAATAACTTTTTTTACCTATACATTTATTGTTATTCTATGTTTTAAAAAGATTTCTTTTCTCCCTAATAACAATTATATTTATCTTATTATTAAAAAATTAAATATTTCTATTGTTTTAACTATGCAAAATGTATAAGACATAGATGTGCATATAGGGATGAAGGTTGAAGTCCCTTTGATGAGAACGGTTTTGAGGGTGGTTAGTTTGAAGCAATAGTTATAGGATGTGTTGTTAATACTACAAATCTCAAGTATTATGTTAGATATGAACATTTCATAACTGATGATGTTGTTCAAGAGCCCCTTGTGGAAGATGTCTTTCTTGAATATATATGCACCCAATTCCACCTTATATAGCATTGCCTTCATATATAAAATAAAACCTTCGTGTGGAAGTACTAGAAAATGAATTTTTGGTGGGGGCAAGAGTGATTGTTGATATATTTTAGTCACATCTTAGTATGAAAGAGTTATATGAAATATATTTCCCCGATAGTCAAATTCTACAATAGTTTTGATCTTCCAATTATGACCAGCACAAGAATGGATGGATTCCAGCATAATCTTATTCAACAACTAACTATATTTTGTTGTATTGAGGTAAAGTACTTGATAGATAATTTTCAATTCTATGTCTCTTTGAATTGATATCTATTATTCTTTATTGAATACTTTTTTTTCAAGTATTCCTTAATCACTCACTATTTCCTTTTGTATTTAGATCAAATACATTTAAAATCCACTCAAGAACATGTTAGATAATGTATCTAACTTAAGCTTGTATTGTATATTTAATTAGTAAATTAAATTTTTGTGTTTTATATTTAATTTCATTCTTTATCGATCATTACAATTATATGTGTACCTTTGTGATTTCTATTTCTATTCAATTCTATATTTATAAATTAAATTAAAAATTATTAATATTCATTCTCCATAAGTTGAATATTATTTTTCTTTAAATAGAAACTCTTATATGTGTTTCATAATTTTATACCTGTTAGAAAAAATTGAAAATGAATGTTGACCAAAGTGAATTGGAAATAACTATTGGTAGCCCATTGCTTCAAGATGATTCTATTTAGATGGAAATGATGAAACCTGTTTGGATATATTGGGGAGATTCATTGGAAAGTGTTATAAAATGATGATTAATGAAATGCATGGTGTAAGCTTAAATGTTCTAGATGTGCGAGATCTCAAAATCCTACAAACAAAAGACTATACAAAGAAGATTCATGAGGCATGGAGGAAAGCACTCTAATTTTTTGAATATATGAAAGACATGCATTACGATGAGGAATATAGGGAAGGTAAAAAGAGTAATTTCTTCACTAGAGATTTCCAACTATCTCTACACCACTATATTGAAATCTCACTAATTGAATAGTGAGCCAGTCTTAATTTTAAGGAATATTTGTTTCTATACAATCCATTGTAGAAGGGTACAGATTCTTAGGTAAATTGAAGATATGTATTAAGATAAAAGGGTATTTAGTATTTTATATATTTATCTATGTATTTCTTTTATCAATAAAATTTTGATTTCATCACTAAAGAATTTCATGTGTTTGTATACCATTACAATGAGCTCATTATCTAGCAATATAGAGAATCAATCTTATATTTTGGAATTATAATGTTTAAGGAATTTTTGTTGTTGGTGTAAATAAGTATTTACTTATTACACTTACTTAAGTTTACTTAGCTTAATGCATTATTTAATTATTTTGCATTATTTTATTTGTGAGACACTTAGGAGTTTGTGCACTCTTGTGAGTTTTCTTGATGACATCACAGGGGTCCACATTTCTTTTAAGCACATGTTGTCTACAACACAGGAATCTTCTACACACATATGACACTTTTTCATTCTTATCCATTCATCTAGAATGTTGGATAAGGTGCTTAGTTGTCTTATCTTTTGGTTATTTCTAGAGACATTCTCGGTGCTTCTTGAGAGGCCTTTATATTCAGGCACTCCTAGTGTACTCTCATGAACCAATTATTGAATACATTGTTATTCTGATCATACTCTCTCTCTTTATGGTCTACTGTGTGCTTGTGTTTGAGTTCTTAGTTCTTGGGTGAATTTTTCCCTTAGGCAAATTCTTACATGGTATCAAAGCAACTTGGAGATTTTCTCATCACATAGCCGTTTGAGACCACACTTGCTTCATCACCTCAGCCTAAATTCGGAGTGCTGCAGAAATTAGGAGTGTCCAACACCAGATTTGACCTCGCCATTGCATCCAGAATGCTGAACTGGTCAAAATCGGCTACAAAGCTGCCTACCCTAGGCCAAAGTCGATTGTGAGGTAAATTTTTTTTTGCAAACTGGCACTGAAGGACCAATTTGCAGAATTGGTATGATCATTTCATATCTATACATTTAATTCTTAGATCTACACTTTTTTTCATCTGCATCTCTGCTATTTTTTTAGATCTGCATTATTTTTCAAAATTTTTTTTGCCATGGGGCCATAGGAGAGATCTTTTGTAGATGAAGATTAAAGCTTGTTGGCGCAAATCTGATATTTGCATCACATTTAGAAGGTCCAAAAACTCCCAGATCGGATTTTATTTTATCCAAATCAGACATCTAAGGCAAAATCTAGAGCCATTTGTTTTTTGGAGGCACAGCGGCGATTCAAAAAAAATAATAGCAGCAACGATTTTCAAACAGTGATATCTTCCTTATATGGACTCATTTTTGCAAGCAATTTTTTTTTGTTTTGGGGTAGCATTTCATGATCTACACATTAGTGCAGGTGGTTTGAGATCTTTATTTTTGAATTTTTTTGCAACTCTAAAATTTCAAAATTTGCCACTTAAAATTCTTGGTACGGGCTCATCTGGACTCCAAAATAGGTTCCATTTTTTTTGAAAGTGCATTTTTTTTGTTTAATTTCTAGATCTGCAATCACATTATAGGTTTTTTAGACAAAAATACTACTTTCAAAAATAGTCCCTAAATTGGTAAGTGGCTTTCAAGTGCCAACAACATCTTTTTCAGGGGGGGTTCTTTGATTTTTTTGGAGGTTTCTTTGATTGATCTCATGGAGTCTTGTCAAATTTTTTAGTTTGGTATTAGACCACAATTGACAACAAGGAACTATTACAAATGGAGGACTTTGATAATTGACCATCTAAGGGAACATCCAGGATTGCTTCCTTATCTCTATTCAATGCCACCACATTTTGATTGGACATATATTATCAAGATTAATAAATTTTTACATAAAAGTATGAGTAGGGAATCTTTTGGTCCTCTTAGATTGGCACATTTTCCTTGTGATATTTGGTGGTCTATTTGGGAAGCATATGGAGATCCATGCGATCCTCCATCTCCAGTGGACTTTCTACATCTAGTCACTCTAGCTATGGTTTATTCAACCTCAAATGAGATCACACCTCCAGCTCCTCTTGCTCCTACTGATCCTATTTCAGCCACAGATGCTTTAGAATCAGTACAACAAGATACTTTATGTCTTCCTACTCTACCTTCATGCAAAGACTTCCTTTTAGACATTGCCTAGTTGTTTGTGGAGTCTCACATTGAAGATGTGGGAGACATTATTGATGACATTCATCTTCTTTTTGAGGCAGATATTCCATCCTTTTTCGTAGTGATAGATCCATGTACTTCAGCATTGCAGGGTACTCATGGTCTTCCAGGTGATGATTTCTTGCCAGACATTTCAGTTTTGTTCTTGGAGTCACACACAGTAGACGTGGGAGACTTTTATAATGATTTCTTACTTCTCTTTGCTAAGGAGTCTTCTATAGTTGTTGCAAGGGCCCACTCTGACCCTCAACTCATGATCAATCCTTCCAGATTGGGGTGATTGTGGATTCTTCTTTACAACATCTGCAGGAGATCTCTTCATCAGTTGAGAAGATAGTTGGTTTCCTAAGACAGGTTCTACAACATTCCTTGTTTGATCTGTACTTCTCTTCAGTATTTTTGAAGGAAGCCATCATCAGTATCAATACAAGGACTTTTGAACAGGTTTCAAAGATACCAGTCATCATAGAGATTCCTTCTCCATCCAGGGGACGCATCTCACAGGTACCCTTGCCATTGTTTCTTCCAAAGGGGAGGAACATCATATAGAGGTCATGGATCAACTTCTACATCAGAGCATTTCTCACTGATTGGCACACTCCTTTTGGGGCGGGGGGGACTATCTCGTCTCCTTCGCTTTTTTTTTGGGGGGGGGGGTAACTTTTTCCTCATAGGAGGTTTTGTCCTTCTCCATTCTTTCTTGTATATACATGGATGTATGTCATAATGGGGGGGTCTTGATTACTCCATCCATCCATGCATCCATATTTATCTCTCTTTTTAGGGGAGGGTTTTTCCCATGAGGTTTTCCCTCTTTCCCCGCTTTATGAGAGATTGCTTTTTCATTATGTACATGGGTACCTAACATGGCCTAGTAGTCGGGACCCATTATGCATTTCATCCTAGTTTCGTAAGCTTAAGGGCATTCTCCTAAGTTTCACTTAAGGGGGGATGTTGGTGTAAATAAGTATTTACTTATTACACTTACTTAAGTTTACTTAGGTTAATGCATTATTTAATTATTTTGCATTATTTTATTTGTGAGACACTTAGGAGTTTGTGCACTCTTGTGAGTTGTCTTGATGACATCATAGGGGTCCGCATTTATTTTAAGCACATGTTGTCTACAACACAAGAATCTTCTACACACATATGACATTTTTTCATTCTTATCCATTCATCTAGAATGTTGGATAAGGCGCTTAGTTCTCTTATCTTTTGGTTGTTTCTAGAGACATTCTAGGTGCTTCCTGAGAGGCCTTTATATTTAGGCACTCCTAGTGTACTCTCATGAACCAGTTATTGAATACATTGTTATTCTAATCATACTCTCTCTCTTTATGGTCTACTGTGTGCTTGTGTTTGAGTTCTTAGTTCTTGGGTGAATTTTGCCCTTAGGCAAATTCTTACATTTGTATCTATATAGTTTATCTTTAAAGTGTATGGATTCATACATAAATTGAACATGTGTGTTTCTATATAACAGGGAGTTTATAATTTTATGTATCTATGTATGTATTTCTTCTATGGAGAAAATATTTTTCTCCTATATCAATATGCAATTTATTGAACAATTTACAGAAATGTATATCTTAATTAGAACACAATGCCCTTAATTTTTTTGGAATTTTATAAGAAATCTCAATGAAACATAAATTTCTATATATATTACTTTTAAAATTCCTTGATATTTGGTTACAAAATAACTATGACCATATTTATCTCCAATATTGTAAAGCAGAAGATCAGATTATTGATCTCTTCATGAAAGCACTATATGAAACTAAGTTTGTCCATCTCAAACAATTTTTTGGGCTTATGAGAAGTGACATGATTGTCTTATGGTTTTCATTGAGGGGGAATTCTAGTGAATTCCATCATTGTATTTAGGATATAAATGATTGTAAATAGGTACCTAACAAAATTTTAGGCTAGGACTCATCATATCTAGATTATAAGGACATATTTAGGTAGTTAGTATAGATATTTAACATAAGGATTGCAATTAATTTAGGAGGAATGCTAAAGTAAATTAATTACTGTGGTCTAGACACTCATTTTCCAAGTGCATCCATTCATTACTATCTACAATCATCTACCTCAACTATAATTATTAATAACCCACCAAACTAAATTCTAAAAACTTTTGTAAATTTATTATATTTTTGGCTATAAATAGAATACACAGGTCTGTTCTTTTTAAATGCTCAAACTTGAAGTGAATTTTCTTTCCATATCAGTTTTGTGTGTTTTTTTTAAACAGTTGAGAATTGTTCCCTTTTGTTCTCGTCTTCTGCAAAATTCTTTTTCTAAGAAGTTTTGCATAATCATACTCTTTGACTTGACTTAGGTAGAAACTTTGATGCTTTAAAATATTTTTCTCTATTTGACAAAGGAAATGATTTGGGAAAATTTACATTGAGATGTTCGTTCATTTGAAACCAATTGCAAGTTAAAACAAGGGTTACACGAGCAAATGGAGTCCCTGCTTGGAGCGGGGAAAAGGGAAGTGTGAAAGGGGGAAAATGAATGTCTAAGGTGGATGTAAATCAAAGTATACAATGTCTTTTATATATTAGTAAAACCATATATTTTGTATCTAATTTTATAAAATTAAAAAATATAATATTAGACTATGTTTGATGCTTATAGTTTTAAAAATTGTCGTAATGTCCCAAACTGATTAATTGAGTGGGAGGGTTACTAAAAAGACCAATCCAATTACAAGTGAGGTGATAGTCCTTTCCATAAACAAATAATAATGTATATGTAGACCTACCATGAAATTAATACATGAAATTTGATGTTTATTGAAAAATAGTTATTTTGCATGATATTAATTTTGCCCAAAATCATATGTATTATAATGTACGAGAATTATAACTTGAAAATAAGAATATCATACACATGTTATGATGTGATAACATTTATAATATACTTAATTATCCTCAACTTCAAATGCTTATTAGAATAACACTCTCACCCACAAAGGCATATCACCGCCAATAATGACTTCCAGAACTCAGATAGCTTATGGGAAGCTTAGGGTTATTGTGAAAAATTGTTGAAGTTAATTGACACCCACATGAACACCATACTACACATTGCGTTGTGTTCATGGTAGATTAGTGTGGCTTTCCCAAAAAGTCTTGGGTAAGAGATACATATATTTGAGAGTAGTTGATTGTTTACTTGGAAGAACAACTTCTATTTCTAGTTTGGGTTGATTCGACTATAGTTATCCACAAGCATAGAGAAACTCATGAACAATTGGTGTGTCATATTTTCCTATACTTACTTACTAATCGAAGGGAATGGTTGAGATTTTCTTCATTCCCTAGCCTCAATAAAATTTAATCCATCACTTCTATGCTTTTTTCCTTTATTAATGGTAGTGATATCGTACCATTAATGGGTGTATTGCCCAAGTAAACCGTAGAAAAGAAAAGAATTGGACAAAGCACACCACACATGATATTTGAGCTTTTCTTCGATGCTAGCCTATAAATGCTTGATTTTATCTGCAAGCATTTTTACAACGCTAAATAAATCTATCTAGAGAGGCAGTTCTCAAAAAGTATCAAGCCAGTAAAGCCAAAAGAATTAGAAAAACCCATGGTTCCAATATTACATTGTAAGATAATGTTCAAAACAAAAAATAAGAAGTTTCAGTTTTCAAATCCAAAATTTAATTGCAAGCAGCAATTTTAGTGGAATAGATCCAACTTGTACTGAAACAAATGCTAAACATTGAAAACACAATTTAAGATAAAATTAAATTCATCAAATTTCCATAAGTACCAAGATTAAAGATACAAGAATTTAAAAACAAAAAACTAGCTCAACATAATCAAGACCTTACCAAAATCACACTCTACATAGATATGCAGTAGATACAACTTTAGGGGTTGAAAATCAATATGTGAGAAGTAGAAAAGACTTTCAAATTTGAAAAGGATAATGAATGTCACCCATGTAAATAATAATGCCACCAGGGACGCAATGACAAAGTATTGAAGACATCTGTCCTATTCTTGGTGCTTCTTGTATGTGCATTGACACATCAAAGCCTCGTACATGATGTCCAGAACAAAATAGAAAAGATCACCAACATAAATCATCATAGCCAATGAAAAATTAAGAATTAAATAGGAAAATTGTCACTTTAATAAAGATATTGTCCAAACCATAAACCATAGAATATAAAACATTGTACACAGTTTTCACTAGACAAGCTAATAGATATAAGCACACCAAAACTTTAGTCTTTAGTCTCCTCCCTTCATAAAAGGGACTAAAAATTCAACAAACAAAAAAATGACTAAAAATTCAACAAACAAAAAAACTCTAACCTAGAAGAGTGTCTAGAACAGAAGGAAAACCAAAGAAAGAAACATGCCATTACAAAATAAGAACAAGTCGCTCACACAATTTTGAATCCAATCTAAACAAAGCAAGGGTTTTCCTCCTAACACTATTTAAAAAAACTACAGGTAAAAGATCTATAACTATAGCATTCACTTTGGTGCGTTTCTTCACTAAAAGAGAACAATTAGCAATTATTTCTGTATATGGATTGACTTTTCATTAGCACGTCTATGTAAAAATAAAGTACAAGAACCTATTTCATCATAATGCAATAGACTATTATTATATCTCAAATTTATTTTGATAAATTTTGATCTTAGTTCGAGTAAAAGTTAAAACTTAGAGAGCTGTCTCGTATTCGATAGAGCATTTTAGTGTTAATTAACTCCAATAATAATGGAACACAAAAGAGGCATTGCAAAAATTTCTTGAAAGACTTTAGCATGACTCCGTCACACAGAATAATGTAGACTTAATGCAAATGCTAAATTAGTAGTCACATATTTAGGACAGATCGTATTACTACACAACTCTGTGTTATCTTCTTGAAATGGTCTTTCTATCTTAGACCATTTCAAAAGCGCACTAAAATTGGATCTATTTTAAATAGCACAAGAGTTTTTGCATCCTGTAGGGGAAACTGCAAAACGTTTTAGGTGCTGATCAAGTGCATGGATATCTCAAGGTGCAGAATTCAAAAGTTATTTCCATTCATTCTACTATTACTGACCCGCAACATAATCTGCTCTCAGGATAACTGGCATAAAACATCCTTCATATAAAGACGTGACTCAGATACTCAAAAATAAAATATTCCATTCTATCATAAAGTTGTTTGTCCAAACGACGTAACCTATCAACTAGTCTATGTCTATTGAAAACAGAAACAATTTTAAAAACGAACAACTTATTTAAGGCAAATATGGTTGAAATAGATAAATTACAACATCCCAATATATATTTGGAGCATTTATTTAAAAACAATTGATTTCATTGAAGGCAAATATCATAGGAGTAAACCGCATCGTAACATGTATATTTTTTCAAACAGTTGTTATATAAACATTTAAATATAGAGAAACCACACAACTGAGTTACTTTTATATTGACATAGTTGAAGCATTTTTTTCAAAAAAGTTGATTTACTGTAAGGTTATACAAAGAAAGCCATAGACATTATTTGAAAACTTATAAAAAAAAAGGGTTTCTAAATTCAGATATTTTTGTACTGTCAACAACTATTCTATAAAACAAAAAGGTATCTAAATTCAGATATTTTTGTAGTGCCAACAACTAATCTATAAAACAATAGGAAAGAGGAATAAAGCAAGTCTGTAGAAAAAAATGGTTACAACAATGAGAAATGAAAAGAAAAGGAAAACTTTATTTATTGCCTAAGATACTATTCATTTATTTTTTACTTTACATATCATAAAAATTTCTCATATTTCTTATAAAAGGCCCTAGCTGCCCTATAAGCGACATACATATCTTACTCACTTTAAGTTTTGAAAGTGTGATAAGTTCTCCAAATAGAGAAAAAAGACACACAACAATGACAGCCATCAAGGTATCCTCACAAACTTGAAGATACATTTTTTCACCTATTTTTATTTTACTACAACTCCCATACAAATAGATGCCCTACAATCCACAAGTACAACCCAAATCATTCTCTCCTTGACTTAGTCTGCTCTGGAGAACCATGAATATAATGCAGTCGACTGCTCTGAAACTATGTGAGCCTTTGAAGGTGTGAGATCTCTCATTGAGGTCGGACACAAGCAACCCCTTATTAGCAGACGCCAAGAAAACTGACCTTAATCAAGTCATCCACCATTTGAACATTTACTGCACCATCAGCTTGCCACAGATTTTGGGTTTCTTCGAAGAATTTAGTTATACAACTTGCAGGTCTCGTTACAAACAAAAAAATAAGGTTTTAAGTTTAAAACAGTCAAACATAAAAAAGTAAAATTTGGTGAGAGGGGTACCCTGAATTGCAAACAGGGGAGACCACCAAATGTTCTGTTTAAGAGCCCATTGCAAAACTCATCTCCAACTCATCTCAGCCTTGGTGGCATGATTGGAAGTGGTTTCCTGCCACTCCATTTGCCAATTATAAGCCCAATATGGGGTACAGATGGCTTTTCCCCCATCTTCCGATGGTTGACATGCTTAACCAGTAGTGGCATCTTTGCTTTTTCAATGGAGAAAGCGTTTTGACACTATTTGGAGTGCTATTACCGAACCCAAGATTGCCCACTTTTCTTGGTGCCTTGCCTTCCAAGGTCTTCCCCTAGGGCCTCGACTCAAGCACATTGGGGTTCCTCATCCCAGATGCCCCTTCTGTGGTCAACCTGAGTCCTTTTTGCATATTTTCTGGTTTTGCAAGCATGCTCAAAATTATTGGCACTGGATTCATGATTTTTTCAAGTCTTTCAGGCCCAAACCATTTTCATGTCATATGATCCTGTTGGGTGATTCCCCCATAATTCCTTGGAAAATCACTCAGATCTTGCATACCTCCAAGATGGAAATTTTGTTTACTTTGTGGAAAGATAGGAATACTGTTATATTCACTCATAGTTTTTTGTATGTTAACATTGCTATGTACACTAAGGCGCGCATTTGTAACAATGTGATTATGTAGATCCAGGTGCAAGCTAATAAAGTTGCCCTAGAAGTTGCTCACTTACAGGAATTGTTAAATCACTAGGGCAATGTTCCTTGCACCATTTCCAGAGTTCCTCTAGATGTCTTAACTGATACCTCTATGCCTTGTGGCTGATGTTCTTGCTGCCAGTCCTCAGGCTACCACTCGCACATGCGGTACTCCTAAGCTTCCCGCCACCATTCTCCCAGTGATGGTGATGGTGGATGGAGGTGCCGCTCTGCTTTCCCACCCCATGGTGGTTCTGGTTGGTCCCTGAATCCTCCCCCTGGACCTTGACAGGCGCATTCTGAGAAATTTTCTTGTCTAGCTTTGGCGATTTCTCCTCCGCGACCAGAGGTCAAGGATGCAGAGGCTGCCCCTACTCCTGCTGCTACTGATGACAGTTGGATTGTTCCTAGTCCGCCCCAGAATTCCCCTGATACATTGGCATTTCCTAATAAAGATGATCCTCCTCCCTCGGCTGGCACTACCTTGGTAGCCTAAGGTTGTTTATTCCTTTTTTTTTTTGATGAATAGTTGTTGTTGCTGGCTGAGGCCATGTTTTTAAGTCTGACTTCGGCCGTGTGAACTCTTTCGCAAGGTGATCTTGTATCCCCTAGCCCCTTTTTTGTGAATTGTATTCTTAGTATATTTTATTAATAGAAAAGGACTATTCATCAAAAAACAAAAAAAGTAAAATTTTAAAAAGTAGTGAAATCAAATATAAAAGAGAGTTTAACAATAATTTCTTTTGAAATCTATGTATTGCATAAATGAATAATCATGGACAAAAGTATATTTTCAAATTTTTTAGGTTGTGCAAGAACATGAATGAATGTAGCTATTACATTAACTATGGAGAGCATAATAAATATTATTCTCTCCAGTTTACTAGAAATGGAAGAATGATGGGTGGGTAGAGACACACAAGAATAAAATATGAAATGCAATTTGCTGAAGCACAATATTTGATTACTCTTTTATTGACAAAATGGATGCACAACACTCCCTTTTATAGGCAAGTTTACAATCTCTAAAAATTTTTGACATTTGCCTATAAGACAATTATTTGCAGAATTTTAGAAACTACTACAGTTGACACAACCTAAACCTAAACTTCTAGAAACATTTAATGATGGGTTGGAGTAGAAATTAATATTTCTAACACTCCCCCTTAATTTCTACTATCAACTATTACAAAACTTCTTTAATATTTACAACTCTCAGAGCTTCCTTCAAAATTTCATATTGTACTTGTGGTAAGGCCTTGGTGAAGATATTTGCAAGTTGCTCTTGTGATCTACAATGATGTAGATTAATTTATCTTATTAATCAGCTCTTAATGAAGTGATACCTTGTGTCAATGTGCTTTGTCCTCTTGTGAAACACATGGTTCTTTGAAAGTGCAATAGCAAACTTGTTATCCCAGTAGATTGTAGTAGGTCCATCTTGCGCTTGCATTAAGTCTTTCAAAATCCTTTGCATCCATATTTCTTGACATGCTGCTATTGTTCCTACTACATACTCTACTTTAGCTGATAAGAGAGTTACTATAGGTTGCTTCTTTGATGCCCAGGCTACAACACCTATCCCAATATGAAATGCACATCCATGTGTGCTCCTTCTATCCTTAGTATTCTCTGCAAAATCACTATCTATATATCCAACTAATTGAAAATCATTTGAAGTATAATACAAAATGCCATGATTCATAGTTCCTACAATATATCTCAAAATCCTTTTTCCTGCCTACCAATGTGAGTTCTTTGGTGAATCCATGAATCTAGAGAGTAGTGAGATACATCAAACTACCAACCATTATTTTGAATATAGTTGAATCAAAACCTTTCTCAGTATCTTCGTTGTTTAATTTGGTGCCTACTACTATAGGTGTAGAAACTAAACTACAATTTATCAATCTAAATCTTTTCAAAATATCTTTTACATATTTACTTTGGCAAATAAAAATTCCTTTATCATTTTGAGTAACTTGAATGCCAAGAAAATATTTCATCAATCCTAGATCTATCATTTCAAATTCCCTTTTCATTGTTGATTTAAACATGTCAATAGATAAATTATTAGTGAAGATCAAATCATCAACATATAAACAAAAAATCAAAATCTGACCTTGTTCATTGATCTTGGTATATAATGTAGGTTCACTAGTGCTTCTCTTGAATCCATTCTCCATAATGTATGAATCTATTCTACTGTACCTGGCTCTTGGAGCTTGCTTCAATCCAATCCATAGAGTGCCTTCTTCAACTTATAAGCTTTGTCTTCATGTTCTCTTATTTCATATCCTAGTGGTTGCTGCACATAGACTTCTTCATCCAAATATCCATTCAAAAATACTGATTTGACATCCATTTGGTGAACCATCCATTTTTTTGAGCTACAATAGCAAATACTATTCTGATAGTGTTAAGCTTGCTACATGTGCAAATGTCTCATTTTAGTCAACCCCATATTCTTATGAAAATCACTTAGCAACTAACCTTTCCTTATATTTGTCTACATCTCCATTAGCTTTAATCTTAGTCTTATAAACCCATTTTATACCAATGCAATCTTTTTTCTTAGGCAAATCAACTAATTCCCATGTATCATTTCTCTCAATTGATTCTATTTTATCATTCATTGCATTAATCTAATGTTCTTCCTTAATTGCATCTTCAAAATATATAGGATTTTTAGTAAATAAAGAAAAATTTGATTGCAAATCTAATTTACTTCCTTGATCATAAATCTCACTCAACCTTCTAGTTTTCTTGCTTGATCTCAGTTGTGCAAGTATAGGGTTTGAATTATTACTTGTGAATTCAAATATTCTCCAAGCTCAACTTCATTTTCTAAGTGATCTCCTAGTGGACTTCGTGGTGGAGTTCCTTCTTGGTCACTTGGTTGATCCTCTTGATCTTCATGATCCTTTTTATCCTTCCCATCATATGGTATTGTTGTAACACCTGTAACATTTATATCTATATTTCCATCCCAAAATTCATCCTCTTTAAATACAACATCCCTACTCACAATGAATTTTCTATTGATAGGATTAAACAACCTATATGCCTTAGATTGCTCATCATAGCCAACAAAAATCCATTTCTCACTATTATCATCTAACTTCTAGTTTCTTTAGGAACATGTGCATATGCAATACAACCAAATACTTTGAGATGAGAAACACTATGAATCTTACTAATTCATGTTTGTTGTGGAACCATGTTCTTCACAATCTTTGTTGGACTCCTATTCAAAATTTAAATAGCACAAGAAATTGTCTCTGCCCAATACTCACTAGGAAGAGTCTTACCTTTAAACATGCTCCTTGCCATCTCCATTATTGTCTTATTCTTTCGCTCTGCAACACCATTTTGCTGTGGTGTGTAACTAGTAGTAATTTTTTTTTTAATTGCATGATCCTTGCAATAATCTAAAAACTCATTTGACTTATACTCTCCTCCTCTATCAGATCTTAATACCTTGATAGGTAAACCACTTTGTTTCTCAACAAAAGCCTTGAATTCTTTAAATTTGCTAAAATTTTTAGATTTGTATTTAAGGAAGTGAACCCATGTCTTTCTACTAAAGTCATCAATAAATGTTAAGAAATAAATGCTCCCCCCTAATGATGGTATTTTCATTGGACCACATATATTTGAATGCACAATTTCTAAAGGTACCCTTACTCTATATGACATCCCTTTTGGAAAACTCTCTCTATGATGTTTAGCCAAAATACAACTTTCACATGGACTTAATGATGCTTCAATTGGGGGTAAGCCTCTTACCATTTCCTTTCTTTGCAACAAAGATAATCCTTTGAGATTTAGATGACCATACCTCAAGTGCCATATCCATGTTTGATCTTGACTTTCTGCCTTGAAACTTGCTGCAACTTCACCAATCATATTGCTCTTCATTTGAAGTGGAAACATTATGTTATTTGTCATTTCTACCCTTGCAATCACCATGTTACTAGGAGTCATATCAAATATATGTTACTTTCATTGGTCCCTAAAATTGCTTGCTATTGATGAGAAAAAGGCCTTTGAAAAAACAATTAAAAAGACCTAGAGAAACTTTTTTGAAAATATGAAAAAATAGTTTCAAACATATGATCTTCTATATATTACGGATCATTCCTCCCCCCTTAAGGGGCAATGGGCCCCATTACATCAATCCTCTATCATAAATGAGGAAATTGTGCTCCAATCTATTCCTTAGTTAACCACTTGTGCTTATGACAGAATTGACTAGCTCAAAACACCCTATATAGTAAAATTTTCTAGTTTCTCAAAGATTTCAGCATGACTTTAGTAACCTAATCACACTATAATGGAGTACTACTAGATGTATTCAATTTTGTAGCATGAATATGTTCAGGAGCATGAGAGATGTCCAATAGTAGACAAAAATAAGGTCACAACAATTCCACATTAAAAACTGGATGTAATCCCAAAAATAAGGTCTTAACCAATCTTACTTGAGAAGAGTGAAAAAATGGTAGCATATTACTAGGTGGTTTTTACCAAATTGGGTTCGACATTAGATAATTTTCATTAGTGTCAAAAGTTTATTTTCATTGATAGATGTTATTGTTTTCCATTCTATATTATACAATAGTTTATTTACTGATAGTTAACACATATAGAGATAGTGAGTTAAGATATTGCATGAAATGTTAAATTGTTGATGACATGTTTTAGAGACTAGCTAGGTATCAGAGTTTGATTGATGTTGTTTGAAGTGTTTAAAAGTTAAATTTGTACATCTGGACCAAAGGATAAGTGATTCAACACTCCCCCCCCCTTCCCCAACCACCTCTTAGTTATTCTAAATCATTATAAAAACTCAAGGGGAATACCTGTGGGTCATTGTAAGGTTGGACCACATTGTACTAAAATGAGATAACATCATACTCATAGAACTTTTAGTGTTTTGGCTTCATCATACCCAAACTTAGTGTATCAACTTCACTATACCAACACCATTTTTAATGTATCATCTTTGTTGTATTTCTTTAGTAACAACTCTACTTCTTTAGTTTGTACTAATCCTTCATAGTACATCTAGGAAGGAGTTCACCATGTAATGAAAATCCATGTATGGTGAGTATACATGGTATACTAGATGCCCTTGTATAGTGCCTTTGCATATGGTGAAAAACTCTTGTGTAATGACTTGTATAAGAAGGGTCAGGGTCTTCAAGATACACTGAACTTGTGCACCATTTGAACTTAACTTTGTTCATCATATGTGTTGATGCATCTACAATATTGACCTCAATACAACCCTTTTCTAAATAAAATTTTTAGTCTTCAATCATGTCATGTACAAAATAATATTTTGCATTCACATGTTTTCTTTCTATCATCCATTGTAGGATTCTTTAATAGACATATTGTAATCTGAGTAATACAAAAAATTATAATTATGCATGTGTTATATTCAAAATCAAAAAATGAGTGCTTAAGACAAAAAAATTCATGACACACATGAGTAGGAATATGAACTAAGATGGTGTACAAAAAAGTGGACACCATGAACAAATAAGTCAAAACTACACAACATTATCATGTTATGTATACCTTTCATCAAATTTCATAATGGGGATTTTCTCGTTAGTGAGAAAAGAATATATCATTATGAAATTTCATCATAGCCATAACATGATCACATTTGAACTTACTAATAGTACAATCATGTTATGTATAATAAAACATTATCTCATAATGAAGAACTAAAATTATTGCATCAAGTTCTCTATAACCCCATTGGGTTATGTGGTACATAAAAGAATAAGATAAATATAGAATGATATATATATAGAGAGGGGGGATGAATATTTAAGGAACAAGAGAGAGAGAAAGAGAGAGAGAGAGAGAGAGAGAGAGAGAGAGAGAGAGAGAGAGAGAGAGAGAGAGAGAGAGAGAGAGAGAGAGATCACATGCATATCTTACTATGCACTAATGACATCACCATCAACTTACATAGGATCACATGCATATATCTTACTTCTTTCCTCTACAACTTTCCCTTTCCTAGCTCTTGAGGTCCTTATCTGTAACTTTTCTCATGGGTCCAAGAATCTCTTCCCACTCTTTCCCATTAAAAATTTTGGTTTTATCTCTTAATATAGAACATTTTGTTAATAGTTTTATTCTTTACAAAATTTATAACTAGATTCTCCATAACCAATTTTCTTTTTTATCACTATAATGTTTTATCCTCAATTGAATATTATGTAATCAATCAACATACAATTATAGTTTTCTCTTTGCCTATCCTTTACACTTGTGAATGAGCTTGTCAATCTAGAAAAGGCTTGAAATTTATATTTGGTGGAAGAATAGTATTACATGCATCAACTTTTCCCTAAGAGGACAAGACCTCTTAATGAAAACTTGATGGTTGCAATGTGTCTAAAGGTTTCATATGGGGTCATAATGAGTTAGGTAATGTCTATTTTGAGAAGTATTACTCACTTTGGTTTTACTTAACAAATGATATAACTAAAACTTTTGATAAAGATGACGCCTACAATTGAGAGAGAGAGAGAGAGAGAGAGAGAGAGAGAGAGAGAGAGAGAGAGAGAGAGAGAGAGAGAGAGAGAGAGAGAGAGAGTATCATCTAAATTCTTAGGATATCAATACTCTCCAATTTGTAGGATACTTCCCCAATGTAGTATCATCAAAATTCATGATAATAATCTCCCCCTTTGGCATTGATGGAAACATAGATGAAAAACATCTAAGTCCCAAGAATACTAAACTGTACTCTGTTGCCGCTACTACTGCTATCATCTTCTCAAATCCTCTTCATCAACCAAATGTAAATCCTCTCTCTTGATAGACATCAATTTTTCACTTCACACTAACAATCTCATAATACATTAGATGTATACCCTTGCCTCTTTACATGAATCTTTCTAAATCTCCCTAAAGAGATAACACTTCTTCCCCATAAATCAGGATATGTTTTTCATGTACATTCTCTCCTCCATTGACATCAATGTTGAACACCACAAAAAAGATATAAAATATCATTTTTTATACAATTATTACATACCAATTGTTTCGAATTGTTACAACTTCTTCTTTAAGTCTTCAATCATCTCAAGTGTTCAAAGGCACTATTCAATACCAAATAACAAATACCAAGAGTCCCCAATGGCTTAGTACATACCAGATACTACCCCATACAGGGAGGATCAACATTTAGTCTAGTCTAACCATAGTGATCAATACCACCAGATTGATGCACTCCTTGCATCATCTAGTTAGAAGTAGGTAGGGTCATAACCCCAAGCATACCACTTAGGTAATCAAAAGTATCTTTAGGCAAAGGCTTTGTGAAGTTGTTTGCAATATAATATTTAGTACATACATTTAATCCAATCTTATTTCCTTCTTTATTTCCTTCTCTCTTAAAACATGATACTTAATAGACATGTTCTTTGTCTTAGAATGAAATACAAGATTCTTAGACATACTCACTGTACTTGTGTTATGATAGTAAATGATAATAGGTTCTACAAACTCAATTCTAACATCCTTCAATATTTTCTTGATATGCACAACTTGATTATAGTTATTTACTACTGCAACATACTCTACTTGAGCTATACTCTGAGAAATACAGTCATGTTTCTTGCTCAACCAAGAAACCAATATTCTTCCAAGAGAGAATGCTCCACCACTAGTGCTCTTTCTATCATCCATACTGTCTACCCAATCTACATCATGATTCCTGCCACTCCTACCACTATTGAACCTTCTATCATGAGTTAGGATACCCTCCTCCTTATATCAATTTGAACCTTCTATCATGATTTCTACCACTCCTTCCATCATACCTGCATATCCTCCACCTCTTATGATTACTTACACACAAGTTTTGACTACTCTAAGTGTTAGCCTTCCTAGTCTTTCACTTCCTATGAGTGTTCCTCCTACTTCTATTCCTCCTTCATTTACTTTGTATAATGTAGTTCCTTTTACTTATTCTAACCCTTTACCCATTCCTTCACATCCTTCGCCAACATCTTTACATATTCCTTCCACTTCTAATTTTTTTGGGAAAATTTTCAGCACTTCCCTCAAGATTTTTGACAAGGGCTTAACTGCCTCCTATCTACTATATGTTGAGTAGTTATATCAGGAATTGATAGATCAATCTTTTGGTGAAATGGAAATACCACTCTAATAAGTGGTATCAGAGCTTGGCCATTGGTTTAAATCTTCAAACTCTCAAGTAATGTTGAGGGGGATATTGTTGACAATTTTTTTAGTATTCCCCTTGGGATTTGTGACAAGGTATTAACCACCTCTTGTGTACTATAAGGTTATTGGTTATATCGAGTATTGATAGATAAGTCTTTTGGTACAATGAAAACCCCACTTTAATTCTAATACCTTTCCTAATCCATCTATTATACATATGACTACTAGCATGTCCTTTGATCCTACCATTAGTACCTTGGTTCAAACCATCTCTTCTTTATAACAATAACTTTCCCATTTAACCCAATCTAAGTACAATATTCCAACATGTAATGTGGTGAATCCTCTTTCCTTAGATATCCTTTGTGCTATCATCCAACAACATGTTGAGGAACCTCATCTTGAGACTTGTAATAGTAAGGGAAATCTTGTGATTCATGCTAAAAATTTCCAAACTATATGTGGTGATTATCTTATGACTATGGACTTATGGCTATGGTTTTTTTTGCGCACCTTTAGGGATAGAGCCATGCAATGAAATTTCTCTCTACCTCCTTGTTCTATTGATTCTTTTCAAACTCTAAATATGCATTTCTACATCAAAAGTTGTCCTAGACCTCTAAGAAGGAATGAGACATTACATGGTGTGCCAAAAAGTGGCAATCTGAAAAATCTGTAGTTCTAAAATATCTCAAATCATTTCAAAATCTATACTTGTGTATGTATACATATATCCTTTGATTTGATAATTATTGTAACTCACATCTTATGCTTATATATATATATATATATATATATATATATATATATATATATATATATATATATATATATATATATATATATATATATATATATATATATATATATATATATATATATATATATATATATATATATATATATATATATAATAGTTTGTATCATTTGTCACCATCAATGAAAATTCCATATAATTCAATGATACACAATACTCTTATTTGATTTCATGGGATTACTTTCAAAATTGACTATATCTTAATTAGTGTGCACGAATGCATATGTGTGTGTGTGTACACCGAGTGTGGTACTTGCAAACTGCGACATGCTTAACAACTCAATTTTCTTATGTACTATGTTTAATGTATATATAATTAGTGCAACATTAATATGTCATGCACAAAGAGTGTAAGTACTCACGTCCTCGAGGTACCATGAACAACACTTAGTGTTCCACATGACTGTGCAGAGATCGAGAGACTATCGATTAGACCTCGTGAGACAGTGTCACTGCTAGTCTTCTATGTGGGAGATTATAACTTGATTCTCAGTTTCCTTTCATACTTTCCACTTTCTCTATTGTACCCTATCTTCTCCCTTCGGATTAGCCCTAACCCTAAATATGGGGGGGGGGGGTGAATCAGCTATTCAAGGTCCAATGATGTCCAATTAAACTTTTTCTACAAATCCTTAATGGCACATAACATAAATTATCATGTATGCAATTGAACATTAAACAACCATGAAAAGTAAACATGCATCACGACATAACACAAAGGATTTGATAACCCAGAAACCGTCCAAGAATAAGAAGGTAAAATTGGAGTGGGGATGATACCCACAAAATAACTGCGCAATTGATGTCAACCACTTCTGATGGTTTGCCCTGTTAAAGGCTACAACACATTGTTAAATGTGACCTTGTTAAAAGATTTAAGAACATTCAACTTGGAATGTCACCCTGTTAAAGGATTGACATAGAGCTGTTAGGCTCACCCAAGTCCATGGGATTTTCAGTCACCTTCTCAAAAGAATCTTTCATCCCTCTCTAAGGATCTCCTATCCTCCTCCTAAGGATCTCTTATCCTTCTCCTAAGGATCTCTTTATCCTTCTCCTAAGGATCTCTTTATCCTTCTCCTGGAGATCTTCTATTCTTTTCCTGAGGCTTATCCACCTAGTTGTTAAGCTAACCTAGCAATGTAGGGTTTCAATATCTAATATAATGGTAAGAAAGTATTAGAAGGGTTTTGACCTAATATAGATTGCAACCCTAACTATGTAGATTTCATATCACTCTTCAATTCCTTTCTTTGCTTGGCTTTCCTCCCTTGTAGTGCTGACAGCTTGTTCACCCTCCAAGATCTGTCTCCTTGAGTTCTTCCACTCATTATGCCAATGCAATCTCTCTGGTCACTTGATCAACTCAGAGTCTTGATGCTCTGTTCTTACTCCTCTTGACTTCTTTGCATGATCATATTTATGACCAATTCCCTCTCTTGCATGTGCACTTGATCTCTGACCTGTAACTCCTTATAAAGAAGTTCTATTCTTGATTTCCTACTCAAATCTTAATTTTCTCTTGAGAAAACGGTATTGTTTTCCCTTCAAATTATTTCTTTTGTAAACTTCATGATGAATCCATTAGCATTCACCTTGGATTGGTTTGCATGGATTACATAGAATTCTATGACATCTACTCATCATTCATAACTTCCAACTACTTCACAAAATTTTATGTAATAACCTTATCGTTGTTGATTTGGTGAATCTTGTCTTAACAAATAATGTAGCAACTCGGCATTATTGGTTTAATGATGCTCGACACCTTCTATGTTACTCAACTTCTTAATGTTATTTACTGCCGCTCGACACTTGAAGCATTTTTGGCTTTGCTCGACACTTGAAAACTTACTCGACATCCATTATCTTTTTCTACTACTCGGCACCTGAAAGATTCTATGTTATTCAGCATTTGAGTAATCAATCGGCTTATACTAAAGTTGAACTTACTTGGCTTCAACTAAGAATCCATTCGGCTCTAACTAGCTTGCTCGATTCTTTCTTATTAACTTAGTTAATCCTTACATCTTTGATGTATCATAGTGCGTCCATCCTCTTAGAGTATGTCATCAATACATTATTTCATCAATGGCTTAGCTGATCCTTATACCTCATTACATCATCATAACTTCAACCTTTCTTTAGGTACTCTAGTTACACCTTATTGATTGCCACCTCCTTGTCAATCAACCAATTAATAGTATTTGGATCACAAAAACAATTGTCATTCCTGCAAGTAGCAAGTTTGACATCAATGACAAAACAATGATTGAAAATATTCTTTACCAGTTCCATTATCCTTCATTCATGATCTTTTCAATCACTTCCAACAAGCATTATACATAAGAGTGTTTAATTAGAAAGTATTTGTAGTTAATGGATTACGGTATTTGGATAGAATATTTCATAATAATTAATAAAGTAATTATAATTATATTTTGTAATATAATTAATAGAATGATCAACACCTCTTGCTTGGTGATCATTAATATGATATTAATATTATTAATTTATTAATATTATCATGATTTTGTAATGCTATTGGTAGATATGGTTCAGAAATAATGCTATCAAAAAATGTAGTTAAGATATTAACTCAAATAATAAACAAATATAAGTATATGTTTTTAGGAAGAAAGACTACATTAATTAGGGTTCATGACAGTCCCCCCTTCCTAAATTTTCTTATCCCCAAGCAATGCTGAGTGAGAAATGACTTCTTCTCCCACCCATGTAGCATCTTCCCTAGGAAGATTTTTCCATTTCACTAAGTATTCTGGAATAGTCTTGTTCCTAAGTCTCCTTTCACGCCTTTCAAGAATAATCTCAAGCTCCAAGATGAGCTTTCTTTCATTGTCTAATGGTGGTAGATCAACACAAGGGCTTATATGTTTCCTGAGGACTTTCTTAAGTCTAGATACATGAAAGATATTATGAATCCTGCTATTCTTAGGTAATTCTATCTTATAGGCTACTTCTCCTATCCTTCTTAGGATCTAGTATGGTCCATAGAAACGTGGTTTTAATTATTTTTCTTCGCTGACCTTGAGTGAAGATTGTTTGTAGGGTTGTAGTCTTAAGAATACCAGATCTCCAAATTAGAATGACCTTTCCACTTGCTTTTGATTAGCATATATCTTCTATTGGTTTTGAGCATGGTGGAGATTATCCTTGAGAGTTTTCATAATATTAATGCTTTTTTGGATGAAATCCTTGGCTCCTAGTACCCTACTCTCTTGAATGATTAGATCTCCAAATGTAGTGGCCTCATATCCATATAATGCTTTAAATGGACTCATCCCAATTGACATGTGATGGGTGTTATTATAGCAGTATTCTCCTAAGAATAACCATTTGATCCATGCATTTTGCTATCCTATCACAGTTTCTGAGATAACCTTCTATCCATTTGTTAACAATTTCAGTTTGTCCATCCATTTGGGGATGATAACTGGTGCCAAAAGTTAACTCAGTTCCTACTAACTAGAAAATTTCTTTCCAAAATAGGCTAAGAAATTTTCTATCTTTGTCACTAATAATATTTTGTGGTAGCCCATGTAGCCTAAAAATTTCTTTGAAGAATAATTCTGCTATTTGTGGTGCCTTATAATGTGTGAAGATTGGAAAGAAATGTGTATATTTGGTCAATCTATCCACCACTACCAAAATTGAATCTCCTTCTCATGTTTTTGGTAACCCACTAATGAAATCCATGGAGATGCTTTCCCACTTTTGATTTGGAATGGTTAACAATTGTAATAAACCAACTAGGTGGGTTTGTTCATGCTTTTTTTTTTTGACATGTGATACATTCTTGGACATATTTTATATTATCCTTCTTTTGGCCTTTCCAAGAATACCTCTCTCTTATCTTCTTGTAAGTCTTGTAGAATCCGATGTGTCTAGATAGAGGGTTGTCATGGTATTCCTTAATAAATTTTCCCTTAATCTTGGAATTTGCTGCAAGCAGTATTCTTCCTTTGTGTAAAATAAGTTCTTTAGTTATTTTGAATTCATCATTGGGTATATTTCCTTCCATGATTTCATTAGTTCTTGGGTCCTTAGCATTTTCTGCAACAATATCATTTTTCCAATTGCTTGTGATACTAGTAAGAGCATTCAGTTGGCCTTTTCGAGATAAAGCATCTGCTACCACATTATTTGTTCCTTTGATATACTTGATGTCAAAATTATAAGCTTGGATCTTGCTGACCCATTTCTACTGGTTATCATTAAGGTCTTTCTGATTCATAAAAAAACTTAAGCTGTTATGGTCTGTCTTAATATTGAACCTTCCACATACTAGGTATTGTCTGAATTTTGCCAATGTGTGCATGATAGCCAACATTTCCTTATCATAGATTGAGTAGTGCCTTTGTGTCTTTGAAATTTTTTGGCTCTTGAAAGAAATAGGGTGTTTGTTTTGTATTAGTACTGCCCCAATTCCTTCACCAGAAGCATCACATTGTAATTCAAAAGGTAGTGTAAAATCTTGAACAACTAAGACTAGGCAAGAGCTCATTTTTTCCTTTAACTCTTCAAAAGCTTCCTGGGCTACCTCATTCCATCCAAAATTTCCCTTTTTTGTTAAGTCTGTCAAAGGGGATGCTAACTTGGAAAAATTCTTCACAAATTGTTTGTAGTAGCTGCATAAGCCCAAGAATCCCTTAAGTTGAGTTAGAGTTTTGGGTTTTGGCAATTCCCTTATTGCTTTAACTTTTTCTCCATCCATGCTTACACCCTTGGCACTAATTTTATGACCCAGATAGAGAATTTCTTCTAACCCAAATTCACATTTTGATGCTTTTGCAAATAAGGATTTAGATTCTAATATGCTTAGGACTTCTTCAATGTGTTGGAGGTGTTCTAACCATGACCTGCTATAGATAAGAAGGTTGTTAAAGAAAATAAGGAGAAATTTCCCGAGTTATTTCTGATAGATATGATTCATGCATGATTGGAAGGTGACCGAGGCATTAGTAAGGCCAAAGGGTAGAACTAGAAACTTTTAATGCTCATAATGAGATCTAAATGTTGTCTTGGGAACATCCTCCTTCCTCATTCTAATTTGGTGGTATCCCAATCATAAATCAATCTTAGAAAAATACACTGCTCCATGAAGTTTTTCTATGAGTTCATCCACCCTAGGAATGGGATAGTGATTCTTAATAGTTTTCTTATTTAGTGCTTGATAATCTATACACATTCTCATTGTCCCATCCCTCTTTTTCACAAGTACCACCAGTGATGCAAAAGAACTGGAACTAGGTTGAATATGTCCCATTGCTAGGATTTCTTGAATGGCTTTTTCAATTTCATCTTTATATTTTTGAGGATGTTAGTAAGGGGTGGTAATCACTAGTTTAACATCCTTTTCTAATTCTATAATGTGTTCAAATCCTCTTTTGGGTGGTAATCCTGGTGGAATTTCTTCAAACACCCTGCAATGTTTTTTAATGATGGGTTCAATATCTATATGGATGGATGATTCTTGTCGAGTAGATTTGTTTAGTACTAAACATTGTGCAACCCACTCTCCTTGACCGTGCCATAATATTTTTTCTATTCTTTTGCATGAGACTAGTTTCGCAGAACCATCAGCTATTCCTTCCAATGTTATTTCTTGCCCTTTGTGCTCAAATTGGATCTTAAAGTTTGGAGAGTAAAATTTAAAACATCCCAAAGAAAATATCCATTGAGCCCCCAAAATTATATTTGAGTCTAGTGGAACCACATGCAGGTCCTCTCTGATGATGTGCTTTCTTCCTAATGTGATTTCTTGTTGTGGAATCATCTTTGTACATCGTACCAATGATCCTATGGCTTGGATAGCAATAAAACCCTTGATTTTTTCTATTTTTAACTTCATTTTATTGACTAGTTTTTCATCAATGTAGTTATGGGATGCTCCACTATCCATTAGTGCAATGACTTTTTGCCCATTGAGAGTGCTCCTAATTCTTAAGATCCAATGCTTAGAGGATGGAGTAATAGTGGCTATCACCCCATATTCTTCTCCTTCTTTTTCCATTTCATTACTTTCATCATATTTTTCCTTCTTATTGACATTTTCTTTGTCAAGATCTTTTTCCATTCTTTGTATGCAGCCTCTCTTTTTGCATTTATGTCCTAGCACCTAGTCTACACTGCAATTGCAATAAGGGTTTCTTTTTTGGTTGCAGCTATGGCGTGGTCCCCATGGCTCTTAGCATTTGAAGCATAAATTCTTTTTCTTTAGCTCCTCTTGGTCCCTTTTAGGATTTTTTTTTTTGTATGATTTATCTTTTTTTATGAGATTTTGTATTGGGCTTATTCCATGCTTTGTTATTTGTGGTTGAGACCCCCAATCTTTGTGCTATTTCAAATGCATCGTCTAATGATAAAGGTTTTAGGGCACTTACTAGACCCTTTAATGAATATTTTAATCCTTCTATGAACAAGTAGGTAGAGTGTTCATCATCTACTCCTATGACTTGGTCTGAAATCTTTTGGAATTCTTTAATATAATCCTCCAGTATTCCTTGCTACCTTATTTGAGTTAATTTCTTAAAATACTCTTGGGGATGCCTTCTATCAAATCTCTTAATAAGTTTTTGAGAGAATTCTTTGTAAGAAGTGATATTTTTATGCCCTTGAGTAATGAGGTCATGGTGCCACCAATCATGTGTTGTGCCCTCTAAGTGAAGAATCATGAATTGAAGTGTGTCTTCTTCTGTCATCGAACTAAGGGTAAGATAAGTATTCAATTTTTGTAGCCAAGCACGTGTAGTATTCTTTTCCGATCCATCAAAATTGGGAAGTGTTACTTTATTTACTTTGATTTTAAAATCTTGATTTTGATGTCTTCTTTCTCTCCTTGGAGTTTCTTCCTTGTTGGCTTCACAAAATTCTCTAAATGTTACTAGCTCTCTAATTTCTGGTTCAAGGCTAGCATAAGCTCTTGCATTCTCAATAGCATTATTGGTCATTTGTCCCTCTCCTTCCATTGAGTGTTTCTCCCTAGGTAAGAAAGGGGGTTTGGGCACCTGAGATGATGAAGCTCCATTATTTTCTAAGTGGTTTGAACTTATGTCTCTTCCACTAGAATTATTGTTTTTAAGATTGTTTATGGAATATCCCATGTTTTGCAGTGCTTGGTTTGATCTCTCTATTTTCTTTGCTAAAGTTTGGTTTTTCTATTGCATAGTATTCCTAAGTTCATTAGATAATTGTTCACTCATTTTTGCTCCTTTTCTCATTTACTATATTTTCAGGATGGCAAGATCATGCTCTGATACCACTTGTGATGACCCCTTTTTAACCCCTTGACCTAAAATTCAAAATTTGGGCATAAGTTAGGGGATCATCCAAAATTTAGCAAACCTATGACCATCATTGTTATTAAAGTGTTTAAGGATATGAGTATTTAATTTAATTTACTTAGTTCATTTGGAAGATTTCTTCTTATAGTACATAGACAACTTTCTCTCTCCTTGTTACGATCATCTTGAGATGGAAAATTTATAGTGCAAAGGGTGCGTGAAATAGGCTACAAGAAGTTCCCTAGAGGATATCCATCATGTGCCCGAATTTACTCCACCTCTCCCTCCACCAACTCCCTATCTTAAGAATTCGTAATTTGGATGAAAGATAGACTCTCTATACTATTTTTGAAATGTATTCTAATTGCTATATTTTAAAATGTTATGCATGTTTTCCTTAAATCAACATTATTTATGTAAATTGACTATATCTTAATTAGTATGCATGAACACATATATGTGTTTGTTCACCAAGTGTGGTACTTGCGAACTGCGGCATACTTAACAACTTAATTTCCTTATGTATTGTGTTTACTGTATATATAATTAGTGCAACATTAATATGTCATGCACAAAGAGTGTACCTTCTCACGTCCTTGAGGTATCATGAATAGTACCTGGTGTTCCACGTGACTATGCAGAGATCGAGAGATTGTCAATTGGACCTCATGAGACGGTGTCACTGCTGGTCTTCTATGTGGGATATTATAACTTGATTCTCAGTTTCCTTTTGTACTTTCCACTTTCTTTGCTATACCCTATCTCCTCCCTTTGGATTAGCCCTAACCCTAAATATAGCTTAGGGTAGACACAAGTGAAGGGTCATACCCTATTATATACTTAATCTTTTCTTATGCTATGTTTATTAATCAACTTTATGTATGTTTATTACTTTAGCATAGTATCTAAGTTAATTTATTTGAAAGTATTAATAATTTATGGTGAGCATATTGTAACATTATACATAAGAGTGTTTAATTAGAAATTATTTGTAGTTAATGGATTAGGGTATTTGGATAGAATATTTTGTAATAATTAATAAAGTAATTATAATTGTATTTTGTAATATAATTAATAGAATGATCAACACCTCTTGCTCGGTGATCATTAATATGATATAAATATTATCATGATTTTTTAATGCTATTGGTAGATATGGTTCAATAATAGTGCTATCAAAAAATGCAGTTAAAATATTAACTCAAATAAAAAGAAAATATAAGTATATGTTTTTAGGAAGAAAGAATACATTAATTAGGGTTCATGATATTTTCCCTTGGCCAAGGTTTCCCTAGTTAATAAAATATGGTGTTATGTGTTGTATTACTTTATGGTTGTATTTTTTATTCAGCTTAATCAATTTTATTTACTTATGCAAGTTATAAGATTGTTAATGATATCCATAATTTGAAAAAGTTTGTGGTATAATGATTCACCCCCCTCTCTTAATATCTCCTATATCTAACAATTGGTATTAGAGAAAAATTATTAGAGAAGGCCTAAAAAATTTAGTAATATCTCTATGGATATGGATCAATTGCAGAAGAACCTAGGAGAGGCTCTTGAGCAACTTGTTGTACTTACTAAAGAAAGAGATACTCTGAAAGACAAGTATGAAGATGCAAAAGACAAGATTGAGATATTGAAGAACAAGAAACAACATATTAGATCCAAGAAAAATTCTAAAGATCATATCAAGGATAGTGATGGAGCTGCAAAGCTTAAGAAAGAGAATGAGATCTTGAAGAATGAGCTAGAGATTATAAATCTAAAATTAAGCTTGAAGGATAATAACAAGAAGATTTAGTTAGATTTGAGATCTGAGAATGTAGATCCAAGATCAAAGCTTACAAATGTGACATTTGAACTTGAATCCTCAAAAATAGAATGTGTATGATTTGAGAAATATAATGTAATTGTGAAAGGAGAACTTACACAATCCAAGCAACATATTGAGAGATTGTATTCAAGTAGTGAAAATCTTGATGAGAAGATCTATATGCATAGGAATACTTATGATAAGACTAGTCTTGGATAATTTAGAGGAGAATCATCTAAGAAATTAGAAGCTACTAAGGAACCCAATCTTGTGATCCAACATCTTGAGCCATAGTAAGGAGATCATAACAAGGTTAAGTCAATTTGAAGATGTATCTATACAAGTTGAACCACCTAAAGAAACTTAAGAAAGAAATTTAATAGAAAATTTTATGCATACAATGAAGTTGTTCATATAAAGAAGGATTGTAAAAGTAAGTATACTAACTCTAATTCTGGTTATTTTTATAACTGTTATGGTTTTGGACATAAAGCTAGTGAATTTAGGAAATCTAGATTTAACAATAATAATGGTAGAATATTTAGAGGTACTAACCCTATAGCTAGTGGACCTAATGGAGGAAATAATTTCATGAGACATGAAGTTATGTTTTACATGTGCAAAAACTTTGGGCATATTCCTAGAAATTGTATAGCACATATCAATTAGTCAAGACCCATATATGGAAACTATGTGATAGTATATCAGATTTGTTATAACATGGGTCACACAAGAAGATTTTATAGGATGAACAATATGAAAATGCCAAATAGCATGAGAAACATCATGAGAAACCAAAACTTAATGAGGAATATGAATAATTTGAGAAGAAATGAGAAAAACAACAATAATTAGAAAGAACATGTAGAAGATCTTAATGAGATATTTGCTAGAGCCAAGGATCCAACAAGTTCATATATTGTGGTAGCAAAATTGTTCAAGTGAAACACCTAAAAACAAGACAAAGTCAATTTTTTTTTTTGATGCAAGATTTCTTAAAGCCCCAAGATGCTCCTACAATCTGGAGTCCTAGGAAAAACTTCATTTTTCCTATCATGCTCATTTCAAACTCATTTTTCATCTCTTTAGAAAAATTATCACTTTCTTTATCATTTCCTCCAAATATTATGTCATCCATAAATATTACAATGATAAAAAAGCCATCATCAACTTTTCTCAAATACAAATTACCATCTATTGTACCTTTAATAAGTCCAAGCTTAGAAAAATACCTATCCAACCTTGCATACCAGCTTCTAGGTGCTTGATTTAGAACATACAATGCTTTCATTTGTCTACATACCATCTCTTTTTCTCCTATCAGGGGAAATCCACTAGGTTTCTTAATGTAGACTTCTTCTTTGAGGTCTCCATTTAGCAAAGATGACTTGACATCCATCTGATAAACCTTAAAATTCTTTCTTGCTCCATAAGCCAAGAACATCCTTAGTGCTACCATTCTTTCTATAGGTACATATGTTTCCTCATAATCTATGCCTTCTTGCTGTGAATAACCTTTGCAAATAAGTCTGGCCTTATGTCTCAAAACTTCTACTTGTTCATTCATTTTATTTCTAAATACCCACTTGATTCCTATCACATGCTTGTCTTTAGGTCTAGGAACTAATTCCCATGTCTCATTTTTCTCAATCTAATCCAATTCTTCTTTCATAGCTTGAATCCAATGATCATCCTTACAAGATTCATCTGTACTTTTAGGTTCCACTTGAGAAATTAGACACAAATCCTCATTCATTATATTCCTTTTCGTCACACCTTTATCCTTCCTTCCAATTATCTTCTCTAGAGGGTGATTTTTTATCATGCTTTTGTTGGAGGCAGGAGTTGACATCTCAAATCTTATCTCATCTCTAGGTTTAGATCTATGTTATTCTCTATGCTCATTATTCTACAAATCATTATTAGTCTCAAAAAGAACTTTAGCATTCTGCTTAACAATTCCAAAATTATACCCTTCTTCATTAGAATCATAATCTACCATCTTTTCTTTATAACAAAATTTTCATCAATTCTTACATTTGTGCACTCAACTATTGTCTTAGTTCTATAGTTGAAACATCTATATACCTTTCTTTGTAATGAGTAGCCAAGAAACATAGCTTCATTGCTTCTGGGATCAAACTTACCAGTATCATCATCTCTCTTAATGTAACATTTCCTTTGAAATATTTAACTGATGGTGAATGACTAAACCATAACTCATAGGGTATCATGCTCATACCTTACCTGATTTGTACTCTGTTTAGAGTGTACACTATTGTGTTGACTACTTCTCTCCATGGTGTCTTTGAATCATCATTCTCAATAACATGGCTCTAGCAATCCCATTTTTCTTAGCTGTTCTAGGTGAAGATAGTTGTCTTTTGATACCATTCTCTTAACAAAAAATGTTAAACTCTCTATTTGATCTTGAACACTTGATCCTAACAATAGATTCATTCTCTACTCTATTTTAAAAAGATTTAAACTTCTTAAAAGCTTCTAATTTCTCTTTAATAAATGCTACCCACATCATTCTAGTGAAATCATCGACAAAAATCATGAAGTACTTCACTTAGATCTATACGAATGATCTCCAACTTTTCTGTGATAGTGAACTTCTTGCTAGGAAAGGACACTTTCTTCTACATAGCCAAAATATAGCATTTGCACACAATATTAGTAGGCTTTGTTATCGTAGGAAAATCTCTAACTATAAATGTGCTACTAACCTTCACAATATTGTCAAAGTTTATATGATAGAATATCCTATGCCATAACCAATTGTTATCAATTTTTGCAACCAAACATGTCATCTCAATAGGATTCAATTGAAATACATTACATCTGGATCTGGTTCTAGTTCCAATCATCTTTACATCCTTATCCTTGATAATGCAAGTCTTCTCTATGAACTACAATAGATATCCCTTGTCCACCAACTATCCAACACTCAATAGATTATGTTTGAAACCATAAAAAAAAAAAACCATTTTCAATGTTAGTCCTTCCATCTAAAGTGATGGATCCAATCCATGCAATGTGACAAGCTACATTGTTACCAACCCTAACAATACTTTCATCATAATTTCTAAATTTAACAAATTTAATCATCTCACAAGTGGTGAATCACACTATTGGACCCTGGCGGTTCACATCACGTGACTTGTGAGATGATTATTGACTTGTGAATCTTCTTGGTTTGAAGCTAGCTTGGTTGATCAAGTTAAGGATAGGGTGAGGAATGAATTCCATGAATGGTTGTTGAGTTGGAGTCTACCAATTTGGAAGAGATTTGTTTGACCGGTTAAGAGACTTGTTTGACAAAGAAGATGGCATCACAAGATTGAGGTGGAAGAGGTTGGTTTTGTTGATCAATTTGTGGAGTCTGATATAAAAGTTGTAGAGAAAATAGATGTTGTTTTTGATGATATTCCTAACCTTTTTTATACTAGAATGGAGATTGGTTTTCATAATTAGTTGGCTGAGTCTAACATGGAGATTGCAAAGCACTCGATCATGGATGATCTGGTTGCTATTGGTGGTGACTTATATGTTACAGAGCATCTTGTTGTGAGCAATGAGACCATCAGTGTTGTGAGTTTGGAATGTATTGATGGAGATATGCATATTTTTGCTAATGTGGATTTTTTTTTTGTGTGGATTCACTAGTTATTATTGTGGATGTGGCTTTACTAATGAAGCATTATGTTCAGTTTATTCCTACAAGTGAGCATGCTAATTGGATGATTGAGATTTTGGTGTTTTACAGATGGATGCAAATGTGGATTATTTTCTTGTTTTCTTTATTTTCCTTGATGGAGTGGAAGCCTTTGGTTAAGATGAAGATGGTTGCAAATATTCCTTTTGGCATCAAAGTATGGGATACACTTTTCTATCTACTTGGGGAGTTTGATGCAAATAAATAAAATTGGAGAAAAGAGGGAAAAAGATATTTAATAGGTGACATTATTAAATGTAACTTGTGGCTTGATGGTTTATTTAATGTGAATTACTAGGCTGACTTGTGGCTTATGCATGTAAGGGTTTATTTTAATTTGTAATGGGCTAGGCTGGCTTGTGGCTTAGTTGGGTATAAGTAGGGGATCTTTTTGAGTATTTTAGTCATTCATTCAATGGGAGTGAGTCATAGAGAATGTAGGATCAAGCTAGGAGAAGAGCATGGAAGATGGAGTAGCTAAGTGAGCAAATTTTTCTAGAGTGTGTGTGGATAGAGCACTGAATGTGAGGTAGTTTACACTTGGATCTTGGATTAAGTTTGAGAAGCGCTAGTAGCTACAACATCGAAAATAAGGAGATTTCTTGGTGGGATTGTGAGAACAAGTTGAGATCTTCCTTGGAGGTTTCTACTAAAGTGTCAGTCTAGATTAGCTAGTGTTTGGGTTGGATCTTGCATAATTAGTATTGTAATTGCCTATATATTTGGCCATAACCTAGAAGGCCTTACAACCAAGCATGTTGGATGTAAATATTATGATTATATTATGAGAATTGGAATTATTTTGAATCTAAATATCTATGTTATTATTTATTCTTCCACTGTGTGGTTATTAGCTAGGGACTAGGATATCTCCTTTGGGGATTCTCCTGCCTTGCACTGCGTCACAAATCCTAATTCATCATAACTTTCACTCTAACCTCTTTCATTAGATTCTTCATCCTCATTAACATACAAACAATTTTTATCCCTATCTCTTCTAGTCTTAAACTTTCCTTTAATTTTTTTCTCTCTTTTAGGACATTTAGATACATAATGACCATATTCATCATAAGTCCAACACTTAAATATTTTCTTACCATCTTTCTCTTCTTACCAGAAGGGCTATTCCTTCCTTAATCTTCTTATCTTCTTCAGATATTCTACTACTAGAAAATTCTCCTCTTGTACTTGGACTTATTAATAGATTAGGTCAAATAGTCAAAGAACTGAAAGTTGTCTCAACTTAGGCTAGTTCTCTAGATTGCCCTAGTTCTACTTCTACAGACTCTAATCTTCTAAGAAATGTTTCCTTTTTGAATTCAAAAGTACATGGCATTACTAGTTTAATCATCTGAGCTATTTTCTTGAATGGTGGTGTCAAATATTTTAGGATCTTCGATATAACTTCATCATCTTGTTTAGTTCCACCAAAAGACTGAATACCTACAACAATTTTTGATATTCTACCTACATAACTTCTCACAAATTCATCTTCCATCATCTTAGCATCTTGAAATGTGAAAATCCAATTTTGCAATCTCATTATTTTTGCATGATCATTATCTTCAAATGTAACTACTAATGCTTGCCAAATTTCATAAGAACTTTTAAATGTTTTTACCTGATTGTATTCATTCTTTGGAAGAGCTAACAATAGGACTTCCTTGGCTCTCATGTTACACATGAACATATCTCTTTCTCCCTCACTACATTCCTTTAGCTTTGTTTCTTAAACAATCTACTTCTTAGCTTTCATCAAAAGATAATTTCTAAGACCCATGCACAAAATATGAGTCTTCATCTTTTCCTTCCAACTATCATAGTTGGCCCCATTGAATCTTGGACTATCCTTCCTAAACATGTTCCTCACAGATCTCCCAAAGTTATTAATATTTTTTCTTCAAGGACCTAATATAACTTGGGTGGGGGGGCATGAATCAGTTATCCAACTATTATCACAATCATTAACCATAAAAGAATGCAGCAATGCGAGTAATATAAAATGAAACCACAACAAGATACTTAGACACAATTAACACCAAATATGTTAACTAAGGAAACCTTTGATAAGAGGGAAAACCTTGGAGGGGATGGTACCCACAAGATGATGTTCTAATATAAATAGTTCTTGTTAGAAGCTTGACCCTGTTAGGAATCTATGACAACATTTAGTACATATGAGTCCCTGTTAAGAGACCTTGAATCCTTGTTAGGAGATTCTTACTCTGTTAGGAGATGTGCCAACCCTATTAGGAGTTGGAAGACATCCAGGCCCACATCCCCAACAACTTCAAGGTTAAGACCAATGAAACCACTATCTAAATGATCTCTATATTATTCCTTGTAGAATAATATAGCTAAAATGTACTCCCTTCCTCTATCTCTATCCTTTCAACCAAACTTTTGATCCTTCAAATCTTTTCACTTGATCTCATACTACACATCCAATAATCCCTTTTATTTATTATTCGTGTCCTCCAAATGCTCTGCCTCTTTTCGCACTTCATGCTACTCCTTTACACTTTGATATTCTTCTAAACTATTTGTAATCAAGTAAAACATCTTTTCTTTATACCATATCTTCATAATAATTCCTTTGGTCATCCTTGATGCTTTCCTAATTAATTAAAATAATATACTTAATTAATTCACAATTACAATAGCATTGTTGGCTCATAATCTATAAAAAGTTCACATGTGTGATACTAGATCTTGCACACTCATAGATATCACCAAATGATTATCCTCTATCACTTTGTTACTGCACATATCTTCATTACATCTCAAATGAAAGATAGTGATCGATCATTAGGACACAGTTTTCCAATGCTCCTTTTCTATACTACTCTTAGTAATTTAGGTGTAACTTCTATATGCCATCGACTTAGACTCTATGTATGTAACCACATCATTAGGATAATCTTTGGAACATGTCCTAAAGTGTGCATCACCAATACCTTCCACAATTATTGTGCAACATAAGATCTCTGACTATTGTTCTTCCAATCTTTAACAGACCTACTACTATGTTGACATCAATGACAAACACAATCATGAATGCAACATATCAATACTATCCAATACTTAGGATACTCCCCCAATGTAGTATCATCAAAATTCATGATAACAATCTCCCCATTTGGCATTGATGGAAACATAGATGAAAAATATCTAAGTCCCAAGAATACTAAACGGTACTTTTTTGCTGCTACTACTGCTATCATCTTCTCAAATCCTCTTCATGAACCAAATGAAAATCCTTTCTCTTAATAGACATCAATTTTTCACTTCACACTAACAATCCCACAATACATTAGATGCATGCCCTTGCCTCTTTACACGAATCTTTATAAATCTCCCTAAAGAGATAACACTTCTCCCGCATAACTCAGGATATGTTTTTCATGTATATTCTCTCCCCCATTGACATCAATGTCAAACACCTTAAAATAGATATAAAATATCAATTCTTATACAATTATTACATACCATTTATTTCCAATTGTTCCAAATTCTTCTTCAACTTTTCAATCAGCTCAAGTGTCCAAAGACACTATTCAATACCAAATACCAAATACCAAGAGTACTTAACTGTGTATCACCAATACCTTCCACAATTACTGTGCAACATAAGATTTCTGAATGTTTTTCTTCTAGTCTTTAATAGACCTACTACTATGTTGACATTAATTACAAACACAGTCATGAATGCAACATATCAAAACTATCCAATGCTTAGGATACTCACCCAATGTAGTATCATCAACATTCATGCTAACATCATAGGAGATGATACTGATTTTTCAAGTTTCTTTTCAATTCTTTCTAGCCTCTTCTTTCCTCTTTTCAGAATCTGAGGGATCTAAATCTCAAGTAAGATTCTTGTTTTAGCTTCATAATATGTACCAAAATAGGTAGCCTTCAGGTTTACTAGCTCATTGACAAGAACCTTAACAATGTCTCTTGTCTCATTAATATTCACTTCATATGATAGAGGTTTAACCCATGCTATCCTAGACCTCACTACATGTATGTGAACTCAAACATGAATTATATATCCTTCTCATAATCCTCTACAAGTTGCTTAAGGATCCTACTCCTTCTCTACATCCTCTCCTTAAAATTATCAAAGTATGCATCCATGATGCTCTCAAAATTCTCACCCATCTCACTTATGAATTCATTTATCTAATATAGAACTAGAGTATCTTTCTTCCAAACAATATTTCCTTTTGAAGGAAATAGTTTTTGGACATAAAAGAAAAAATATTCTAAGAGAAAACCAAAATTATAAGCATTGTTCATTGAGGCTTGAGTGCTCTCCATGTTCTTTCTTAGCTGTGTGCATTGGAGCTTGGCTAGGTCAAAAGATAGATTCAAATTTACAATTTTGTATTCCAGGTCTACTACCTCACATTGAACATTGTATGTACAACTTGAGTTGTAGATTTTGTGTTTAATGACATAAATTTTGAACTTTATTTTCATGTCTATCATGTTGTTCAGCTTCATACCTTTTCCATCCCATTCAACTAGGGTTAGCTTTCTCAAATTTACCTTACCTAGGGTATTGGTATTCTTATATTTCTTTGAAAATGGATATACTATTATCCTATAAATCATCTTCTTTGTGATGGGATAGGTGTACTCCAACTAGAATGACATATCATGGACTCGAATTAGTATAATCCTAATTCATTTGACTCAAAATTTCCTTGGCATGTGGATGATGTGGATCATACCCTAGACCTCTAGATGTTTGTGTTCTAGATGCTTGTGTTATAGCTTCAATACATCATTATTGTACAATACACCATATGATTGATCTAGCTCAAGATTCTATAGTTCTTGAATAGAGAAATGATCAAATGACCTAATGTCATAGATGAGAAGTACCTTTGCAAGAATTGATGAGTGTGCCCCTTGAGGGTCTTTCTCCTTGGAACTTGCTAGATAAAACTGGAACTTTGTAGGAATGCAATTTGAACTCTTCACCAACATTTTTTATCCTTTCTTGGCCTATACACTGAAAGATGATGCCATGATGCATTGTTGATTAAGTGTCTGAAGAATACTGACTTCACCTAAGACTTTTCTTTCAAAAAAAATTCATTTAATCTCTTTGGGAGCTTGAGGAATGATACACTCTCTAGAAAACTCAAAATTTGTGGTGAGAATAACGCTATGATTTCTCCATTTTTATCAATTTTCAATTTTAGGGCTTCAATCAATGTTTCATACCTAGGTAGGTAAGAAAAGCTGAGTTCGGTCTCCAACTCTTAAATTCTTGAAAAAAACTAACTAACCATTCTTTGTTGAGTTAGTTTCACAGTTGAGTCTATCCATGCTTGGTTAGGTCTAAGGAGTGACTCCATTTGGTTTGACAGCTCTGTTAAGTGCAAGGAGTGATGTGGTTAGAACTAATAGCTTGGTCTAGTTTAAGTCTACCTTCTGCTCAAGTGCATTTAATATGTTGATCTGGACTATCTTGCTTGGATGAATGGAATGTTGGAAATGAGAATAGAGTAACTGAGAGGGGGAGGGGGTGAATTAGTTACTACAAAAACTTTCCACAGTCCCTAAGATGTCTGAATATACCCTTGATCTGATTAATAAAATGTTGAAACTTGATAACGTAGCAAATGATAAATATTAAGAACTAATATGATATCATGCACAAAGTAATTTAGCAATTAAGAACACAAGAGACACCAGATTTAACATGGAAACCCAATATGGGAAAAACCACCAATGTAACTTTTTCACTCTTCTGAAGTGAGCCCTGTTAGGAGCCAACCCTGTTAAAGGTTACAAAAACACACTGCTAGGTGTGACCCTGTTAAAGGATTTAATCACCCTATTAGGAGTGGCCGTGCTAGAGGTCTTTAGAACAATTCAACTGAACTGTCACCTTCTTAGAGGATTTATTGAATGGCTGTTAAACCAACTCTATTAAGAGATTTTGAATACACTGTTACAATGGTTAGAAAGCAACAATGAAATGACTTGATATAATGAGCAACTTATCTTTGCTGATTGTAGATCTCTGTTATGCTTGACTGGATCCTTACTGATCAAATACAACTTTGCAGCTCCTTTAACACATTTGATCCTTCATTAGACTTTTCTCAACATTTGCCTCTTCATACTATAATTCACATTCATAACTCTTTTCATAATCGCACCCTTTAATTCATAACTTGAATGACCATATATACCTTTCAAATTATCTTAGTCAGCTCAAATCACTGACTAAAACAAACAATTACAACAGTCGGCTAAAAGTAATTAATTAGCAAATCCCTATACTGGCCGACCCTACATGGTGAACTTTGTTCAGAAAATAATTCCTGTGTTAACTGACTGAGCTCGGTTGATACAACAAACTTCATGACAAACCATCAATCATCGAGAGAACTCGGTAATTACTAAGTTTCCTGAGATAACCGAGTGAGCTCAGTGGAAACGAACCTTTGGAGACTGAGTGAAGCTCGGTTAACACTGACTTTTCCATAATTCATTTGATGACCGAGTGAAGCTCGGTTAAAACTAACTTTTCCATAATTCATTTGATGACCGGGTGAGCTCGGTGGAAACTAACCTTTGGAGACTGAGTGAATCTCGGTTAACACTGGATTTTCACATTTCCTTCATTGATCGAGTTAGCTCGGTTAACATTGTCTTCCACATTTCCTTTGATGACCGAGTGAGCTCGGTTGGCACTATAAATTACATTGCAGACTGTCTGAGCTCGGTGAACTTGAGACTAATGACTGATATGACATTTGTGTGACATCAAGGACAACATTATCCAACAATCTCCCTCTTTGGCATTGATGGGAACACAACATGTCATAACAGAAATGAAAATTTGAAAACAAGTTCAACAAGATAACAAACTTCTCCCTCTTTCAATAGTCTCCCTCTGTTAAGGGACTTCATGGCAAACTTTTCAAATCTTCACAAATTTTAGAAGTTTCAGAAGGATATGACAGTAAAATCTCTCCCTCTTTGACAACACATGCCAAAGACAACAAAAGTTCAGTGAATTATAATGTACCTTTAGTACTGATTCATATGCAATTGTTTCTCATTAAACTGCATCAACTAATAGATCTTCAATCATGTATGTGTTGATGCATCACTAGAACTTATTTTTAGTGAACTTGAGATAGAGGAATGACCCTAACTTACCTCTGAGATACAAAAAGGCATCCTTAGGTAAAGGCTTTGTGAATATGTCAGCAATTTTTTCTTTTGTATGGACATATTCCAATTTGATCTCCTTGTCTTGCACCAATTCTTTGACAAAATGATATTTTATTGCAATATGCTTGGTCTTGGAATGCATCACTGGATTCTTAGATATGTTGATTGCACTAGTATTGTCACAGAACATGACAATTGGTTCTTTGATTTCCATCTTCATTCCTTGCAATAACTACTTAAACCAAACAATATTTGAATAGTTTACTACTGTAGCAACATACTTTGCCTCTGCTGTAGATTGGGATGTACAATTTTGCTTTTTGCTTGTCTAGGAAACTAATCTTTTTCCAAGAAAGAATGCTCCTCCACTTGTTCTTTTTTTGTCATCAAGGTTTCCTGCCCAATCAGCATTAGTAAACACTTTCAAATCCAAATTACCTCCAAATTTGTACCATAAGCCATAATATTTAGTTCCTTTCAAATATCTCATTATTCTTTTGATTGCCATCAGATGAGTTTCTCTTGGCTTTGCTGAAAATCTTGCAACAATACCAACTGCAAGGGCAATATCTGGTCTGGTATGAACTACGTATTGCAATTTTCCAATCATAGATCTATACAATGTTTGATCTACCTCTTTGGATTTATCATCTTTGGTAAGTTTCAATCCAGTACACATAGGAGTTCCAACAGGTTTACAGTCCTCCATACCAAACTTTTTCAATATCTCCTTGATGTATTTTGATTGAATGATGTAGATGCCATTCTTATTTTGTTGAATTTGAAGACCAAAAAAGAATTTTATTTCACCAAACATAGACATTTCAAATTCCTTGTTCATTTGTTCTAAAAATTCTTTGCAAAGATCATCATGCCCTGTGAAAATAGTATCATCTACAAATATTTCTGCCAAGACAATCTTATTATCTGGTCCTTCCTTTATATACAAGCTACTATTATCATTAGTTCTTTGAAAACCAATCTGAATAAGATAGTTATGCAATCTTTCATACCATGCTCTAGGGGCTTGTTTCAGACCATACAGTGCCTTGTGTAATTTGCAGACCATGTCCATTTTATCTGGATCAACAAAGCCTTCAGGTTGTTCAATGTAAACCTCTTCATCCAATATTCCATTGAGGAATGTTGACTTGACATCCATCTGATAAAGGCTGAATCCTTTGTGAGAAGCATATGCAAGTAAGGTTCTAACTCCTTCCAATCTTGCAACAAGAGCAAAGGTTTCTCCATAATCTATGCCTTCTTCTTGAGAGTATCCTTTGCATACCAATCTGGCTTTGTTTCTGGATACTTTACCATCTTCAGTCAACTTGTTTCTGAATACTCACTTGGTTCCAATTACATTCTTATTTTTAGGCCTGGGTACTAGAGTCCATGTCTTGTTCTTCTCTATCTGTTCTATTTCCTCGTTCATTGCCTCAATCTAACTATCATTTGTCAATGCATCTTTAATGCTTCTAGGTTCAAAATCAGCAAGTAAACAAGTATATTTCAGTTTGCTTCTTATCAAAGTTCCTTCAGACTTGTCTCCAATGATCTGATCTGGTGCATGATGTCTTTTGACATATTTAGCTAATATAGGTTCTTTGCCTCTTGAATGAGTTTCATTGCTATCTCCTTGTGCTTCAATTTCATGTTCAGGTTG
The DNA here is from genome assembly GCA_028749045.1 of Cupressus sempervirens. Lineage (NCBI taxonomy): Eukaryota > Viridiplantae > Streptophyta > Pinopsida > Cupressales > Cupressaceae > Cupressus > Cupressus sempervirens. The sequence goes on from CM053787.1 coordinate 817,015,531, forward strand.
TTCTGGTTCGGTAAGAATTGGCTCAAGTGCTTCAGACTCGGTAGATACTTGCTCGGTAGTGTCTGAATGTTGCTGTGGCTTGGTTTGAACTTTTTGCAACTCAGTTACTAATGACTCGAGAGTTGAGGATTCTTGAGTGAACGGTATGCTTGGTATAGTGTTTGGTTCAATGTAAACAAATCTTTTGTAATCTTCAGGTACCTTTTTGTTTTCTTTTTTAGATTTGTCTGCAAACTCATCAACTTTCACATGTGCACTTTCTATAACTTTGTGAGTGGATAGATTGAAACATCTATATGCTTTGCTTTTGCAAGAATATCCTAAAAATATTCCTTCATCACCTTTTACATCAAATTTTCCTTTTCTAGATTCTTTCAAAATATAACATTTGCTTCCAAATACTTTTAGATAACTTACATTGGGTTTGTAGCCATACCATAATTCATAGGGAGTTTTGAATGAGTCCTTCTTCAACTGTACTCGGTTTAAGGTATGAACTGTAGTGCTGATGGCTTCCTTCCAGTATTTGATAGAAACCTTCTTTTCTATCATTAGGGTTCTTGCACAATCCATGATGGATATGTTTCTTCTTTTAGCTATTCCATTTTGTTGAGGAGTTTCTGGTGCTGAGACCTATCTTTTAATACCTTTTTCAATGCAGAAGTTGTTGAATTCATGTGAGATGAATTCACCACCTCTATCTGACCTTAAGCATTTTAGTCTTTTTCCTATTTCTTTTTCTACTCTTGCTAAATACCATTTGAATTTCTTAAATGCTTCTGATTTATTCCTTAGATACATGACAGTCATCATTCTTGAGTAGTCATCAAAAAAAAGAATGAAAAACTTTTCTCCAGTATAGCTTTCTATTCCAATGGGTCCACATAAATTAGTATGCACAATTTCTAATATATCTTCAGACTGATAGTTCTTGCTTTTAAAACTAGTCCTTCCCATTTTACCAATCTGACAATTCTTGCATAGTCCAACCTCAGGTTTCTTAATGTTAGGAATGCCTCTTACTTTCTTGAATTTTCTTTTTTTTACTAGGTTATCAAAATTGATATGACACAACCTTTTATGCCATAACCAACTTTCTTCAATTTGAGCAATAAAACATGAGCATTCACCAAGTTCTAGATAGAACAAGTTACCTTTAGTTTGGGTGCCAGATCCTATAAGCTTTCCTTGCTCATTCAATAGTCTTGCTTTTCCATGCATGAATTCCACCTTGAATCTAGTATTGAGTAACTGTGCCACACTTAACAAATTATGTTTAAGACCTTCAACCCAATAGGCATTATTACATACAAGTTCTTTGGTTAGATAGATTCTTCCTCTTCCTTTTATGAAACAAGGTTCATTATTACCAAACCTTACACTGCCACCATCATAGTCTTCAAACTGATCAAACTTAGTTTTATCACCAGTAATATGATGTGAGCAACCACTATCTATAATCCATGTATCATTCTTACTTATATGAGAGACAAGTGCCATTTTATCTTCCTCATCACTATCAGAATCATCTTTACCGTCAATATAAACAATTTCATCCTCACTATTATCATAATCTTTAAATTTTCAACCATGAAGCATGATTTCTTACCTTTATTCTTGGATGTTTTGAAGTCTTTCTTGCCATTCCATTTCCTTTCATCATGGTTTTGCTTGTTTGGACACCTTGCTGCGATATGACCAATTTCTTCACAGGAAAAACAGATTAGAGGAACTTTACCTTTGTATTTTCCTCTGCCTCTAGAGTATTTTCTTGCTAGTAGAGCTTCAATCACTTCGAGATCACTGTCTGAACTTTGGCTTGATTCATCTTAACTTTCTGACTGAGATTCCTTCTCCTTTTTGTTTTTCCCTTTGAGTGAGAGCTTGGCTTGAAATGCTGATTCAATTTTTTTGGAGGCTGGAACATAGTTATCAAAGTTATCTAGTTCAAATTTAGTTAGTCTTCCAACTATGGCCTCAAGATTTATCTGATGATTTGCTTCACACCTTCTTTCCTGAATTTTTGAAACTCTGATTGCATAAATGGGAAGCAAGGTTTTGAGAACTTTGCTTATAACTATTTCTCCTTTGATATCACCTCCAGATGCTCTGATTGCACTCACACATGCTTTAACTCTTTCAACATACTTTGCAATGTTTTCATCCTCTTTCATCCTCATTTGATCAAATTGTCCTCTTAGAATTTCTGCTTTTGCTCTTCTTACATTATCATCTCCTCCATAGATCTCTTTTAGCTTGTTCCACATCTCAAAGGCAGTTTTGCAGTCCTTAATGTCATCAAATTCTTCATAACTGAGAGTCGATGCTATGTCTATCATCATATTGTTGTGAGTCTTCTTTTCAGCAATGTCATTGAAAGACAATGTGCTAGGAGGTTCTTCATATTTTTCTTCAAGGTATTTTAGTCCAGTATCACCAACATTAGCCAGATGAAGTCTCATCAATCCTTGCCATGCGGAGAAGTTATCTCTGTTGAGTTTTGGAATTTCTCTTTTTTAAGACATCTTGATCTTAGGCTTAGATCCTTGAAATCTTTTCTTGCAAGCACCAAAAGCTCTGATACCAATTGTTGGAAATGAGAATAGAGTAACTGAGAGGGGGAGGGGGTGAATTAGTTACTACAAAAACTTTCCACAGTCCCTAAGATGTCTGAATATACCCTTGATTTGATTAATAAAATTTTGAAACTTGATAATGCAACAAATGATAAATATTAAGAACTGATATGATATCATGCACAAAGTAATTTAGCAATTAAAAACACAAGAGACACCAAATTTAATGTGGAAACCCAATATGGGAAAAACCACCAATGTAACTTTTTCACTCTTCTGAAGTGAGCCCTGTTAGGAGCCAACCCTGTTAAAGGTTACAAAAACACTCTGCTAGGTGTGACCCTGTTAAAGGATTTAATCACCCTGTTAGGAGTGGCCTTGCTAGAGGTCTTTAGAACAATTCAACTAAACTGTCACCTTCTTAGAGGATTTATTGAATGGCTGCTAAACCAACTCTGTTAAGAGATTTTGAATACACTATTACAATGGTTAGAAAGCAACAATGAAATGACCTGATATAATGAGCAACTTATCTTTGCTGATTGCAGATCTCTGCTATGCTTGACTAGATCCTTACTAATCAAATACAACTTTGTAGCTCCTTTAACACATCTGATCCTTCATCAGACTTTTCTCAACATTCACCTCTTCATACTATAATTCACATTCATAAGTTTTTTCATAATCACACCCTTTAATTCATAACTTGAATGACCATATATACCTTTTAGATTATCTTAGTTGGCTCAAATCACTGACTAAAACAAACAATTACAAAAGTTGGCTAAAAGTAATTAATTAGCAAATCCTTATACTGGCCAACCTTGCACAGTGAACTTTGTTCAGAAAATAATTCCTGTGTTAACCGATTGAGCTCGGTTGATACAGTGAACTTCGTGACAAACCATCAATCGTCGAGAGAACTCGGTAATTACTGAGTTTCTTGAGATAACTGAGTGAGCTCGGTGGAAACTAACCTTTGGAGACCGAGTGAAGCTTGGTTAACACTGATTTTTCCATAATTCATTTGATGACTGAGTGAGCTTGATGGAAACTAACCTTTGGAGACCGAGTGAAGCTCGGTTAACACTAACTTTTCCATAATTCATTTGATGATTGGGTGAGCTCGGTGGAAACTAACCTTTGGAGACCGAGTGAATCTCAATTAACATTGGCTTTTCACATTTCCTTCATTGACCGAGTTAGCTCAGTTAACACTATCTTCCACATTTCCTTCGATGACCAAGTGAGCTTGGTTGGCACTGTAAATTGCATTGCAGACTGTCTGAGCTCGGTGAACTTGAGACTAATGACTGATATGACATTTGTGTGACATCAAGGACAACATTATCCAACATGGAAGTGATGTGTAATATGAATTTTATCACAACTCTAGTGGTCCCCTTCCCTCTTTAGAGAGAGAAAATTGGGTCACCCAATTAATTTCTTTGGGTGCCAACAACCTCAATTTTTTGAGTTGAATTTTATAGAGACTTCCTCATCCATTGTTGCTTGATTTAAGTCCTAATATTCTGAACGTTTGATTTCTTTTCATCTTTAATTTTAACTTTATTCATGTAGTTCTTTTCTAAATGACCAAGTTCTTTACATACATAACATCTTTTGGTAGGATTTCTTTTTTGAGACGAGTCCTCGTGCAATTATCTCCAATCTATCCAAATTCTCCACATAAATAACATCTGCACCAAGTGTTGTAATTGTAACCAAATATTTATTTAGCAACTTTTTCAATAGGATTCTAGTTCTTGGTTTTGCACTCTGAAGATTTATGGCCTTGTTTATTGAATGTGAAACATTTTCTTTCAAACCTAGTTTTCTTGGTGCACTCACTTTGTTTATGTCCATGTTTGTTGCAACTGTAACATTTCCCATTAAACATTGACTTTACATTGTTTGAACATTTATTTGAAGTATGTCATGTCTTCCAAAATTATTGTATGAAGGTCTTTTATTATTTTAAGCTGCCTATTGTGGTGACACTCCTTGTTTAGTGTAGTGCAATCCTGATTTTCCTTCATGTATTTTTTGATATATTTTAGCTAATTGATCCATGTTTTCTTGTGATCTCATAATTATTTTTTTGTTTCTATTTCTTCTCTAATATCATTCATGAGTTTCATTTTCTTTCCTTATATTCATGACCTTTTGATTTGCATTGTTAAATCTATTTTCCATATCTTCCTTATGTAGTGAAAGTTGTTGGATTTCATTGTCTTTCTCTTCTATTCCATTATTAAATTATCTTCTTTCTTCTTCTACCATATTTTTGTCATTTTTATCTTGTTTCTTTTGTTCCAGAACTTGACATATTCTAACTAAATGAATCTCCTATTCTCATCTCAATTTTTTGATTTCTTCTTGAAGAATAAGGTTCCTTCCAAGTAAATCTTCTATTGATGCATCTTCTTCATCTAAACTTCTTTCTTTGAAAATATCTTCAATTTTTTCTACTCTGTAGAGATTTTCATTCATCCTTTCTACTAATTATTTTCTTCTTTTAAGGGATTGTGAGAGTTTCTCCTTAAATTTATTGATTTTCTCCATGGCCACACGTAGATCCAAATTTTAAATCTCAATGGGTTTCTCTATCTTGTATACTTCCATTATCTCTAATATTTCCTCTCAAGCTACTAAACTTTTTGATAAGAGAGCCTTTCTCTGATGCCAATTGCTAGAAATGTAATGCAAACTAGGTGACTAAGAGGGGGTGGGGGATGAATCAAGAACCACTTAAACTTATTTTTCTTTATCAATTTTATTAAGTGGACTAATCTACTTGCACAAAAAAAGCATAAAGATTCAAAGTAACAACACCATAACACAATATTTGGTAACCCAAAAACCCTGCAAGTGGAAGGTAAAACAGGGGTGGGGATGACACCCACAATGCTTCACTAGTGCAGTAATAAAATTAGTTTGTTAAGGATTACGAATGATCACTTTTAATGATCATACTCGGTTAAGAGTAATAAGTACTATTAGGTGGACCTAGTGAAAGGATTTACAAAATACAATTAAGTATGCATTTATTTAGGAGTTTCTCCAAAGGACTGTTAGGTCCACCCTATAAGGGGATTTGGGACCGATGCACGTATTAAGATAAATTAGGGAATGATCTCTGAAATGCAACTATGATTGTTGCTAAAGATCCTTTTAAGTAAAAAATGATCACTTGATTGTGATATATGTTTCTATTCCTTTCCTTGTTTTTTCTTGTAGCCTTTTAGACAATCTACACTTGCATATTCACTTATACAATGTTCTTCAACTTGATCTCATGTTATTTTGATAACCAAAACATATTATACTTATATCCATCCAAATAGTCATAACATAGTGTAAGAATCTGGCTTAGGCTAGAATTCACCCAAGAACTAAAGAACTCAACACAAGCACATAGTAGACCAAAATAGACAGAGTATGATCAGAATGACAATATTCATTCAATAACTGGATTGAGAGTACACTAGGAGTTCCTGAATATAAAGGCCTCAGGAGAGCTTCTAAAATGCATAGAAGTTAGCATCACGATATGTCATACAACCAGGAACATGTCCACCAGATATGGATTATCCTCCATTAAGCATAGGATTAAGTGTGATGATGCGAGGATAAGCCTACAATGGTGTAGACAACATGTTCTAAATGAAGAGTGCAGATAACTGTGTTGTCATCATGACAACTCAGTGAATGATGCATACTCCTATGTTGTAGACACCATGTGCATAATTAGAGTTGTGTAACTCAATGAGAGTTCAAAAACTCCTAAGTGTCTCACCTAAAATAATAATAAAATAATGCAAAATAATTAAATAATGCATTAACCTAAGTAAAACTTAAGTGTAATAAGTAAATACTTATTTACACCAACACATAGGTTGGCTACAACATACTTATTTCCTAAAAAGATACCAAGTTATCTTAGTGTTGGAACTCAGGTCCAATGACTTACTCAGGAAATGTTGGAGATAATCAAGCACCATTGTCACCATGGCTAACTCTAGCACTTGGTTGATACTGGATGCTTGGTTCATACTGATCACTTGGTAGACACTTCTGACTCAATACTTTTCCAAATTTCTTATTATTCTAGAAAACTCTTTTGACTTGGTTCTCACTAGAGCTTGGTAGCTACTATCAAGTCGGTTGATACTACAACTCGGTGTGACATATGAACTTGGTTTGCATTTTTTGCAAGGTTCACACTGTTTTGTTGGTTTCTTTGTGGGCTAGATTGACATTAGAGGCTAGATACTCTCTTAATCCTATCTTTCCATTATGACTAAGTGTTTTTTACACTAATTGACAATATAGCTTGTAATGAGATTAACAACACATGTGTGTGTGTGTGTGTGTGTGTGTGTGTGTGTCTATACACACACACACACACACACACACACACACACACACATTCCTAGATTGAATTGTCTAAATACCTCTAACAAGGCCACTCCTAATAGGGTGATTATATCCTCTAATAGGGTCACACCTAATAGTGTTTTTTTTAATCTTTAATAGGGTTGGTTCCTAATAGGTCTCACTTTAGGAGAGTGAAAAATAGTGACTAGTTGCAATTGGTAGTTTTTTCTAACTTGGGTTTCCACGTTAAATCTTGATCTCACTTGTGTTCATGTTATTTCTTTCATATGCATGAAACTAAATTAATTAAGGTTAATCATAAATAATATCTTAATATTTGCATGTTCAGTATTCACTAAGTTAGAGTTGTTCTTTTAGTGCTTGTACAGTTAAAGCATATTGTTGGTGTTAATCGAGTGCTTTTGTGTTAATTGAGTTACAACAGTAAAGTTTATGATTTGATTTGAATTGACATCAAAGGAATTTGGGATTTTTTTGTAACTGATTCATTTGGGATGTGTGTATATATATATATACACACACATATAAATGTATGTATGTATGTATGTATAGATTTATATATTGTTGGAAATATAAGAGGATTAACTGAGAAGGGAGGGGTGAATTAGTTACAAAAAAATCCCAAATCCCTTAGATGTCAATTTAAATCAAATCATAAACTTTACTATTGTAACTCAATTAACACAAAAGCACTCGATTAACACCAACAATATGCTTTAACTGTAAAAGCACTAAAAGAACAATTGTAACTTAGTGAATACTGAACATGCAAATATTAAGATATTATGTATGATTAACCTTAATTAATTTAGTTTCATGCATATGAAAGAAATAACATGAACACAAGTGAGATCAAGATTTAACGTGGAAACCCAATTTAGGAAAAACCACCAATTGCAACTAGTTACTATTTTTCACTCTCCTAAAGAGAGCCCTATTAGGAACCAACCCTATTAAAGATTAAAAAAACACTATTAGGTGTGACCCTATTAGAGGATATAATCACCCTATTAGGAGTGGCCTTGTTAGAGGCATTTAGATACTTCAATCTACAAATGCCACCTTGTTAGAAGATTTCCAAATAGCTATTAGGATAAATCTATTAAGAGATTTGATTCACTACTATAATGGTTTAATAGTAAGAATGACTTGACCTGATTGTAATGCAAACTTATCTTTGCTGATTTTAGATCTCAATTCTAGATTAAATAGTTGATCCTTCTTGATTGAATGTATCTTTGCAACCCAACAAGGATATTCTGATTATCCTTCTAATTAGTTTCCTCTAAGAATTTTCTTATCTTCAATACATTCTTACTTACTTTCAATCCTCAATTTGATCTTATGCTTATATCTCATACATTGTCAAGTTAGTTTGAGTATAGTATTAAACAATTAATATCCATCTCCTTAGTCACCTAGAACCACAAAACAAATTAATTAAACTCAATATGTCAAAATGAGAAAATCCTTTATTAGCTGACCTATCTTGGCAGTCACCAACTTGAAACTAATTTTCTTATGTTAACCAAGTGAACTTGGTTAACACGAAAACTTTTCAAACTTCCATTGGCAAGTGAGAGAGCTTGGTCAACACTATTTCCTTTCAACTATCCTTTGTTATTTGAGTGAGCTCAGTTAACACTCAACTTCTGTGATCTTCTCTTCAATGCTCGAGTGAACATGGTAGACAATTTCCTCTAAACTTGACAAACAATGGAATTCTCATAGGACACATGAAACTATTTTCATTATTGAGTGAGCTTGGAAGATATTGACTAATAAAGATATTTCATGTTGTGTAACATCAAAGATAGTATACAATTAACCAATTGTTTACAAAAATCTTCATCTTTTGCATTGATGGAAATATTATATTTCCTAATACAATGAAATTTTAGAGAAAAATAAAAGTAAGGATAATATACTTAGTTTGATTCTGATTCTCATCCATGAAAACCCCCTCTATTAGTGTGAGCTCCCTCTTTAATCAACCTCTTCCTCTGTCAGTTAAGTCTCTAATTTCTCTATCTTCAACTTCTTCATCTAATAATATACTCTCCCTTTTTGATAACAAGTTTGAATATTTCTAACCAAGTTCATCCATCATCACAAGTTCTCCCTTTGTGACATCTTCTATTTAAAGTTTTATGTGTTATGACATAAAACTCTCCCACTTATAGAAAATTTCTATGATATGACAACATGGTAATCTTAGATTGGTTTTTACAAGGAAGTAACAAAATACTTATTCATTATTCTAGTAGTATTATAGTCCAAGTGGAGTGATCAAGGAAAGTCAAGAAACTAGTGTGAACCGAGTGATCAAACCTTGCCGAGCATAAGTCGCAAGATAATACATGTCAAGTAATATAGATAGTGTCGAGCACTAGTATGTTCTGAGCAGATAGTTAGTGCCAATTAGCTCACAAACCAAGTAAATAGAGTATGCCAAGTTATTCAAGAGCTAAATTACAACATTGAAGATGTATTGGATGCTAAGAATCAAAGGCTTCAAGTGACTAGTGAAAAGTTTTGGACATAATTATTTGTAATAACACAAGTTCCCATGTAAACCATTGTTTTGAATATTGTTAGAATTATCAAAAAAGAAGTTTCAAAAAAAATTACTCAAAAATTTATCTAGTGTCATTGCACTAAGACAAGTTGAGCTAGAAACCAAGATAGAGAATGTGAAGAAGGTGTTGGGGAATATTTTCTCTCTTTACATGAACTTGTGTGATGTGAATCTTTTTACACAATAAATTTAGAGGCATGTTTATCAACTGGATGGTTATCTGAAGACTACATGTAATACCCTAAAACTATCTCTTGGTCAAAGTCACTCACATTTTTAGAGACTACTATCCACTCAAGGTAGGCTTTCCTAGCTAAAATCACAAGATGCTAACATTCTAGCTACCCTGATTAGCATCCAATACATTTTAACCCTACACATGGAAGTGTTACACAAGGAACTAGTCTTTACTAAAACATTAATGAAGAAATATTCTAATCTTTCCACTCATGATGGCTTAGTTACATTTACTGCCAAGCTAGACATATAATATCAATCTCTATAGGTAAAGTGTAACAATTGGGATGCAACACTAAAAATCATAATGGAAGTCCATAAAGAAATTTTTGGACAAACACACACTTAATGTAGAAACCATGACATAACTATCAAAAAAGGAGAATTGTTAAGTGATTTGGGTGATAACATAAGAAAGGGGAATGAGAATGACCAAATCTAGGGACATCAACAATACAACATATTTACTCATCAAGAGTTATCAAAATTTAGATACAACAAGGAACACTCAACTAAGTGGGAGTTATGAAATTTTGGAGAGGTATAACTATTGAGTCATCAGTTTTGAAATTTTTTGAAGTGTTGAAATTCTATATGGGAATTGAGTAATTTATATATATTTTTTGAGTTATGCTCATAGTTAATTTGTATAAGCATGAAAGTGTTTTTTCCACTCATTTCAAAGGGGGAAATTTTTAATCTCAAATTTGTTTTGACAAGGTAGTGAAAAAACACTTAGTCATTATTCTATTAGTATTATAGTGCAAGTTGACTAATCAAGGAAATCCAATGAATGAGTGCAAGCCAAGTGATCAAATCATGTTGAGCATAAGGTGCCACACAATACATGCCAAGTAATATAAATAGTGAGTATCAAGCACCAGTATGTGCCAAGTAAATAGTTAGTGCCAAGTCAATCATGAGCCAAGGAAATATAATATGTCAAGTCATTTAGGAGCTAAGTTACACCATTGAAGATCTAGTGGATGTTGAGTATCTAAGGCTTCAAGTGCTGAGTAAATAATTTTGGACATAGTTATTTGTAATGGCACAAGCTCCTATGTAAATCATTTTTGGGCCTACTTAAGGATTGTTTTATGATTCTAGGAGATTTATATAGCTATATATTATGAATCCCAATGTAGTACATGCAACCAATAAAATTGAGGGATAAATTAAGTGGCAAAATGGATGAATCATAATCATTTATTCTAACCTAATCCTATGTCACCAAAGATTTAATAAGGAGGAAAAAAACCTAAATAGTTTGTAAATCTTGTATGCATCTATGAGAGGCAAAGGGTGAATGCTAAGTGTTGAGAGAGAATTTAGGGTGACGATGAAGGTTATGTGAGAGAGATCTAAATTGTAGAACTAGTTAGAGGAAAATAGAACAAAGAAGTTAAAGGACAAAAGTCATACATCTTATTAGGAGGATCAAGTTAGTACTATAAAAGAGAGGATTTGATATCTAGTAGTAGAGTGCTAATTGAAGTATAATTATTGAAACATTCTAATAGGTGAATCAATCAAAGTCTCTTAACAGAGTAGTCTTAACAAGCTTTTGTAAATCTTTTAATAGGGCCCTTACTTTATTGCAAGTTTAAATCCTTTAACCAGGAACACCTTTTACAAGGTGTTAAAATCCTTTAATAGGGTGAGACCTAACACTCTTTGTAAACCTTTAACAAGGAAAACCTTTCACCAGGTAGATCATAGTTTATGATAAAAAAAATTGTAACCTTAATTAGATGCACTTTACAACTATAGTAGTGAAGATTTTTGGGTGTCATCCCCACCCCAGTTTTACATTCTTATTGGAAGGGTTTCTTGGTAACCAAATATCTTGTGTCAAGTACTATTTGTTTTATGTTTTGAAAGACATGCATGGACAATATTTTCAATTTACATATTATGAGATGAATGAATAAGATGGATGTCATCTAAATATGTTTTATGATTAAAAGTTTGAAGTTTAGATTCACCCCTTTTCCCATTGTTATTTCACTCAACAAACTCTCTGAATTTCAAAAATTTCTATTAATAACATCAAACTCTCCCTCTTCGACATCCTATGTCAAATAAAATATTTAGTGAACTTCAATATACCTCATGTACTAATTCATATCCAATCCTCCCTTTACTACTGCATCAACCTGATTGATCTTCAACATGCTCTAGTTGATGCATCTCTAAACTTCATTTAGTTAGGTTCAGATAGGGGAATAACCCCTAGCTTATTCTTAGATACAAAAATACACCCTTTAGGTAATAGCTTCATGAATATGTCTACAATTTGGTATTCACATATTCCAATCTCACCTCTTTGTATTGCACCAATTCTTTTAGAAAATCATATTGTATAGCAATGTTCTTATTCCTGGTATGCATCAAAGGATTCTTTTGTATATTGATTTCACTAGTGTTATCATAGAGGATAACCACTAGATCCTTGATTTCTACCTTCATGCCTTCCACTAGTTACTTGAACCAAATAATATTGGAGCAATTGACAACTCTTGCAACATATTTTGGTTTTGTTGTACCCTGAGAGATGCAATTTTGCTTCTTACTTATCCAAGACACTATTTTCTTTCTAAGAAAGAATGCTCCACCCCTAGTTCTCTTTCTATCATCAATCTTCATATGTGCACTTTCTATGATCTTATGAGTAGTTAGATTGAACTATTTGTATGCTTTACTTCTATGGGAGTATCCTAGGAATATGCCTTCTTCATTGTTGACATCAAATTTTCTTTCCTAGATTTCTTCAAGATATAATATTTACTACCAAATACTTTCAAGTAACATACATTTGGTTTGTAGCCATACCATTTGAACTTTTGAAAGGCTTCAAATTATAACCTCCAAATACATTTTATAGTCATCATTCTACAATAATTATCAACAAATATAATGAAATACTTATCTCCACTATAGCTCTCTATGCCAATAGGTTCACAAAGGTTTGTGTGAACCAGCTCTAAGAATTCTTCTCAATGATAGTTCTTGTTTCTAAAAATTGTCTTTCCCATCTTTCAAATTTGGCAATTTTTGCACAAGCCAATATTAGGTTTCCTCAAACTAGGAATACCTCTTACTCTTTTGTTCTTGCTTATCTTGAATCAGGTTATCAAATTCACATGACACAACCTCTTATGACATAACCAACTTTCTTTGACTTGAGAAATGAAACTTGAAATTTCACTTAGATCTAGGTAGAATAAGTTACCTATTGTTTGATTGCTAGAACCAACTAGATTTCCTTTCCCATCTAGCAACTTGGCCTTCCCATTCATGAATTCCATGTTGAACCCAATTTTATTCAACTATGTCACACTCATTAGATTATGTTTCAATCCTTCAAATTAATAAGCATTATCATGTATAAGTTCATTGGTTAGTGAAATAAAACCTTTTCCTTTTATACAACAAGGTTTAGTATTTCAAAATCTAATAGTTCTTCTATCATAGTGTTACATATGTTCAAACTTTGTTTTATCACCAGTCATATAATGAGAACAACCACTATCAATAATCGATGTATCATTTTGGCTAAGATGAGAAATAAGTTTCATCTAATTCATCTTTTAGAGAAATATGGAAAATTTCATCATCATCACTATTGTTAGAATCTTTAGCCATAAAATAGAACTTCTTACGTTTATCCTTGTCGTCCTTGTAGTTTTTGAAATCCTTCTTTCCTTTGTACTTTTTTCTCTTCTTTTCTTCTTTTTCTTCTCTATTTGGACACCTTGTAGCAATGTGATCAACTTCTTCACAAGAAAAATAAATTAGAGGAATTTTACCTTTGTACTTTCCTTTGCCTTTAGGATATTTTCTTGCAAGGAGGGCTTCAATGAATTCAAGATCACTTTCAAAACTATCTTCCTTTTCACTTTTATATTTTTTTCCTTTAGATCTTGAAGCTTTCTTCTTAAGTGAAATTATAGATTCAAATGAAGATTCAATGCTTCTGGAGTTAGGAACATAGTTGTCATAGTTATTTGACTCAAAAGTTGTTAACCTTCCTAGTAGTGCATCCAAAGTTAAGTCATTATTTGGATCACATCTCATCTCTTGAATAGATGATACTCTAATTGTATAGATAGGAAGAAAAGTTTTGAGTACCTTTCTTACCACTATTAAATCATTAATTTTCCCTACAAAGGCTTTGATTGCACTGACACTTTCTTTGATCCTTTCACTATATTTTGCAATGTTTTCATCTTCTTTCATCTTTATCTGATTGAACTGACCTCTTTAGCTTTATGCCCTAGATTTCCTCGTGTTATCATCTTCTCCATAGATATCTTTTAGCTTGATGCACATTTCATGAGTAGTTTCACAATCCTTGACCTCATTAAATTCAACATAATTAAGAGTAGATGGAATGTCAATTATCATAATGTTATGATTCTTCCTTTTAGGAATTTCATCAAAAGTCAATTTTCTAGTAGGAGCTTTATAATTGGTGTTTACATATTTCAAACCCAAGTCAATGATGGTTGCTAGATGTAGCTTCATAATTTCCTATGATTCTTGGAAGTTATCTTTGATCAACTTGGGAATATCTCTTTTGTAAGATATCTTGATCTTTATCTTATGTCCTTGAAACCTTCTTTCCAAGCACCAAAAGTTTTGATACTAATTGTTGGAAATATAAGAGTAACTGAGTAGGGAGGGGTGAGTAAATTACCACAAAAATAAATCATATATCCCTTAGTTTTCAATTCAAATCAAAACATAAACTTTACTATTGTAACTCTGTTAACACAGAAGCACTCAGTTAATGTTAATAATATGTTGTAACTCAGCAAGTACTAAAATAAAATTTGTAAGTTGGTAAGTATTGAACATGTAGATACTAAGATATTATGTCTGATTAATCTAAATTAACTTAGTTGCATACACATGAAAGAAATAACATGAACACAAGTGACACCAAGATTTAATGTGGAAACCCAATTTGAGAAAAAAACCACCAATTGCAACTATTTACTATTTTTCACTCTTTTGAATTGAGCCCTATTAGGAGCCAGCCCTATTAAAGGTTAGAAAACACATTGTTAGGTGTGACCTTATTAAAGGATTTAATTAGCCTATTAGGAATGGCCTTGTTAGAGGTCTTTAGACACTTCAATCATGAAATGCCACCATGCTAGAGGATTTGCAAATAGTTGTTAAGCTAACTTTTTAAAGAGATTTGATTAACTACTACAATGGTTAGAGAGTAACAATGAATTGACCTAATTGAAAATGCAAACTTATCTTTTCTAATTTTAGATCTCAATTATGGATTAAATACTTGATCCTTCTTGATTGAATATATCTTTATAGCCCAACAGGGATATTCTTCTTATCCTTCTAATTTGCTTCTTCTAAGGATCTTCTTATCTGCCACACATTCTTACTTACTTTAAATCCTCAACTTGACCTTATACTTATATCTCATACTTTTTCAAGTTGGCTTGAATACAATATTAAACAATTACTATTCATCTCCTAAGTTAGCTAGAACCAACAAACAAATCAATTAAACTCAATATTTCAAGACAAGAAAATCTTTTGTTAGCTGATCAAGCTCAGTAATCATTAAATCAAAACTCATTTTCCTATTTTAACCAAGTGAGCTTGGTTAACACTCAACTTCTACAATCTTGTCTCTGATTTTGGAGTGAACTTGGTAGACACAATCTTTTGAACTTGACAAACATTGGAATGCTTGGCAGACATAGGAAACTAATGATAAATATATGACATTTTGTGTAACATCAAAGACAATATGAAATTCAAAAATTGTTTTCAACATATATATTTATATATTTGTGTGTGTGTGTGTGTGTGTGTGTGTATATATATATATATATGTATGTATGTATGTATGTATGTATGTATGTATGTATGTATGTATGTATGTATGTATGTATGTATGTATGTATATGTATGTGTGTATGTATGTGTGTATGTATGTATATGTGTGTGTGTATACGTATATATGTATATATGTATAAAATATTGTTTTTGTACATGATAAGCA
The DNA here is from genome assembly GCA_028749045.1 of Cupressus sempervirens. Taxonomy (NCBI): domain Eukaryota; kingdom Viridiplantae; phylum Streptophyta; class Pinopsida; order Cupressales; family Cupressaceae; genus Cupressus; species Cupressus sempervirens. Next base: position 817,031,363 of record CM053787.1, read on the forward strand.
TGTTGTCCATTTACATTTGAAAATACTAATTATGTTATATAAAGAAATAACCAATGAAATGCCAGATATAGGACATTTGTATACATGTACAAACTACCACATTTACCTATACATCTTGTAACCATTACAACTCTAATAACTAGATTCACTATCAGTAAAAGAACATACTTAAATATAAAAACCAATTGAACTGAACTATTAAAGATCAATCATACTGATCACTAAACTCAGCAGAATCATTTAGTATCAAACTCAACTATCATCAAAAATGCCAAAATCACAAACTGAAAAGAATCATCTACCATAAAACTGAAATTCTTTCTCCCCCATTTTGTATCAAGGACATGCAGCAAATAATAACTTATATTAAGAAAATGAATGATTTTTTGTAGGAGAAGAGAGCTACAAAATGAATCTCCTAGAATAGAAAGAATCAATGCAACAAGGAATGAGAAATAATTCCTAATCATGTTCAAAACCATTCAAAGGTTTCTCTTGGCAAGGATTTTCTAAATATGTCAACCACTTGAGCTTGAGTAGGAACATAGACGAATCGAAAATCATTTTCAGGGGCATTATCCTTGAGAAAGTGAAGCTTTATGGAAATGTCCTTTATTCTCAAATGCAAGCAACATTTTTACTTAATTTAATAGCACTAGTGTTATCTCACATAATTGAAATAGAATTTGATACTAGAATTCCCAAATATGATAACTAGTATGCCATCCATATTAGTTGGGTATGTTGTAGTAGCAATATATTTATTTTTATAAGTGAACAATGTAACACACTCTTTCTTCTTTCTATCCCAAGAAACAAATCTATCTTTGAGGAAAATGCAACACCAATGGTACTTTTCTTATCAACAAAACAACCTCCTTAATCTATATATGTATAAATAATCAATGAAAAATCAATACAATATGGATACTAGAGATTGTAATCAAGTTTCCCTATAATATACTTGAAAATTATTTTAACATAATTGAGATGTGACTGCCTAGGTGATGATTGATACCAAGAAACCATACACTCAACCTACATTATATGAATCCTATAGGTTTTTAAGTACAAAAAACTACCAATAATGGATCTATATTCTATTTGAAAAAGTGCTCGAGAATCATAATTTTTAACTACCTTACAACTAGTTTCCATAAGAGTGCTAAATGACTTGTAATAAGCCAAATAAAATTTCTTTAACCTTTCTTTTTCATTCTTTTTGTGTGAAAGAAATTAGCTATTCTCATGCTAAGAAATTTATAAACCATGAAAGAAATAAAGTTCACCCAAAAGAGACATTTCATGATTTGAATTGCACAATGATGGAAAACTATTTTGATAAATCATCATTAAAATAGATCTAAAAATGATATCATCCACATAAATCTCAACTGATTGGATATTATCACTAACAATTTTGGTTTACAAAGTATTGTCGACATCACCATGAGTAAAACCATTATCAGTAAGATGTTTATCCCACCTCAAATACCAATTGGTAGGAGCTTGTATCAAGCCATATAATGCCTTTTTAAGCTAATATACAAAATGTATTTTTATGGATGATTCAAAACCTTATATCTATTCCATGTAAACTGCTTCCTAAAGACAACCATTCAACAATGTTGTTTTAACATCCATTTAACAAACAATGAAATTTGTATAACTAAAATATGTTTAAAAATATTCTAATTAATACCATTCTTGCTATTGGTGCAATTTTTTTGTAAAAATCAATGCCTTCCTATTGGCCATAACCTTTCCATAGAAACCTAACTTTATTTCACACAACTTTTCCATTTTCTACAAGTTTGTTGTAAAATATCCATTTTCCACCTATGACATTTTTGTCATTAGGTCTAGGAACAATTTCTCATATTTAATTTTTTTGAATGATTAAATTAATCTTGCATAGAATTCACCCAACAAGGAATTATAAGTTCTTCAACCATATTTTAGGTTCAAATTGTGATATTATGGAGAAATGTTCATCAATTTCTTCTTTCCATCTAGCTAAGGTTCATGCCTCTTTATGTCATATAACTTGAGACTTGGGACATCTCTTTGCAATGATCCAAGAAGGAGCTTTTAGATTCATATTAGTCACTTGAGGAGTTCAATAATAAAATTATTCATTTGATCTAAGTTTTTCTAAATTAGAACAATCATCTTTGATCATCATAAATATATTCAATTATTTGAAGGGAATCTTCTTCAACATCCTTTACAGTATTGTTAATCAACAAAGAACTTTCATCAAATAATAAATTTATGGCTTCCATAATTTTATTTAGTCTTTTATCCTAACACTTGAAATATTTTATCTATCCATAATAACCGAAGAAAATTCCTTCATTAGATCATGAATTGAAACTTTATAAAAAATCATTATCTATTTTGATAAAATATTTACAACCAATTGATAAGGAGTCATGTAATGAGCCACTGTATCCCATCTAGTACTATGAAAAGAATCACAAAGAGTCAAAGATTAGGTTACATGGATAATATGAATGGGAATCCATCCCAAACATCAAATCAAAAAAACATCCTCAAAGCCTCCCTTACATATCTAGAAAAGACCTCTATTCACTAATAGAGCAATAGTCTTTAAAGTATGCCAAACCATAGAGCCACAACCTTCAAGAGGAAGTACATAAATAGAGCAAGGAAAAAAACCTCTAAAATATTTATGCATGATAATATAGGCCCAAACTTGATGTTTTCTAGAGCACCATCACCAATAAAGACTAGCAGCCAACGCTTGACTACTCAAGAGAGTTGATCAAAGATTAAGACCACCCTCCTTTTTAGGCTTGCAAAGAGTCTCTCAACTAATCAAATTTCATTTAGTTCTATGAAAATTACCACTCCAAAGGAATTTTTTAGAAAGATCATCAAACTCCTTGAGAAAGTAAATAGGAGCATCAAGAACCATGCTTCTATAAGTAGGAAGAGCTTGAATAACAGGGTGAAGAAGAGTAACCCAAGTAGCAGTAGAAAGCCATCTATGAGTCCAATAATTTGTCTTTTGCTAAAGCTAGATAATAAATTTTTTTAAAGAAGAGTTGTGGCTTCCTAGAAACAACAATAGGGATGCCAAGATAAGTCAAAGGAAGTGACCCAATCTGAAATCACAGGATAGATTGTTACAAAACTAAATGGAAGATTTGTGCTCATTAACTTTTTGGCCTGAATCTACCAAATAAATATCTAGAGTATGTTGGAATGCTTCAACTTCTTTGATCCTAGCAAGACCCACAAGAGAAAAAGCATCAACAAATTGAAGTTGAGAAAGAGTAAGTAAGCAATTACCCCACCGCCACCCCTGAATAGAATTTTGCAACGCCCAATATTTAATGAATCTAGCTAAGCCCTTAGCCATGATGATGAAAAGATAGGGGGAGAGAGGATCACCCTAGAGGAGACCTATAGAAGCATCAAATAGCGAGGAAGGTTAACCATTTAAAAGAACTTAAAAAGGGGCAGAAGTAACACAACTCATAGTCCAAGTCACTTAGTTAGAGCTTAAGCCAAAGGAAAGAAGAATATTCCTTAGGCAACTCCATTTAACTCTATCATATGCCTTAGCCATGTATCTAGCTTAAGGGTAAAAGAACAAACCTATGTCACCCTTTAGTAATGGAAAAGGCTAACAAAAGTATAATTGTTCACCTTCAATGACATAAAATTGGTATTATTAATTAGAATTTGAAATGAAGTTAACTAATGAAATGTGTAGATGTGGATGAATTTTAGGATTATAATTTTAATAATTATTTGGAATAAGAATTGATATATTTTCTTATTTTTTATAGATAATTTTTTAGCTGTTGAAAAATGCTAAAAAATAGAGGTCTAGTTCCCACCACAAAACTATATGGAAATAAACTTATTTCCCTTTGCTCTTAGACTATGTTATAGATAACATATATAGCTAGAACAATGAAAAATGGAAAATTGACTTTAGACCTATACTTTCTCTTTTATAATGATTCAAAATTCATCTCACCTAAAATCGATAGTTTTCATCTCCCACCACATTTTTCAAAAAACTATCTATTCTAACTAGGAGAAAAATATACATTCTTGAAGAGGATTCTCTCCTCTAGAATGTCATATAGTTTTTATATTTTTTGATATGATTTAATATTTTTTAATTTCTCAAAATTGACATCTTTTCGAGTGTGAAAATATGTTATTGTATAAATTTTTAATTACAATATACTATATCTAATTAAAACACTATAAACTTTATATGAGAATATTCTTGACTTTGAGCTCTATAAACTAGTGTTTATATGTAAATAAAAAAGAATCATAGAAAATAGTAAGAGTTATTGAAATGCCACTTTTCTAAAACAATTCTATTTCTTTAGTAATTCAATACAAACTAGTATAAAACATGCATTTAACAAACATTTCCAATTGGAAAACTATGAGTGCACATATAATTTAGCTAGAATGAATTTATCTAGATTATATGTTTGAACAAAATTGGTTTTAGATAGAAATACTCAAATTTAGTTGTTCTAAAAAGTCATCCTAAAATATGACACAACTTTGTACTTTTACCCTTAACAAACATAGATTGCTCTGAACAAGCCATAAATTCATTAGCCTCAATGGAAATAACCACCTTATCCAAAAAATTTCTTCCAGCAACAAAACCACCTTGTGTTGGAATTACAAATAGGAAAGTAATCTTCTGAGGGGGTGAATCAAAATTTCAAACTTCAACCAATAAAAATTTCACCATTCATATATCATATGCATTCAATATGTAAACTGAAATAACATGTAAAGAAAATGCTTCTAAAATATGTAATGAAACACACACACTTAACACTAGATATGATTACCTAAAAACTCTCCAAATGAGAAGGTAAAAATAGGGTGGGGATGACACCCACAAATCTTCACTCTTTCAGCAATAAAGTTTATCCAATTAAGGTTACAATAGGTTCACCATGAAACATGGTCTACCCTGTGAAAGGCCTGCCTTGTTAAAGGTTTACAGAGACTATTAAGTCCCACCTTGTTAGAACATTTTAACACCCTATTAGAAATTAAAGGACTTTAGAACATTCACTTGGAATGCCACCCTGTTAAAGGATTTAGTACAACCTATTAGGACTACTCTACCAAAGATATTTAATTGAAATCACCTATTAAAATGTGTCTCAGCATAGATCTTATGAATGGCTCTAGATGGTTTGATTAGATATCAAATCCACATGTTTTCCTTCTTGATCCTTTCTAATTTGATATATCAATGGTGTATCCACTATGCTCTATTCTACACTTAACTGATTCTATAATTTACTCACATTGCTAAGTCACCTTTAATGCTTTGACCATTCACCCCTTCTTACCTTCCTAAAACTTGATCTTTCTCCTCTATCATTCATAATAACTTTTGGGGTTTCATCATACTTATAATGACTTTGGTGGCTTAGGGTTAGTTATGAATCTATGGTTTAGATTCATCCATGTATTAGCTGATTGTAGTTGCATAAGGAATTTGCATGTAGATTCGACATTATCTCCAAAAGATCAAGATCTATCTTTAAGTTGACATAAAAATAGTTTACGTAGTTGTTTGTGCCATTACAAACAAATATGTCCAATCTGTGTTACTCGGCACTTGAAATTATTGATGCTCAACATCCATTGTATTTTTGTTTATGACTTGGCACTTGAACTTCTCGGCATGAACTATTTACTTGACACTTGAATCACTTAGCATGGTCTATCTGCTTGGCACTTGAGTGACTCGGCATAGTCTATTATTCACATATTGTGCTCGGCATGTATTACTAGTTTGGCATGAACTAAGTAAATGGCTTAAGTGTGTTGACACTCGATTGTCAAAACCAATTTGAGATCAACGATCTCTTCAATTGACATGAGTGTCAAAAACACTTAAATATATGTAATCAATCCTAATTTTCTTAAGCATAATATATCCATAATTTGGCTTCTAAACAAAACTTCAAAATTTCAAAATTTTGCAATAACCTATATACCTCAAAATTTATAACTCCCCCTGAGTTAATATGTTTATTCTCTCCCTTTCTCTTTTTTCTTTATCTCCCCGTTTAAATCTACTTCTCCTTCTTTAAAGCTTCTTTATCTCCTATTTTTTGTTTATTTCTTTATCTCCCCCATTTTGACACTTATGTCAAATGGGCTATACAATGATAATGTATTTGTCTAAAAAGGTTTTATGGAATTCCATTATTATTTTTATAGCTACATCCTAGTTATCACATGTAACATCTAATGACTTAAGTTGGATAGCCAGCTCGATTGCAAGGTGCACCAAGCCATCTAATGTAAAAATATTGGGGTCTTTCTTCAATAATTTTTTTGCATAGCCTAGCTCTTTATGGAGTATTTCCATATGTGGGGTAAGGGAGGCTTGAACATTAATCAATTTTGCTCTTATATTATCCTCTTCTACTATTAACATAGCTAATTGATTTTGTTTTTGAATCAATGTATGAAAATGCTTCTCACTCTGAGCTGGGTTTTGAGGTAGCTATGTACCTAAAATGTTTAAATTCCTCTCCAAACTTAGAATCCTATGTCTAGTCTCTTGAGTGAAGAGTGTGGAGTCACATAGTTTGGTTACAATGATAAAATATTCTCAAGTACCTTCTTCAAATCCTCAACCTTTTTAGATAGTGCAACTTGTGTCAGTGCTATATCACCAGATATCTTCTCATTGAATTTTCCTTGAAACTTTCTCTTAGACCTTTCTAATAGTTTAGTATTTGTATCTAGGTCTTCATTATTCACCTTTTTCACAATATCTATCAATTGTTCCAATAGTGTCTTTGTCTCTTTAGGTGTTGGCAAACTAAATGCATCCAAGAAGATGTCTTTGATTTCTTGCAGTGTCTACCTCGACCTATACTCTTTCCTGAGTATTTCTAGTTGCTTCTTCTTCTCTAAGGCTTGTTGCAACATGTTTATTTGTTCTAGTATCATTGTTGAATAGTCATATTTAGGAATCCTTATTTCTTCATCTAAAGTTACATCTCCATGGTAAATTACCTTATCAACCTTAGAAGAGCTTTAACCTAGTGATGAGATCTATATGAGTACAACTTTTGTGTTTGGCCTCTGAAGGACTTTTGTAGGAGTGTCTAAAGTTGGTAAGGTTACCAATTCTTAAATGGCTTCTTGTTCCTTTTACTTTGATATATCCTTACTCTCTTCAGTTATACTTTTTTCAATCACAATGATTTGAATTTCACCTTGTGTTGGTGCATTAGGTTGATTTCTTGTTGTCTCTTTCTCTTTCGTTGCAGTTTGTCTTTGCACAATTGTATCAATTTTAACACTTGTATAAACCTTAGTAGATATGTCTACTGATGTTTGAATTGAAGATTGATCAGTAGTAGTTGAAGGGATGGCAGAAGGTGGTTCTTGTGTATTCACCTTATCCCTTTTGATTTCAACTACTACCTTTTGAAATTCATCTACACTAACCAATACTAGGTTTTCACACAATTTTGCCTGAAGTGTAGATTGGTCTAGTATCTTCTTTAGATCTTCTGTAGTCAAAGGATTGATGTTCTGAGCTGAACCATTAGGAACATCCTTAATAATTATAGTATCTATAGTTTAATTGGTTTCATTTTGAGGGTTGACACTTGGTATTTGTGTGTCTTGCACACTCTTTTCTTCTTGCTGCTGATCAATTGTAGCCATGTCATTAGTTTTCTTTTGTGTCTCCTCCACAGTATTATCCTTTTCTTTATCTTCCTCCTTGTCATCATCATCATCTCAATTCTTATTTTTTCCCTCAAAAGGATCTTCTTCTCCTTGCCTGATAGTTGTCAATCCATAAATCAATTTCCACATTAGGGTGGACTTCTTTACAACATCTTCAATGTTATTTTGAAGAATATTAAAAGCTTTGTATTTAGGTGCAAACCTTCCTCCATATTTCTTTTTTTCTTTGGAAATCTACCCTTTTTTCAACTCTAGCATTACTTGGGCTAATGAAGATTCTCTAATTTGTTTCTCTAAGTTTAAAAAATAATGCCATTTCTGTTCAACAATGTCATATAGTCCTTTTGGTAGAGTGTTTTCAAATTCAAGTGGAGTATTCTTGAATTTAGACATCATTACATATATTGAATCTTCTACTAAATTCTTTTCTTCCCTTCCAAGTTTTTCAAAATCAACAAATTTCAAACCAAACAGATCTACATTATTCTTGACATTCTCACAGATATTTTCAATATTAGATTGTGATGTATGACTTACCACTCTAAATTGGCTTGTATCCTCTAATTTTGTTCTCTCATCATTAGTGTCCATTTGTGCAATGTATTTCCTTCTTAGTCTCTTCTACACTTGGTTTCCTTGATTTGTAGTCTTAGTCTCCTCTTTGGATTTCTCCTTGGCTTTTTTTGTGGTGGCCCATGTGCTTGCCTTGGTTTTTGGTGTTGTTGGCTTTGCTGGGCTTGGCTCTATGATTTTCTTTGCCTTGGAAATAGAAACAAGTTGTTCCTTAGCCTTTCTTTTCTTTGGCTTGGCTTGTGCTAGTTTTTCCTCAAATTCTTCTTCCTCAACACCTTCTACCTCTTCTTTATCCTTATCTTCTCCCAATCCTTGGGTTAGTGAAAGAGGTTCTTAGCTCTGTTCCTATTCTTTCTCTTCAGCATCTTCATCATCTTCCTCTTCTTCTTTGTATGCATCTTCACCAAATTTGGCCTTAATCTTCTTTACTAGCTTGTCCTTTTTCTTCAATGTGGAGGCAGTCTTCAATTCCATCTCTACTTTAGACTTCATGATATCATAGTTTCCAAAAATTCTAGCACTTTTATCAATCTCCTCTGCTAGGTGTGCCATGATGGTTGTTGAGGCTTCATCAACATTGATCTTATATCCTAAGGATCTTAACCATCTTAACCTATGTGTAGAAGCCTATATATATGTATAATCAATATCTACAAGAAAGCATATATAATTATAATATTGTTCAACCAAAGAAATAGGTATCCTCTTTCTTTGTTTCATAGACTTCTTAAAGTCTTCAAAGTAACTAGTCATGATAGTCTCAAAATTTTCTCCCATCTATTTAATATATTCATTAATTTGAACTACTAGAGATCTTTTATTTTCCAACTAACTATACCAAAGGATAGAAATGTATTTTGTACATAGAAAAATATGCAAACAAGTATTGCTCCAAACATGTGTTGTGCACTCTTAGTTTTTCTTATTGTTCCTAGGTTCTTCATCAATTGTTGTAATTTTAGCTCAGCTAGATCATAGGTATGATCCTTCTTTACAATTTTGTAGCCCACATCCACTACAATATAGGGTACATTGTTCAATCTACTAGATTGATAGAATTTATTAGAAATTAACCTAATGGCAAAGTCCAATAGAGGGTCTGTGATATTATCTATAGTCATTCCACTTTTATTCCACTTTTCTCTAGTATTCTCTTCTATAACCTCTCTTGAGTCACTTCATCGAGTCTTGGGCCAATCTAGGGTTGGGTATCTAGTTACCCTATGAACTATTCTCTTTGAAATTTTGATTGGTCCATCTTCTAGCCATAGAGATTTGTCAGGTATTCTTCTTAATACTATTTTGATCCATTCTATTTTGAACACCATGGGGAAATCTAGAGAACGGGTCAAACCATTCCTTCCAACAATCTTGAATTCTTCTTTCAGAATGTCATTTTCACACAATTTTTCATAGGCTTTCTTTATTTCAATTTCACCTATTCCTCATATTTTGCAACTATAGTATTTTTTGACATCTTGAACCATTATGACATTTGGTAGAATCATGCAAAGTGCACCTGAGTGATCTTTCTTGTGTTGGAATTAAAGATAGAGTAACTGAGAGGGGGGGTGAATCAATTACTAACAAAAATTAATCTCAATAGTTCCCTTAGATGTCTTAAAGATCTAGTTACTACTTGTACTCGGTAAACAAATGTTGTAACTCGGTAAATTAAACTATTACTTTCTTTTCAAGCATTCAAGCATGTAACTAAAAATAAAGTGAACACAAGAGACACCAAATTTAACATGGAAACCCAATATGGGAAAAACCACCAAGTAACTAGTCACCAATTTTTCACTCTTCTGAAGTTAGCCCTATTAGGAGCCAACCCTGTTAAAGGTTACAATACACACTGTTAGGTGTGATCCTATTAGAGGATTTAATCACCCTGTTAGGAGTGGCCTTTCTAGAGGTCTTTAGAACAATTCAACTAAACTGTCACCTTGTTAGAGGATTTACAAAATGGCTATTAAACCAACTCTGTTAAGAGATTTTAAATCACTACTACGATGGTTCGAAAGCAACAATGAATTGACTTGAACAAGATGCAACTGAATTTGCTAGTTTCAGGTCTCTGTTCAGCATCATTAGATCCTCCTTGATTAAATATGGCTTTGCTACTCCTCGATGATCTCTGATCATCCTTCAAATCTACTTCCACAACAATCAATCTTCATATCACATTAATTCCACATTCTTACCCTTCATACATTTTAGAATTCACAACTTGATTCTTACTTATACCATTCAGATTGTCAAGTCAGCCCATTTACATGTTACATTTACCAATAAACCATACATCAGTTGGTTACAAATATTACTCTAAACAAATAAATGTTATCTCATAAGACAATGAAATCCTTTGCTGGCCGACCCTACTCGATAAATACTGCTTCTAGAAATTTCTTGAGTTAACCATCTTACTCAATTAACATTGCAATATCCTTAAAATCCTTTGGCTGTTGAGTTTGCCCAATAAGAACTAAATCCCTTGGTAAGAACTGCTTCTTCCAAATTACCTTTGATGACCGAGTTAGCTCGATAAGAATTGCTTCTTCCAAATTACCTTTGATGACCGAATTAACTCGGTAAGAACTATTTTTGTCACATTTTCTTCGATTACTGAGTGAGCCTGGTAAGAACTAAATTTCTTTGATTACCTTGAAAGCTTGATAAACATTGTCCTTTGTCTATCTAACCTTCTGAGCTTGGTAGACACTATCCTTTGCCTCGTTGACCTTCTAAGCTCGGTAGACACTATCCTTTGCCTTGCTGACCTTCTGAGCTCGGTAGACACTATCCTTTTCCTTGCTAACCTTCTAAGCTCAGTAGACACTATCCTTTTCCTTGTTGACCTTCTAAGCTTGGTAGACACTATTTGATGACTGATATGATATTTGTGTGACATCAAAGACAACACACAATTGAACAATTTTATCCAACAGCTTGTACTCTATATCAGGGATGGCTTTGAAATTTGGCTATTTCACTTCATTTCTCACTAATTAAACATTTAAAACTTCTCTCTCATTTATGTTCCTTAAACAAAACACCATTTGACAAACTAGTGTTTATATAAATTTCAAACTGCATAGCTTAGCATTAACTAGCATTTGGCTTGGCATCTATAGAAGATTTTTCATACTTGGCAACAACATGAAAACTTGAATATTTAACTTTGAACTTTTCACAACATATTGCATCTTTATTCATTCTAATCTATTCTTTTTAGTGCTATTTTCCTTTGGAACTAATGTATGATATAACTTTTGAGTATCAGTCTGTCATACCTCTTATTTGCTTAGTTTGATGAGGTGTGACCACTTCACCTATTAGGTGAAGTGATCCTTATTTTATTTGATTTATTGCATCCATCTCTCTTTTTTGATGTCTTTTTCATCTCACCTCTGATGTGTTCAACATCTATTTTGCATTTTCCTTTGTCAAACTCACAATTGGATGCCTTTGATCTAGTTGGACAATGCTTAATGATGTGACCTATCTTCAAATAGCTAAAGTATGTAGTTTGAATTAACCATCTATTATAGTTGACATTGAAGTGTGTCCTAATGCAATTCTTAGGGATATGTCCATATTATTGACAATGATGATAGCTTTCTTATCTTCTTTCTTTTGCTGACTTGTTTGGTGACTACATGGATTTGGATCTGCATTCAAATGCTCTATGTCCATATTTTTAACAATTGTACTAGTATCCCTCAAATCTTGGTACATGCACAGTTCTGATTCTTCTTTCACAAAGCTAATGATCTTGCTTGTTGCACTTATGACAATGAGTCATGTTCTTAGGTTTGTCATGCTGATTTGCATTCTTGCTCTTGCACACATTAGTAGTATGTCCTTTCTTACCACAATAATGACAAGTTGGTTTGTAGTTCTTACCTTTGTTATTCTTTTCTTCAAAAATTTTGGTTGATTATCCTTCTTTAGTGCTTGTATAGCATAATCCTGATGTTTCATTGTTGGATCTAGGGGATCTCAATAATTTCTCAAAGTACTTGATGGCTTCGTTTGGCTTGTTGAAACTTTCAACAATCTTTCTTTCTCTTCTTAGGTTACTTTGTAGTTGTTCATTCTATAACTTCAATGTAGTTATCTCAATTTCTTTGACATTCAACTCTTGATGAGAATTCATCATTTGACTTAGGGTATCCAATTGCATGTTGGAGATTCTAGTTAGCTCTATTAACTTCTCTTCTAGTCTATGTGCTAGAGTTCTCTTGTCTTCTTCAATCATGGCCTTGTCTTCTATGGCTCTCTTCTTTTGTTCAGTTACCTCACATAGCATCATGGCTTGAGATTCTTGTTCCATCTTGAGACCTATCATCTCCTCATCTTGTACTATGTTCTTTTCCATCATATCTATAATTGCTACATCAAATTCCTTGGAGTCTCTATTGGCAAATAGCTTGCTAGTGTCGATCTCTTTGTATTGTATGTCATTCTCTACAATGGCTATTTCTTTTCTTATTTTTAAGGATTTCCTTAAAACTTCTCTTGCCTCATAAAGTTGATGTAGAATGAGTTGTATCTCAATTCCTTGGTTCTCAATAATCTTTCCCAGTTTGTAGACTTCCATTTCAAGATATTTTCTCTAAGCTACAAAACTTCTCCTTTTGAGAACTTGGCTCTAATACCAATTGTTGGAATTAAAAATAGAAAAGTAATCTTCTGAGGGGGCAAGGGGGGTGAATTAGAAGTTCAAACTTCTACCAATAGAAATTTCACTATTCATATATCATATCCATTCAATATGTAAACTGAAATAACATGTAAAGAAAATGCTTCTAAAAAATGTAATCAAACACAAACACATAACACCATATATGATTACCTAAAAACCCTCTAAATGAGAAGGTAAAACTAGGGTGGGGATGACACCCACAAATATTTACTCTTCTAGCAATAAAGTTTATCCAATTAAGGTTACAATAGGTTGACCATGAAACATGATCTGCCATGTGAAAGGCCTGCCTTGTTAAAGGCTTACAGAGACTATTAAGTCCCACCTTGTTAGAGGATTTTAATAGCCTGTTCGAAGTGTTTCTGATTAAAGGACATTAGAATGTTCACTTGGAATGCCACCCTATTAAAGGATTTAGCACACCTTGTTAGGACTACTCCACCTACGAGATTTAACTGAAATCACCTATTAAAATGTCTCAACATAGACCTTATGAATGGCACTAGATGGTTTGATTAAAGATCAAGTCCACATAGTGTCCTTCTTGATCCTTTCTAATCTAATATACCAATGGTATATCCTCTATCCTTTATTCTACACTTAACTAATTCCATAATTTACTCACATTGCTAAGTCACCTTGAATGGTTTAATCATTCACCCCTTGTTACCTTCCTGTAACTTGATCTTTCTCCTCTATCATTCATAATAACTTTTGGGGCTTTGTATTCCTTATAAAGAATTTGGTGGGTTAGGGTTAGGTATGAATCTATGGCTAAGATTCATCCACATTGTCTCTTTAAACCTTCCTATTGGTTTCATGTAGTTTCATAGGAAATTTGCATGTAGATTCATCCTTATTTCCAAAAGATCAAGATCTATCTTTAAGTAAGAATAAAAATGGTTTACATAGTTATTTGTGTCATTAAAAACAAATATATCCAATCTATGTTACTTGACACTTGAAGTTACTGATGCTCAGCATCCATTGCATTTATGTCTCTGAATTGGCACTTGAACTGCTCAGCATCAACTATTTACTCGATAGTTGAATCACTCAACATGGTTTATCTACTCAGCACTTGAGTGAGCCAACAAATTCTATTATTCACATATTTTGCTTGAAATGTATTAATATTTTGACATGAACTAAGTAAATGGCTTAAGTGTGTTGACACTCAATTTTTAAAACCAATCTGAGATCAACACCTTGTTCCTTTGAGATGATAATGGTGAGCCACTTTTTAATTCTCTCAACAATCACTTAGTAATGACTTTGTAGACCACATTACATAAGGTTGTTGGTCTAAAATACTCCAATTGATTAGCCCCCTCCTTTTTTGGAACAAGAGTTAAGAAAGTAGAATTCAATTCCAAAATCATCTACTTGCTAGAATAGGATTCCTTAGCCACCTCCAATAGATCATGATTAATGATGTACCAAAATTTTTGAAAGAATTCAATAGGATAACCATCAAGACTAGGAGCCTTTCCCTTAAGCATGCCAAAGACCACTTCCTTCAGCTCTTCCAAAGAGTTTGGTCACATGAGATAATCATTCATTTCCAAGGTAATAAGGGAAGAAATAAAAGATAAAATAATATTTTCTTCATTAAAAATAGGAAGAGTCCTTAGTGAAGAGGGTATAAAAGTAATGAGAAGCCTCCTGGAACAAAGCTAGCAAGGAATTCAGTGGATACCTTGAGAATTAACCAATGAAGAGATATTGCTCTAGTTTTGGTGAGAATGCATACTTTTTCAGAAAAAAATTGTTTTCTTATCACCTTCCCAAAGCCAATCAACTCCAGCCTTTTGCTTTCAAAAAAATTCCTCTTGAAGTTCCCATTCTTCTAAAACTCTAGAAGCTAGAGACTTAACCCTACCTAGATCCTCCAACAAACTTTGATCTCTAATCCACCTGGTTATGACATCAAGATCTTCCTGAGAAAGCCTCTTCATAGAGTGAAGGTTCCCAAAACATTATCTATTTCATATCCTATGTTTCCTTTTAACATATTGAAGCCTTTTATAAAATGAAAGCATAGTAGTACCATATGTAGGAGTGCCATCTCTCCACCAACTTAATACAAGATCATGAAGAGAGGAGTCATGAAGCCACATACACTGGAACTTAAAATTTGGATGCTTCAGAATAAAATCCTATGTAGAAAAAAAATTAATTGGCCAATGATCATAACCCCTCTAGTCAAGAATTTTTGAAGAGAGAGAAAGAGTGCCACTAACTTAGAAACAAGAAACAAGAAATATGTCCAGACATTCTAAGATATCATCAGCCCCAATCCTTTGATTATTCTAAGTATAGAGACCATTAGAAGGCTTAACATCAGAGAGTTGCAAAAGCACTATGTGTTGATGAAGAAGAACAAAAGAAGGCCCCAATCTAGCCAAACCACCTTGCTTCTCCTCCAAACATAAAATTTATTTGGAGTCTCCTACTAACACCCAAGAATGAAAATGGTGACAATTTCTAACATACTAAACATTCCTCAAAAGTTCCCCCTTTCCTAAAATATCAATAGCCGCATACACATTAGTAGTCATGATTACCTCTCTTGAGTCCAAAGCAAAAGCCATCATAGAGACAACTAAGTGAGAAGATACTTAACCAAGGGGAGAAATTTTCTATGGATCAAAAAAGATAGCCAAAACACTAGGAGTTCCCATAGCCCCAACACACTGCCATTGCCCATGAGGCCAAATGCTAGAGGCATACCAGACCATAGACTCCACAGAGAGCTTAGCCTCTTGGATACAAAATGCATTAGGGAATGATCAACAACCAAATTTTGAATAGACTTTTTTCTAGGGATGCTATTCAACCCCTAATATTCCATGAGAGAATAATAATCATTGAGTAGAATGGGGAAAATGAGCATCCAATGGTTTCAGTAAACTCTATCAATATATCTCCTGTGAGTTTAATCTTCTCCTAAGATATTTTGCACCCACTCCTTAGTGGACGAGTAAAGAAAACTCACTTAAAGGGTCTATGCATCAGCCCCAGGGGGAGAGGAGACCCCTTACCCTTACCAAATACTAGCACATCCTTAATTAAGTCATCCATAACAATATCATTATCCTTTGGCACCATAGGTATCACCAGAGCAATTGATTTGGGAGCTATAAGGACCTCACATTTCTGATGAACCACAACCTAGGATGCCCCACAAGTGTCATGAGGTGAAAGTACCTCATTTGGGCAAATTGGATTAGAAGAGATACTAGGAGGAATACCCTCCTCTAAAACCATACTATCTAGCACCTCAAAGCGATTAAAACCTAAATTAAATTGTCAATCTTTCAAAGGCCTCTTCTGACCATGCCCCTTAGCTCGTCGGTGAGTAGGGGTAAATGTCACCCTATCTTGCATTTGAGCCTTTCCTTTTCCTATATGATCTGGTTGTTTTTCCCCTTAGTTGCATTATCCATCTAAACTTGTCTCCTACAACATCCTCTAGATCACCACCATTTCAAGTCATACCATCCACCCCTTTGTAAGTTAAGTTGCAAGGACACTGACATTGTAAATGACCATACTCATGACATATCTAGGATCAAAAAGTGAGGGAATCATAATCTAACTACTACAACTAGATAAAATCCCAAAGACAAATTTCCAAATAATTTGGTAATGGGTTATTCAAATAAATTCAACACAACTTATTGAAAAATAAATAATCATTTATCAAGGGATTGATGCGCAATCATAGTTGGATTTATGAGAAAAATAACAATTTGATAGAGAATGTCTTCTTGCTAGAAGTCCATGGGAAGGAGAGGCAAGAAAACCCAAACTAGCGTTGTTGAAGGGTAAAAGCACAAATCTGTGTCACCCTTTTGTAAAGTACAAGGCTAACAAAAGTATAATTGTTCACCTTAAATGACATAAAACTAGTATTATTATTTAGAATCCAAAAATAAATTAAACTAATGAAATGTGTCAAAATGGATGAAAGTTTAGGATTATAATTTTTAATAATTTTTTGGAATAAGAATTGGGATATTTTCCTAATTTTTATAAATGATTTTTCAATTGTTGATAAATGTTGAAAATTAGGGGTTTAGTTCCCACCACAAAACTATATGAAAATAAACTTATTTCCATTTGAGCTCAGACTATCTTATATATAACATATATAGCTAGAACAATCAAATATAACAATTGACTTTATACATATATTTTCTCTTTTATAATGATTCAAATTTCAACTCACTTGAAATCAATAGTTTTCATCTCCCACCACATTTTTCAAAACAAATCAATTCTAACCAAAAGAAAAATTATACATTCTTGAAGAGGACCCTCTCCGCTACAATGTCATAAATTTTTTTAAAAGAATTAAATATGATTTAATATTTTTCTCTCTCAAAATTGACATCTTTTTGAGTGTTTAAATTCGTGCTTGTAGAATTTTTTAATTACAATATACTATATCTAATTATAACACTATAAACTCTATATGAGAATATTTTTGACTTTGAGCTCTCTAAAATGGTGTTTATATGTTACTAAAAAAATCATAAAAATTAGTAAGAGTTATTGAAATGTTAGTTTTCTGAAATAAATTTATTTCTTTAGTAATTGGATACAAACTAGTATAAACATGCATTTAATAGATATTTCCAATTGGAAAAAGTGTGAGACCATATATAAATTATCTAGAATGAATTTATCTAGATCATATATATGAAAAAAATTGAATTTTGGATAGAAATACTCAAATTTAGTCATTTTGATAAGTCAGCCTAAAAGGTGACATAGCTATGTACTTTTACCCTAAAGGGAAATCCTCAATAGAATTAAATCTTGAATGCCAAGGTTTGAAAAATAACCCCACATGGTTATATAAATAAAGCCCTCCTTCAAAAACATGATCATTATCAGATATGCATGAGAACACAACAAAAAAATAGCTATTCCTAGCCAACATGATCTCCATATCTCGTTCCACCTACCATGAGTGATGAATCCATGCCTCAAGAGAAGTTAAGGAAATCTAGATTCTAAGAAATTTCCATATCAAAGCATGCTTAGTCCAATATTCAATAACCTCCATCACAACTACTAGAGGAATAACTAGAATATGGTGATCATGGCTACATGGTAAACAACCATTAACTTTTTTTTAGCTTGGAGCTCTCCCCTAAATAAAATTGTTCAGATCTTGTTGCATGCATAGTTGGAGAAGAACCATCTGTCCCCACCAATGCAAAAGAAAGAACAGGTCCTTCCGTGTAAAATATAAAACCCCAATCCAACAATGTCTACAAATGCTCTCCAAAGTTTGGAAGCCAAACTAACTTTTCCTAGTATTCATCAATCCAAAGAAGAATAGTGAATAAATTCAGCAAGGAAGAAAAACAACAAATACAGGGGCTAGGCATTGAGCCCTAGCCCAACACACCTCCATCACTCCTCATTACACTAGTCTCTTTGATTTTTCTCAAGGATTAGACATTTTGTATTTAGTCTTTAATCAGAAAATCGATTTCAATTGACTCTATAACATAGTGTCAAAAAACTAAGGCAACCATTACTACTTTTAAAATAATATCATGTTCTTCAATTATTTCTCCTAATCCCCTTCTAGAATTCACTACTTCATAAAACCTTAAGAACTAGGCTGATGTACTTTCATCCACATTCATTTTCAAATTATGAAACTGAGTTTTGAAAAATATTTACTTTGATTCCTTTACCTTTTCATCAATTTGATAAATGTTTTCTAATTTACCCATATATCATTAGCAGATTGATAGTACATGACTTTCACAAACACATATTTTATGAGACAACATGAAATGGTAAATTTGACTCTTTTATGAAGTTCATACTTAATTTTTTTCATCAAGATGAGTAGGTATGCTTTTAGATATACTATACTTTGTAAACAAATCTTCCCACATATGAACATCCAAAGAATTTATAATGAATTTCACCATGACCTTTAAAAATGCATAATTAATTCCATCAAATAATTGGGCTTGGGTAAGAGAGGTACCTTCATCTTGTGGCATTGATACCTCCAAATATCCTAGAATAATCACTATAGGTTGACCTAGGAAAGTACCCTAAGTTTTGATACCACATGTTGAAAGTAATGGGAATTCTAGGAGGTGGTGGGGTAGAGGGGTGTGGGTGAACAAGAATATGAATATGAAGGTTTTCAATGTTTTAATTCGCTTAAAAGAGATTATGAAATGCACAAATATATTATTTATAGTAGTTTGCATAAATGAACTAAAAAATGAAATTGCAAGATATAAGAAGAATGAAGAAATATAAAAAATAGGGAGACATAAGATATTTGTGATGAGTGGGAAAACTTCAAAACCTTTTAGTTCTCTCATAGGGGAATTTTTTTTTTTGGAACCCATCATCTTTATTGAGCAACAAATTGTCAATACAATAGTAGCTACAACTACTTAGGGCTTGGACCATTTTCTTCCTTTTATAATGTTTATCAAAGATCATTTACATAGATAATTGTAACTTTTGATTACACACACCTATACACATAAGAAAAATTATGATGTTACTTTCTACATTAAATTAAATACTCCAGGTAAAAGATAATATAACTACGTGTCTTTCTTTTCTTAACACTTAATGAATTGATATATAATTATACTCCATTATATAAGGATGCATTTAAAAAATTTTCAAAGTTTAATTGGGAAACTAAGATATTGATGGGGGGGGGAATGAATCGGGATCTATAAAACTTGTATCCTTAAAAACTATTGAGCTATCATTTTGCATGATGCTTAATGACATGAATCCTTTCAAATTCTTCTCTTGAAAAGATAATCTAGGATCAACTGCAAGGTTTTAGACAATCTTGTGACCTATTGAAATCTTCTCAGTTGAAGATAAATGTGTATGCTCACAAGGAGACATTTGTTGGTTTTAACCAATTTTGGATAATATGCTTGATCTTCTTGCTATCTCACAATTAACCACAAAAGAAATATATTTTTTGGTATTTTATTTTTCTATGATGAATGTAATTTAATGATGCAACTATATGAATTCCTAATTTTAACTAAGTGTTAGCAAAGAAAATAACAAAGATAGGGTAACAAGAGTATTGAAAGGGAAATCCTAACGAACATAAACCATAGTAACAAAATGTCTACAAGTTAAATGATTGAAAAGATTAGGTAATACAATTGTTAATGGGAACTTAGTAAAAACTGAAAGATGTTTCACTTCTCATCAAATCAAAAGGCCATAGAACGTGTGCTCATGTGAGACAAAAAGTTATGTAGGAACAATAGGTGATTTCTTCTCCAACTTGGTATGTCGATAGAATTTGTTAACACGTGGCAGAAACAAGAACTTAAAGATCAGTCAATAGAAATAACTCAATAAAACATTGGCTCCATTATTATTCATGAACAAGAATTCACAAAAATAACACACTCTGGAAAGAATAAATACACTCAGAATGAGAGCACCAATAACATATATTATTGCATCAAAATAATAGTCTAAAATACATATTACATCCTTGAATTTATAAGAAATCATCTCCTCAATTTGTGTTGAGAGTGAGAGATATCTTAATGTAAACATATGCTTCTAAACTAAGAAAACAAATATAATTATATACAAACTAACTCTCTAAATGGTGCTAACTAGGACTCTACCCTTGCTTATATCAAGTAATGGATGTAGGCAGCCTTTACACAAATTAAAACAATGAAGGAAAAAGTAGATAAGAAGAAGGAAGCTACAAGAGGATCTAAGAGTCACTAGAAGATTTTAAAATGGAAGTTTTACCTTCTATAGTTGTTTCTAGGATTTGAACTACCATCAAAATGCATTTTCAATGCATGGAAAGCTCTAAATTTGGAACTAGCTGTTAACTGTTAAGGTACTATTATTTCTTCAAAATTTCTAGTGTACCTCTATGAAAATTACACCTAGCACACCTTGCACACCTTTTTTTTAGGTTCAAAAAGACCAAATTTTTTCCTAAGTGTCAAAACTGAAATTCTAGCTTTTGGGTTTTCTTCCCCTTTATACCAAATGTATGTCTAGATGTTTTCTCTAGAATTTCTCTATAATCTCCATCACTTAGGTAGCATCTAGAAAATAAAAAGCTTCGTACTTTTCCTTTACTATAAGACAATAATGTCCAACTTTTGTATGAATGATCATGAAATCCTCAAGTTTAGTATCTAGTTCCAACAATACCTCTTCAGTTCTAAATGCTTGTCTAATATATTCTTCTAACAAAGAATATTCAAACCTTCCAAAACCTGCTCTTCTATTTTATCCTTGAGCTTCTATATACCTTCATGTAATGTGTCTATTACTTTATTAATAGCCACAATCTTCTCTACCCAATCTTCTAAGTTATCAAGTTCCTCTGTCGAGTACACCTCCATGAGTGTACGATACCTTTGATCCTTTATTGATTGAAGTGCTCAAAGGTATTTTCTCTAGGTATATGCCTCATTCATAAGCCCAAACTCCTAGTTCAATATAGAGACCAACTTATCAAAACTTGAGTGAATATGGTGTAACATGTTCAAATTACTTTATAATTTGTACACCTTTATCCTCAAAATTATCACACCATTTCTGATATGCACCCATAAATGAATCTACCTACACATTCCCCTTATTTATTCTATCTAAGGTTGTTTCAAGAGAAATATTTGGATTATCCATTTCATTGGGGCCCACTATTTCCTGCAAATATCCTGTCATAATCTCATTTTTCTTCCTAAAGATTATTAATTTAGACCTATCTTTATCTAGGTGTCTAAACACTTACTTTATACCTCTACTAATTAATACTTTGGTAGTGTCTATAGTGGGTTTTCCTAGAAAGACCTCCTTGATCTGATAATATGTAGGATTCAAATCCTCAGGGTATGCATGTAGAGGGAGAATGACAATATGGGTAAGGAAGTCCTGATCTTGCATCTTCATTATGAAGGCTAATGGTCACACATCACCCACAGGTGGCTTAGGCTTCTTGATACCTTTGAATAACTCCTACATTCCCTCATCTACTTTTGGACCATAATCTCCCTCTTCCACCAAGCTGGTGTAGTGCCCATGGGAGACATGTATTTAGTTGGAGGGTTTGCATTGCTGGCCCTTTTCCCTTATCATTCCTTTCTTGAGTCTTCTCTTTTTGAGATATATCTACATTGGGTGTCCCTATATCTATTGTATCCAAATTTCTAGCCTCTATATCTTGAGAATTTTGCTAAGGTTATTCATGTATCTACTCCTCCTCTAATACTTCATCAGCTGACATATGTTCATGCCCTTCCACTTCCAATGCTTTTCCTTAAAACTATATATCAGAAGGAAGTGGAGTGATTGAGCATTTGTCCAAGAAAGACAAGTCCTAAAATGGTTGTGGTATACCTAGAGGCCCTTGTGGTAGAGTTGGAATTTGGTTTCAATCCTCCAAAGTTTGGTTTGTCAATGTATCCCTTATTTTATCACCCATGATTTCAGTACCCACATAGATCAAGTTGAAATAAAAAATGTCAAAGACATCTGTTTGTTGCTTCTCTTGTTCATCATTCCATTGTTGTAGCTCATACTCTAGAGTTTTAACCTAAATAGGTTTCTTAGGAATAGATGGTAGCATCACTGCAGAGCTCTTTCTATACTCTTCTTCCATATCCCTAGTTAGGTGAGTCCTTTGACTCAAGGGGAGATTACCTTCTTCTTCATCCACCTCTAGGATGGTTTCAGGAACCTGAGGGATGGGGATAACTTTCTTCTCCAACTTCACCATTCTTGGATTTCTCATAGTAGGGCCAACCTTAGCCTTCTTAGAAACTAAAGGTGAGGCTTCTTCCTTTGGGCCAGCAAGTGGCTCTTCCTATACTTCTTCTTCATGCTCCTATTCTTGTTCTAGTAGGAGAACTTGTTCAATTTCTTGGGTGTGAGTTCCCTACTCATCTTCTGGCTCTACTTTTGGCAGATCTTGTTGATGTTGGTGAGATGGTTAGGCTTGATATATTTTCTCACTCCCCTTTGTTTACCTTTTTCTTTTTTTCTTCCCTTTCTCTTACATGGAGTACTCAACTTCTCTATCATGTTGATGTACCATTTCTAGCCTAATTGGGAATTGAGTAGGTAAAGTTGGTACTATAACTTTTGCACCTTTACCCTTGATTGGGCATGCTTTGGCTTGAAAGATAACTACCTGGGGAACTAGGTAGAGCTTATAGGGCTCATTGAGCAATTCTCTTGTCATTTGAAATATATTCTTTTCTCTATAATTTATGTTTACATTCTCATCTCTATCCATCTATGTATTCATGATTAGCCTATCATATATCGTATCATGATTATACAAGGGATCCAAGACATCTTGAGTATCTTGTTGAACAAACTTGAATGGGATATTTATTTTCAAGGCTCTTTCCTCCAAAAATAGAGTCATCCTACAATAATCCCTTATTCAGATATTGTAGTCATCTATTTCAGTCATCCAATGCTCCTCTATTTCCTCTTTGTGCATAAACTACTTTCCTACCAAATGTTGACTTCTACTAATCTTGTCAAAATAGGTGTGATGGGAGGTATGACCTTCCAAGGGATATTGATCCCATTCTAAGTCAAAGGTCATGATATAATAAATCTGCTTGACCTCAAATGCAACTATTGTAGTAGGCCACACCCATGTCTTCTTATGCTATCTTCTCACTTTCTCATATGTAGATGTGATCTACCTATCAATCTCCAATAGTATGATCCTATACGATGAATATCTCGGGAGTTTCTTTGGAGTCATCGTTTACCAACTACCCTTAGGTGTGTGAATGTTTTGAATTGGATGTAGTAGGCACCAATCTCTACGATCCTTGCCACTGCCTCTACTAACATCCTTTTAGCATAATCACCCTCTGTGGCTCAAATCATTGCAAATATGAAAGCATCATTCACTATCTAGTACTCCTTGATCTGATCTAAGAGCTTCTTCCTTACCAATTGAGGATATACTGCATATGGCCAAACATTTTCATCTTACAGGCTTCCATTCTTGTAAAACCATGGGTAGTCAATTATGCTTTCCGCTAATAAGTACACCAAATATGATGTCATATGGAACTTAGGATCAACTTTAGTTCCCACAAGTTGTTCATCTAGGTTCTCACTTAGAACTATTGCTCAATCAATTGGAATTTTTGCCATTCTAATGGTCTCTATGAAATGGAACATCCAGATGTTAAGATGTCCAGCTGTTGGTAGTCCCATGACTCTTCTTAATAGCACAATGACGTATCCAATGTCATCCTTCATATATCCCCTTGTCATGTCTACCTTTATAGCTCTTCATCTCACCTATTTTCTATCAATCAGATATGATGATTGTATTATTTTTGTGGCCTTCTATTCATTCTCCCTATATCGTCCTTTTGCTCGATCATAAATTTTCTTCACATATTGATCATCCCTAGGGAAATGGTAGAATTTCTCAATATTCCTTAGTCAAAGGTCTAGTACTATTTCCCCTAAACACTTTTTAACCACTCTTTCTTCTAACACATAGTTCTTAGCCAATGCAATAATAAGTTTTGAAGACTGAACTAATGTAAGATGAGATGCAACATTAACCAATCCTTACCTTACCATTGCTAACATCATGGTATACTTCTAATTGGGATTATTTCAAAGTAAAAGGAATGTGTTGTAATCTATGTGACCCACCTTAGTATCTCTAATATTTGAATGTCCATCTTGAAACTATGATCTCTTGGGTGCTCCTTGAAATTTGAATTCGACGAGCTTTGTAGCCATCTTTTTTGAAAGAAAAGATGATGAAGATGTCATTTTATCTACACACAAGATAAAATAATTAGTTCAAAAAACCAAAAAATAAAAATACTAAACAAACCCTAATTGCCAAAAAATCAATCCCAAAACACCAACACCTCAAAAATTAGCTTAAAATCCACTTTAGTAACTTTGGAATAAAAGTTAGTGCATCTTGTGCACCTTGAAGGTGTGCTACGTGCACTTAATTGTAGTTATTTATATTTTTAGTGCATAGTTACACACTTTTATAGGTGTGCGAGTTGCACTACTATGCACTTTCAGTAATGTGCAAGTGCACTTGTGTAGGTGTGCGAGGTGCACTACTATGCACATTCACTAATGTGAAAAGGGTTTTTAAGTTTTTCTTTTTAAGGGTTTTCACATATGCATCTTGATAGGATGCACATGTGCACACCCTTATACTTAGGTCTTTGGTGCTTAGGCTAA
The DNA here is from genome assembly GCA_028749045.1 of Cupressus sempervirens. NCBI lineage: Eukaryota > Viridiplantae > Streptophyta > Pinopsida > Cupressales > Cupressaceae > Cupressus > Cupressus sempervirens. Next base: position 817,056,666 of record CM053787.1, read on the forward strand.
AAAATGGTGTATGCATGCACACCTTAACAAGGTGCACATCTGTGCACCATTATCTTTGATGCCTTTGTTTGTGTGAGAAAGGTGTGTACTTCCCTTCTGTTAGGTTTTTTTTAACTTCTTTTTAATAATTTTTAGCAACAAATAAAGGTGCACACACACACATCTTTGATGACTTTGTTGTCTATGTGTGTGTGTAGGTTGGCAGAGATTTTAGAGCACCTTTGGAGGTGCAGTCCCAAGAGTGTCAAGGAGAAGAATGAGGAAAGGGGAGGGGGTCTAGAGTATTTATAGAGATGGGATCATGCACAACCTTTGGAGGTGTGCACCTATGGATGTGGGCAGATGCACATCTCCAAAGGGAGAAAGAATGCACTTGTGCATATAACACACTTGCACACCTTGGATAGGTGTGTATATGTATTAGGTGTGCTAGTGCACCTTTTAGCATTAAATTCACCATTTTCCTTCAAATTTCTTCATTCTAGCACATGGGTTTTTCTAGTAAGAGGGAAAAAGAAGGACCCATAGTCCAAGTAGAGTCCAAAAAAATCCCAATACTTAGATCGGGGTCTGGGAGTCAAAAAATTTACTATGAGGTCCCCATTTCTAGGAGAAATGAGGTATACATTGTGAAACTACAACAAAAAAAACTTAACTGCATTCACCATATTGATAATCTCATATCTAGGTTATTCATAACATAACTTGTAAAACCAGATGACGTAGTAAAGAGATCTAACTATTAATCAAATCCATGAAATGTTAACACATAAGACACAATATTTAATTAGTAGTAAACCCTTGAATGTGAAGGTAAAAGTGGGTTGGGGATGACACCCATAAATCTTCACTACTGTACTAACAAAGTTAACTTGTGTGGGTTACAATTTTGATCACTTTTGATGATCTACCCTATGAAGACTTTTCCCTGCTAAGAGTGTTAAAGATTGCAAGGTCTTACCCTATTAAATGATTTTACACTTACAATAAAGTAATGACTCTATTAGGAAATTTATAAAGGTCTCTTAAAACCACTCTATTAAGAGGTTTTCTTCGATTCAACTATTAGAACTATCTTAGTACTTGATCCTTTAGTTTACAATATAATTTCTTATTATGGATCTCCTCATTCCTATCTCTCATCTGATCTCCAACCTGATATGTCTTTACTCATTCCTTCATTGCTTCATACGGTCACTAAACTATGTTCTTTACAATGCTCTCACGCATGCAACATCTAAAAATTAACTCCTTCTCTTCCTTTAGATACTTTACAATATATTCTACAATATCTCATTCAATTGGTATATAAAATAAGGTTTCTATCTTCCTATTTAATGACTTCTATGGAGTCTTCTAGATGCTTCCGTTTTAACCTCTCCATCTGATTGGTAGTTCATTCCTCATAGGGATCAATGATCCATGTTAAAATGTGTAACAACCTCTGTAACAAACTTTATAATCATTAAATATCATGTCAATGTTACCTTGAAAGGGTTTACCTAAAAGTTTGTGTCATTTTAGACATTTATTTTCTCTTTATGTTACTTGACACACACTATTTTTGATGCTTGGTCATAACTAGAATCAACACCTTCTATATAACTTGACATCAATGTGCTTTATCTGATTGGCATTCACTAGGATTGGATTGTATTCAAAATACTCAGCAAACAAAGAATTTCTTGGCTCCTATAGATCTCAATATATATATTATTATTTAAAATTATTTACTTGATAACCATCTAACTCTACCTTATGTATGACTAAGCGTTTGACACTAATTAGACAATAAGACTTAGAGATGTCAACAATCTTCCCCTTTGACATTAGTGGAAAAAACACTTTTTCATGATTAAAAGTTTACAATACAAACAATAATAGTACTCCCCCTAAGCCTATGAATCAATTCCTATAGAGCTTCAAAACTTGCCTTTACAATACAATATAAACTTTACATGACTCAAATAGTATGATTTTGACATTGTCATGCATTGTCTACTTTCCATCCTTTGAACTCTAAATCTCATCAATCTTTCAATCATCAATCATCATTACCCCTTAGTCATTAATCATCATTTCTCCTTTGGTTTTGATACTTATGTATGTTGTTATGACTCCTAGGGCTGTGAGGGTGTTGGAATCAAACTATATTTATCAATAAATGGTTTGTGAATTTGGTTGATCATATAAAACACATGATACCATGTAGTTATTTTTTATTCCATAACATGAATCTTCATCTCCAAATTTTCTTCCAATTCAACCAAGTTTTCAACAATCAAAAGATAATGAGATTTTTGCACTAGAGCCTTTGTTGATATTGCATAATCTCCAAATGGGGTATCAACATTAAATGTATAGAGATCAATTTGGACTGCATTCTTCTTAGTTCTATCTTATGTATTTATCTCATTCAACCTTCCTTGTGCAAACACAATTTTTTTATAATGCCTTGAGGTTGACTCAACAAACAAAGAGATAGATTCTCCTAATTGCTTCATGTCATCGTGAATCCTCTATATGTTTTCCTTAAAGTGACTTGTGAACCTTGGCATGTCACAAAGTATGTTGTATAGATCTTTTACTTTCTTTACAAGTTCTTCACTTTTTTGTCAAGTGGATGTAACTCAATGTTTCTAACTACAATGGAAGTAGAATATTTCTTCAAAACTCTCTTGTCAAATTTCTTTTCAAACTAGACCATTAGTTTATCATTTATCTCAATATCTTTAGTGTTGACCTTTTTGAGAATTTGTACCAACTGAGAGATAATGGTGGATTTCTCATCAACTGTCAAAATATCAAAAGAATCAAAAAATATGTTTTTGATGTCATGCAATACCAATTTTTGGTGGAGTGCATGCCTCATCTCTTCTTGTTTATTCTTCTTTTCTAAGATTTCTTGCAAGGTACCATTTTTCTCAAGAGTGAGATTCCTAGATTCTATTTTGGTATTTTCAATTACTTTGTTTAGACTAATAGTAATATCTAGAGAACTTTCCTTAACCTTGGTTCCTTTATTTTTCTTAGGAGTGATGTTGCTTATCACTTCTAGAGTAAGAGTAGGTGATGGGATGTCATAACTCATCCTTTCTTGAACTTCAATCCTTAGAACAAAAATTATAGCACTCAACACTACATCCTCTTTATTAGCCTCCTTATCTCCCTAATCTTCAAGTCCTGAGACATGCACGGTCCTTCTTGAAAAGTAGTAGAAGTTTTCTACATTGATTTCTTTGATGGATTCCTCTTCCTATCTGGTTCCTCAGCTTCTGAAGTCTTTTTCTATTTGACAATGGGAGAGTCAAGTGTGGTACCATGAATAGGTGATAAGTTACCTTAAGGAATATTTGCACCTAAGCTTTCTTCATCTCTTTGATCATCCTGAATGGTCATAGTGTCCACTACTTTCTCTTGTTCAACTTATTTAGTAGTTAACATAAAATATTCTTCCATAGCAATCCATTTTTCTATACAATAGCCACAATCTTATTCTATAAAATCATGAATGTTCTAAATTTTGGAATGAATTAGTTCCTATGCTTCTCCAAAAATACTGACTTCTTTTTACTTGATAAATAAGGCATAATCTTGGCCAATGTGCCTTCGCTTATTTGTTTCTCTACTTCAGATACATGTTCCCATCTTTTTTCTACTCTGTTATAAAAATCACTAGGAATCTTCTTTTCCAATTTAGTAGGAGGAAGTTTATTATTAGCCATCATATATATCATGACATCCTCTACCTTAATTTTACCATTATTTCTTAGTGTATCATACTACAAAAATCTAAAACTTGATAATCATGTAGAGCTTCTAATGTTGGCACATACATTATCAATAATTTTTGTTTTTGTAGGTATTGTGACTCAGTGATGTCCAAGTTCATCAGACTCAATCTTCTCTACATCTTCCTCTTTAATTTGGTTCTTCTTTACTATCCTTTCACCTTTGTCTTGATCAAAGTGTTTAGCACTTTCCTGTTTCCTATGTTGGTGCCACTTGTTTTGGTGATTTTTTTCCTTTTTTCTCTTCACATTCTTCCTCTTCCTCATTAGTACTATCATCTTCTCCATCCTCTCCAAGACCTTGAGTTAACTTCCAAGGGTCTTTCCTTTTGTCTGTTTGCCTAGTTTACCCTCTAGGTCTTCAATCATACTTTTTTGCTTCTTATTTGTAGAAGTAACCTTGATATCAACCATGATTCTAGGCTTTACTTGTTCAAATTTTCCAAAGGGATCTACCTTTACACCAATCTCCTCCTTGAGTGGTGTAGAAATGCTTACACTAACATTATCAGCTTCAATCTCATAATCAAAGGGTTTAACCCATGCTTTCCTAGGCTTAACTCCATGTATAAATGTGTTATATGTATCTACTAGAAAATATACATCATTGAAATGTTTCATCAGTAATGATGCTAGGATCCTCATTCTTTTTCTCATCTTTTTTTTGACTTCTTCAAAGTGCTTATCCATAGGATTTTAAAAATTTACTCCCAACTGCATTATGTACTCATTGACTTACTTTTTAAATTTGTTCCTTACTCCCAATTTTTTTTTCCAATATTAGGAAAAATATTTTGAATATAGAAGAAAATGCACATAACTAATGATCCAAACCTACACATCAATTTCTTGTTCTTCCTGATCGACGGTAAGTTCTTAGCTAATTATGACCTTTACAACCCAGTAAGATCATATTCATGATCCTTCATCATAATCTTCCATGCTTGAATAACCACCATAGAAGGCATGCTATTTAGTCTACTCAACTGATAAAATTTGTGAGAAATGACCCTCATTAGAAATTGAATCATAGGATCTGTAATGGTTGAAATAAGAAATCCTCATCCATTCTACCTGGCCTTAGTATTAGCCTTAATTTTGTATCTTCTTAGGCAATATATTGTCTTTCTTCTTGTCCATTATTGGATATCCAGTTACATTACAAATCTCTTTCTTTGAAATATCGATTTGTCAATTTTCTAACCATAACTTCATATCATGAATTATATTTAGAATCTCTTTAATCCTTTCAATCTTAAAAATCCTTGGAAGATCTAGGGAATAAGTTAACCCTTTACTTTCAACAATTTTAAAATCATTTGTTAGTACACCTTCATTACATAATTTCTCATACGTGATACAAACAACACAGTCTCCAACTTTGTCAATTTCACACATGTCACAACTTCATGCATCATGTATCATGATAACCTTTGTTGGTATCGATGATAATGCACTCATTGAATCTCCTTTCATAGAAATATTTGGAATATCATGAAGCTTAGGTTGAGGAAAAGCATCACTCATTGCTAATTATAGATTACTTACCTTCATTCCTTGATTCTTCATTGTAGATGATGAACATGCCATATTCTTTTGTTAGGGTTTTGAAATGTTACTTTTTGAACTATTTAGCACAAATGAAAACCAATACTTGATCACTCTTTCACTTCTTCTTAAGTTTCAATCACTTTTTAAAGTGATTCGCTAATTTCTCAAATCACTCTATGCTCTTAAAATTTGAATGCTAGGTGTGAAAAATACCTTCATTTATTCAAGTTAAGATCTCCATTAATGTTGTAATATATATATTAGGTGGAATCCATCTATCTCAATCATTATTAAGCTTTTAAACTCTGTCTCTACTATATAGCTCGGTCTATGCCATCTAACTCGGCCTATACATAAGTTTTAAATTGGGGTACTTAGTCCATATTGAAATGCTCTGCCAATATAAACATTTTTATTGGCATTCAACACCCATTGTGTAAATGATTATTTTTCATTATGCTTTCAATATATTTTTTCTATTGAATCCTTTTCTTATGGAGATATGAACTTTAGCACATTTTATGCTAGGAACTAATGTAAGATAAATAATTAAGTATGTCATTCATTACATACCTTTCTTGATCAATTTGAGGTGGTGTGATCACTTTCTCTATTGAATTGGGTGACCTTAACTTAATTTGTTCTAATTCCTTTAGTTTCCACCCTTTTCTTCCATGTTTGATTCATCTCCTTTGTTTGTTCAACGTCCACTTTTCCTTTATCATTGTTGTGTTCCTTTTTTGGTACTAGGGTCCTCGAGTTCTGCAATTCTGATTCACATGTTCAATATTGTGACAATTAGAAAAAACTTTATGAGGTGCATTCATGTTTGTCTAGTTAGGTTTTACCTATGATCTACAATCGTATGCTATATGTCCAATTTTTTTACAATTGTAATAATAACCTTCAAATCTAGGTGAAGTATACGTATTCTTCATTCTTTTTCTACACTAATGAATTTGAAGTCCTTTCTTCTTACAATAAAAGATATGACTAATAAACATAGGTTTAGGATTTTACATAGCATTCTTCCTTTTGCAAATGTTTGCAGTGTGTTCAAGTTTACCAAAATGATATCATGTAGGTTTTACTTTTGACTTTACATTCCTTAGTTATCTACTCTTGTATGATTCTCCTTTTCAATAGATGAATGTTTCTTTGTATGTCATAATTGAGAGATGTTGCTAGATGACCTAAGTGATTTCATCAGTTCTTCAAAGTATTTTAATGCTTCACTAGGCTTGTTCATCTTTTCCATAAGTTCTTTATCTAATCTTAAATCCTTCCTCAATAAGTTATATTTTGATCTCAAGTTCTCTACATCTCCATGTCTTTCCTATTCAATTTTTGATTTGCAAGTATCAATTGATTCTTGATGTATAGCTAAGTGTTAATTCTAAGCTTTTATACATCATATGACCTTTCTTTAGGTCTAATAGCTATTTGACTTTTGTCTTCTTCAACTAGAACCTTTTCTTCTTTATCTTTTTTTTTTTTGTTTGGTCACTTTAAATAGTATTACTATATCAATTTCACATTCTCTCTTCAATCATTTTACTTGTTTATTTAGGACACTATTCTTCTCTAGTAGATCTTAAATGGCAACATCATTCTCAATGACATTTATAGTGTTGAACAATCCTTTTGTATCAAATTATACATAATGTGCATCAATTTTTTGAATAGCCAGGTCCTTTCTCTTTCTAAAAAATTTCCCTAGTTCCTCTATTGATACTTCAAGTTGTTGTAGTATGAGATGCATTTCAATCACTTGATTGCCAATAATATTTCCGATTTTGTAAGGTTCCATTTAAAATATATGAAGTCACAAGTTGTTCAACTTGTTTTAAGAGAACAAAATATCTAATACCAATAATTGGAAGTTTAATTGGTAAATTGAGATACTCAAAGTAGGGTGACTGAATCCAAATCTATAAAACTTTTATGCTTCAATTTTTTGATTGCGTTCACCATATTGACCTTCTCATATTTAATTTATAAATAGCATAACTTGTAAAATAAAATTATTTAATAAATATATCTAATTATCAATCACATCCATGAAATGTAAAAATATAACACAAAAGATTTGGTTACCCAAAAACCCTCAGAGGTGAAGGTGAAACCAGGGTGTGGATGACACCCTAAAATATTCACTACTATAGAAACAAAGTTAACCTATTAGGGTTATAATTTTGATCACTTCTGATGATCTACCCTTTGAGGGGTCTACCCTACTAAGAGTGTTTAATACTATTAATTATTTCGCTATTAAACTATTTACCCTTACAATAATGTAACGACTTTGTTAGGAGATTTACAAAGGTCTGTTAAGATCACTTTGTTATAAAAAATTTCTTGATTCAATTTTTTAGAACTGACTCAATACTTTATCCTTTAGTGTGCACTATAATTTCTAATTATGGATCTCCTCCTTCTAATCTCTAATCCAATCTCCAATCTGGCATGTCTTTACTCAATCCTTCATTGCTTCTTAAGGTTGATAAACTCCATTCTTTACAACTCTCTCATGCATGCATCATCCAAATCATAACTCCTTAACTTCCTTCATACATTTCACAATCTCTTTTATGATAGCTCATTCCACTTGTATATAAAATAAGTTTTGAATCTACCTATTTAAAGACATTTGTGGAGTCTTCTAGATGCTTCCATTTTTTCCTCTCAATTTAATTTTTTTTTCATTATTCATAGGGATTGATGATCCATGTCAAAACATGTAACAACCTCAAATTTTGTGTCATTTCACACATTTATGTTCTCTTCATGTTACTTGGCACTCACTATTTATTTTACTTATTCATAATTGTTCTTCTTTTTGTTGATTCCCTTAACTATAGCAAACAACTTTCGTATAACTTGACATCAATGTGGTTTGTCTGCTCAAAATTCACTAGGCTTATCTTGTACTAAAATACTCAACAATCAAAGAATTTCTCAGCTCCTATAGAGCTCAACATATACATGATTATTTACAAGTCTTTATGTGACTCGACCTATATAGAGTAGCTCGGTCATAGTGATGACCATCTAACTTTGCCTTATATGTGACTTAGTGTTTCACACTAATATACAACTAGACTTAGAGATATCAACATAAAACATTTATGTTCATTGAAATAATAACTATTATAAGAATTGAAATTTTTTATACAACTCACCCTAAAAAATGGATCAATAATGAGTTTCTTCAAATCTTTCCAATTGAATTGATTTCCGTTATCTAAACTGAATAGAAAGTGGACTCATTTCAAATTTATTTTTATTAAAGTCATTTATTCACAATAACTTTCTAGAACTATACAACCCTTTGTTAGTGTAGAGAGGATTCATACCTAATTAGATTTGAAACTGAAAGAGAAAATGCCATTGTATACCTATGTAAGTTTTTTTGCCAACATTCTTCAAAAAATTATAAATATATTTTTTATCACAAGAAACACTCCCAAAAATTATATTTTCTACATCCATATGTGCATGAAATATAGTTCTATTTTTCAAAGTATAATTTTTAATTTGATGCCAAGGAAAAGAAGGAACTATCTAGTGCTAATACAAATTAAAAATCCTTTTTTTTTTTCAATCACAATATTTTTAATCTTAGTTCCTCCAAATCAATATTAATGAAAATTAGCATTTATTTCTTGCACTCAAGAATATTTATTATTGAGAACCAATTTCAATGGAAATTTCGTATGAAACAACTATGATTTTATAAATAGATGAAATTCCCATTTTTGTTGATATAAATTGAGGATACTTTCTCCACAATAGTAGAGATCCATAGCTAACCTATTATACCTAATTCCTACCTTCTAAATCTCAACCACCTTGTGAGAAGATAATATATCATGAGATTGTTCCTCATTAATAATGTAGTACCAAAAGAAAACCATCATTGAGCATTCAAATATATGAAGAAATTTTTTATTCAAGAAGACTCTTAAAACATCAAAATTGTTTACAACAAAGCCCAACAATACATGTCTCAACAAAAAATGATATTATTACACTCAATGTAAACTAGTGAAAACTATATCTAAAACTAAAGAACTAAAAAATAGCACAGCTTCTTTGAGTTAGAATCATGGTGGCATTTTTCCAAGTAGGGTTTCAATACTCATATATTTGATCCAAAAGATAATTTTTTAAATGCATTAAAAAACACATTGAACTTAGTTTTGAATCATTTGGAATTCACCATACAGACATGATACATGGCTCAACAATGCCCTAATTGAGTTACCATGTTTAAGATAAATTGTGTTACCATGTTTCACTTCACTCAAATATTACCATAAAGTATTTAATATGTAATAAATAATAATAACATACTCATTATCTAGTAACACAAAATATATTGCATAAAAAAAACTTGTTTGACTTCATTGTACTTTCCATCTTGATTTAATAAAGTTCAATTCTGCATCAAGAAAAACACTACTATCAACAACCAAATAGTTAGAGCTTTTCATTTTGGAAGTTCCACTTAGACCTTCCATGCAATGACATTATCATCCTTATTTAAATTCCAAGAAAAGAAGCCATGCAAGGAATAGAAAAAACGTCTTGATCAAGATTTGATGACAATCCCCTTGGCGTGCTACACAATCAACCATAAGTAACACTTTTTAAGATCATTGATATAAAGAGGCAAAAAGGAGATGAAATTCCTTCAATCCATAAATAGTGAAACTATATGCATGGGAATAACAAAAAATATTAGTATCAAGGAGTGGTTGAAACATTCAAATTCCCTTACATGAAGAGATTTATAATTGTATTTATATTTGTATTGAAAATGAATCTTTCTAGATCATTGTATTATACATCTTGAAAATGAAACTACGTATAATTCCCTGATCTATTTTTTCTAGGGAATTATTCAACTATTCCTTTTGAACATGGAATGTATTCTACAAGACATGTTCAGAGTTTAGGATAAAACATATAATGGAATTATCATTACAACAAGATTATACATCACATTAGTTTCATCATAGAGATTAAGAATAGACCATAGACATTGTGGGTTGTATGTTTACATATTTTGGGTTGATGTGAGTTGATAGTATTTAATTTACTCATCAACCTAATCATATGAGTTATCAAAGACCAAAGCATGAATGTATATACCATGGAAGCTGGGTTAGATCCCTCCCAAAACCTATGACATTGATCCTTAATCTATTTTACCCTCTAAATATTTTAAAATATAATACCCATAAAGTTCTAGTTTAATCTTGAAAGTTCAAGACATAAAAACTAAACAGATATTATGTAATGAAAAACAAATTAGATATTCTAACGAAAGAAGGGAGCTCCTACGGGGATTGTGATATAGATTGTTTTTGGCCTGTAAATTCAAGGTAGGACTAGTTGTTGGGTATTAATCACTTAAGACAATTATTTCCTAACTAAGATGAAATTACAATAAAATTACATCATTCTAACAAGTTGCATGAGGCTACAATTTTGTCTCACATATTGGCCTACAATGCTAATATGTCCTACAATTAGTATGTACAACAATAAGTTTAAGTCTTAAATCTCAGCAAATAAATCATATTGTAGGAAAACATCATGATTCAATTAGAAAAAATATTTGATTTAAATAGTGTTCACTGAAGGCTTTAAGTTTAAGTCTTAAATCTCAGAAAATAAATCATATTGTAGGAAAACATCATTATTCAATTAGAAAAAATATTTGATTTAAATAGTGTTCACTAAAGGCTTCCCTTTCCTTTGAATATAGATACAAATAAAAACATAAACATAGTTTTCTAATCATACTAAAATGAAAAATATCATGCAATAAATTTGAAAAACAAACAAATATCTTCAAAATTACCTATAGACAAGTCAACTATATAGAGAAATGATGTAAAGGATCTATATTTGCACAGAGTAGAAAAATTAAGATAATTTTTTACCATACTACTAATATTCACTCGATATAAAATAACTCCCTTATATATTAGATTTTAGTTTGCCCCATTTAAGGTACATAATGTGAGTAAAATAATTAATTATTGATAAGTAGGATATAATTTCCATAGCAAGTCAAATTGTGATGTGAATATCAGGATTTAACTGTGTGATTTTGAATATATGGGTCAATGAGTTTGACTCAAAATCACACTGTTAAATCCTGATATTCACATCATAATTAATTATTGACAAGATATCCATAAATAGAGACTTAATATTCTAATCGCTGAACATAATCCCTTTGAAATTCAATCTATTACTATCAATTTTCGGAGTTTCAACTTAATCATTTGCATAGCCCATAAAGTTAAAAAAAGAAATTGCAAAGAAACTGCACACAATGGTCAACAAATTGACTATTTTATTATATCGTTAGTCCTTCGTTCTGGCATTAATTTTTCCTTCCTCTTCAATTAATTCCTTGTCTACTTTATTTCATTTTCATCACTTTTGTATTCATAATCATCACTATCGTTGTTGGAAAAAGATGAACGAGAAGTCTGAATGTTTTAATTTATCTATATGTATTTCAATGGGATAAGTACACATGGTAAAAACTTATAAGGATCAACAATTTCAAAAAATTTAGTTAAAATTTATGAATCTACGTACAAGTATATAAAGAGTTTGATGGATATATGTGCATCTATAATTGTAAATAAGCACAAGACAATGAGCATAGGAAATTAAAAAATAGAGAAGCCTCCTTTGAGAAGCCTTCTTTTTAGGAATTTGAAGGAAAATTAGCGATTTACCCACTCAAAGTATACATCAAAAATATTCCTTGTGGTGGAAATCTATTGGAAAATTGTGCTACTAAAGGGGGGCAAATCTAGATCTATAAAACTTTTAACCTTCTAAATAATAATAAAGCTAATAACTTTCACCACTAACCTTTATCTCATCAATATCACAAATGACATAAATATATATTGTAATGATGAAATGGATCTAATATACTATTAAAAACCATAAACATAAATGTAAATGATCAACACATAACAAAAAAACTTGATTACCTAGAAACACTCTAAGGTGAAGGTAATCCTAGGGTGGGGATGAGATCCACAATGTCATGCCCAAAAAAAAAAAGGGTAAAACACACGTAATTATTTTTTAAAAATCAATAGTAATTAAGTTCGCTAAGTTTGATAAGTTTAAAACAGTTAAGATAATAACACGATTCCCCTAATAGTGTCCTGACATTTCCACTTAAGTTTATAACTAATGAGTGTGAATAGATCGTTGTTAGAGTAAATAATTAATATCTAATTATTTATTCTATTGCTTAAGTTTACTTAGGTCATGCATTTATTTAATACTTTTGTATTTAATGCATGTAGTGGTTAGTTGTTGACAACTCGGGAGTTTGCTCCTTTTTTAGCATATTCCACTTTTTGTGGATATGTGCTGAGTTGTCAATCTTATCTTCTACCTCCTTCCAGATTGTTCTACAAGCTTCCATGAGCTCTTTATATTCGGGCTCTCTCTCTCATTGTAATATCACAACAACATCACATCATTTCTTATTGTAAATACATTTCTTCTTGTGTTTGCATTCATGGTGTCTCTCATGTTCGTTTAGGGCTTTGCCCGTGCTCCATGCTCCTCCCCTTCTATGGCTTCTCTTTGACAGGTTTCGCATGCAGGTGATCTTGGCGTCTTCAAAGTTGGCTTTCCTCAACTCCAACATGGTATCAGAGCTTTTCTATGTGCAAGAGTAGATTTTAGTTTCCTTATTTGAGAGATTCGGGGGGGGGGGGGGGGGGGGCAAATAAACTTTATTCTAGTTTTTTGAAAAATGAAGTATGCTCTTCTCTTGCATCTTTGGATGATCTTGAGAATCAGAAAAGTTTTGACAAAAACAGTTTTTCTCTGGGGTTTCAATCTCAAATCTGACAACCAACTTGCATATTTGGAGTTTTCAATCAGTTTTGCAGGTTCCAGCATGCCATTGATGGACTTGAGAAGCTGATCTAGCATTTGCATGTCAAATTTTGGTTGCTGGGGTCGTTTTCTGATTTTTGGAGCCATTTTTTTCTGTTAAAGGCGTCTGATTTACACTACAGCAACATCTTCTATTCATCAGCAAGAAAAATGCTTTTTGGGTTTTGTTCACAGCCTCGAAAAACCATCTGGGTATCTTTTAGATTTTGCATGCAAGCTGTATATTTTTTATAATCGAGCATGCAAAGCTACAGCCATACCCCTCTCCATTGGCAGCCGCAGATTTGAATGCAGTTTTCAAATGTCTCATTCTTGCTCATACGGACTCCGATTTTGATGATTCTTGTTATGAACTTGGATATTTTTTTTGTGCTCTATCCACTATTGGAGTTATTTTTTGATTTTCATGCATGAATTCTTTAGAAATTGCAGATTCTCAGCCGTGACTGTGCACAGTTCTTGTTTTGGAAACTTCGGAGGATCATAACTTTCTCATACGACCTCATATCGAGGCGATTCTTATTTTGAAAGTGCATGATTTTTCGAGTAGATCGCAGTGGTGCTATTTGTTTCCTTGATTATTGTGCCCAAGTTTCACTTTTAACATATGCTCTTCATGAGGGTTTGTAATGCATTGAAATCAAGACCTACTTGTGGTTTTTTGGCCATAACTTTTGCATATGGAGGTATTTTTCCGATCCAAAAGAAGCATCAAAAAGCTGGTTCTGAGACAAAGATACTGGTATAATTTTTTTTGAGTTTTGATACAGTTTGATTGCCTATTATGGCAATCAAAGTCAGATGTTCTATTTTGCACTCTGGGAGGCGTATCTTGCGCTTCCGATCTCCGTTTTTGGACTTCTTTATATCGCTGGAAAGCTCTTTCTGTGCTCTTTCCAGTGATGTTGGTTGTTGTTCCAGATTCTATTCCAAACACATCCTATTCAGTCTTTTGCATTTTAGCATTCTGGTGGATATTCTGTTTGTTTCAGGTCTGGAGATCGATTTTGTTGCTTCAGTTGCTTTTTTTTGGGCTTTACCTTCTGTTGTTTTAGCCTTATGTTTTTTTTTATCATTGTTGATATTCACTGTAAGCATCTTTATGCAACGCACTGAGATAAAGTGCCACTCTTGCGATTCAGGATCCTTTTCATCATTGTGATTCGTTGTACTCGCACTATTATATAAAGTGCCATGGGGGGGATAGTTGTTTGCCGCTTATAGGCTCTCTTTCTCTAATTCCTCATGCAGTGTCGATGACACATGCCTTTATTTGTGTTTGTACCTCACTCTCGATGAGTTTGGCTCCTGTGTTGTAGGAGATTTTTTGGCCCATCTTTTCAGCTGCCTGTCACCTCACCTACCTTAAGGGGAGGTTATATTTTTTTTCTATGCTTCTTTGGTTGATGGTTCATGCCTTCTATTTCCATGGAGGTTCCTTTGGTTGATGGTTCGTGCCTTCTATTTCCATTGAGGTTCCTTTGGTTGATGGTTCGTGCCTTCTATTTCCATGGGGGTTCTACAGATCAGCATTTTGACAAAGTTTTGCGGTTCTTCATGCTTCAGTGATGCTGCTTCTTCATGATCACTCCTTGTTCCTATTTTAGGGGACAATTTCCCTAGCGGGAGACTTCTTCAGTTCTTCACTAGGTTCTTACCTCTTTTTGGGGGAGGGTTTTTCCCTTGTGGTTTTCTCTCTTTCCCCGCTTTCAGAGGTTGCATCTTCTTGCATTGTACTTGGGTACCTAACATGGCCTCGTTGCCGGGACCCATTATGTATTCATCTTAGTTTTGTGAGCTTAAGGCATTTCCCTAAGTTGCACTTAAGGGGGGGTGTTAGAGTAAATAATTAATATCTAATTATTTATTCTATTGCTTAAGTTTACTTAGGTCATGCATTTATTTAATACTTTTGTATTTAATGCATGTAGTGGTTAGTTGTTGACAACTCGGGAGTTTGCTCCTTTTTTAGCATATTCCACTTTTTGTGGATATGTGCTGAGTTGTCAATCTTATCTTCTACCTCCTTCCAGCTTGTTCTACAAGCTTCCATGAGCTCTTTATATTCGAGCTCTCTCTCTCATTGTAATATCACAACAACATCACATCATTTCTTATTGTAAATACATTTCTTCTTGTGTTTGCATTCATGGTGTCTCTCATGTCCGTTTAGGGCTTTGCCCGTGCTCCATGCTCCTCCCCTTCTATGGCTTCTCTTTGACAGGTTTCGCATGCAGGTGATCTTGGCGTCTTCGGAGTTGGCTTTCCTCAACTCCAACAATCGTAAAATTAAAACTTTCATTGTTTAATCGAATAATTAATTTAAGCAAATCCAAATTCAATTTATTAAAGACTTAACAAATTGCCGCTTGTATCTACTTTTAAAATAATAAGGATTAATCCTCTAAAATCATTCAGATGACAATCTAATAATTATAGAGCCAATTATTTTGGAGCATTAGAAATAAATAGAATTTACTAATTAATATATCATCACATCAATAATTTAACTTTATCTAAACTCAAGTCTAATAACAGTTTTATTTAAAACTATAATCTAATAAAATATTTCTAATAATAACAATATAAATTAAACTAAATACGACTAAACAATAAAATAAAACAATATAACTTTTTCTATTAATCTAACATATACCATGCTACTATTATAACACTAAATAAACCTATATTAACACTAGCTAAATTTTTTTTTAAATAATTATAATTTAAAAATATACTATTACTTTAACAAATTAATTAAATAACTAAAAAATAAATTAAACTAACTAAATCACTAAAGAAATTAAAACTAACAAACATGTTAAACTAACACACTAACCACAAACTATATCTTTAATACACCAACATCTAACTAAAATCTAAAACTACAATTAAAGCTTTAATTAAATTTCTTTAAAACAAAATAAGACTAACAACATAAAAAAAACATCTCCACACACTACCTAACACAACCTCAAAATAACTCTATCCTATGAAACTTAAACCCTCAACCTACACATCTTATCACCCATCCCACTAACTCTAACCCTACTAACCTTCCTAGGCCACTTGGCCACTACCCAACACTCCTACCCCAAACCTTAGGCGCACAACACAAGACTGGGCGCACATACCCAAGGAGAATTATGCCCTTCCATGCATACGTTGGCCAAGGCAGTACTTGTCTCATCTTGCAATACGTGATGCGAATTGGCAGCATAATAACTCTTTTGTTTTAAGAACTTTCATGGTGATTGGGTGGAGGGAGGACTATAAAACAAAACCTTTCTTCAACCTTGGTTGACGTGACCTCAAGTGGGGAGTATGCAAATTTGCATGGGGAGAAAGGACATGTAGGTTAGCCAGCTTTTATAGGTTCCCCTCCAATCACATCGAAGTACTAAAGTCATCTTTGTGTAATCTGCTTTAGGTCATAAATGTTTGCGCCCAAAAACACTAAACAAGAAAACTTGTCCTCTTCCAAATGCCACGTGGGTCAGTATAGGGAAAAGGTGCGAACTACTTGGGGTTAGAGGGATGACATCACTCCTATAAATGCATTGACAATGGGGTTGGTTAGGATATACATGGTTTAGGATAGGAAATCTCTTTTAATTTATTTTCTTCTTTTTTATTTTTTTTGATTTGAAAATTATATGATTTTATTATAAACAAAAGTATCAAGATATTTAAATAGGATCTAAAAGAATATTCTCTGTTATAAGAGATTTAATCAACTCCCCCATACAAAGGCCAGAGGGCTTTTTAGCTCTAAGAATGATAATTTTTCTTAAGACCCATTCTTTTTAAGTGTAGAATTTGATTGTAAATTATATTTTCATGACAAAGGAGACTATTTCATCTTTTTGAGTTATAACCTAGAGGTTATTGTTTTGACTTAATAATGAAGGTACATTTTATTTTCTTTTCTTTTCTAATAATCATGAAATATCCAAGAAGTATTAATCATATCATTAAATTTTCTAAACACAATATAGTATCGAATTGCATCAATTTAAATCTATCATCATTTTGTCTCACTAACAATATTCCAATGAATACAACTTGAACTATAAGAATGCCATAGGAGGGTAAAACACCATTGCATCCGTTTACCAATAAACATCTGCATATAAACTGAATCACAAGAAAGATCATATGCAAGGATATTACTCAATTTATCTTTTTCTATTGAACCACCTGATTCAAAGGCTCCACCGGGAAAGAAGCAGGAAGAAAACCTGACATCACTGCCACTACAACAAAATTTTAAAATACATTTCTACACAGGATTTTAATCATGAACATAATTGAATTTCAATAAGAAATTTAAATTTCCTCCATGACCCTTATCAAGGAATCCATATGCTTTTCTGCAATACATCACTGAGATTGTGGAGGGAACGAAATTTGACCAGGTGACAAACAAACTTAACAAAGAGACAAAATCTGAAATTCATTTCCATACTGGGTTTTCACAATAGATAAAAAATTAGGGAGAAGGTGGATTTTTCCAATAGGAGATGTCAGACACAACACCAAAATAGGTGCCCAATTAGGGCTATAACTCAAGAACTTTTGTTCTTCCATTCTTACATGTCAAAACTCATACGTGGTTTGTGCTGACACCCTACCCTCTCTCCCTCTTCTTGTCCTGAGAAGAGACTCTATGCTATTGGAGTCCAATTGAATACCTTTCCTGAAATTGGCCACTTTTGCCCTATCCAAGGGTGAGTAACGCCAAAACACCCATACAAGAAAACTATGAAATTCAAGCAAACCATGAAGGAAAAGCATTCAAGAAAACATGTTTCAATCCTTCCCAAGCATACCAATGAACAACATAATAACATAAGCATGAACCAAGCATGAAACAACATGAGCAACATGAACAACATGAAAAAAGGAGATGAAGAACTCCTACCTTCACAAATAGGTTATGGTAAAATGAACAAGTTGAGAAGATCTTTTCCTTCCTTGCCTTCAATCTTCCAAAACTTCATTCTAAAACTAGAGATTGGATAACAACCAAAACTACTCAAAATTGGCCTCTAAATAAGATCCAAACTCAACCACCAAAAAGGGCAATAACTTTCCCCACTCACCTAAAAATCTAGAAGTTTCTAACTCAACCAAACCTAAGGTTAACCTCTAAGTGGAGTTGTGGTTAATCATCTCATGGTAACAACTTTCAATTTCCGCACTAAGGCAAAAATAGACTTTTTGAGTGACCTCAAAAGTCAACAAAAGGGGCTTGGGGGCTGGAAAATGCCCCCAACCCATACCCATACCCCTTGGGTATAAATATTTCATGTTTTAAGGCCATAGGAATAGATTTGGGACCAAACAAATGCTAGGTATCCAACAACTTCAAAATGTAGATTAAGCACTAATCCGGATTAGGGGTAACTAAACTCGATTTAAAATAGATTAGCAAAGAAGGTCACTAACTTAGTCCAACTTAGGTCCATAGATTACTAAGCTCACCCTAACTAGCATTCTGGAATGCACATAAAATCCACGAGTGTCAAGCGACACTATAAAAATATTGTTTACAAAACATTAACATTTACTGAATACAGAACAATACATTCATACATCTCATGATACAAATAAAATACGAACAATAGGTTTTCACAAATGGCACATAGGGTTCAGTTTCATTTCTCCATTAGGTTTTCTCGGCTAAAATACCCTGCACACTCATTGCACACATCAGTAGCTCCAAAAAATCACATGTATATATGTATATAGCATATCAGGGAAAACTCATAAATTAAAACATTCATCTTCCAAGTAATTCAATTGTTTTATCAGGCTCTACTTATATTCTCAATCATTAAAATTTCATAATCAAAGTGTTAATTTTGCATTTACTTACTTTAGTACACATGTTCATAAAGTGTTAAATAACTAAACCAAATATCCGAAAGCATAAAACCTTGAACATCGAGGTACCAAAATCAACGTCATCATCATTGGGTGAAAACACCTCATATCATCATTAGTGAAATTTTAAAGTTTTTAATAGTTGAGATAAAGTAGTTTGTTCTCGAATCACTAAATATTTAAGACATGAATGTATTAGGATCTTAGTTCTTATTAGGACATCTAAATCATAAAACATTATTTCATATCCACTCTAATCTCCTACAACATTTTTAGTAGAAAGATACATATTTAATAAGTACATGCGAGGAGGGACCTCACATCCTTCCCCACCAGCCTTTGACTTCCTCCTGGAAGTCATACAGCTAAAATGTTCATACTATGCTAGACCTAGTTTAGAATTATTCTAAGATTGACTCTTATAAACAAAAAAAATTAATAATTCACATACATACACAAGGATAATAACCTATTTTTCTTGATTACCATTACTAAAAGTAAATTTCAATCCAAGACTCAGATATGGTTACATTTTCCAGGGTCAATTATTCCTTAAAACATATTGGTCATATATAAACAACATGCTAAACTCTTATAAATTACTTATAAAGTCTCTAATAATAATAAAAAAATAAGGTATACCATATTCCACACACCCACTCATTGGGGTAATAGCTATACGAGACTCCCTCAAATTAGGTTTCAAATCAAGCAATTTGCCTATTACTTATGGTTAAATACTTTCTTTTTAGGGTTTCCACAATGCACTAAATCTTGATAAGATACTCAACAAGTCCATCACTACACATGCACCTTTCCATTTAGGAGTCCATTTGGTTAACTCGTAACCTTATCTAGTTGTATGCTTGGGTGCAATTTCATCACTCATTCAGTTAACAAATATTCATGACCATATTCTAGAAGTCTTGGGAGAGGGTGGGGCATGAATACTCTCACTAGTAACCCCATCCCCAATTTTTACACATCCACTAAATTATCGGGAATCCCTTTGGTAGGCTCATCATATGTCACTTTCCTAATAAAATTCACAAGAATGTGCCTCAAAATTTTTAATTCAACATCAAGGATGGATCATCCAACACAAAAGTCTGAAAATAAAAGAAATAAAGAGTGGCCACAATAGTAAAATTTTAATCAAGAAGCAAAGACATAACCAAGAGGAAAAATCAAACCATCAATAATACAATTGGCTAAATAGCCCCACATCACACTATTTGTCAAAAAGGAAAGAACATTGAAATACCAATATCTGAAATCAGACAAATAAGGAATCAATCCAATTACTCACAAAATTCACATTAGTGACATAATGCGGCCATACCAAGGTCACTAAGGACAATGAGAGATCTTAGGTCTTCGAATAACATTACAGGGATCTAGAATTGATTTTAGATGGTGGTCTAACAACCATGTCGGTCAAACTCTGATTGATCCCACATACTAACTACATACTTATCTCCATTTAATTTCATTTTTAGCACCATATATATTAGATAGATTCATTCCCTGCTACGAATAGTGAAATTTAAATGCCCACACTTATCATGGACCCATTATTGCCCCAAGTGTCACGAAACTTGGCTCTGATACAAAAATCTTCACTAATGTAATAATAAAGTTATCCTGGGGTTGGGATGAGACCCACAAGAGTTATTCAATCTACCTTGATTAAAGGATTCAAAACTTACCAAAAAGTAAGAAATTTGTTCTAAAGGTAATTTATATAGGCTCATTAGGACCACTCTGTTAAGACATTTACCCTAATTCACTCTGCTAAATACATATAAGTGTCTGATCCTTCTATTATCTCTAATGCTTGATTATGGATATTCTCTTTCTAGTGTTTGATCCATCTCTGGTTTGATATAATAATAAAAATTGTACTTCACTTCCCTGCTTGGTCACTCTACCTTGTTTCACCTTCAAAATTTTCTTAGGCACCTAAGCATCACTTCTCACACATAAAATCTACATACTATAATTAGGGTTTGGGTGCTCCTTATATAACCAACTAGAGGAGGTTCTAGAAAAAGATAACCAATATAGATTTCTCCCTTTTTCCACTTAGACCTCCCATTTTTCTAATTGATTAAATAAATTGTATAGCGATTAATGATTGAACTCATAACATGTAATCGACTCATGAAATTAATCCTCAAACATTAAATCATGCAATAAGTCAGCGAAAAACTATTTACCTCATTGTTTGTGTAATTACAAACTAATATATCAAAATTAGATCACTCCGCACTTGAATAATCTAATGCTTAGTTGTGACTAGTTCTTCATGTTGTCCCTCGACTTCTGAATGCTTGACACTCACTATATAACTTTCAATCAACTAACTATGTATTTTTTGACACAAAATGACTTCTACCTTACTCAACATATATAGGAACACTCAGTGACCATATAATTTCTCGAAAATAACAATTTCTTGTCCTTAACTAAAATATGAAACATTTTAAATACATTGCTCAACCTTAATGGGATGGCTTAGTTGTAGTGATGACTGACACATGCCACAAACTATAGGGATCAACACCGTGTTCCTAGCATTTGGTTAAATTTATCAGTTCATTATTGGAGATACAACTTGGACATTTTTTATCATGTTAGTGATGTGAAATCTTATTGTTATGACATTTGATAATAGTGTAGAGTGCCATATTATTTGATTGAATAAAGAGGATCTAAAATATATATCAAGATAATTTAGTAAAGTGGTTGAGTATAGATGAGTTGAATTATAGAACAAATGATTGATATACATCAAGAAGTTAAGTAAAACATGAATTTTGATTGAGTGACAGGTTACAAGGTGAATGAAGTAGTTAAGTATTATAGAGAAGAAGATAAAGGAACTTTAGTATTAACCAGGTGATGGTAATAACCAAGAAAGTTGAAGGAAAACTAAATTTATGACTTAGGAAAGTGATAGCCAAATGAGTTAGTGAAATCCAATGGAAACAAATAAATACTAACTAAGCTACCTAGTGGTAATCAAGCTCAAGAAGATAGTGATAACTGAGTGTCAACAAATTAACAACTTGTGAAATAATCAAGATTTGAGGCTAATACAATTGAATTATTGGAATATTCAAAGAAAATTAAAGATAAATATTGATGAGATGACATATTTAATGCATGAATCGATTTTTTTAAGTGATCTAAGGAAAATTTATGATGAGAAGTTTCTAGAAGTTTTAAGGAAAGAAGGAGGAAATGATGAAAAAATTCAATGCATCTAATCAAATCCTAAGATATATGGTTATTTTTAACTCAAAAAATATCAAACCCATCTATTTAAGGGAGAAAAATAGATATTTTTCATATTTGTTGGATGGAAAATTTGTGACAAAAAGTGAAGAATAGAGTTGTAGAGGAAAAGTAAAGAGTTGCTAAAAGAAAGTTTGCTTGAAGTATTTCCAAGTTGATTAGAGATAAATAATGTGATGAAGTCCTATCAATGAAGAAAAAATGACACAAATGGAGAGATAAAAATTAAAAATGAGTTGTATTTTATCATATCAACCTAATTATTACTTTTTAACCATTTTCATAGTAAAATCCTTCAATTACGGTTGACCTAATAGTCATATTATAAAATGTTTCAATCAAGGTTGAACTAATAGCCATGTTATAAAATAATTTAATCAAGGAAAAATTTATATGGGATATAACAAGGGCACTCCTAATAGGTTCATTGAATCCTTTAATAGGGTCATGCTTCATAGTGGAGTTTGTAACCATTAACATGGTTGGCTCTTAACCATATTCACTTTAAAATAGTGAAAAAGTGGTAGCATGTTACTTGGTGGTTTTTCCTAAATTGGGTTTCCATTTTAAGTCCTTCTATCATATTTATTCGAATGATGTTCTTGTGTTTCATGCTATTTACTATTATATGTTTTTGTGATTTTGCTAACACTAAATAGAGATTTATGTGTTGATATGAATGAGTTGGATTGCTCATGATTTTCTATATTGGTTGAGCAGATTTATTAGTTTGATTAAAAGTTCTCTTACATTGTTAAAAATTGAAATGGTACATCTCAACCTGAGGATAACTGATTCACACCCACATCTTGCCCTCAGTTATTCTAATTATTCTAACAATTGGTATCGAATATTGTTTTCTTGCAAGGAATGTTTGAAGGGACTTAATCTAAATATCAATATGTATATAAGAGAGAGGTTCCCAAGCTGAATAAAGAGAACTTCCTAGCATGTAAATGAAAAATAAAATTGCATCTATCTAGAGTTTGAGATTTTGCATTATACTATCTAGAAAATGAACACATAGGAGTAGCTAGATCCATGCCAATTGATCAAATAAAATAAAAGAAGGGGCACAAGAAAATGATGATAGATCTGACATGTTCCCTAATTCATGTTGAGTTTGATGATGTGAAGGATTATATCACTATAAAGAAAATATGGGATAATTTGGCACAAGTTCATGGAGGAGACGAAAATGAGTTAAGAGCTAAATATGAATATTTGAGAGGAAAGTTTTATCACATGAGAATGAAGGACAGAGAAACTATTTCGAAGTATTGTGATGGAACAAAATAAGTGGTCAATGCAATTAAAGGTGTTGAAGTAGACATACATGAAAAAAAACAACAAGGTTTCAATACCTTTACTTCCTATTTATGTCATTAGAGTACATCTGCAATAAATGCATTGAGATGTATACCTAGTAATAATCTTACTTTGGATAAACTAATTGGTAGAATCACTATTTTTGATCTATAAAATTTTGATAATTCTTCTACTATTGAATCTTCTTTCTAGTTTCAACCTTGATGATCTAGAAGCATTATTGGCAAGATGGATAGCAAGAGGAATTTCACAAATACAAAGGTAAAGTTCCTATAATTTAGTTTATATGTAACAAAGTTGACCATATTTCTACAAGGTTTCCTAATAGAGATGAAAAGGAGGAAGGGAAAGACAAAAAATACTGAGGAAGGAGAGACAACAAAGAAAAGTAAGGTAACAAAGACTACAAGGGAAGAGTTAAGAAATCTTGTTACATTGTTGAAGAAGATGTTTCTAAAAGTGATTGTGGTGAACATGATGAAGAAATTATTTATGTTGTGATGAAAGAAGAAGGTTAAAAAGAAAGCTTCACTTATTTCACATGTTAGTAAGATGTTAGGTGCACTAGGATGGTGTACAAAAGGGAGTTAAAAGTGGAGACCTTTTTTTCTAAA
Organism: Cupressus sempervirens; assembly: GCA_028749045.1. Lineage (NCBI taxonomy): Eukaryota > Viridiplantae > Streptophyta > Pinopsida > Cupressales > Cupressaceae > Cupressus > Cupressus sempervirens. Next base: position 817,081,099 of record CM053787.1, read on the forward strand.
ATCAAGTAAACCTAATCTTGGAAGGTTTGTTTGAGGGTCATGCATTCAAAATGACAAAATGTATAAAACACAAAACTTGTTGTACTCTAAATCTAGTTTCTATGCAACTAAGGTTTTCTAAAGATGGATAAGATTAAGAGGGTCAAACCCTATGCATACGAAAAACTATGGCCTTTTTCTTGAAAAACATAACATAGTTATATCTATGCACTAAACAAAATATACACTTATATCTAGTATTTTGAAAAACCCTTTGGTGGGATGATAAGTAAGAGTGAGATCTTGAAGTCTTGTATTTTCTCATAATTTTCTAACTAGTATTTTTTCCCTATGATTTTTTAAAGTGAATCCATCTTGAAATTCCAGTACCTCTTCATGCACTAGGCATAACGTGCATCAAAATAATATACAATCAAGATATTTTTAAAACTGTATAGAATTAAGTGTCAAAAAATAATATGTAATTTATTTTTCATTTGGTTAATTCTATCAAAATCTAAGAAAAAAATGGTAGACATATGTCCAAGAGGACTGTAAAGACACTACTATACAAAAATAAACTTGACAATGCTAATCTTGTCCAAAAAATAAAATTGATATGGTTAGAAAGGTGGGAAAAGTGTAAGGTTATGTTGGTAATTTTAGAGATGCCCACTTCACCATTTGTAACCTTAATGAAGTAAAAGAAAGTAATTGATCTTAGAAGTTGAAAAAACATCTAAACCAATGAGAAATAGAGGGAAACCATCAAATTAAGCATTTGAGTAGTTAAATAGACTTGATACCAAGCCTAAACACAATTGTATTATTATTCAAATGAGAAAATTGTCATACTAGACATAACACATTTATGTTATGTCTATGTAAAAGTATAGTCAATTCCTCATAGGCCTAATAGGACTAATTAGACCCAATTACTAAAGTAACTACCTAAAAATGGATTAATTTCATCAAATAAATGATTTTAGGGATGATGCACAATGGATTGTATATAAAAATGAAAGTGTGTGTTGAAGGGATGATACACAATGGGTTTTAAAAAAGATGCAAATTCTAATTCTATCAAGGAAAATTTTGCTTTTGGAACTCAAACTATGGGTCTTTGAATCATTTAAATTGTTGTTCATCCAAATGTTGACCCTTAAAGGACATACCTAATTACAATGCAAAATTAAATGTAAAGTCATAATATAGGAGAGAGATTCTTGTGATTGATCTAGAAGACAAATCATCTAATGTAGAAATGGTAGAGACTTGTTGTGAAGGCTTTTTCATATATAATGTAGGAAAATTTAGTAATGGGTTTTTGTGTCTATGTCAATAATAGGAGGAAGAATGGTCTAAAATTAAGAAAAGGGTGCATCACCATGAAAAATAAGGAAACCTACAATAATATTCTTCTCGAATGGGAAGACAAATTATTGGAGCTCTTTCCAAGATGAAAGAAAAATTGATGATTGAGATTAATATCAAATATAGTGTATGTCTTGAAATAAGTAAACATATTGATTAGATCTCTAGTGAATGTATGGATATAATTCTAGAGGTACCCGAATCTCTCTCTCTCTCTCTCTCTCTCTCTCTCTCTCTCTCTCTCTCTCTCTCTCTCTCTCTCTCTCTCTCTCTCTCTCTCTCTCTCTCTATCTCTCTTCTCGAATGGGAAGACAAATTATTGGAGCTCTTTCCAAGATGAAAGAAAAATTGATGATTGAGATTAATATCAAATATAGTGTATGTCTTGAAATAAGTAAACATATTGATTAGATCTCTAGTGAATGTATGGATATAATTCTAGAGGTACCCGAATCTCTCTCTCTCTCTCTCTCTCTCTCTCTCTCTCTCTCTCTCTCTCTATCTCTCTCTCTCTCTCTCTCTCTCTCTCTCTCTCTCTCTATATATATATATATATATATATATATATTTGAAACAAGAGATACAATTATTTTTTATAACATTCAAGTAGTTGAAGGTGTCATCCTCATCACGAGTTTTCCATTATAGCCTAGTAGTTGCATGTCTTATCTCATCAAAAAATTTCCATAATAGTCTAGTAGTTGTAGGTGTAAACTTCATCATACATTTTCCATGATAATCTAGTAGTTGTAGGTGCCATATTCATCACATGTTTTCCATGATATAAAAGTAGTTTGAGGTTTCATCTTCATCACAAGTTTTCTATTAAAATCTATTAGTTGAAGGTGTCATCTTCATCACAAGTTTTTGAGTCCAATAGTTGTAGGTGTCATCTTTATCACAAGTTTTCCATTATAGTCCAGTAGTTGCAAGTACCATCTTCATTTCAAGTTTTCCATGATAGACTAGTAGTTTGATGTGTCATATTCATCACAATTTTTTCATGACCATCTAGTAGTTACATGTGTTATCTTCATCAAAAAATTTCCGTGAAAATCTAGTAGTTGTAGGTTTTATCTTCTTCACAAGTTTTCCATGAAATTCTAGTAGTTCCAAGTCCAATCCTCCCAAGAAATAGTTATGAAATGAGATTACATGCATCTAAACTCAAATTCCTACATGTTTATCATCTATCTATGTCCCATAAATTAAATGTGTATTCAAGAAAATCTATATTTAATGAAGTCAATTTTGCATCATCGTCTTTAGTTGTTGTAAAAGAATCATAAGCCATACTTGGCATAATATGATCACTAGAGAGGTCTATATGCTACTTCTATGGTGGGATGTGTTCTTTCTTGTTTTATGAAGCTAGATAATCTTAGCAATCTATATTTTATTTGTTACCACAGGTATCAGGAATTGTGTATTAAGTCCAACCAAGGTAAATTTTAAGTAGGTCTTCCTAGCCACAATAATGTTAGCAATCATCATAAGATACATTAAATTATTATTTCTATTTACATAGGCACTAAAGACCTCATCTCACTACTTGAGCTACTAGTATAGGTTAAGTATTCATTACTATCATATGACAGATCTAGGAAAAGTGAGATATATTTTATTAGACCAACCTGGTTGTTACTTTGTAACCATTGTGGTAGTATCATCCTCTAATCAAGGTTGACCTAAGAATCATATTATAAAATCCTTTTATTAAGGTGACATTCTGAAGAGATGTTTTAAATACCTCTAACAATGCTACTCCTAAAAAGGTCACTTAATCATTTAAGTGGGTAAGACTTATTAGTGTGTAACCTTTAACATGGTTGTCTCCTAACCAAGCTTACTTCACTAGAGTGAAAAAGTGGTAGCACATTACTTGGTGGTTTTTTTGAAATTGAATTTATGCATTAAATCTTTATGTCATATTTGTTTGAATGAACTTTTCATGTTTCATTCTATTGATTGCTATATGTTTCTACAATTTAGCTAACACTAAAATAGAGTGTTGTGTTAGTACAAATGAGTTAGACTACTGATTAGTTTCTATATTTGCTAAGTGGATTTAATAGTTTGATTAAGTTGTTTGAAGTTGTTAAAAGTTAAATTAGTAAATCTAGGCTTGAGCATAACTGATTCACCCACCTCCCTCTCAATTATTTTAACCATTCTAACATGCATAAGGAAAAAATAAAAAAAAATCTTCTCAAACTAAAGATATTTGGGAAAAAGTTACCAAATAGAAAAATAATATTTAAATATATTACCAAGTCAAAACTATTTCACATCTCACATCATTTGGAGATAATTCATAAGATTATCTAACAAATTAAAATGATGAATTCACCTATTCAAGAAAAAATTTGCAAAATTTTTTTTTTTCTAAATTTTAATAAATAAAAAAGATCATTTCGTTCCATGATCATTAGCAAAAAGTAAATTATTAATAAGATAAATTTAAAAATTAACTAACCACCTAGAGGATACATCTACCATATCTAAATCAATATCCACAAACATATTTTGAACTCTCTAAAACATATTTAGATGTTTTATCTGAAGATGTCAATTTTTATTAAAGGCGCCATGGAAATAAAAACCGTAGAAGTGGATATCAAGAAGGAAAGAAGAAATGGTAACATTAAAAATAGCCATACCCAAAAATTAGTACCCCTATCCATAGAATAGAAGGGCCCTTGCTAAACTTTTCACTTTGATGTAGGAGGCACCTTGGTCTACAATGTAAATTTATTTTCTAAATCTAGTGTTAGTAAACAAGACTGATTTTTACATTACATGCAATTACCCTAGTACACATATATGAAAAATGTCAGAATTAAAACCTACCATCATGAAGCATTTATAGATTACTAATAATTTGATGAAGTTTTTCACATAAAAAACAACCAATATTTTTTAGAACTAATTTTTGAAAAAAAAAGAAGGAAATACTACTAGAAAAATAAAACAGAGTTGATAGGAAAAAAGAAAAAAACTTCAAACTTCCAATTCAGTAGAAAAATATTTATAGGAAATATGGTAAAGGAAATTATTTGGCATTTATAGGTTTTCAAGACATATACTAATAGTGAATATAAACTCAAAAACATCAATCTTCTACTGAAGGAAGGGACAATTAGTACAATATTTTGAACTTTTATAAATTGAAGTATGATAAGATGTATAGATAATTTTTAAATTTGTATTGGAATGTAAAAGGGTTCTTTTTTCTTACACAGTTACATTCATTGACCTTTTATAAGATTTTCTTCCATTGTGGTGTTATGGTTTTACGTGTTAAAAGGAGTATAGTGCAAAAGGTGGGTATGTGTAGGATCATGGTCAAATAAACTATGGCCTTAAGTGGTTGTGAGAAACCAAAAAAAATAGGGTTATATTAACTTGACACATAATTTAATAGTAGATATGTGCTTTATATCAAATAGTTGTAAGAAAAGAAGTTGTAGGAAATTGAATGTAGTTTCTAAATTACTTGGCTTTATCTAGAGAAAAGTTTGTTTGGTTGGTCAAAAGTTTGGATTTTAATGTATTTCTACAAATATTTCATTGCAAAAATAAAAAGTAGGTGTATATCTAATGACCTTAATCAAAATCAAAAAATAATATTGTTTTAATAAAATTTTAGATATAAAATGTAGACTCATGCCAAGATGTGATGCATGTTTTTGGGTATTTTAATTCCAAATAAATAATTAAATATGAATGTTCTACTATAGCTTTTTCAGAATAAAAGACTCTCATGACTGACCACGTTAACTAATTGAAAACTTTACAAAAAAAAAATTTTTTTATAGTAGGCGAGGCATAGAATGTGATGCAACTTTTGGATTTCAAAGATGTTATACCTTTTGAAAACTATAGCTATTCAATCAGTATGTAAATCAATAATTTATAGACATCTTCATTAGAAATTAACTAATAAATACTTATCGAACTCATAATTTGACAATAATTATATCAATGGAATCTTAAGAGAATTCTCAAAAAAACATTTTTGTTTCCTTGAATTTGGATGAAAAACTATAAAATCATGACTTAACATCTGAATGTCAGTGAAACATGTTTCAAACACATTTTTTGAGTTAACCAAAGAGGTTTGGTAAAGATGATGCCTAATTGCATACCTGATCCTAGATCGAGTACTCGAAATGTGGCAGCAAAACACAAAATTTTAAAAATTGAGATATTGGGAACTAATTGTACATTTCAACCCAAAATCTTATAGACATATTTAAATATGTTGTCACATTTAAGATATAATGATATATGAATATCATTATTTTTATTTTTATTTTTACATATTATAAAACAATTTTTATTATTATAATATTATATACAATATTAAATATGATTAGATAGTATATTACTATCATAGTACTATATATTATTAAATAGTATTATATATTATCTATAATGTTATAAATGTTATCTATATAGATCATTACATATATTACTATAATATAAATTTGATCATAGTATTTCTAAATTATTACATAGTATTATATAGTTTATTAATTATAATATGATCAATTACCGTCCCTAGGGGTTCTAGGACCCCTAGTGACACATATCATGATGCAATGGGTTGAAGTGGGTCATAGGTTAGCCTACAACCCCATTTGACCCATCTGATCGATTATCATATGTCCTTAGGGGTCCTAGGATCCCTAGGGACACATCTAATGATGAAATAAGTCGAATGGGGTGATAGGCTAGCCTACAACTCTATTCAACCCATATGATCGATTATCATATGTCCTTAGTGTACCTAGGACACCTAGGGATAAATGTCATAATAAAATGGGTCAAAGGGGGTTATAGGTAATCCTATGACTCCATTCCACACATATGATCAATTACCATATATCCCTAAGGGTCCTAGGATCCGTAGGGACACATTTCATGATGCAGTGGGTTGAAAGGGGGTCCTAGGTTACCCTACAATGTCATTAGACCCATATGATCAATTATTATATGTTCCTAGGAGTCCTAAGACACCTAAAGACACATCACAATGCAATGGTTAGAATGGGGTCATAGGTTAGCCTATGACCCACTCAAGTGATATGATACATTTTACGATGCAATGGGTTGAAGGGGGTCCTAGGTTAGCCTACTACGCCATTTGACCCATATGATCTATTACCATATGTCCCTATGGGTCTTAGGACCCCTAAAGACACCTATTGTGATGCAACGGGTCGAATGGGGTTGTAGGCTAGCCTACAAATCCATTCAACCCATATGTTTGATTACCATATGTCCCTCAGGGTCTTAGAGTTCCGAGGACCCCTATAGATACATGTTGTGATGCAATTGGTTAAAAGGGGTTGTAGACTAGTATGTAACTACCTTTGACCTATAAGATGGATTTCCATATGTCCCTAGGGGTACTAGGACCCCTAGGGACACATGTCATGATGAAATGGGTCGAAGGGGGTCGTAGGTTAGCCTACGACCTAATTTGACCCATATAATCAATTACCATATGTACCCCTAGGGACACATTTGGAAATGAAACCCCTAGGGGGCATTGGTTAGCCTAAAACACCCTTCAACCATTAAGATGGACTAGAATATGTCCCTTTAGGTTCAAGGATCCCAAGGGATACATGTCGTGATGATATGGGTTGATAGGGGTTGTAGCTTAGCCTATGACCCCATTTGAGCCATATGATCAAACACAATATGTCCCTAGGGGTCCTACGAGCCCTAGGGACACATGTTGGGATACAATGGGTTGAAGGGTGTCATAGGTTAGCCTACAACTCCATTCACCACATATGATTGATTACCAAACGTTCCTATACATGTTGCAATAAATGGCTAAAAAGGGCTTGTAGGTTAGCCTATGACCCTGCTTGACCCATATAATCAATTACCATATGTCCCTAGGGGTCCTAGGACCATAAGGGACACATTTCATGATGCAATGGGTCAAAGAGGGTCATTGGGTAGCCTACAACCCAATTCAACTTAAGTGATAGATTTCCATATAACCCTAGGGGTCCTAGGAACACTAGGGACACATGTTGCAATGTAATGGGTCAAAGGGGGTTTTAGGATAGATTACGACCCCATTCAACTCATATGATGAAATAACATATGTCCTTAGGGGTCTTAGGGCCCCTAGGGACACATGTTGTGATGTAATTAGTTGAGGGGGGGCAGGTTAGCCTACAACACCATTTGAACCTTATGATGGTATACCATATGTCCTTAGAGGTCCTGGACCCCTATGGATACATGTTGTGTTGCAATGTGTCAAAGCAGGTCGTAGGTTAGCCTACAACCCCATTCAACCCATATGATGGAATACCATTAGTCCTTAGGGGTCTTAGGACCCCTCGGGACACATATCGCTATGTAACGGGTTGAAGGGGGTCGTCGGTTATCCTATAATCCCATTTGACTAATATGATCAATTACCATACACCCCTAGGGGTCCTAGGACTCCTAGGAACACATGTCATGTTGAAATAGATCAAAAAGAGTGGTAGGTTAGCCTACGACCCCATTCGACCCATATGATCGATTACTATATGTCCCTAGGGGTCCAAGGACCCCTAGTAATAGATGTCATGATGTAATGGGCAGAAAAGTCTTGTAGGTTGGCCTACAACCCCATTCAACCCATATAATGGAATACCATATATACCTAGGTGTCCTAGGACACCTAGGGACACATATCATGATGCAATAGGTCAAAGGGGGTCATAGGTTAGCCTATGACCCCATTCGACCCATATGATGGAATGTCATATGTGCCTAAGGGTCCATTTGATTGTTGGAATATGATTTCAAAATTGGCATCCAGAATCCTTGATTTAGGATTTTGGAACTTGAAATCTAGGTTTCGATTTTGGGAATTCGATTTGGGCCCATTTGGTTCACCAAGAATTCAATTTGAGCACATAGTTTGACTATATTGCTAATTGGTCAAACAAAGTGGATAAAGTCACATCCATCATTATTTATTTGCAGTAGACAAAGAAAGAAGAGGAAAAGAAAGAGGAAGAAAAGCTATATAAATTACAAGAATAAAACAATCAAATGTAGATTTAGCCATCCCAACCACCAAATCAACAAGGACCTATAATTTAGAGGCAAATAGCAGTAGTGCAAGGACAAATTTAAGTAGTCAAGACCACATAAGAATTTTTTGATGCCTGGATCTCCATCTAAAATGCCATTGCCAGGAATCCAAACATATTATGGAAATGAGAAATCCATGCTTGTGACTAATTATATTTTCTAGGAGGGATGTGCGGGCGTGATCTTGTCTAGTAGGTCACAAGATCGAGCCCTAGCAAAGATGAAGCTGCTTCTTTCTCTATGAATGCACACTAATGTCGATGACAGATTGTACAGGGTGGCCTTTCAACAAGAGGAAAAAGATGAGATTTTGGGAACAAGCCTGAGTAAAGATCTCATCAAAGTCACTGGAAATAGGCTCTGCATGCACATTTCATCCCTAGCACCCTTGGTTTTTCCCCTTTCTGAGAAGTTGAAGTATATGTGGTCTTTAATGGTGGCTCAGGGTTTGAAGAACCTAAAGAAAATGACAAATGGTAAGGATAAATGGAGAAGTAGAATGAACCCTTGTGACCTAGAAAGCACACAAAATGAAAACACGTACCTATGTCAAGCAAACAGAGAAAATAGCAATGGATACTTTCGAGAGGGAAACAAAATAGCTTCTGGTGGATACCAAAAATTATTGGTTTCAATAAATATTGTATGCCCATTTTATAAAAAAATAGAATTAAAATAGGTTTATCACTAATTCCAAGTATTTGGATGGAAGACAAAATCCACAAAATGGAGTATAAATGAGGATATTGAATCTCATTTTTATGAAATTCTAATTCGTGTTTTGCACACCCAAACAATGGATTGAAATTTTTTTAGAATACATAATTCTAATTCCACCTCAAATTCCTGATCCAAATGGGCCCTAAGGGTCCTAAGAGCCATAGGGACACATGTCACCATTCAATGGTTTGAAGGGGGTTGTAGGTTATCCTATCACTCCATTTGCTAGATTTCCTAGGACCCATATGGATACATATCTTGATGCAACACATCTATGGGGGTTGTAGGTTAGCAGATGACCCAATTTGACCCATATGATTGATTACCCTATGTCTCAAGGGGTCCTTCAACAACTTAGGACACATGTCATGATGTAATTGGTTAAAGGGGGTTATAGGTTAGCCTATGACCACATTCAACTGATATGATGAAATACCATATGTCGATCGTCCCTAGGGACACACGTCAGAATGCAATGGGTTGAAGGGGGGCATAGGTTAGCCTATGACTGTACTCAATCCATATGATTGATTACCATATGTCCCTAAGGGTCCTAGGACCCCTAGGGACATATGTTGTGATTCAATGGGTCAAAGTGGTCATATGTTAGCATTCAACCTCATTCAACCTATCTCATTGATTATTATATGACCCTAGGGGTCATAGGGACACATCATGTGATGAAATGGCTCAAAGAGACTTGTAGGTTATCCTACGACCCTGATTGACAAATATCATCGATTACCATATGTACCTAGAGGTCCTAGGACAATTAGGGACACATGTCATGATGCAATGGGTCAAAGGAGGTCATAGGTTAGCCTATGACCCCATTCAAGTTATGTTATTGATTAACACATGTCCCTAAGGGTCCTAGGAACCCTAGGGGCACATGTTGTGATGAAATTGGTTGAAGGGACTTGTAGGTTATCCTATGACCCCATTCAACCCATATGATAAATTATCTTATGTCCCTACACTAGTACATTTGGGCTCATTTTTTGACCATTATTGGTCAAAATTTTGACCCAGGTTGGTTGAAATTTGGACCAAACAATTGGTCAAAAAAATTCTCGTTGAAAATTTGACCAACTTACTAGCTGGTCAAAATTTTGACCAATACATTGGTCAAAAACTTTCAAAATTGTTGGCACAATTTTTGCCAAGCATTGGTCAAAATTTTGACCAATGTTGGTAGAAAACTGCACATCATTGGTCAAAATTTTGACCAATCCTTGGTGGAAAACTGCCAAGCATTGGTCAAAATTTCAACCAATGCTTGGTAGAAAACCCCCAAGCATTGGTCAAAATTTTGACTAATGCTTGGTTGAATTTTTTTTGAGGCATTCCATAAAACAGTGCACATGCCTTGCCTATGATTTGAAATTTTGCATTCATCTTGCACTCTCTTATCTGGCTGATGGATTATGGAGAGTGATATGAAATGATGATGCTAAAAAACACACACAATCAAATCCAAAATGAACTTGCATTACAAATGGATTGTGGAAATCTGATATTATTAGTTTTGCATGCAAGTCTATCAGGACAATCACAACTTAAACATATATATATAACAGATTTTTGATCTATTATATATGTTTAAGTTGTGATTGTCCCAGTAGACATGCATGCAAAATTAATAATATCATATTTCCACAATCCATTTGTAATGCAAGTTTTTTTTTGGATTTGATTGTGTGTGTTTTTTAGAATCACCATTTTAGATCACTCTCTGTAATTCATTGTCAGTTAGATGAGAGAGTGCAGGATGCATGCAAAATGTCAAAACATAGAGAAGGCATGCGACTTGTTTTATAGAATGCCTCAAAGAAATGTCTTAAACTATATACAAAATCCACTTTGATTATAGTTATAAACTATATTTCTACAATCAAAATAAATAGAATAAATGTATTGTGTGAATTATGAATAGCAAAGGAAATGAATATGGGTGATAGGGAAGAGAATTCAATAATAGAGGCTCTTAACTTTAGTTACAGTCATGATATGGGTGATGCACAACTGCCTCCTAGATTCACGTTCCATCCCACTGATGAAGAGATCATAACACATTATCTCATTCGAAAGGTTTTAGACAAAAATTTCACAAGGGGCCATTTCTGAAGTGGACCTCAACAAGTGTGAACTTTAGGAAGGGTTCATTTCCCTCCTTTTATTGTTCACTATGCATATAATCCCACACACCCATTTGATCTTGAATGATGATATGTATTGAATGTTGAGTGTCTATGTTGAGTGCTTCAAAACCATCCATTTCATGCCTTCATCTATACACAATGTCTTTCTAGTTTCTTTCTACTCACATGTCCATTTCATTTCATATGATCATCTAAAAATTGTGTCACTCTAAGCTCTCAACTGCTTCCTCTTGGTTGATCATCTCATAACTGCTGATTTCTCTAACATAATTAGTTCTTTCCTAACATGTCACCTGCTAATATAGTGATTAATAGTAAATACTATGATTTATCCCTATCCTAGTTTCAATATTGGCTATGGTATTATTATTATTCTAAGCCATTTTGTTAAAGACTATATCTCTTGAAATAGTGGCATGTACTAGACAACCTATTCATCATGTATTTGAGAGACAATAGCATTCACATAAATATAAGTTTCTTCTTATCATCTCTAGAGAAAAATATAAGACAACTCGAGACTCAAAAAAACTAAGTGTAAGCTAGAACCATACCCAATGTTCTCATCATGAACAAAACAAATCAAGTAACCATCGTCCTCCTCTAGATCTAACCCAGAATCCCTAGGTATAAATATTGCCTCAAAACCAAATCTTCCAGGTCCAAAGTCAAAAACCCCTAGCACATTGCCTCCAACTTCAATCTAAAACTTTCCTACCTCAAGTTTTACTTGAATATCAAACTTTACGAGTTCCTTGACCTTAGTTACTAAATCTAGTGTAGTACCATACACATAACGCTATTTTTGGCATGCATTTTCAATCATAAAGTAGAATTAGATATTTCCCAATCAACCTTGTATCCAAGGCAATAAGATCAACTAGAAATGTAGACAAAATTAGAGATGTAGTTTTCTATGAAGAGGGTATGTATCAATATAATCACTTCAAATTGTCTTACTTGCAAATATACTTTTCATTAATCCTTGGAAAATCTACCACAAACTCTGACAGTTTCTTTTGTGAAGCCTTCCCACTCTTTAAATTGAAATGCATCTCATATCTAATCACCAAAGTAAAATAGATAATACCTGATGACTCATATTTTATTTATACATGGGTTAGTAACTGAAGCACAAAAGAACTAGTTAAGTTGAATGGTTTACATACAATTCATTCTAAAAATTTATTTTATTTTCTTTGATGGGTCCACCAACCAATTCCAAGTCCAAGTCAACCAATCAACAAGTGTAAAGGACAACTTCATCACCCTCCTCCCAGGCATTGGATAATATTTGGTAGACAATGCCCAACAGAAAAGATATATAAGACTCCTAAGAGATATCTCAACTTGTTTTCAGAGTGATTGACCAGCCTATGTAGGATAATCATAAAACTAACAATAGTAATATGAACTTATCCACTACTAGTTGTAAAAGAGAAAATTGTAAGTTTATTAAATATAACATTAAAAAATGCAAGGAAAAATGAGTCTTGAAGGAAACTTATGGAAAAATGGTATATAATTTATCAAGACAATACTAAAATATTATGCATGTGTCTTAACATTACCATTATGAAAGATGTAGCAGTTTGGTAGCTCAAACCATCTCATCTAAAGATCATTTTTGCCATATCAAGGCAATATACCAAAATGTGTTTTCACTATAGTATCATAAGAAATAATGAATTATCCATCCTTCACCATATCCTAAGATAGCAGCAAGTAAAATTGAGCAATTTGATTTATTCTTGGAGAGATGTACAGACAACCTCTATCCTATATTTTCTTTATGAAGAACAAAAAGGATCTAAAGTTCTAAGGCTTTAAATACATTATTCATATAGCTGAATTATTTGAGCTCAGATAGTTTCCAATAACTTCTCCATACTCTTCAAATAGCAAGGCAATGATATAAGACTGCTCTAAAATAAAAATACATTTGGGGCAAAATAGAGAGGAAGATTGATGAAAATTGCATAATTATCAGTTAATGCAAAGTCATGCATCATGACAGGCATTGAAAGTGTTATGGGAACTGGATCAAGCATTATTCCCTCCTTCATCACAACTCGATAAGTAGCATAGGGAGGAGTATGTTGGTAGCCAAATGTAAACATTTCTCCTACACATAATGGAAAAAGTGACTAGGCACATAAATATATATTTTAAAGTAGTATATAGCTTTCTCAAACATCCTTTACGAGTAATTACATTAACTATAAAATTCAAACATGTTCTGCTATTGTGATTGGATCGAACTTTGGCTGTGCATTATAGTTATTTGATTCTTCTTTTTGGTTCTAAAATAGCCTATAGCTTACTTGAACATTCTTAACTACATTAAGTTTTAACTATCAAATCATAACTTGTTCTGCTACCTGTATTTGGATCAATCTTTGGGTGTGTAGTGAATGAATGAGTTAATTTCTCATCATAATCCATCAATCCAAGAGTCTACAAATCTCCATCTTCAAAGACTTGAAGAGCATCTGCAAAGGAGAAAATAAGAAATAAGTTCAACATAGGATTACTTTTCCTTCCTTGAAACACTAAATAGTTTCTTATCTATTGTATCCTATTGTGAAATGAGAAAAAGAAAAAATATCAATAGGGTAGAAAATATGCTAACAAATAAGCTATTGATGAAGAATTCCATTCATGTTAGTAGTTTCTTGGTACTTCACTATTAAAGTTTTAGGTCAGATAAGAACCTATGCACAGGTTTAGTGTGAATGTGTTCGAGTTCGAAGTACTTGGACTTAATCTATCTTGTACGTCACTATAGTGATTAAGTGAAATATTTTATTTAGCCAAATAAGTCTTACCTATAGTTTTTCACTAGTCAATTGGCCTAATCTTCAATCTCATCCTTATAAGTGATAAAGATGCTTTTAAGTATAGCTGGTTTTCTAGAATATTTTATTTTTGGTTAAATTAGTATAAAGATAGGAACAAAATAGAAAGATTTTCACATACTGCTATAAATTTCTATGCAACTATGAATGGCATTAGTTGTGGAGATTAAGGAATTAAAAATAGATTTCAAGCTATATCCATATATGCTTTCAAATTTTGAAGATTTCACCATTGTGTGTTTTATGAGTTGTTATATGGTAATAAGACATAGCACCAGGTATTAAAAGTTTATTCAATCACTTTTATTATATTCAGACGATCACCAAATCGAATAGGTTTTATTCCTTGTCTTAACCAATCAAAAATACTGTAACGATAGAGGGAAGAAAGAGAAAGTATTACAAGGCTTATCTACCTCTAAAAGTGCAAGTAGCTTCCCATGATGATATATAAGTGTTGTGTTGGTTCCATAATATGAAAAACTCAGATTAGTTGAGTAAAGAAATATAAAGAGGAGCCAAGATTGTAGATGCCAAAATATCGGCTCTTACCAACATAACAAATTTCTCTCACTACAAGTAATATATAACTAATGATGCATTTATAAAATATTAAAATAAAGAATATCACCATGCATTAAGAAAATGCCACCCACAACATGGTTCTTAAGTTAAAGAATTTTCCTGTTCCACCTCTATATGACATGTCCAAGACACCAAATTTTGTACATAAAAAATGTATCTGGACCATTAAAAGTCCAAATATTCCTTTAAGATCTCCAACCTATAGATTAAATGCAGACTAATCATTATAAATATTTTCTTCAAACAAAATCTTTCTACTTTGACAATATTATGTTAACCTTGACTTTGGTTAGAGAAGGTAGAAGTCAGATGGGGGTCAAGAATGAAGGATAGAGAAAATTTTCCTAGTAGTAGCATGCACTTTGATGGAATGCAGTAGCCATGGAAGCCTCAAAGGTTATCACTAAATGATAGTTGATGGAATTTCTCAAGTGGGAATTCTCTCTCATGAGTGTTGAAGGTAGGCATGTCTAGAATGTTTCAAAATGAAGTGCACCATAGTTCAAAAGGTGAGATAAATGTTTTATTACCTCCTACCATAGGCTCTAATAGAATACCATTAGGTGGGCGGCAAAAAGAGGTCACTCTCACAGGGTCAAACCAATAAAAAAGTGCATAAAGTTGCAGACACTACCCCAATGGGAGACAGTATTCAAAGAAGTACATATTATAAATGACATGCATTGATGGAAGTAGATCAAGAGTATTGTGAACCATCTCAAGTGCTCCAAGATTGGTTTCTCCCACATGGCCTCATCCAATCTTCTTTCTATTTCTCCCCCCACATTATTCCATATAGCTTTTGAGGTGAAGATTTGAATGGCGGTATAGCTAATATAGAAGTAAGATGCTATCATCACCAGGTTCAAAGGAGAAAGATACATATCATCTTCTATGGAAACACATTTTCTTGATCAGAGTACTCTCTATAAGCTCAAAAAGGTGGTCTAACAAATGCCTATGGCTAACACCTTGAAGATTATAGTAATTTGGATTATGTGTGAGTCTTCAGTAGAAGAATGTTCAAGTAAGATAGTCTACAACATCCTTCTTACTTTCAATAGTATCCACAACAACTTCAACATTGATATGATCATTGAGAAAGTGATCTAGATGACTCTCCATAGGAAATGGCTCATTTAATATTTTTTTATAATATTCTTTACGAGGTGCATGACATAAAATTACACACTTCCTAGAATTATCAAGCAGAGGTCTACTGGCATGCCCCATAATTTGGAGAAGATCAGTTATAGGATAGTCTGTGTGAGCGTTTTCCTATCCATCATAATATTATGCACCCATGACAACAACTGAATGCGCTGACAAAGACAATCCCCAACTCATTGAACTACTAGCAACGTACACTTGAATTGCCCCTACACTAAACATATGGGCTAAAAGTTCCTATTCTACCAAAGTGAGACCTTCATGTAAATACCCTATTCCATTAGATAATGCATGGGTCAATGTAGGTTCTTTCACTTTGGAAATGAAAGGTTTCAAATCTTCTTCATTAAATTGAAGAAATTGAGATCTTTCCCCACCATCTACATTTGAATAAGTTAATAAATCAATGGCAGTAAGCTGGGCATGTTTTCTTGTTGGCACGAACACTAGAGCTGGTTTGCCTCCTTTTTTACATGTTGAATTATTGATGCATAAGTTGGCTTGGTCATTGCTTGCATAAAAGCTTCAAAGTTGGCTATATCAACACTTTGGATATGAATCTCTAATGGTATAGGATAGACACCAGGGGGGGAAATTAAAAAGGCCATGTGCAGTAGCTCCAATTCACTCAACAATTTGGAATTGAATAGATTGCATTTCATCCACTTGATTATTTTCTTGTTCATTATTTTGTGTCCTTTTTGGTAGTCATTCTGGTTATGGGAAATTTTTTTGCCAAATACCTAGACCACTTATTGTTCCCACATAAAAGACCACCTAAACAAATACAATAAAAAAACAACTACTCAGCTAAATCAAATTTCAAGCCCTATAAATCAGATTGTGGGAAAGAGGAAGATTGGTGCCATATGGGTATTCCAAAAAGAAGGAATTGTTACCTAGCACCTTTTTTTATTTTGAAAGGACTCCTCCACAAAGAGTCAAACTTTTTATGCAATCCTTTAGATTTCTTTAATTATCCCAAAAGAACCCATATCTCCAATTTAAAATTATCTTTGTCAAGATATCTTATTGAATATGTTCTTTACATTTTTATGATGCTTTTAATGATATCCAACACTGTTTCTCTTTTCAATTCTAGATGATTCAAGCACATGATTCTCTTCTCAATACCAAAATGGAATTTTTCTTCTTTTATTGCCTTTTACAGATTTAGGGAATGAATTCTAAAGGAAATGAATGGTTGCATCTACATCATTTACCAATTGGAAGGGAGACATACCAATAGTACTTTTGTAAGTGATCCTATCAGCCCAAATTGCATCATGAAGTTTCTTCATCACTAATTTGTCAAAAAAGAAAATCAAAATCGACCCACAACACAGTGCACATGAAACAAATAGAAGCACATGTGCATTACACCATGACCATGGTAGTAAGAAACTCCCTTCAACAACTGGTACATGAAGCTCTGCAACATAATAACTTCTTAATAAGAAGGGGGTTGGGGACTAAAGAAAGATAGAATTAAATACCAGCAACAAGACCAAAGAGCCAATGATTCATATAGATAATCTAAATAAAACTACCATAACTCACCTCAAGAGTTTCCTTAGTTCTTAAGGCACCTTAGAACATAAGATTATACACCAATATTGATTTATAACAAAAGAAAGTATAAATAATTTGAATCAAACACAACACTTGGTATCTACCTTAACTCATGAGAAAATTCAATCTATAATATGTAAAAGTTGAAACATTATTTCTTAGCATAGAAAAATACCTTAATAAGATTATGAGGTATTTTTCCTTGGATAGTTTGTCAATGTAATTCCTAAGATCATAATCCATGTATTCAAATACCAAACAGACGAAGAGTCTACCATCATTGCATTTCATGTGATGGACATCAAGCAACCTACATAATTGCTTTAATTAGCCTCAATGAGAAGACTGATAAATGCAATGTAAACAAATACATAGGAATTATTGTCATTGAGAAACAATGCACATAATGTAAATAAACATAGAGGAATTATTGACATTGACAAATAATGCATTCAATCTAAATAAGTGCAAATGAATTGTTGGCTTTGAGATATAATGTGTTCCTTACCTTACAATGTTAAGATTATGAGATACCATCCTTAGAATGGATATCTCACGAAGGGTATCTTAGTTTGAGCTTCACTTGGTTTCAAGAATACTATAATATTCTCTACTTAATAAGGCCAACTACATGAAGGTGGAAGCTCATTTGGTCTCACCCCCTTCCCCCTAACATCAATCTAAATTACCCATTATCATCTAACTACATACTTCATTCATTCATACGTCCATTTATGAACTATAACATTCAATCAATACAATCACATAAAATTCATTAATATGATATAAAATTCATTAATACACAATGCTAATCAAGACTTTATTAACTCATAACAATATTGATTAACATAAAATAAAAATCAGTATTAATATGCATCATTCATAGATAATTACTTTTTAAAAAGCTCTTTCATTATCCAACAAGGTTTATCAAAGAGTATTTTTAAAACATCATTTCTTCTTTTTGTTTGTCTTAGCTCTCTTAAGAAAAGTGCTCATAGGAGCATCCATATCTGCATCATTCTCCTCCTCTTTTGGCACGTGTAATGTCAAATTACAATGACTCCTTCTCTTTGGAGGAGTAGGAGGCTACTGCACTAAAGGGGGCTCTGTTGCAAGAACAAGTAAACAGGATAAATTGGCATACTCTTTTTCTTTTTTTAACTGTTACAAGTCTGTAATTAAGTACTAGTACAACATAACATGCCTTTTTCTTACTTGACAATGTGACATCATGTACATTAACATTTTGATCCCTTGCCATGTCAACATGTTTAACACTTGGAACATGCTCCACTCCTTTAGCATGATGTTCAACATGCTTTGAAATATTCAAAAAAAGGATACAGGTCAAATTGCAATTGAAGACGTTAAATTGTATTCATAATTGCATAATTAATTTCCAATAGAAAATTAATACCTCCACCACTATAATGCACATCATGGCCTTTATCACGAGTAGGTTTTGTGGTAGGATATGAAGGCTGAAGTAAAATGTTATGCGCATTGTTATGTAGTCAATTACATTCAAAACTAATACCAAAAAAGAATCTTCTCAACTATTCAATTTCATTTACTTTTCATCTAACCAATTTACCTATGAAATATCATTTTGTGCACTAGATTCTTGGGCAAGGCTTTTAGATTCTTCAAGTAGGTGTGCAGCCACAACTTAATAGCCTTCCTTCAAGGCAATTTTTCTATCTTCATCTTTGAGCTCCAGATTAAATTATGTGCCCTATATTTTTTGCTTAATATCATTAGTTTTCCATGTATGGTTTCATTAAACAAAATTGTTTGCAACATTATATAAAAAATAAATATGAAATTTCATTGCTTCTACTTACAAGTCGAGACTAGAGATTCATATAGCCACTAGAGCCAAGTTTGTGTTGGCCAAACTTTTCTAGTCTCACTTTTGTAGCCACGAATGTGTCCTGCAATCTATGAACAATTTCAAACATCTTAGATTATATATTTACGAATATCAATAATTAGTGCATGATTACAATGTACTTAATACTATCATGACATACCTTTTTTTGCCTTGTGTTGCTTCATTTACTCTATTTTTACATAGCTTTTTCTCCTTTGCATCTTCTATTATTTCATTCCACTCCATCGGTGGAATCATAGGAGGACAGTCGTACTTTGGGTTATCCTTAAGAGCCCTTCTATATTGATTCCTCACAGTCTTTATATGCTTTGATGCTCTTTTGAGAAGTAGGCCAATGTCAAAAATATTTTTTCCAAATTTCTCCTCAAAAGATGCAATCAAATAATTTTTTGATTCCACGGCTTGTTGTAGACACCTAAAAATCCTTTAGAAAATAAAATATTTTTATTTTCTGAAAAAAGTCTCTGATGACATCATCATTTATTAATTAATTATTTAATTAATTAATTAATTAATTTTTTATGCCATTAAATCCCTTTATCTTAATTAAAACTATTTAATTAAGGAATCCCTCCCAAAAATGTTTAAATCTTATTTAAATATTATTTCCTTATTTATTAATTATTTAATTAATAAATTGACCAAAAATCTCAAAATAAATAATTTATTTATTTTTTGCCCAAAACTTGGCCAATTTCCTTAAGACCACTAACCTCTTCCAAAATCTTCTAATCCTTCTTTAATTTTAATTAAAGGCTAATCCCATCATTTCCTACCCCTAATCCCAACTCAAAATATTTAATTAAGATTAAATATTAATCCTCATGTTTATTAAAAACATTTTAATAAATATCTCCTCAACCCAAACCCTTGAAATAAATAAAACTTTATTTATTTTCTAAAAAACCATTTTTATCCTCATTCTAGGAAGTTCTAGACTCTTCTAGAAAGTCTTCATCCTCATCCAAAGCCTAGACTCTTCTAGAAAATGTCAATCCTTATCTTTAATCCTAATCCTAATCCCCCCCCCCACTAACCTTGTCACATTCCCTAAATATGGATTAAGACTTGCTAACCCAAGCCAAAGATAACAAATATCTCCTCCTTCACCCACCCTCATTAAATGCCATCCACTTGCCCATCTCTAACAAGCCTAATCGAATCTTAACCCAAGCCTAATCCAAGCCTTTATCATTTGCACATTCCTAAGTCAAGCTTAAGACTTTCTTAATCCAACCCAAGTCAAAATATCTCAACTCTCTCACAAATATCCCAACCATATAACTTTATGAAGCCCACAAAAGCCATAAATGACTCTTACAAGCCCATTCATTTCTCTTACAAGCCATTATGAGGTTCTTTATGAGCTTTGAGCCTCCTTTGTTGACCCCTCAACCCCTCTTGCTCTAACCAATGACCCTGTGACATGTGTCACTTCCTAATTGGCTGTAAGGAAGCACAATCCATGTGCTCTCCTTTCATTCAATCTAGACCTTCCATAAGCTTTCTCCCATCCTTGCATCCTAGCCCTTGATCCCTCAATCCCTTTGCCTATTTAAGGAATCCTCTCCCAAACCATTTTAACACAATCTAGAAAGTAAAGCCATAATGCCATTTTGAGAAGCCATTTTTTACATCAAATCCATTTACCAAAATCTATCAAAAATCCTCCATTGAAGCCCATTTGAGCATTTGAGCATACATACATAATCAATCCATCTTAGCTATTAGACACACCTCTACATCAAGTGATCATCCTCATTGAGAGAGCCTATCCATGGCTCATATTTTCATTTGAGGACTTCACTTTGTCTCTCATGAAGTTATGTTAAATTAGTATGCAAATATTTTTTGATTGTTTTAATCCATCCGGCGCTTCATCTCCCATCTTGCAGATAAGTGTATGCCATTTGCACATCTACTAAAGAAAGATGAAAACTTTGAGTGGGATTCTTTATATCAACAGAGCTTCGATTAGCTCAAGCAGTATCTCACCAATCCCCCTATCTTGGTTCCACTAGTTCTTGGTCATCCCTTCATCTTGTACATATCAGCAATGCCTATTGCTCTAGGGGCACTTCTAGCATAGCACGATGACTACAATAGAGAAAGAGCCATCTACTATATTAGTAGAACCCTAGTTGGTTATGAACTCAATTACACTCCTATGGAAAAAGCTTGTTTGGCAGTTGTTTTCTCAACTCAAAAGCTTCACCACTACATGCTAAGTCATACTGTCTAGCTAGTATCCAAAATTGATCCTCTCAAGTATATGCTCTCTAGAACAACACTTATAGGCTGTTTGGCCAAATGGGTTATGCTCCTTAGCGAATTTGACATCTAGTATGTGGATAGAAAGGTAATCAAAGGGCAAGCTATAGTAGATCACCTAGCTGATGCACCTCTAGTAGATACATATCCTTTGATCATAGAATTTTTAGAAGAACATATCTGTCTAATTGAAGAACAATCCCCATGGAAACTTTATTTTGATGGCTCATACACATCTCATGGATCAAGGGTAGGAATATTGTTGGTCACACCTCAAGGAGATTACATTCTAAAAGCTTTTAAGCTATAATTCCCTAGCACCAACAATATAGCTGAATATGAGGCTCTCATAGCAGGATTAAAGATAGTCGCAGAATGGAACATCACTGAGTTACAAATCTTTGGCAATTCTCAGCTCATCATCAAGCAAGTCCTAAATGAATATCAAACCAAAGATGAAAAGCTATTACCCTACAAAGAGCTAGTTGATCAGCTAACCTAGAATTTTACAAAGCTTTAGTTTATACAAGTGCCTCGAATGCAGAACAAAGCAGCGGACACTATGGCTACTATCGGCTCACTCTTGGAAATTCCCCAAGCAACTATGCAATATGAGTTTTTAGTCAAGCAGCTCCTCACACCCACCTATGCAAATGAGGATTCAAATTGTGTTTTCATCTTGGTTGGTCCTCAATCCCCTTGGTACCATGAAATCCATGCTTACCTTAAAGATGGTATCATATCCCCTCACCTCACACGAACCCAACACCAAAACCTCATCCAAAAATCATCCTGCTATGTCATCATAGCCAATACCCTATATCGTTGGGGTTATCACGATACTCTCTCTAGGTGTTTAGACCAAACTAAGGTCATGATGGCATTAAAAGAAGTACACTCTGAACTTTTTAGTGCCCACACGAGTGATATTGTTCTAGTGCGACAAATCCTTAGAGCAAGCTACTATTGGCCTACCATTGAAGAAGACTCCTGTTACTTTTTCAGAAAATGTCTCCCATGTCAACAACACGCCAATCTTGTGCACGCTCCAGCACAAGATCTAAAGCCTATTGCACCACCTTGGCCCTTTGCATGTTGGGGCCTTGATCTAGTTAGAACTACCACACCTCTCTCATATGATGGTCATCAATGGCTAATAAGAGCTATAGACTATTTCACTAAATGGGTGGAAGTAGTCCCCCTAGTCTCAGCTATAGGAGTTCAGGTCTCCAAGTTCATCTTGTACCACATTGTTTGCCGCTTCGAGATCCCATCCACAATCTTCATCGACAACGAAGGTAACTTTGAAAATCTCAAGATGGAAGAATTATGCACTTCCCTCCACATCCATCATTGCTTTTCTAGCCCATATTTCTCACAAGGTAACGGCCAGGCAGAGGCAACTAACAAAACCCTCCTCAAAATCCTAAAGAAAGTTGTCAATGATTTCGGTTGCAATTGGCACCTACAAATAAATCTAGCCCTATGGGCCTATCGAACCTCCTTCGATACATCCACAGGAACAACTCCATACTCCCTAGTCTATGGTGCCAAAGTGGTACTACCCATAGAGGTTGAACTTCCCTCCTTGTGCATATCTTTGCGAGGGCAATTATCAGCCGAAGAATACAGAGTAGCTCAGCTCACCCAACTAGATCTCCTAGATGAGAAGCGACAACACGCCTATGATCACCTCACAGTCTATCAATCTTGTCTCAAAAGAAACTTTAATAAGAAAGTGCTTCCCTGACACTTTTAGCCAGGTGACATGGTCCTCAAAGAAAATATGAAAGTCCAAGCCGATTGAGAAAAAAAAGGCAAGTTTGAACCTACATGGCTTGGTCCTTATGTTGTCACCGCCTCCTTTGGCTCTGGAGCCTATCAGCTATCTACACCGGAAGGAGAACTCTTGAATGATCCTACTAACATCATTCATCTCAAGAAGTTCTATGCTTGAAGATCCTTGGTATACCCAGCTTTTAAAAAATACAAAAACAAATAGTAAAGAGAAATAAGCGTCCAATGGTGAAAATTTGGCAATTCAAGTGCCTTGGATAGGTACCTTGGTGAAAATTTGGTAATTTAGGTCCCTTGTGTACTAAGACTAATCCATTATCTATCACTATCCTATCCCTCATCCATCCACTCACCATCCCATAAAACAACTGCTTGTTCCCTTGGTGTTCTAACAAAATATCCAACATCTAATGAAGCTTGTAAATACCTCTTGTATAGCTTGTAAATCTTGTACCTCAGCTTGTAAATCTTGTACCAAAGCTTGTATCATACCTTGTAAATCTTGTATCATCCCTTGTATCATAGCTTGTATATCCAAATCTTGTCCAAAACTTGTACCATATTCTAGCTTGTAAATAATCTTGTATCCTAGTTTGTATCCTATCACATGCACAAAAAGAATCTCATTTTTCTTAAGCTTTTCACAAAACCATCAAATTATCCAACTATACATCCAACACACTCTAAAACATTTCCATCTCACAAAACTCAAACATGAACAACCTTGTACATTTGTAACATATCTTGGTCTGTCAACTTGTACATCCTCTTTAGCTTAGTACCATTTGTATCTATCCAGCTTTCATGTTAGTTCATCCTTGATCAGCATCTTGCACACATTGCACAACCCTCAGTTAGCTATTCCAATGCATCATTTAGCTATATCTCCTATCACCAAAGTGTTATCCTTCTTAGTTCAGCTTGCCAGACGCATCACTCATCCAGATCTATCAGCTTAGGTGCTCTTCGATAGATCCTTGTAGGATATAGCTTTCCTCATGGCTGATCTTGGTCCGTTAGTACCTCGTCCTACCCATCTCGTTGGCAATCGGTTCTCTTTTGGATTTTTTCTTTCTTTTGAATTGGAATCTTCCCTTTGGGTCTTGAAATATCTTTTCCAAGCAATCTTTTTGTTCCCTCCTTAAGGTTGCCACGATATTTCATATCATGGTATACTGCGAATGGGGCAATCTGAGCATAAGGTTTTGATCAAGTCTTTTCTTTGTTTTTCTTTTCTACTTGTGGGTTACCTAGTGTTAGTTCTACGCTGCTTCTTTTGGGATTCATGTGTGCTACTGGGGCAATCCTTGCCTGTTTATTTTGAGTCAAGTTTTTCAGTCCTCTGGACAGTTGGTGAAAAGGCCTTGATGTTCTTGGTAACCTTGGCAATTAACCAACAGTCCTATAGAAAATCTAGTGCTCAACTACATGGTGGTATTTCTCTTTGAAGTATCCCCCCACTCAAAATGCTTCAATGGAATCCCTTCATCTCCATTATTCCCCATCCATATTTAGTATCTGTCTCTCCTACCCCAGCTTATGCATCAGTATCTCTTTGAATCAATCATCACTCTTAGCTTTAGGGATCCACAATCCTAGTCTTAGGATCCACCGAACAAATCAATCCACCAAGCCTCATCTTTCAAAATTCACAATCCTAGTCCTAGGGATCTTTGAAACCCATCTCTCGCCAATCTAGCTCTTTGAAATCCTATTGCATCAGCTTTATCATCCCATCATCCATCTCCCTATCTTGGATTCTTTTTTATGGTGCTCTGCTCCTTCATCCTCCCTGAACCGCCTCACAATAGGTGTTCCATAGTCATGCGCTAGGCCTGGCTTAGGAATAATCTATTCAAGCTAAGGACTAATTTTCCCCTACCATGAGGTGCATTTAGATTATCAACCCAGGGACGTATACTTGAAATAGTCGGCACAGTATGTGCACTAGGTACCTTGATGAGTCATTATGCTTGTGCTGCAGGAAAGTAAAAATGCAAAGGAAGGAACTATACTACTGCTATAGAAAGGAAACTACTGAATCTATGAATGTTGAAAACACAATGACAAGATAACAAAGATTCCATCTTGACTCATCCATTAGACTATTCTCGCAAATGCTGCAGGAACGTTCATGAAGTGTGATGCTACAGGAAGGAATTAACTAGCTATGTCTTACTTAAAATACTGCTAATGCTTAGTAAAATAAATCTATTCTATCCTAATCTAATCCACCTTTCAAGTGGGCCCCCTTGGTTGGCTTCTCTAATATACCAATGCAAGATAGAAACTAAAGAGAACTAATTCATTTCATTAATCAGTCATTACATAATTCATAATTGTAAAATACAACTACAACAAACTGTGAATCAGTGTTCTCTCTTACTTGATAAAACTTATCAAAACCAAAAACTAAAAACTAAAAAACTTTACGCATAGGACTCGATCTTGAGATATATAGAGAATCTACTCTTTATTACATAATAGAAAAGTAACTATCCTAAGTTAAGTTCGCAGGAGAGAATATAGGAGAACAACTGAAAGCAAAAAGGAAGGATAACAGAATTGAGGAGGGAGTAATGAAGTTGCGGCATCCGCTTGTTACAATGTAAATGCAGAGAAGGTAATGGCTTGTAAAAACTCCTCCCTATTCGCTGCCATGTTTCCTGGAGTGGTTATAACTTCCTTTTTGTGGTTGTTTCTTGATGCTCGTTTCTCCTTGAATGCTATCGGCAACCAACTTCTAGATTCTTCCGCTCATCCTTTAATCCTTATCATCAGGTTAGTTATGATATAAGACATATTTGCAAATAAACATCCATAAAACTAAATTCAAGCATAAGAACGCACATTTGGATATTTATATGAAATACTGCATATTAGATATAACTTAGGCAAAGGATGACATATTTTTTCTACCCCATAAATCATCAAAGGTTTATCAAACATAGGCTTATAAGTGTTAAAATAAAGATAAACAAAGTATCATAAAGTATCTTAAACATAACAAAATAAAGGCATTTTTTAGACTCATCATCTGCCCCCTGCTAAACTAATGCTTGTCCTCAAGCATTACACTTCTTTGTCAAAGATCTAAGCTCCCCAACTTCTGTCTTTCCCTTTCTGCTACTCTTGAAGGTGTAATAGAATCCTCTGGTCCTTTCCCATACTTCTCGCCTATGGTCTTCCTGCAACTTATCAAGTTTGTCAACATCAATATCATACAGGGGCCATAAAAGCATTGGAGGTTGCATGGTTAAAGGACACCATAGCTCTAGCCTTAGTTGATTTCCCAATTCTAAATATTTTGGAACTCTATATAGTGCTGCTTCCAAATTAATAGGACTATGTGGCTCTGATTTCTTGAGAGAATCAGGTAACCATGCCCATCTACCTCTTACTCCGGTCATAGCTCTTTGGAACGCAAAGTAGGGCAAGTTTTCATATTCAACATATACTTTGGCTCTAGCAGCAAATACCTTCTTTCTAATGTCTGGATTACTATTCCCATAGGTTAATGTAAACCAGTCTCGAAGAATTTCTTCTGGTTGTTTACTTTCTACCCTCAAGGGTAAAGGTTTTGTTCTTTCCTCATCTCTGTAATTAACCAGTTGTCTATCATAATTTTCCTCATTAGACATCCATGACATTAAAGCTTTCAAATGCACATCTCCTAAATAGAGCAAATGATTCCACTCAGTTTCTGTAGGAATGACAAAATTATGAATATACAACTCACACAATAGATTTTGCTACCATGGTGGTAAGGTTTGATACAACCCATAAAACTCTTATGCAATTTTGAATTCTACATTTACATTTCTGAGGGTTAACATCAACTAAAACAAAAGATATTGTTCTTCCAAACAAAAAGCATATACTTGAGGAGGTGGTCTACAAGCAAGAGCTTGATCAACTAATTTAAGTGCATGTTCCATGTGTTGTTTCTGTCTTTCTAGCTGTTCTTTCAATTCTTTAATCTCCTCATTTTGTGATGTTATGATCTTGATCATTCTTTTCTTCTCCTCTTTCCATAGTGCTTCAGCAAATAAATTCCGTCCATATAATTGGAAAAGGAGTTTTTGCAAGGTGACGGCACTGTTATCCTATTCATAATCCTTTTTCTTTTTCCATTCCCACCATAGATGTTCTGCCAAACTATTGATCCATGTTGACTTATAGGAGACTAAGGCAGTATTCGAATCATGACTTTCAGGAGCTACTTCATTCTCATGGCTTGAAACACCTAGTAAATTCATTAAGGTTTTGTTAATTTCTTGCTCACATACTGCAGGAGGACTACCAAAAGCTTCTGTCATCTCAATATGAAGGGGAGAATGGTCAGAAATTATCTGCACAGGAGACTCTGGAGCAGGTGCTTTAGACAATATAGGATTTTTTAAAATCTGCCCTCTCATTCTAGGGCTTCTCCGCAAAGGAGTCTCTTCTTGTACTATTGTCTTTTGCCTACTTTTCTGTTTCGGTATCACTACTGTAGGATTAGTTTCTGCAGGAACCTTCTTTGTTTTCTTCTGTTGCTTAATTGTAGGACTACGCTTTTGTGGAGCAACGATTTCTTCTGGTGACTTCTGTTTCTTTTTAGCTTGACTAGTAGTGGGTTTAAGAATGTCTTGTTCAGGTGGAGGCACATTTTCTTGAGTGGAAGCAAATTCTGGTTCAATCCCTTGTGTGTTTTTTGTTTCAGCTCCCTCAATATTTTGTTCTATAGGCTCACTATTGGAAACTACATTTTCCTCACCCTGCCATTCACTAGGGTCAACTTGGGGTTGTAGGGTTTTAAATTTCACAAAGTCATCCCATGTCAAAGGGGATACATCCCTAAGAGACCTTTCTATTAACAACTTTATCAAAGCATGGTGAGTGACAAAATTATCTTTCCCTTTTTGAGTCTCTTCTACACTAATACAAAGCATATTATACAGAAAATTTCGGAGATTCACAACAATATTGTGCCTTATACAACTAAGCAACTTAAAATGGTGTGCATGTAAGTGAGAAAATCTGCCTTCACAAGTAAAATACCTGATGACATGCATTGCTAGGTCAGGGTATGGAAGCGGCAAAGACAATCTCTTGCACCCCTGCTTTGTAACATCTAATGGAGGGTCATGTGAGGTAGTGAACTTGGCCCTTGCTGACCTAGCATCATGTGAGCTCGGATAATGCTCTCCAATAGGAGGTAACCCTGTTACTTCTACAATTCGTTCTTTTGTTGCAATTACTGTCAAACCCCACACAGAAGCTTCACCTTCATCAAATTTCCCGGTGAATTCTACAGCTGCTTCTTCATCATATGTTGTTAAATTCAAACAATAACCTAACCACCCGCATGCATTGAATCTTCTTACTGCTTCTACATCAGAGAGCAACAAAATGTGCTTGATCGTCTCTTTTCTCTGTAAACCTCCTCCCATTTCTTGATACTTCTGCTACTCTGTTTCCCTCTCCCTTCTAAATGCAAAATTCAAAACTCTGTGTTATTTCTCATATGCTTCACCGCTTCTTTTTGGGAACATTAATTGCCATAACCAATTGTTATGTTCCATAATTAAACTTTAGGTAAAAGTAAATCATGAATTTGTGTGGAAATCATCCAGAAAGATGGTTCAAATGCCAAAAATTTAAAAAAATAGGTCACATCATGGTTTAGCATGAAAAATTTGGCATGAACAAAGAAAAATTCATTCAAAAAGTAAGAGTACAACACTTGACATGGCATACTTATGGAAAAAAGTTCTCATTAATAAAGGATAATGCCAAGATTTTCGAAAATCATCATAGTTAATCAGGCATGTCATTGGATAGTACGACACTCCCCTGCCCCCTGCTAATTTTACGATAAGTGTCCTGACATGTCAGACTAGTATGGGTTAGGGACTGGAATACGTCGTAATTATAAAGAGTATGCAGTATTAGATATAATTAACAAAATCTGCAAACTTATAAAGGAATAATAGTTTGAAAATGTTTATACCTGCCAAGTGGATTGTCACATGCTCCAAAAAAAAGGTGGCAAAAATAATGTAAATGGAAGCATCCATTAGCATGTGCAGATTTGATTGAAAACACAAAAACGTAAGTATGTAGAAAGTGAGTGGATGGAAGATTAAGAAATGGAGTGAGGTGGGTGGATGGAAGATTAAGATATGAATGGAGAGAAATATCATGAAAAGAAAATGGACTTTATGTGAACATAAAGTTATTATTATGGACATGCAAATTAGAATTAATGTTGAAGAAGAGCAGGCGGAAGGTTTTCACCTTCGACTGCAGGAAGAGATACTTGAGTTGTTGTTGGATCCGATTGTTTGAACTGTTGCATGAACTCAGCTTTTGTTTGAGGTTGTTTGTAAAGTTTAAGTCGATGACCATTGATCAACATTTTGAAAGGCATGTCATTAATTGTGGTTAGTTGAACTGTTCCATTGTCAAAGACATGGATGATTTGATATGGTCCTAACCATTGTGTCTGCAACTTCCTTAGCATATCCTTGAAGCGAAAATCATACAATAATGCCCAATCACCAGCTTTGAACTGTTTGTTGAGGATATGAGAATCATGCCAATGTTTTCTCTATTTTTGCACCAGTTCAGTATGTTCTAAAGTGATCTTGCGCATTTCATCCAAAGAATTAAGATGCAAGAGACGTTCTCTTTGTGCTACAAAATGTCCTCTGCAGGGCTCATTATGACATGCATGCAAAATATCATGTCTCATCTTCTCTTACACATCTGCGCATAACTTGATCAGGTCCAGTATAAAATAGAAAATTGTCTATCCATGAGAAATGGAAGCTTTTCTGTATGAGCAACTTTCTCTCCTTATAAGAAAAATGCGTTGGTGTCTTATTAGTTGCAATGTAGTTAGCAATATCTGCACACCATGGAACTTTAACAGCAATATGAAACAAATGTTCATCTGGAAATGCATCATCTAGTAGAGTAGTGTCAATATCATGATGATTGATTCTTGACAAATAATTAGCTATGACATTTTTTTTTCCAGGTTTATCTACTATGGTTATGTCAAATTCTTGTAACAATAGTAACCATCTTGCTAACCTACCAGTTATAGTAGGTTTGTTCATGAGATATTTGATTGTTGCATAATCAGTATGAACATAGATAGGATAACCTGTGACGTAATGCCGAAATTTATTTAGAGCATAGACTACTGCTAACAATTCTTTTTCAGTCACTGTGTAATTCAGTTCTGGACCATGAAGACTCTTACTAATATAATAAATGACATTCTCAAGATTTGAGTGTTTCTATGCTAAAACTGCTCCAATGGCATAATCAGAAGCATCTGTATATATGTGAAAAGGTAGGTTCCAATCAAGGCCTTGTAAAATTGGGGCTGTGGTCAAAAGTTCCTTAAGCTATAGGAAAGCTTTATCACACTCAGGTGTCCATTTGAATTCAGCTTCTTTTGTAAGCAACTTATACAAGGGACTAGCTATTTTACTGAAGTCTTTTATAAAATGCCTGTAATATCCAGCATGTCCCAGAAAAGATCTGGTATCTTTTAATTTAGTGGGTATGGGTAATGTTTGGATTACCTCAATTTTAGCTGGGTCTACTTGTATACCTGTAGTAGATATGAAATGACCGAGTACAACACCCTCTTGCATGAGCATGAAACACTTTTCACTATTTAGTGCCAAGTTATGTTCTTGACATCTTACCAAAACTTTTTCAAGATTTATCATTGCTTCTTCAAAAGTAACTCCAAATGTTGTAAAGTCATCCATATAGATTTCCATACAATCATGTGATATATCAGCAAAAATACTAATTACAGCCCGTTGAAACGTTGCAAGAGTGTTACAAAGACCAAATGGTAAAACAGAGTATGCAAAAGTACCCCATGGATAGGTAAATGTAGTTTTGTCTTGGTCTTCAGGAGCAATACTGATTTGATTATAGCCACTGTATCCATCTAAAAAGGAGAAGTACTTTTTTCCAGGTAGTGTATCCAAAACTTGATCTATGAAGGGTAAAGGAAAATGATTCTTTTAGTAGCCTTATTCAACTCCCTATAATCTACACAAATTCTCCATTTTCCTCCTTTCTTAGGTACTATAACCAACGGTGATACCCATTTACTATCAGATATAAGACAGATAAAGCCAGCATCAAGCAGTTTCTAAAATTTTGTTTTGACTATTTCTCTGAAGCTTGGATTTATCCTCCTTTGAGGTTGACGAAGTGGTAGACAACCTTCATTAATGTATATCCTATGGGTACACAGTGTAGGGCTTAATCCTTTCATATCATCATAATCCCAAGAAAAAGTCTTCTCATGCTTCTGAAGCAACTCTTTTAATTGTTCCATCTGTACGGATGTCAATTTGGGGTTAACATGCAGTTTATGGCCTTTACTCAGTTCAATAGGAATAGTGGATTCTACCATAGCAATTTCAGAGATTGGGCTTCCTTCTACTTCACAGGGAAGTAGTGAACAAAGATTTTCGAGTTCCTTAAGTAAAGTACAACTTGTATCACACTCCTCATATGTAATCAATTCTAATACAGAGCTTTCAAACACATCTTTTCCTACCACACAGGTGTTGGTAAGGATGCTCTGGATTGCTGAATCTTCTTCTTGCAACTTTAGAAAAGATTGCCTATGTAACATCATAAGTTATACTATGGAATTTATCTCTTCTTCTTCATCTCCTAAATCTGGCCAAAAAGATGTACTGAAATCTAGTAATGGTCATGTAAAAGGATATAGATCAAATTGCTTGGTTGCTTGGCCATTTGATATGGTCATATTGTAGTCCCTGCCCTTAGTTCGCATTTTGTTATCATTGCTGAACTCTTTTAGAGCTAGTTTTACATTGTTGGTTAGCAACATTGTTTTGAGATTATTAGATATTGAGCTATGGATTCAGTTTATTATGTGATGAGATTACTTAGACTCTACATTTCATGTATGTATGATGATTATTTTTAGTGTTCGCAATTATTAATGATGATTAGTAAGATGATTTATTATCATATGTGTTTTCTTATGGATACTTACCCCATACTTGCATGTGTATGGTGTGTGTGTTTTCTTTGCGTGTTTGCTTTTGTATGGCGTGTCTGATGTGGTTAAGGAAGGGAGTCGTAGTCACCTGCTAGTCGGAATCTACACAATGCACCACTTCGTGCCATTGCCTGGTTAGTTTAGTATATATATTGTGCTTGTACATGCATAGTTTTTATGCAAGTTGCAGGTACCGGGTATCGACTTCCCTAAATTGCTAGGATGAGCATACCCTATCATATTATCTCAATGATAAGAAAGGGGAGATAAATTCTCAAGTCCAAATCTCAACCCTTTAAGCCATTTGTTCTAATTGAAAAATTAGGACAAGTATCTGAGTTGAGTACCCTTTGAATATGTTGGATGACATAATTCGTGATTTAAACCTTTGGTTTGATTTTGTATGTATTTTGGCTATGATGAGTTTTTCGTATTTTTACCTTTGTGAGTCTTTGGAGTATTTTCTATTAATTAAGCCTAATTAAAAGATTTAATTAATGGTTTAATTAAATAAAAAAATTAATATGATATTTTAATATTTATTTTATTTAATTAATTAAAAAATTAATTAAATAAAATAATTAAATTTGAAAATAAAATAATTAAATTGGAAGATAAAAGTTATAATATTAAATTTGGAATGTGACAATATTTATTTTAACAATAATATATTTGGAGCTCATTTTTAAATAAATGACTAAATAATATTATTATTAAAGCTAATAAATATTTTAGCAATAAACTTTTGGAAAATGAAATTTAAAAGTGAAAAATATATTTTAAATTATTGAAAGATTCTAAATCTCATATGATTAAAATATAAATATATTAAGATTAAAAGTGGAGATATTAAAGTTAGTGCATGAGACTTAATAAATAAATAAATAAAATTAGAAAGAGTAAAGTAAATTGGAGTTACAAGCTTGCATGGGAATTAACATGTGTCAACAACACGGGGGTTAGTGCATCAATTAAGCACAAGGTGTCTACAATTCTATGACTCATCAAAAAAAATTGAAAAAGACCCATGCTTAGTTGGTGACACTTTTTAGTGGTTTCAAGAAGCAATCCAAAGGTTTCTTGAGAGCTCTTGATATTCAAGCATTCATAGAAGCTTAAATGAAAAGCTTAATAGAAGCTACAAGCTTAAGAGAAGCCACGAGCTACAAGCTAAAAAAAATAGAAGCTTCAAAACTTACATGCATGGGAGAAGATTCGTATGCTCATATACTTTTTATTTGCTTCTATGCTCCTTCTAGCACTTCTAATCACTTGGAGGATTCGATCAGCTTGAATTCTTGGAAGAATTGTGAATGATGGAAAAAGAAAGAATTTTCTATGGACTTCTGAGGCATGGAAAATTAACATCAATGTCCAAGTGCACTCATGATATTCTCATATTCCCTTTGCACTATTTCTCTTCCTGTTTTTATCATATCTGTTTTATGTGTCTGAATACTCTCTGTATTTGAAATTGGAATCTAGATATTTTATTTGGATTAGAAGAAAACAATAGAAAAATCCTAGTTCCAAATGAGAAAGAAATTAGATTTTAATCGGATTTGGGTTCGAATTTATATTAAATTAGAAAGACAAGATTTGAAATTAAAATAGAAATTTTATGGTGAAAATTCGAATGATTAGATGTAATCTTTCTATCAATTATATTTTTAGATGCGTATGAACAAACCCTTTTATGGTTAAATTTAGAGAAAACTTATTTTAAGTGAAAATTCTTAATTCATCACAAATTGTCCTGTCGCTGCCCCTTGGATAAACCCGAACTCATTCATTTATAACTTTTTATCGAGATCGAATTTATTCGATCGCTCTGGTCAAAATTGGCACAACTTAGCCCTCTCCAACATATTTCAATTTCAGCCCAATCCAACGGTTCATTAGGGAGATATGACCGTCGTATTGGGACTGTTTTATTCGAGGACAGATATTTCTCCATTTCCCATAACTAAGAGTTCTTTATACTTAAACTTCACAAAATAATATATCAAAGCATGGAATGAATTAAAGATATTATTGAAATCTTTCTTTATTAGAATCTTATTAAAATGCATTAGTTTTATATGGTTTATTATCTAATCTAATTAAATCAAATTTAATTAAGATTAGTTAATAGTAGAAGAAGTGTAATTAATTATTAGTCAATCTAAGTAAATGGATTTTTTAAATGAGAGAAAATTAAAAGAAAAGAGATTTTAATATAGTTTATATAGTGGACTTTTTATAATGTATATTGAATACTATTTAATATATATTAAACAATTTTAGAGTTGTTTAATGAAGATGATAATGTTAAGAATTTGGAGATTATTCATATTAAAATTTACAATGAGTCTTATTGGTTTGTGATAGGGATCTCTTTCAAACAACGTTTATATAGACAAAATATTATTAGAACAATTAAAAAATGGAGTCTAATGGTTGATTTTAATATTGATTAAATAATTGTAAGATGATAATTTATATTATGTTGATTTAAATTTAGAAACTCTGAATGATATTGGATTAAGACTGAATTATTATGTTATTGGTTAATACGTTTGAATACCTTAATGGAGTTAAGAGTTAACCAAATATTAACTAATGAATTTATAGAAAGATTTTATAGATCGAGTATGTATAGTTTGAGGAGTTAATTATTTATTAATGTTTGTAAGGACTAGCAAACTATTAATAAATAATGGTTTAAATAGATATCAACAAATTTGATTAGAGTTAATGTAGTGGAGATTATTTATTGATTGAAGTTTGGTAAAAGATAATAATTTTTGAAGTTGGATTATAATTGATTTTTAGTCAATTGATATTCATTGAGCTGATATTATAACTATGATATTAATAATTAAATTGTGCGATAGAGTCTTATTTGAAAAGATTAATGATAATACGAATTTGTTAAGAGAATGTTGGTATTCTTTGAAAGAAGACGAATGAGGTCATTATAGATTTATTCTCAATATAACTTGCTAATAAATATTGACAAGTTATTATTATTGAATTATTAATATGAACATTTGAGTATTGAATTATAGTTGACTTTTATCGTACAGAATTTTAGTTAGTTATTAGTCAGCTGATATTAATTGGAATGTTGCTATGGTTATGCAATTATTAATTAAATCAATTAATGAGAGTTAATTAGATTTAATTAATAATTAAGTTATGTAATAGAGATTTAATTGATATAATTCTTTTAATGAGATTTTAAAAGTATTGATATCAAGTTGATAGGTTTTAATCTGATGACTTGAATAATGACTTTAGATATTTTAATGGTGAAGACTTAGTAATATATAATTGAGAATTATTAGAATAATAAAAGGTCAAGGATTGTGAATCGATGTTAATTGATCATTTTAATTAAGTTATAATCTTCTTAATCGAAGATTGATAATTGGTTCTTTTATGAATGAATAATGATCTTTTGATTATGTTGAAATGTAGAAGTAACATTAAGGAAGAGTTGATCAATTAGTACTATGGATCTTAGCGAATAAAGTAAATGATTTAATGAGTAAATATTTATCCTTAAGTTATTCTTAGAATGTAATTCTTAATAATGGAAAGATAATGCTATCGAGGAACAAATGGGTTGACGTGTAGGTCAAATGATAAATCCTATACACTTGAAGTATACTTGCAAACAAAAAACTAGAAACCCCTACACATTATTCAACTATGTGAATTTAGTAAACCAAAACATGTGTTTGCATCGTGTATTCTATATGCTTCTTGTTTTGGGTTTTGGGTTGACTGGTGTTGACCAGTCCTAGGATGTTACCAAAGGCTCGGGGGTTATGAGATATGATGGCATGTTGATCTTATTTGGTCTCGATCTTTATAAGCCCAACCATGGTAATGTGATCGTATGCTCTATGAAATGTTTGTATTTACTGATTGTTATTGTTCATCAGTCTTCATGTGTGAAGCTGAGGTATGTGTATGAGACACTTGAGCTAATCATTTTTGAGTCATCGATCAGTTATCCTTGGATTATTTTCTAGTCGCCATGATGGGACTGAAATGTGGATTTATTTCTTAATGATGTCATGTTGTGACATGTTTGACTCAACCATTTTGGAGTCTTCGATTAGTATGATTTTGAGATATTCTTGGTTGCTTGTTGAGAACCATTTATCTTGAGGTATATTTTGGTTATTGAGAACCAATTGATACTTATGATTATCAGTGATGCCTTCAGTTGCCAATAGAGAACTATTGCGATCATGATTTTCTATGGATGCTTTTTCAAATGCTCATAGAGATTTGATGATTCTTATCTTGGAGATTTGATGATTCTTATTATGGATATTTGATGCTTTTATGCATATTTGATGATTTTATTATGGATTATCTTTTATGATTTTTAGATTTATGATTCCATGAGCTTAGGGTAGGTAATCTACTTGTAGTGTCGAAAAGTGGCTTGCAATGGGGGTCGGGGCCCTAAGTGGCTGCCAGGGTAACTCATTGTAAGTTTGGTTAATAAGTGATAACATTTACACACTAAATGGGGATTAAATGAACCTAAAAATATAATTGTTTTGATGTTCTCGCCCATGCCTTGAGTGCTTGTATAGGCAAGGATGGGAGTAGTGAGAACGCATGGTTGCAACCGTGCATTCCGTAGTATGCCTCGTCAGTATGAGAGGATACTAGTGGCCGCATGAGATCAGTATGGACCCTTGAAGTTTAGCTAACTACCAGGGTAACTTGTACGTGATAATTGCAATGACACTTTCCCGCTTGCAGAGTAGGTTTCCTACATGTCATTGTGTGCCTCTAAGAATTAGATGTCAGTTTTGTGTGATGAAACCTTTGAGTTAGTATACTTTTAAGATTCCTGGACTTATAGAGATTTATGCTATGTGATTTTGATAGCCTGTTTGGGACTTGAAATTATCTCCTCAGCACAGTGGGAGTGGACCACTTAGGTTTCACGCAGTCGGGTGGTAGTGTATTTTTACTCTTATCATTCGAGATCCGTCTGAGATACCGTGGCTGGAGTATCCTTGGTTGGTATTTATTTTTTATTATGTTCTTGGAGCATTATAATAGATAATATACCTTATAATGGATGTATTTACTGGTATGTTTCTTATATTGATGATTTGTTTTACTTTGCATATGTTAGTTGATGATTAATTATGCTTTACTTTGCATGTTAGTAGGATGTTTTAGGAGTGACATTCCTACTATGTTATTACAGATGATCTCTTCGATGTTTTGAAATGTTACACACGGAGGGATGGCTAGGATCCACGATGGTCTAATAATGCTATTTATGGTTGGGAGGAACCGTGCACTTAATTATTTATGTTTGTGATATATGGTTATCTTTTGTGATGGATGTTTATATCTTTTGTAATGATGTATCATGTATGATATGTGGTTTCATTTATGTTATTGCATCATGGATTAATGTTAGATGATGATGATGTACTTTATTTACTTGGATGTTTATTCTTTTAAGCTTTTCATACCCTGTGATATGTATAGTGGATGATTGAGCTAAACTAAAATATAATTACAAAAGGACACTTGTATATTGTTTAAATACATTGGATGTATCATTGTTATTTCATAAGGATGGGATGTTAGATGAATAGTTAATTTAAATGTGATACAACGTTAAGGGATCTTTAAATAATGTAGCCTATTATGTATATATGTTATGTTTATTTTCATTTGAATTGTTTCTATTGCTTCCGCAAATGTTATGAATGGTTTTATCTTTCATGTTTTAAAAAAAAAATTGTTTGGCAAACTTAGTAAAATTATTTGGATCCCTTGGCGGGGCATTACACGTATTCCCTGATCTGCAATTTATGTTTGCATCAGCTGTGGCCAACCATGGTCTACCTAGAATGATAGGATAGCCAGATAGGTTTACTTTAGGGGACAAAATCATGAAGTCTGCAGGATATTCTAGGGAATCTAAGGTCACAACAATATTTTCTATCATTCCATCAAGAGTGATAGTGGAACTATCTGCAAGCTACAGAATAGTTGGTGTGGGCCTTAATCCTTCTATTTGTAACTTCTTCATGGTTTCTTTAGTCATCACATTTATAGCAGCTCCCAAATCTATTAAGGCATTTTTAACAAATTGATCATTGATGTTGACACTTACTACTGGACTCCTTGGGTCAGAATATTTTGGTGTAATCAGTCTTCCTAACATGATATCAGTTGAATGTCCAACAACATGAACTGTGGTAGGATCCTTCTTCTTCCTTCCAGGTTTCTTTAGACAAGCTTCCCTTATAGCTTTTCTATAAGCAGGAATGTTCTTAATAGCTTGAAAAAAAGGTATTCAGACATGCATATTCTTCAACTAGTTAACAATGTCAAATGGTTGTTCCTTGCTTTGTTCCTTTTGTATTAGTTGGTTTGGAAAAGGAGGCTCTACTGCTGGTTGATCTGGTATTGGTATGGTAACATTAGTTGGGTCAACAGGTTCATCAACTAGAGGTTCTGATGCTACAAGAGAGTATGATACTTCAGTTATAAGAGGTGGCCTTGGTGCTAGTAAGGTCATTCCAAATCTCAAATGTATATCTACGACATCTAGGGCATAAGCAGGGTACTGCTAGGTATCAGTACTATACATGGGCTGCTGTGGTTGGCTATTTGAATTTGGCTGGGGCTGTGCAGGTAGCTATGTTTGTTTTTGAGGTCCACTATTTGCAGGTGGTGGCATTAAAGCAGGTTGTTGAGCTGGAGGGGGTAATTGTGGAACACCGGTATTTTGGTTAGGCCATTGTTGAGATCCCTTCCATTGGTTTAGAGATTGCCAATTCCCTTGGTTTGGAGATTGCCAATTCCCTTGGGGTGGTTACCATTGGTTCTGCTGGTTCTGGGGCCATTGGTTATTCTGTTGGTTAGACTAAGGTTGTTGGAAATTTTGAGACCATTGAGACTGTTGTGGGTTATTTTGCCCAAAATTATTCCAATTGGGTTGGTTTTGTGGAGGACCTTGGGTATTGCGATTTTGCCATTGATTACCATATAAATTTGAATTTTGCAAGGGGTCTTGAGGCATACCTTGACGTTGAGCCCATGGTTGGCATTGAGCAACAAAGAATACTTGCTCATCATCCCCATCTATCTTTACATATTCAGTTGGAAGATGTTGGTTCTCCATGCTTGCAACCAATTTACAGTGGCAATCCTTCTTTTGCTTTTAGCAATGAGGATAGTACTCAGCTAGTTGTAACTCAGCCTCTGCTTGCTTCTTCTTTGCAGTCATTTTATCCAACTGTGTTGCGAGATCATTACTGATGTCTTGTTTGAAATCTGACAACAAATTGGATATTTCAAGTTTTAAAATGCCTTGACTAATTCCTTTTGTAACCATAGAACGAGGTCCTCGACCTTTCTTCATGGTTGACCTTGAGTAGTTTTGACATATCTTTTTGAGGTCATCCCATTGAGCTTGATATACATCTCCACTGGCCATCAGGTCCAATGCTTCCAAACAGTCTTCATTCACTTCTCTTAGAAAGACTAGTTTTTGGGAATCTTCAGACAATGTGTGTTGAAGATTCTTTTGTAGTGTATATAAAAATCGAGAAACATAGTCTTCTAATGTCTCTTCCTCCTTCTGTGATATCCTAAAGATATCATCTCCTCTTGTGCTAGATGCTTTGCAATATTCTTTATATTTTTCCAAAAACAAGGCTTGCATTTCATCCCAATTTATAGCTGCATTGGCTCCTAAGCCCATGAACCATCGCAAAGTTGATTCTTTCAATGTGGCTAGAAATAATTTAAGCTTATGAGCATCAATGTTGTAGTCGAAACTACGACAAAGGATGTTGAACTCAAACAAGAAGGTATTGGGGTCTTCAATTGCAAGGCCATAGAACTTCAGAAGAGTAGTGGGAGGTATATTCTTAAGATTGGCATTGGTAATGAGACTTGGAAGTGGAAATGAAAAAGTGGGTTGTGCCATGACTGGTGGGACTAGATTATGAGGTTGCTACTAAAAAGGAAGGTTAGACACTGGGTGATTAACAACTAGTGGATTCGAGGTAGTGTTATCAAGAAAACTAGTCAATATTTCAGTGAAAGGTTGGAGACCAGATATATCTAGGGATTCAGCTCTTGATGATGATACTGTGGGGAAAATAGGACTTGCATCTTCAAAGGGCAACTCAACTTATTCTTCAACTTCTTCATTCAAATTAACAAATCCCTGTGGAAGAAATCTGCAATATTCATCTCGTCGTCTTCCTCTTCGATGCATACAACTAAAATTTTCACACTGGTAAAAAGAACTTAATCTAAAAACTATGACTCAAAAATGCTCCTAGCTTGATACCATCCTCGGCAACGGCGCCAAAAATGAACTGTCTCACAATAGGTGTTCCATAGTCATGCGCTAGGCCTGGCTTAGGAATAATCTATTCAAGCTAAGGACTACTTTTCTCCTACCATGAGGTTCATTTAGATTGTCAACCCAGGGACGTATACTTGAAATGGTCGGCACAGTATGTGCACTAGGTACCTTGATGAGTCATTATGCTTGTGCTACAGGAAAGTAAAAATGCAAAGGAAGGAAACTACACTACTGTTGTAGAAAGGAAACTACTGAATCTATGAATGTTGAAAACACAATGACAAGATAACAGAGATTCCATCTTGACTCATCCATTAGACTGTTCTCGCAGATGCTGCAAGAACGTTCATGAAGTGTGATGCCACAGGAAGGAATTAACTAGCTACATCTTACTTAAAATATTGCTAATGCTTAGTAAAATAAATCTATTCTATCCTAATCTAATCCACCTTCCAAGTGGGCCCCTTGGTTGGCTTCTCTAATCTACCAATGCAGGATAGAAACTAAACAGAACTAATTCATGTCATTAATCAGTCATTACATAATTTAGAATTGTAAAACACAACTGCAACAAACTGTGAATCAATGTTCTCTCTTACTTGATAAAACTTATCAAAACCAAAAACTAAAAACTAAAAAACTTTACACACAGGAGTTGATCCCGACATATATAGGGAATCTACTCCTTATTACATAACAGAAAAGTAACTATCCTAAGTTAAGTCCGTAGGAGAGAATATAGGAGAACAGCTAAAAGCGGAAAGGAAGGATAATGGAATTGAGGAGGGAGTAATGAAGTTGCAGCATCCGCTTATTACAAAGTAAATGCAGAGAAGGTAATGGCTCGTAAAAACTCCTCCCTATTCGCTGCCATGTTTCCTGGAGTGGTTATAACTTCCTTTTTGTGGTTGTTCCTTGATGCTCATTTCTCCTTGAATGCTGCTAGCAACCAACTTCTGGATTCTTCCGCTCATTCTTTAATCCTTATCATCAGGTTAGTTATGATATAAGACATATTTGCAAATAAACATCCATCAAACTAAATTCAAGCATAAGAATGCACATTTGGATATTTATATGAAATACTGCATATTAGATATAATTTAGGCAAAGGATGACATAGTTTTTCTACCCCATAAATCATCAAAGGTTTATCAAACATAAGCTTATTTAAGTGTTAAAACAAGGATAAACAGAGTATCATAAAGTATCTTAAACATAACAAAATAAAGGCATTTTTTAGACTCATCACTCCCCCCAATCCTGAAAGTCTTAAGCTTATTTACTCTTGTGCTTCTGATTTTCCCCTTTATCATTCTCCCATAGTGAGAGTTTGAGCTAATTCAGCCCCTTCTCTTTGCCAATCTGAGTCTCCTTGCTTATCTCGGATTCTTGTATTTTTCAAGAAGCCATCAAGCCTCATTCTCTCTCCCTGCCACCTTCTTATCCAAGAATGGGGCAACTTTGTTGTTAAAACATTTTCCTCATGTCGTTTATATCTGAACTTCTTTCAAATAGTGTTGTTTCAACACTATGTCAAAGAGGAGCAAAATGTAGACACCTAAAAATTCTTTAAAAAATAAAATATTTTTATTTTCTAAAAAGAGTCTCTAATGACATCATCATTAATTAATTTTTTATGCCATTAAATCCCTTTATCTTAATTAAAAATATTTAATTAAGGAATCCCTCCCAAAAATATTTAAATCTTATTTAAACATTATTTCTTTATTTATTAATTATTTAATTAATAAATTGACCAAAAATTCAAAAATAAATTATTTATTTATTTTTTGCCCAAAAATTGGCCAATTTCCTTAAGACCACTAACTTCTTCCAAAATCTTCTAATCCTTCTTTAATTTCGATTAAAGACTAATCCCATCATTTCCTACCCCTAATCCCAACTCAAAATATTTAATTAAGATTAAATATTAATCTTCATGTTTATTAAAAATATTTTAATAAATATCTCCTCAACCCAAACCCTTGAAATAAATAAAACTTTATTTATTTTCTAAAAAACTTTTTTTATCCTCATCCTAGGAAGTTCTAGACTCTTCTAGAAAGTCTTTATCCTCATCCAAAGCCTAAACTCTTCTAGAAGATGTCAATCCTTATCTTTAATCCTAATCCTAATCCCCCCCCCCACCCCCCCTAACCTTGTCACATTCCCTAAACATGGGTTAAAACTTGCTAATCCAAGCCAAAGATAACAAATATCTCCTCCTTCACCCACCCTCATTAAATGCCATCCACTTGCCCATCTCTAACAAGCCTAATCTAATCTTAACCTAAGCCTAATCCAAGCCTTAATCATTTGCACATTCCTAAGTCAAGCTTAAGACTTTTTTAATCTAACCCAAGTCAAAATATCTCAACTCTCTCACAAATATCCCAACCATATAACTTTATGAAGCCCACAAAAGTCATAAATGACTCTTACAAGCTCATTCATTGCTCTTACAAGCCATTATGAGGGTCTTTATGAGCTTTGAGCATCTTTTGTTGACCCCTCAACCCCTCTTGCTCTAACTAATGACTCTGTGACATGTGTTACTCCCTGATTGGCTGTAAGGAAGCACAATCCATGTGCTCTCCTCTCATTTAGTCTAAATCTTCCATAAGCTTTCTCCCATCCATGCATCCTAGCCCTTGATCCCTCAATCCCTTTGCCTATTTAAGGAATCCTCTCCCAAGCCATTTTAACACAATCTAGAAAGTAAAGCCATAATGTCATTTTGAGAAGCCATTTTTTACATCAAATCCATTTACCAAAATCTATCAAAAATCTTCCATTGAAGCCCATTTGAGCATTTGAGCATACATACATAATCAAGCCATTTTAGCTATTAGACACACCTCTATATCAAGTGATCATCCTCATTGAGAGAGCCTATCCATGGCTCATATTCTCATTTGAGGACTTCACTTTGTCTCTCATGAAGTTATGTTAAATTAGTATGCAAATGCTTTTTGATTATTTTAATTTAGTGTTTTTAACATGCTAAAGTAGCATATACACTTGTAAGTTCCACCTTTTTTAAAACAAATAGATTGTTAGATCAATAACTTTAATATATTACAATAAATGGAAGAAAAGAAAAATTATGTAGCAATGATATGAAACTATGTACCTTTTATATATGGTGGGTCCAAATAATCTCAATGTCATATGAAAAAGATGATCAAAGAAAGCATTATTACCTACAAAAACTTAAAGGGTTTGTCAATCCAAAATGAGTAATGTAAAAGTAAACTAAATTTACACTTTAAATAATAACAATTTTAAAGCACTCGGAAGCTTTTGTTCTTTTAACAGAAACATAGTTTTCTTGTTCAGCAACAATGTCCCTTCATATGAACTAGTACTAATCACATGGGCTACTCTAGGAAATAGATCAGCTTCAGAAGTACTACTCTCTATTGCTCTATAAACTGAAACATCATGACAATTAAAGCAGACACCAAATGAAATGAAAGACAGAGAGATGCCACCAGTCACACTTTTATCAAAATTAAAATC
Organism: Cupressus sempervirens; assembly: GCA_028749045.1. Lineage (NCBI taxonomy): Eukaryota > Viridiplantae > Streptophyta > Pinopsida > Cupressales > Cupressaceae > Cupressus > Cupressus sempervirens. Next base: position 817,125,548 of record CM053787.1, read on the forward strand.
TAGATGTGCTAAATGATGAATTTTATTTTTTATTGCATTCATAGTAGAAAAGAACATCTATTGAGCAATAGAGAACACCTATGTGAAATAAAGGAAATAACATTGCAATAATAATAATCAACATTTGCTTCATGGAAAGAATCATAAGTTTAGTGCACCAATTAATGTTCAACATTCACAACAATAATGAATACAAGTAAAAACAAACCTATGCAGTGAATATCATGAAATTGAATGGGGCTATTGATGTTCATTTTTATTGTGAGGCCTAGTTGATGATATAACAGTTAACAAGGCAATAATTTTGGATTTTTGATCTTACTTTTCAGAAAGGTTTCAGACCTCAAAATTCTTGATATCATTGGAGTCCGTCATTATTCAGTTGAAAAAGAAAGTAAAGGTGCAATAGCCATACATTGGTACAATGTGGTATTGGACATGAAGTGCAAACAAGCAATGTCTTTTTGGAATGTGGTTGGCATGTGTGCTTCTGTAGACATCATTTAAGTATTGATATGCTAGTTTAGTGTTCATCAACTTGTAGAAATACCTCTCTGCCTATCTCCATGTCTCTCTATGTGTGAGTATATATATATGTATGTATGTATGTACACGTGATGTGTGTATACATGTGTTTGTGTGTATGCAAGATTCTATAGATATCATTTAAGCACTAATATGCTACTTTTTTGCTCATCAACTTGTAGAAATACATTACAAAATATAGAAAAACAAGGTTTTACTAGTTCTAGTGGGCATAGACAAGGATGTTTGCATGGTCCTTGTTGCCGAAAATGCACCAGGCAATATTGGACCACCAACCAAAGGAGGAGTTTGCACTTCATCATGAGCTAAAGAATACGATATTTTTAGCAAAGACATTTGCAAAGGATAAAGGTCAAACGGAATACTAGCTAGAAGCATCTACAAAAAAAATGGCAAGTGTTATAATGCTAATGAAAACAAACAAAGTAAGTGTTACTTACATGAAGGTTGTGCACTACAACCTTCACCATGTGATCTCACAACTGGCACATATGTCTATACAAGAAAACATAAAATTAGAGATCATGATCCATAAGATACTATAAAATATTAACATCTATTGAACTTCTATTATTGCTTTAGTCAAATTACTGCTTACCTTCAAAGATTGGATTCTATGGTCCAATTCTTTGCACAATGCCTCTTTCTCCTCGCTTCTATCACCCTTGATGATAATGTTAACAAGTTCATTAGTGTATCTTTATTTAATTTGTTGGGTGATGAACACAGGGTCAGCACTATGGGCAATGTCATCTAGAAATGACACCTGTATTTCAGATCACATTTGATCAATGGTCATTCTAGCTTTTTCCTATCATTTGTGACATCAAATATCAATAAAATTTCATCAAAATAACTCCAAAGCCATAATGAAAAGAACATAATAATACAAAATTTGTTTATATATTAACAATAAAAATTACAATAATTAATGTTTACCTCTGTTGAAGGTGTCTAAGATGGTGCATCCATGTCGCCCTATGAAAAAAATTAGTAAGTCTTACAAATAAAAAAAAATTAATAATAAAGTAGATTGTATATCTAAATCATTTGTCTTAAGTTAGCCAAAAATTTGGTGTAACTGATGTGTATATCTAAAAAAATATTTGACATGTTCCACTTAATGTTTATATCTGCACATATGGTTTGGAAAGAAAAATTTGATCGTACATGACGCCATCATAGTTGACATTGATCCTACCTAGGCATTTCATTGATCATCATGATCTTCATCCATGTCATCATCAGCACCATCATCATACTTGTCACTTTGATCATCGTCATCACCAACAGCATCTTCATCACCATCATCATCATCATCTTCATCATCATCATCGTCATGACCATCATTGCCATGATCATCACCCTCTTCATCACCATGATCATGATCGTCATCAACATCATCATCATCATTATCACCACTATTGTCAGCATGACCAAAATCATCACCATCTTCTTCTTCTTTATCATTGGGTAATTATCATTCCTGATAATCATTTACTTCATCTTGTGCTTCTTCAATATCTTCTTCTTCCATCACATTATTTATCAGCCTTCCTCTTGGGTCATGTCTAACAACAAATGACCAACCTAGTTTGTGTGGAACACCAAAGTAAAACACTTTCTCGCATTGGCTTGAAAGAACATAGGGCTCATCTCTGACTGGCTCAAATGACCTTGTATTAATCATAGTAAATCTACTATCATGTTCAATAACAGTCTTATCAAGATCATTTTGATTCAGTCGTAACCTAAACCATTTGATGACAAATAGAACTATTTTGAATGAATTAAATTCAGACTCAAGTATATCATCCAAAATGCCATAGTATCAATTTTCAGATTGTTGAGGATGTATGTCCGTTCTAGATGAAATATTGGTGACTGTGAAGACATCACTTATCCTGAAATCACATATTTTATTTGTTTTGGATAACTTTTTTGTGCAAAATTTATAACCATGGTAGTACATAGCTTTGTGGTGTTTGACTTGCAATTATTCAAACATGTCAAGATTATTTGCATTGATCTATGAGTTGATATTAAACTTATGTCTCATGATTAGTAATCTTATCCGTAACTTTGTATCTTTTAAGCCATATATTAGATCAAGTACCATTAGCATAACATTGGGATCTCCATTACAATGAACTTCCTTAACCAACGATGCAAAACCATCCCATGTTAATGAGCATTGCAATATACAAATGTAGTGCATCTCACTCACACCCAACTATAAAAAATACAATTACATCAGTTAGGAATAATTTATATATGTTAATGATGGATAAAAATTATTAAACTACATAAAAAATAACTTATAATTACCTCTCACCCTCCTTAATCTACCTTTCCCTGTCAGGTACTCCCCTTCAAATTTGTCATTAGAGTTCGGATCCCAAATGCGATCTATATGGATATCTACTACAAGCTTTGGAAGATATTCACTAATGTACACCATGGTCTGGTATACCATATATCCCTCTATCATAGAACCCTCAAGACGTGCTCTTTGTTAAACTAAGCTCTTCATAAATTTCAAGTGCCTCTCAACCATCCACATTGACCTAATTTGTATAGGTTCACACAATTCAATCTCCTCAACTTAATGTATGAGGTAGTGTTCTTGAGCATTGAAAAAGGTTGGAGGTAAACACATTTGCATTTCACACATAAGCTATGAAATTTTTCTCTTCCAATATTTTATATCTTTTTATCAATTTCTTTAGATGATAACCACCTAAAAGAGATTCCACATGCAAAAACACATAAACAAGATATTAAATAAAATTATACAATAGATTTCAGATAAAAAGTTACAAATCTAAGAAAAAACACTTCTAACCTCGTGTATTTTTCAATATCATATATAACTTGTTTAATACTATTGTCAAACTGGTGTGGAAGAGATAGAGGTAGGATGTACTGCAATCATTAAAAAATGATCATTTCAATAAATATTATTAAATAATGCAATAGGTAGTACATTCAATTTTACAAATATACTGTAAATAGAGAAGATGACTTACCTTGACGAAAGTATGCCAATCATATATTTTCAACCCTCGCTCAAAATCACCTTTCTTTAATAGAAGAGTGCTTATATTTGCAACAAATCCTATTAGAATTTTTTTTTTTTTATGATTTCTTTTAATGCATCACATTGTTGCTCTGTTAATAACCAAGGAAGGGCACTTGTATTTATGTGATCTCCATTGGTATTTAATTCAATAAAAGTTTTTAGTGCATGATTGGATTCATGAATATTAGTACAAATTTTGGCAATTTATTCTTTGTCACACCTTCCATCCAACATTTTTTATAGTATCTCTATTACATTCTTTCCAATATGCATAGTATCAAATAAATGCACGATTAGGAGATCCTTATAGTACGGTAACCTACTAAATTGAGTAGGATAACTTTTCATTCCTCTAGGAAGTTGGTCATTGATGCTTTGATGACCTTCACAAGCATCAATTACAGCATTAGTAAATATAAGACAATATCAAAATACAAATTTTAAACTTCAAACAACAAATTGGATATTACCTCAATGATTTAGTCAATCGTATTCCAACTTCCATAGATGAGGTGTCATTCTTCGTGGCATTGATGATGTCTCTTCTTTCCCATTGAAAAGATGTTTTTTGGCAATTCGATACCTATGATTATTGTGGACAAAGTGCCTAAACTCATCAAACACCTACTTTCCTAAACTTCTTGAATGACGAGATTTCATCTTCAGACCATAAACTGGACATGCAAATTTTTTCTTTGTCTGAAGACCTAAAAGATCATGTACAATTATCATGCATAACTTAAGCATATGATAGTAATGTGTAAGCACCATAACAAATCAAAAATATGTGATCTTAACAATATGACATACTAAAAAAATGAGTTAGCCTAGGGGCATCATGTATTGTCCATACAAGCATTGCATGGAATTGAAATTGTCTATGTCCTATCGGTCTAGAGATGTCATACATAGTGACGTCATTTCATAACTTCAACAACTCATCAATTTGGGGCTCAATATACATGTTCATATCATTAACTTGGTACTTACCTAGTAATTGAATGAACATTAACATTACATAATTATTATGGCCATTTTCATACACTATTTATAAATTAATTTAGATAACTATAAAATGAAAAAATACCTGGAACAATCATTGATAACATTATGTGCTCCCTCTTTATGGACATCCAAGGAGGAATGTTATTGTTAATAACAAAATTAGGTCACACTGAGTAAACAGATTTCATATCTCCATATGGATTGACACAGCCCACTGCCAATGAAAGCTTTAGATTACAAAGTTCTTCTTTAAAGTGTGACCATGTTTCTTCTATCTCTTTAAATGCATAACCATCAACAGGCATTCGTATAATGTCATCTTGATTTCTATTGTGCGCATGGTAATCCATAAATTGTGCCAAGCTAGCACACCTGAATAATCATTCAAGACATAGAATAATGAGAATGTACCGAAGAACCTTGTGAGGCACCTTTATTGTTATTTGATCTGACCGATATCTACTAATATGACAATCAGGGCATTCTATTACAAATTCATATTTTTTATAATATAGAATGTGATCATTGGGATATGCATGTATTGTCTGATACTTCATTCCAATATGATTCATAATGTTAGATAATTCTTGGTACGAACAAGGAAAAATGTTTGATGGTGGTAAGAAAAACTCACTAATCAACCTACAACAACAAATATTCATTGTTAATATAATGAATAGTAATTGTATGCTAACATTGAAGATGACAAAAATGGCATACCTTAGCATACGTGACATTGCTACATTGAATATACCATTCATAACCTTTAAGTTCACCAACAACACTATAGCCAAGAGTAGAGCTGTTTGGGAGCTTTTGTATAAAGGCTCGTGTGCCTTCTCAAGTAAAGGTATATCAAGAACATTTTCATCATCATTATTAGATTCACTAGTAACATCATTGTGAGCCTCTTTATCACCTACCCTAATACCATCTTCTTCAATCATGTCCTCTAGCACATTATCATCTTCTTCCATGGGAGTGTTATCCTCAGCTTGGATATTCACACCTCCATGTTCCTCTAGCAGGAAATCTACATTCAGCAATGGACGAAAATCATGGCCCCCTTCAACATGACCATGTTGCCTACAATGACTCTGGGCTGTTGTCATTAGAATTCTTTGATTCTTTAAGCCCTTACACTTTTTGCAAGGACAATAACATTTATCAGGTTTTCTTTGGAATTGAGCCCACAATGTAGCCATTGTCTCATTATTTTGTTCAGGGTTCATATTGTTAGGCATGGTCTTTCTTCACAGGAAAATATATCAACAAATAAATTGGACATGTTGTTGTTAATGTTTATAGCTGCACATATGGAAATTGTTAATTAATGTTTTCAAATGTAACTAAAATGATCTTATAATTTATAGAAGGCCTAGATGTTTGCAAAATGTGGAGTTATAGACAATGTATCTTAATTATTTGCAAAATGCCTCAAAGAGATGTCACAAGGTGAAAGTTACTTAGGTACTATTAGAAGCATGCCTTGACTAATCCTAATAGGAATGACTAATGTGATGAATGCAACAACCTATGAAGATGACTAAAAGATCGAAACATATTAATGTATAGCAATGTTTTTCTTGAGGAAATATATGCTCTTCAATAAGATATAAAAGGAAATATGAATTAGATGTGATCTATGTGTGCTTCAGGCAGATGGACATTACCTTTTAAAAATTGTTCAACAGGGGCAAGCATGTTCTTAATAGGTATATTTATTCTTTATATGACTCTACTCTCTGATTATAAATAATATACTTCTTTTTTCAAGTAATACATCCTTGTTAGTTTTCTATTTCTAATAACCAGCTCAATGAAATCTCAATATTCTAAACATAGCCAAATAATATTTAATGGTAAGGAAAACATGAGTAAAAAGGGATGCAATTTATTCTTATAATAAGACAATTCTTACCCTTTTAACTAATAAAAAGAGATGTGTGTACTTGTTTCACACCCTTCATGGATTAATAAACTCCTCAATATTAAAGAATGATCTATCTGAAACATGCACTTCAATCAAGCCTATAGCCTCATCAAATTTATTTCCATTTAATTTATTTTCATTTGAAAATATTTGATATTATTTGGTGTAAATCAAAGATAAATATGGAAGGATAGAATATTAGAAGAGGAGGGAGAGGTGACCCACTTTTTTTTAATTGTACAATCAAAAGGATAGACCAGAGAGTATGGAAGAAGCAATGCAGGAAATCCACCAGCACTTTAGATATCATCTGCAGCATAATACTCAAAAGATCAAGGACAGGATAGACCAAAGAAGGAGAGATGTGCAATATGCAGTTGGAGCTCTAGTTATGGTCCATTTGAACAAGGAAAGGTTACCAAAAGGAAGCTACAGTAAACTGATGATGAGAAGAATAGGTCCATGCAGGATATTGGAGAAGTATGGGGCAAATGCCTACAAGGTTGAACTTCCATCAGAGTTAGCCATTTCTTCTATCTTCAGTATCTGAGACTTAACATTGTACAAGAGCCAACTAATGCAGATGAACAGGAGGACAATAAATTGCAGAGGATGAAGAATAGGCCGGGCAGATTCCACCAAAAGAGGTACCACAGATGGAGTGTATACTGGACAGCAGGGAAGCCAAGAAGACCAGGCACAAAACATACTTTGAACATTTAGTCAAATTGAAGGGATTCCCTGAGTCTGAGGCCACCTGGATGACTAAAGAAGATGTGAAGAAACAAGGAGGTGATATACAGTATTTGGTATCTAAGAGGACTTGAGACAAAAGCCACCCGTGGAGTATGCTGCGGCTGCATCCTCAAGGCAAGATAATGATCCAAGCTATGGATGATCCAAGTAGGGTAGTAAACAAATAATAGGTCTCATAGACCATTGGGCCAATCATGTAACAAGCAAGTAATATTGTAAGCCAAAGTCAGCATATTTTTGTCATTTAGGACCTTTTAGGGACAATAATGAAATATAAGGCCCAGGGGTCTAATTTGCAAGACAACCCTTAGGCCATGGTTGATGTATTGTTTTAATGATGTATGAGTCGTTTGTTGAAGTCGCGTCTGAACTGCTACACCTATTTGCTGGACGCGTTCAACTAGTTCTGGGTCAGCGTGTTTGTCTGGGTGTTATCTGCTTTTAATACGGAGAAGGCCCATTTCCTGCAGACTGGATTGTAGAATAACGAAGATTGTTTTTGGCTGCTTGTTGTTTTGCTGCCGACCTAGCTGGGATATACAGTCGGTTTTCCCAGTACAGTTTGAAGACTTGCTGTGTGGGGAAAGTGGTGCGCACACAACTTGGCAATTGCTGGAGGACCTAGCTATGGGAGACTCCTGGTGCACACACAAGACTCAATCCATCTATACAGGTTGGTCTATCTTTGTCACAAGCAGTGTTAATTTCTGAGAATGTACTTGGAGATTGCTTGGAAATAATAAATAAAAGTGTTCGACTATTTTTCTGTTGCTTGTTTGCAATATCAAATGTATCACTTTTGTCATAATAGAAAACTTTCTCATTGAAACATTGTATGGACAAGAAACTCTGCATATTGGAAACAAATAGACCCCAGTGAGAATCTTTTCAAGCATACTGTTGTCAGAATTACCAACTGACAGAGATCTGAAAATTAGCAGAATAAGGGTGGGTCGTTTCAGCAAGGTGGTTGGTCAGGGTTCCGAAGGGGAGTGTCACCGCTGTCATACACAGGCCCTTGTCATCTCTGATCCCTTTCTCACACCAAGCTGGCCCAGGATTTTGAATGGCAATTTGTTCTTGATTAACATTTACATGATTATTGTTGTATATTGTGTTGCACTGACTAATTTAGTAATTTTAACTGTCAAGTATCTTGGCTATCAATGTAGTCATCATGTTTTTGCTGTTGCTTTGTGCAGCTTGGAAGCTTAATTGAAGGGAGGTCTTCTGATGCCCAAGTTGTTTTCTTTCAATTGGAAAATAGTTCATTGTCAAATTCCCTGATGCTCTGCATTTTTAATAGGAAATTCTGTAGGGGTATAGATGTTAATGGTCCCATCACTAAGACAATTTTGTTTCAATTTTATCTAGTTTGCCGGACAATGTCCTTCTGAACTTTTGGCACTTTCTGGCCCATAGCTGTGCTTGATTGAAAAACTATAGCTTTCCTCTTGCCTGATGCAGTTTTCTTTGGCCTGTTTTCTTTATGAAGGAGCAATTAGGGATTCTCTCTTCTACCTTTTACTCTTTGTATTGGATATAAATATTTTTCATATATTAAAATTGAGGATGATTGATCTTTGTTCTTAGTTTCTGCTAACAATTGGAATCGTGCTTTGTGTCAAACAAATTACTCTTTCTTCTTCAGCTATCTAAATCTTTTCTTGATGTCTTTGTTCTGGTAGGCTTTAGCAGCATTGAAAATGTTTCTTATTCATCCTCATCAAAATCAACAGAAGCAGCCAAATAAAACTCCGCAATAGGTCCACTTTGTGTGTTCTCTTAATAAAAATGATATTTTTTAATCTCCTCAACCACAAATTTACATTCTTGCATTTGGTCGTCTCTTTCGTCATCCATTTAGGTGGGCAAGAAGGCTATTAGTATTTTTTTGAGTATTGAGACTTTGAAGCCCTTTAATACTGTTCAACTTGACCATTTTTTGGTATAGATCTTTTATCTTGTCTTGTAATTTCATTAACTCTGTCTGCTGATTCCATTTCCATCTGTGACTATTATTTTTTATTCCAGCATCCTTGGTTCCCAATTATCTAAAGATAATGTGACTCATGGAGACACAACTCATCTATATTGGTTGATATTTGAATTTCATTTTTCTGCTTTATTACATTAATAGATTTCTAGTTTCTTTATTTTGCTAGCCTGATTTCTATTGCCCATTTTGAAGCTAATCTTGTTTAAACCAAGGGCAATTTTAGCATTCTCTAAAATTTTCAAATACCTTAGACCACACTGCATTCCTGACTGAATGTGCAGTCCGTAGTCTTAAGACCTCCCTGTGCTGTTCCAGCTCCAAGCAACTCAAAGAAGATAACTAGTTGCAATAACACATGCTAAATGCTGTGAGCATTTTATCTGTGGGATTGCTCAAAATTTCTGATGTAAAAAATTAAAAGATGAATTTTACCGTGTTGTCACTTGAATCAAAGTACACTCCAATGCACATTTACTTCAAAGCACAATTTGAAACCTTGTAAAATAGCTTGACCTGACTAATAATGCTTAGAGGCTGTGTTTCAACCAATCTGGAGTTCTGATGATTTATGAACATTTTGTAGTTTCTATTTTGTTCTATAAAAGAATTGAAGTAATAACTAAACAGAAAATTTGTGGCAAATAAACACGCGTCCAATGTTGAATGATGACCTAGTATATTTGTAAAATTAGTGCAGACAAGCAACAGGTAACGTACATGTTAGTTGTCATTTGCTTATCTTCTAGCAACTTGGCTGTGGAGTTTTACATTTTCCTTCAAAGGAAATAAATATCAAAACACAAGAAAAAACAATGTTCTCACCGGGCTGATCATAGATTGCAGGGAGTTAATGTTACAGACCACAGATCAGCTCTGGAAAAAGTTATGGGGTTGCTTCAGATGCAGAAAGATGAAGCAGGCAGACTTTATGGTGTGGGACATAGGGTTGTCCATGGAGGAGAGCATCTAACTTGTCCGATGCTTGTTACTCAAGAAGTTAAGAAGACAATTGAGAAAGCATCCCCTTTTGGCTCCCCTACACATCCCTCCAAATCTTGAGGTGTGCATTTTCATTTTAGTCTTCGGTTTATTGAACGATGTGCTGCACCATTAGCCTGCCTGTACTTCTGGTACACATGCTTTTGTGTACTCTTAAATATTGCAATTTGACAAGCTACACAACTTAATTTAGGGTGTCTATGCAGGGCATCCGAGTAGCAGAAGAGTTGTTCCAGTGTCCTCAAGTTGCTGTGTTCGATACTAGCTTTCATTCAACGATCCCTCCTTATGCATACATCTATGCTATCCCTTATACTTTCTATGAGAAACTTGGCTTAAGGCGTTATGGATTTCATGGAAGAAGTTACCAGTTCCTCCTAGATCGAGCATCAACATATTTGGGGCTGGCAAAAGAGAGTGTTAATGCAATTGCATTTCATCTTGGTGCTGGAGCTAGCATAGCAGCAATCAGGAATGGGGAATACATAGATACAACCATTGGTGTAACCCCATTAGAAGGGCTTGTTATGGCAACACGATGTGGTGACATTGATCCTGCTAATTGTCAGATATTGGCTTCTCAAAAAAATTTCAATGCCAATCAAATTGATTATGTATTAAATAATGAAAGTGGATTGCATGGCTTTTGTGGTGACAAGGACATGAGGAATCTTTTGGAAGCATCTAATGCAGGTAGTCAGAGGCATAAACTTGCTGTTCATAGAATTCGGAAGTATTAGGAGCTTAGTTTTTTCATCTTGAAGGAAATGTCAATGCATTGATATTTAGTGGAGGTATTGGTGAAGGTTCCCCCAAAATTCGAGAAATGATCTGTGCTCACCTCAGTGCATTTGATATTGAGATAGATGATACTAAGAACAATGAAAATAAACCTTACACAAGGGAAATCCAGAAGGATGAATCAAAGATCAAGATATTAGTAATCCCTACTGATGAAGAACTTTGCATTGCCGAGCAAACATTATGTGTGTTAGAGGAGTAAAACATTCTAGAATGAGTCGACTTTCCAATAAAACAGTTTGCGGTGTTCCTAGTAATGTTAGAGGAGCAAACAATTCTAGAATAAGTCGACTTCGCAATAATTGTAAGCTATTGCTCTTATCTCCCTGGCGCACCCCATTCCCACAGTTTCTGAGGACTAGATTTATATGTAGCATAGAGGAACTCTTATTCATGTATTTGTTTAGCATAATCGTCATTTGAAGTGATGTAAACTACAAAATCAAAGAAACCAAAATAGCACACATACCTGTAAATGCTTGGCCTTAACAAATGGACTGTCCTTAACCTCAACTTAATGTATAACGTTGCCTTTGGCACAGAGTGTAAGAGCATCCATTAATGTTCTTTTGTAGAGCCTCTGAGCAAATAAAAAGAGGTAAATATAGATACCAAGTAGATAATTATAAAATAAGATTAAAAAATGTGTACCAAAAGATAATTTGAAGACAATAATTGTAGATTCTTGTATTCAAGTTTCATTTTACATTGATATTGAGTGTAGGGCTGTTTTCAATGTTGCTTCTAGTGTGAACCTAAATCCACTCTGTTTGGTTCACAAGACCACGTCTATGACTTGTTTGGTCTACGGTATTTATTATATAGGTTTTCATGAAACTAATTTGCTTAATGTTGTATTTGTTGATGTTGGACATGCCAACATGCAAATCTGTGCAGTAGCCTTCATGTTGGACATGCCAACATGCAAGTCTGTGCAGCAGCCTTCAAGAAGGGAGAAGTGAAGATCTTAGCTCATGCCTTTAACCGCTCTCTAGGTGGAAGAGATTTTGATGACATCTTTTTCAAGAATTTAGCAAGTTTTTTTTTCAAAATTGATATTCCTAGTAATGTATGTACCATGCGGCTGTGGGCTACATGTGAAAAGCTCAAGAAGGTTTTAAGTGTCAATCTTGAGGTGCTCTTAAAATTGAGTGCCTAATGGATGAAAAGAATGTTAGAGGGTTTATCAAAATATGTGAGTTTGACCAGGTCAATAATTTAGACAAAGCAGCGATCAATGAGGAAAATGGACAAAGCAATGATAAAGTGGTGCTGGAGAGAACAGTGACCACATATTCGGTTGAGACGGCTATGGAAGAAGGGAAGCCTATGATTGTTACAAATGAAAAGGGGAAAAGAACAATATCTTGGTCACTTGTACAAGAAACGAAATATCAAATTGGATTTCCCAGGTATTGGAAAGCAGTTTGCAGTTGAAGAGATTTTTGCACCAGTTTTGAGAAAACGTGTGGATGTTGGTCAGTTGTTGAGCTGAAAATTTTAAGGATTGTCAATGAACTAACTATTGCTTCATTGGCATATTGAAGTTTTGGGGTGCTCTCCAAATCAGCTAACACTCATCTAGCAAGAGATGCCTTTGACAAGAAAAACTATTGTCTAGTTGGTTGTGAAATTTAAAAGAGAGGAAGAGATTGATATGTTAAAGGATAGCTCAGCGCTTCACCAATTCACAAAGATAGTAGATTAGACAAACATAGAATTATCATCACTCAATGTCAGTTGTAGTTGCATTGTTCATAATGTAACTGACATGTTGATAGCAGTATCTGCAATTACTTGTCAACATGCAGGTCGAAGTGTGGCAGAGCACAATATAGTAGTAGGTATGAAAGCTATACCAAATATTTCCCACATAAATAATGTTGCAAGCATGGCAGGGGTTGCAGGCTTTACTAATAATAGTGTTCCAGTTGTGAACTCCAAAAGCACATATGCTTGTAATTATTTGGTACTCTCCAATGGTTTGTGGCAAGTGGCAGCCATAGGAATTTCTATCCTTCCACAAGCTGAGATAAATTTTATGATGACTAAGGATAATGATCCATTTTATGATACTTCATTAAGGGGGAGCCAAGAAATAGGATTATATGTAGGAGTGCATATTGCACATGATGGAAGTTTTATTCATAGATACAATTTAATGAATGTGGCCACATTTTTTGGTGTTGGCAATAATGATGATTGAACGGCTGTCTTGAGTAAATTGATCTCAGTCTGAATTAAAACAGAGGCTAAAGGGAATGCGAGAGTCCTGTACAAGGAAAACTAAAACAACATGAAAAGTATAAGTTAAACGAATGTTACCTACATCATCAAACTAGATTTCCCCTTGCTTCAGCTACCAGATATACCAACGGCAATAGGGGGTTCTAAATAAGGGTTCAACAATAATGCAGCAAGACTCTGTGCAAAGTCATCTCTTCCTGTATTATAAAAACAAGAATGTAGTTTTCTAAAATTAATATTTAGTTAAAAAAAGAGAATAGTGTTCTGATTTCGTTATCAGAATTCAACTATGTAGTTAATAATGTTGTTTTACCGAGCTTGTCTTCTACTGCCGGTTGATTGTTTTCTTGCTCTGCAATAGCATGAATTTCTTTGAGAACTGAGAAAACCCTTGACTCTCCCACATGCGCATATTAAAGAATACAATGATAATAGGCCGAAATCGCCCTTTTAACATGTTAAGCTCGTGTTGGTCAAAATTTTGACCAACACGGGCATGGATTTTAAAAAGAAACATATTTTTTCTTTCCATATTGCAACCAATCTAAAACATTTTAATAGATGGTCTAAAAATGGGGTTAAATGTACTAGTGCTAGGGGTCTCAGGACCCCTAGGCACACATTTTGTGATGTAATGGGTCGAATGGTATCATAGGTTAGCCTTTGACCCCATTCAACCCATATGATCGATTATCATATGACCATAGGGGTCTTAGGACACTTAGGGGCACATATCATGATGAAATAGGTCAAAAGGGATCTTAGGTTAGCCTACTACCCCATTCGGCCCATACAAACAATTACCATATGTCCCTAGGGGTCCTAGGACCCCCAGGGACACATGTTGCAATAGAATGGGTCAAAGGGTATTGTAGGTTTGTCTATGACCCCACTCAACCCATATGATGGAATATTGTATGTCACTAGGGGTCTTAGGACCCCTTGGGAAACAAGTCTCAATGAAATGGGTTGAAGGGTTTCATGGGCTAGCCTATGACCCCACTCAATTCATTGGATCCATTATCATATGTTCCTAAGGGTCCTAGGACCCCTAGGGACACATGTCATGATGCAATCAATTGAAGGTGGTTAAAGGTTAACCTACGAGTCCCTTCAACCCTTAAGATATGTTACCATATGACCCTATGGGTCCTAGGACACCTAGGGACACATGTTATTATGAAATGGGTTGAAGTGTGTTGTAGGTTAGCCTATGACCCCATTTGACCCATATGATTGATTACCATATGTTAGGATATATGTCATGATGCAATGGGTTGAATAGGGTTGTGGGTTAGCCTATGACACCATTCAATAGATATGATCGAATACCATATGTCTTAGCATTCATAAGACCCTAAGGGACACATGTCATCATGCAATGGATCGAAGGGGTTGTAGGTTTTCCTACGAACCACATTGAGCATTAAGATGGATTATCATCTATCCCTAGGGATCCTAGGACCCCTAAGGACACATGTAGTGATGAAATGGGTCAAAGTGGGTCATAGGTGAGCCTACGACCTCATTCCACCTATACAATTGATTACCTTATGTACCTATGGGTCCTAGGACCCCTAGTGATACATGTCATGATGAAATTGGTCGAATAGTGTTGTAGGTTAACCTACAACGCCATTCAACCCTTATGATCAAATACCATATCTCCCTAGCTGTCCTAGCAACCCTAGGGACACATGTTATAGTGAAATGGGTCTAAGGGAGTTGTAGGCTAGCCTATGACCCCATTTTGACCCATATGATCAATTACCATATGTCCCTAGAGGTCCTATGACCCCTAGGGATACATTTTACAATATAATGGATTGAATGGGGTCATAGGTTAGTCTACAACCCCAATCAACCCATATGATTGATTACTGTATATTCTTAGGGGTCTTCTCCTATGGATACATGTCACAATGCAATGAGTTGAAGGGGATCGTATGTTACCCTGCAACCCCTTTAAACCCATATGATGGATTACCATATGTCCCTAGGGGTGCTACAATGCTTATGGACACATGTCATGATGAAATGGGTCAATGGGGGTCGTAAGTTAGCCTATGACCCCATTCAACCAATATAATCACTTAGCATATGTCCCTAGGTGTCCTAGGACTGCTAGCAACACATGTCACAATGGAATGGGTCAGAGGGGGTGATAGGTTAGCAAACAACCCCATTTGAAGCATACGATCAATTATCATATGTTACTAGGGGTCCTAGGATCCCTAGGGACACATGTTGCGATGTAATGGGTTGAAGGGGGTCATAGGTTAGCCTACAACCCCATTCAAACTATATTATTGATTACCCTATGTTTGTAGGGTCCTAGGACCCCTAGGAACACATTTCACAATGAAGTTGGTCGAAGGGGGTCCTAGATTAACCTACTACCTTATTTGACCCATATGATCAATTTCCATATGTCCCTAGTAGCTTGATGACTGCTAAGGAAACATGTCATGATGTCATTGCTTGACTGGGGTAATAGGCTAGTCTATGACCACATTTGACCCATATGATCGATTACAATATGTCCCTAGGGGTCCTAGGATGCCTAGGGATAGATTTCACGATGCAATGGGTCCAAAAGGATTGTACATTATCCTACAACCCCATTCAACCCATTTAATCGATTTATATATGTCCCTAGGACACATGCCATGATACAATGGGTCAAGGTGGGTCATAGGTTGGCCTAGGACCCCATTTGACCAATATGATAGGTTGGCTAGGGGTCCTAAGACCATCACAATGGAATAGGTTGAATGGGGTCATAGGTTAGTCTATGACCCCATTCGATCAATATTATTGATTACCATAAGTCTCTATTGTAGCATCCCTAGTGACACATGTCATAGTGCAATGTGTCGAAGGAGGGTGTAGGTTAGCCTATGATCTGATTTGATCCATATGATTGATTAACATATGTCCCTAAGGGTCGTAGGACCCGTAGAGACCCATGTCATGATGCAATGGTTCAAATGAAGAGTAGTATTCATCAAAAGGCTAAACTCAAATAGTATCAAATGAAGATATTGCAACATATAGGGAAAGGGTCAAAGTAAAGCATTGAAGGAAGAGATAAGGAATGTGAAATGTGAATCAAGTTGACATTGTATTGATTGAAGGTGAAACCATAGAGTAAGAAAATGAATTTGTTAAGTTAAGGAATAAAAATCTACCAATTGATAAATGACAATACTGGGATTAAAATTTTGGAGAATGAAAATTTACTAGTTGATAATGTAAATACCATGATCGACCTTGTCAAAAATGAAAATGTACACAAATGTTACATATCTCCTTATTATAACCAAAATGAAGGTACTAGAACACCAAAATGGATAATTGAAATTGATGAAACAATTATTAGTAATTTGGAAGAAAAAAAATACAAAGAACCATTTGATTATGGGCTTCAAGATGATATAAGATGTTTTGTGGTAGCAAGATAGTGGCAGAGAAATGTCAACTTTTTATGCACTTATTAAAGATGCAAAAAATAAAACCTATGCTTTCCAAATTAAAGATTCATGTCAATAAGTTGAATGGAAAGAAATGCCATTATAGTGAAGAATATTTTTAGTGTTCTCACTAGCATTGGGATAAATAGCATAGAGAAGGATAAGAGAGCTTCTTAAAGGGTTATTACAACCTCTTTGGTGAGTCATCATTTTAGAAAGTATAGATAAATAAGACAAACTTGCATTGAATTGAACCTAAATCGGACTACGTTGAGAAGAACACTTATTAGATGAGAGAGAATTGACAATCCTCTTCAAAATGATACATGGGTTGTTGGTGGGAGACTTCCATGTTTTTATAAGAAGATAATAGATGATGTGAAGTGAGAAACTATATAGTTTTGGCACTCTAGCTCAAGATTCTCACCCAATGCTAAAGACGTGTTGAAGTTGACAATTGGCATTAGAGAGTGCATGCCACATCCTAAACATTATTTGAAGGTAACTCAAACTATGTTATTCAAATAATTTAGATAGATTCATCCAAGATTACATATATCACAAATGGTTTTTGAATCCTTGAAGCTATTTTATTACATGTGTCACTTAAGATTCAAAATACATGTTGTTGCAAATATCATCTGGAATTTTCTATGCATCGTGAACTATTGCTCTCCATTCGCTCTAGTTTGCATAGTGATGAAATGTTGGATAATTGTGGTGATAGTGGGATTCCAAAATCATCAAGAGGCTTGCTAGATTAAAAAAATTATGTCCTAGAGTTGATGGTTGTTTCTTTTATAGAAATGCTTGCTTAAATGAGGAGTGTTTAGAATGTGGTGGCTTATCCAAGTTTGTCACATGTTTCCATGAGAGGTGTGAACAAGATCTTGGGAGGACAATAGTAAAAAAATTGGTATACTAAATAGTGAAAAATACATTGAAGAGTAGAGGTGAGCGCTCTAGATGTGAATTGGTTGCAAAAGAAATTAGTGTGGCTAATTTTATTTTAGATTTGAAGACAAATATTTTCTACAAGTGTGCAAGGCATAGTCACAAGTCTTTGTGGTTGGATCAACAATTTAGAATGTGTAAGTAGACTTTTCTCATTGACACTATTATATAAGTTATTGAATTTGTAGAGAACCACACATTGCAGCCCCAAAATGAGACATAATCTTAGTATCAAAACTATTTTAGCATCTTAGGATTTGAATATGTCATGAGAAATTTTATGTTTTATTTGCTTGAAATGGTAGGATATAGGGTTTCATTTTTTTAAATTTGCATCCCTAAAATATTATGCAATTTAACGATGGGTTTGTTGTTAAATGATGAAAGAACTAGTGTACAGGTTGTGATATTTTTGTTCTATTGGATGGATTAACAAGAGGGTCAAGATTTCTAGGCCAAAATAAAAAGTGTCTCTATATATTTTATCGTGCTAGGAAGCAATGAAGAAAATTTCATATATTTAATATCTCAAGAAGCTTCAATAATTTATTTTGCAAAATAGATTATTTGATTATATGTCTTGATAGTGAAGAAAAAATTATGGTTAAAATTCAAGTAAAGAAGGGATTTCCACCTCATTAGAATGCATTTAGTGCATATCTTGTACCTTAAAATAAAATCGTGTTTTAATACATTTTTCTATGTTTTAGTTTTTGTTAATATTCATATCATTATATTAATTTCTTTCTTTATGCATTATGAGTAATGTAAATATGTATTTGGTTGGGTAAACATTTGCTCTAAATGAATTGTTCAATTAATGTTAAAAGTTTCTAAATCATAATTAGTTATGTTTTTAAAGAATAATTATATTGAATAATATATAATTAATATATTTTTTAGCTACTATTTTTTCTATTATATAGTATTATAAAACACAAAAAAATCAAATTTCATTTGTAAGTTTTATTTAGAAAATTTAAAAAATATAATGTTTCTAAAAATTAAACATTAAATATTACTTACTAAATTTTAAAAATAAAACTACATGCATACACACTAATATTTTAAAAGTAATAAAATTTTAATCTTTAATATAAAGATATTTTATATTCGAATTAAAATAAAATTGATTTTCCTATTTATATTTTTAGTAAACTAATCATTTTTTTAAAGAAATATATTTAAAACTTTCAATTAGCATCATACATAAGGTTGTGATTATTTAAATTAAGTTATGTTAAAATTATTTTTATTAACATAATAAAATAATCATTGATATTTTCAATTTGATTTCAATTAAAAAATAATTCATAGTGCTAATCGTTGATTAATGTTTAGGGTATTTTTGTATAAATTTGTAACAATGACTCTATTTCAAATATGTAAATTTATTAAATTAAATTAAATTTATTTAATGTTAAATACTATAGTAATAAAAAAATTGTTAGGCAAGTGAGCCTCTTATGTGGTAGGTCTTGGTTAGAGAAATCCAATAAATAATAATAATTAATCATAACACATTATAATAATTAATCTTGGTTTTGGCTTCTTATTGTTAAAAAAATCATTAAAGTAAATTATTAGTTCCTATTGAAGGCAAGAAACTATAGTATTCAATGCACTTTTACATTTTAATTTGTTTGTCCAATAGAACACTTTATTATTCAATTACTTTTTGAACTATAAAGTTTTCATATTTATTGTATTTAAAATAATTCAACACAATATATTTATTGGTAGGCAAGAGCCTACAACACAATGGTAAATTGTGAGCCTCTTATCGAAGAGGTCTTGGGTTCAAATCAACTCACGCTTAACAAATAATAATAATAATTAATCTTGGCTTTAGCATCTTACTGATCAAAAAAATAAAATTATATTTATTGGCAATTTGAGTGGTTGTTTTGTGCTACAATAGGGAGTGCAACTTTTTCTTTTATTTGTTTGACCAATCAAAACAATTTATCATTCAATTATTTTTTACAACTATAAAGTTTTCATCTATATTATATTTGAAAGAACTAATAATTTATAAAAATATAATTACCTTTATTTGTTTGTCCAATCAAAACAATTTATTATTCACTTATTTTTTACAACTATAAAGTTTTCATCTATATTATATTTGAATTAATTCATAAAAATATATTTATTGACAAACTGACTTGTTTGTTTAAGGCTTTTAGTTATTTATACACAAAATGCAACATATTATTCTCGAGATTTTATACATTTTATTATTGTATAAAATTTATATTATTTTCTTCTATTGACAGGAACTAGATGCTTTGTGTCCTTGTTTTAATAACTTTAAAATTTTATTCTTTTTTTAAAAATAGTAAAAATATGCATTCATAAATATTTATTTCAATTAAATATATTATATTATATTGTACCATTGTAATAAATACACATGGATTTATTTTATCATTTTTAGATCTTTATTTGTATATGATAGATTATTGTCAGTCTTTTTGGTCTTTCATTCAGAAGATTGATGATATTTTATGTTTTATTTATCATTTATTTTCTATCAATATTATCCAATAAACCACTAACACTTTTAAACAAATATGAAATTGTTACAAAATCTTACGATCTAAAGATTGTTTACTATCATTTCTAAATTTCTTCTACATACTATTAATAATTTATTTTGAACATTCAGAATATCTATCACCTAATTGTTGCATGTACAAAAACATGCAATTGCTAGTTATATACTATTATTACTTTAAAATCTTTACTACAAAACACACTTGTTCCTAAAGTCGTAACATTTTTTATATATTAGTAATTTATATTAATATATATTATTAAAATAATTTATTAAATTATTAAAAGTAAAAAATTGACATTCAATAGCATTAAAGAATGAAGGCCCTTATTTGAATGCCCTCTCCTATTAATCAATTCTCATAAAAAAATTGTGAAGGTAAGGGTGACTGTCATATTTCATAATAATTTAAAATTGCATAAAATGGGAGACATGCAACTGATAACTGATTGTTCTTTTCCAATAAATGCTTTTAACTTCCCCTTATCTTTTCAATGCATTAAAGAATGGCTAGACGAAGTCTAAAATTGGGCAAAAATTATGGGAAAATATATTTTTTTGGGCAAGGAAGTGAATCGTTGAAGTTTAAAATTACTTGGTAAGATTGTTTTCCCCCATTAGCTTCTAGTAGGTTGGTATTGTTGAAGAAGTGATTCTCTTTGATGTAGATTTCATGTTGGTTTGGTAGTTTGGGTTAATGCCTATTTATTTTTGGTTGCAAGAATTGGAATAGGTTTTGTGATCTTGTATTTGATTTTCGTAGCAATCAGTGCTGATCTAAAGAAGCTTCTTTCTAGCTTGAGGCTGAAAATGAGTGGACCTCATGGCAAGCATTCCTTCTTCTCATGCTTTGGAAATCCTTTCAAGTTTTTTTCTGTGGGGAATAGCACTGTGAGCTTCAAATCAAGGCACAATCAGGCGTTGGAGGCTTTTGAGACTTCTTTAGCAGATATATTAATGCAACTCCACATGATCAAGCCAAGAGGCGTAAATTGGGAATGGATGCAACAAGTTATGGGGATGTTATGTGCAACACACAAGATTTGAACTCATAAATTTTTGATTTGCAGTTTCCACTAAACCATGTGGATACCAAACTGATTATGGAGTGTCTTGGTGACAGATGGAACCTACTTGAGATTTGTGATTTGTTGCATGTAGAGAACTCAAATCTTTATAAGTTCAAAGTTTCCACCGAAACTATATTAGATCTGTTGGATCTTTCTGGGAGAGTTCCATAGTATGACAATGTGTTTCTTGCCAAAGAGACCTTATAAGACTTGATAGAGAAAACTAAATCAAAGGGGGAAAGTGGTGAGTCCAAAACAATCTCTATGGTTGAGAAATGCATTGCCATTTTAGATAGTATGAACAAAACTTTGCACTTGAGGGAGAAGAAATGTTCACAAAGAAGCAAGCTTTTCATAAGGGCAATGTATGGATTGATGGTGATATTCAAATTTGTTCAGAGTATTCTTGCATCTGCTTTGTCAGGATCTGTTTATTCATTTGGAGAATTGAACATTCCAAAATGGCTAGTGTGGTCAACATCATTTAAGGATTTGCAGTAGGAGGTAAATGAGGATATGAATAGTGGAGTTACTAGGGAATTTTTTTTGCAAGAGTTAGAGGACCTAGATGCATTAGTTAAAAGCATTCTTTCGATCATTCAAACCTCATACTCTGGCATTTTGGAAGGAAAATGCAAAAAAAATCATATACTTGAAGGATTCGAGGAGGTGACACACATCAAAGAGGGTGTTAAAAAACTAAGGCACAATGTAGAAATGCTTTCCAATTTGTTAGGTTCTTTAATGATTCAACTCAATGAGTTTTTCCTAGATTGTATTGAGCTATCATTTCATCTGACCACAGAAACTTTTGAAAATGTGGTTGGCCTAAGATGAACTGATAGATTTTGTTAGAAAAATAAATTGCCTATCCATGCTTACCAACATAGTCCTTAGATGTTGAGTACATAGTCGAGAGCATTATGCTAGTAAAGATTTGTGATTTTTGTTTCAGTTCAATTTTTATTTTCTTTTCTTTTGGTGTGCTTATCAGCTTGTTGTTTATCAAACTCATTTCAATATGTGTAATATTTCAGTTTGTGTACTCAACTTCAAAAATAATGTTTGATAGTAAACTTTATTACTATTTTTTTTTGAAAAGACAATATCACTATTCATGCTTACTAGTCTCTAGATGTTGGAGAGAATTGTATTCTAGGCTTGCAAGTTACTATATATGAAAGTGCCTCTAAATGTTAGGAAATGTAATTTCTTTTGTAATTTGTAGAGTTTAGGATTGCATGCAACTCTTAGAAAGGTTGATGCAAATATGGTTCTAACTGTTGTTGATTTGTATAAAAAGATTTTGACACTCACCAAAAAATTTGTTAAGAATTTTATAATGTTATTGTTAATCGAATAAAACTTACACATGACATTTGAGTAATGTCAAACAAGAGTCTTCACAAGATCTACACCTTGCAAAACAAAGCTCTTGTAGTCTTGAACTGTACATGTGCAAGGAGAAGAAAATCTACCACTCCATTAAGACTCGCACTTTCCCACAAATCACAATAGTGCACAAAAAGCTTAATTGGCAGTAGCATTTGACATTTCTCATAAAAGGAAGAACAACGAGAGCTTTCTACAAGTGAACTTTTTGGCCAAATAGACAATTTTGTTTTTACACATCTTCCCAAGTTATACAAAAGTAGTTTACATAAAAAAATGTAGTTGCATTACAAAATGGTACAAAATTATATGCATTCATATCAACTTTTACATGTAACTATTGGCTAGATAGAGTGGGAAAGAATCAGAAAGAAAACTTAGAATCCTTGTCATATACATGCATAAAATTGACAATTATATTTGATTTTCAAGAGGAAGACCTCGCATTCCCTCAAGATAGAGCATTTTTCTTTTTGTCCTTCAACATTAGCCTGTTGAGTTCTCTATTAGATTTAATAAATGCCCCCAGATTTAGATCATCAAAATCCATCTCATCACATCCTATGTTAGCCAAAAAATCTGCCAACATATTCCCTTCTCTCAAAGTATCAAAAATATGAATAACCTTAAATGAGTTGAAAAACAATAAAAATTTTTGTGTAGTGCCCACCTATAGTTTCCATTCTATTTACCAAACTTTTTTATGCCTATTTCATGGATGTGTTAGTTTCAAGGATATTATTTCATAATTTGGACTAGAGATATATCAATGATGATTACTTAGTTGACTATATTTCATGTGTTTTTAATCATTATGGTTACTAGTGCATTAATGATGTTTTAATGATGATTACTTCATATCATATTCATAATGATACATTATTTTATCTGAGCATTTGATGTTTGACTTATAATTATTATGGTGCTTACCTCATACTTGCATGTGTATGGTGTGTGTGTCTATTTTATCTTTCTATTTTTCATGTTTGATGTGGTTAAGGGAGGGAGTCATAGTCACCTACTAGTCAGGATCTACATTATGTACCACTGCCTACCATTTCTTGTTTAGTTTATATATATTTATATACATGTACATGCTTGTCTTTCATCCAGAATGTACCTACAAGGCATTGACTTTCTTGAATTGCTAGGATGAGCGTGCCTTATCACAATAACTCAATGGTAAGAATGAGGAGGTAATATTCAAGTCCAATCTCAGCCTTAGCCTAAATACTTGTCTTGCAAGGAGGACTTGTAATTGACTTCCCACCATTTTTAAACCCGTGAGTTTATCTTTGCATATGTTGTTTGATTTTGAGTTTCGATCTGTTTTAGTAAGGTTAATCATATAACTAAATATTATTTGATTAAGAAGAAAATATTAAAGCATGAGAATATTTAATTAATAAAAAAAATTAATTCAATATGTGCTTTAATTTAAAATTTAAAATTTAAGAAATTAGTTAAAGAAAAATTAAAATATGATGTCATTTAATTAATTATTAATTAATTAAACATGTACTCCAGTTTAAAAGATTTAATTCAAGAAGTTGAACAAAAAGAGATAATTAAAATATTAAAATATTAAAGATTTAATATTACTTTATTAGTAATAATAATTAAATTTAGAGTTGCATTTAAGCAATGAGCTTTGATTATTATTATTAATTTAAATAATAAACTATGTTTTAATTAGTGTTTGCACTAATTAATAAGTTGAGAAAAAATAAATGTATAAAAGAATATTTTAAGTAAAAAGTTCTTTAAATGTGCATAAAAGAATTAAATTTAAAAGATTTGATTAAAGTTATAATTTAGGCATATTTATGTTTATTTAATTTAATAATAACTTATTTAGGAGCTTTATTTTTAATAAACTCTAAATAATATTATTAGTTAAATTAATAAATACTATATTAAAAAATGTCACATGATTTAATAAGAGAGAGAAAGTTTTAATTTAATTAAGTTTATTTTAATAAAATTGTATAGTGTGTGCATGAAAATTAAAATATAGTAATTAAAGACAAAGGGTTTTCGCATGATTGCATGATCAAAGCCTTGATTTAATGGGGGAAAAACTTTTTATTAAAAAAATTAAAGCTCATTTCTAGATACACTGATTTTGGAAAGCAAAATTCAAAATTGAATCAACAGAATTGCTGAAAGTTTCAAAGGGTTTGGATATGCATGCATTCACAGATTGTCTCATATTTTAGTTGTGATTTTGAGGTAGGGTTTGAAAACACATTGTAAAATTTTATTTAAAGATATGTCTACTTCATGTCTTCTTGGGTGTTTGCATATTACTTGTTAATTTGTTGTATTGATTGTTGAATAAAGAATTATGTTGTAGATTTTGAAAAAGGAAAACTTATTAATCAAGAAAACTTGATTGAAAAAAATTATAAAAAAACTACAGAAAATTATTGTGATTGTATTCTTATAAATCTCTTTAGATAATATAAGAAATATTTGATTATGCAAATTTGAAAGAAAATAATAAATTGAACAGTTAGGTATTCTTCTTTAAATTTGTCATTAAGATCTCATGATTACCATGAATTTTCTAAATATAGATAAATATTATTATTATATCTAAAATAATTTAATTTTAAAAATTATTGAAAAAAAAAAAAGATTAATTGAGAGGAAAGCATGATTTAACTAAACTTATGCATGCATGTGAAAATAAATATGCTAAAAATAGAAATTAAGAATAGTAAGGTTACATGCATGTGAAAACAAATATGCTAAAAATAGAAAGTAAAGTATAGTAAGGTCACATGCATGCAAAAACAAATATGCTAAAAATAAAAAGCTAAGTATACTAAGGTTACATGTATGTGGAAATAAATATGCTAAAAATAGAAAACTAAGTATAGTATGGTTGCATGATTTGAGAGATCAAAAACATGAGAAAATACTAATTGCATGTTTATTTTTATTTAATTTAATTTAATTTTTAGATTTATTTATTTTTTAAAAATTAATTAGTTAAAAATAAAATTTTAAAATTATTTATTAATTTATAAAAATTTAAATAAATATTATTCATTTAGTTAAAGTGGATGTTAGTAATATTAGTGATTCTTTAAGTCTAATTAAACTCTTAGTTGCATATAAATAATTTAATATTTATTAATGCAAGAAGGAAGTTAATAACTAAATATTTATTATATTTTAAGAAAAATTGTGGTGGACTTCATTTTGTAATCATTTAGTTAATAACTATTTTTATTTTTTTATGGAGGTCATCCAAAAACAAGTTTTAAGTACCTAATACGGGCCCACACGTGCCTAAAACCTCTTCAGCTAAAAGCCAAGGACTAAGGAGCATCCATGCTACCAAATTCGCCCAAAGCACAATCTTGGCCTCATCCCTTATGATGTCTCTGGGCCTTGCACTCAGCATGACTTGACTCTTGGTGGGCTCTTTGAGAGCCATTCAACTTCACCAATAGACCAAGGGCCCATTGATAGTTAATAATTATTTGACTTTATGAGAGGAATTATAAATAATTAA
Source organism: Cupressus sempervirens (assembly GCA_028749045.1). Lineage (NCBI taxonomy): Eukaryota > Viridiplantae > Streptophyta > Pinopsida > Cupressales > Cupressaceae > Cupressus > Cupressus sempervirens. The sequence goes on from CM053787.1 coordinate 817,151,891, forward strand.
ATTAAATTTATAATTTTATCTCTAGTTGCATTATGAATTAAAGAAAAAATAAATATTAATATTGGACTTAAATAGAAATGAAATTAATATTTTAGAAATAAAATTGATATCAGTATTTAATCTAATAATATACATTTATGTTATTAATTAAATAATTTATAATTTAAGATTATTTAAATTAATAACATGATAATATTGCATGATATTTTATATGCGCAAAAAGATTGGATATTTAAATACTTATTGTCTTAAATAAGTATATTAACATAACAATTAATATTAACATGTATATTCTTAGTTTATTTTAAAACACATTCTTATGGCCCAAAATAAACAAGAGAAATTGGTGGAATTAAATCATGTGGCTGAAAATTGTGTTTTCTAATATTCTATTTATAGTTTTGTGATGTTTATTTTCATGATGATTTTTCTTTATGGGTTGTTTAGTTGGCCAAGTTAAGATGTGAATTAGAGGCGATTTTTGAGATTTTTTTAATGATTATTTGACTAGATGCCATGATGAACTTTATTATTTGAATTGAGATTTATGTTTTACAAGTTTTATGCTATTGAACAATTTTGAGAAATTAGGTTTTGAAAACTATTTTTATTTTTTGGGTTGCTTGTTAAGGAACCAAATTCGAATAATATTACTTTCTATGGTATGGTACACTATTGTGGTTTGCAATTTTTGGAAAGGTAGTCTAGGTGCATGTCTATGGGAGTGACTTGCAATAGGGGCTGAGGCCCAAAGTGGTTGCTAAGGTGACTTAATGTAAGTTGTGTAACAAGTGATAACATACTAATTAAAATATCTTGCCTAACCCTTTTCCCTAAGATACATTAAAAAGATAAGTTAGAGATTTTTTCTCATCCATGCCTTAAGTGCTTGTATAGACTAAAGATGAAATGGAGATGATACCTTGAGAGGTATGACTAGTTTCCTCATCATCATAAGAGGGTATTCTGCTTCCGCATAGAGTTACTAGGGGGATGGAGTCTTGAGATACTGCCAGGGTAACTCTAGAGTTGGCTCATGTGATGACACTCCATAGGATGTAGCCTAAGTCTCCTTTATAATTTTTTTAATATTTGCCTCTATTGGTGTACTTGTTGGATATTACTTTTGATAGTGTATTTATTGTGAGTTGTTACTCATTGATTAGATGTCATTTATTATTGACAATTGACTTTTATTGATGAATGATCAATTATTTATTGGTGATATTTTTATTATTGGAGTTAGTGATTGAGAGTTTACTTTGATTGATAATAATTGTTATCCCCTAGTCATTGTGCTTGTGACACTTGACATTGATTTTGAGGTGATTTTTATATTTTTGGTCTTGGCATTTCTATGTTGACTTGGTATGTGGTGTTGGTATTGTTATGAGTGTCCTTTCGATTTTGATTAACTCTTCTTCTTAAGTAGTTTGTGTTACCCTTGAGGTAGATTTGGCTATCGTGATTCCTTGCCTAGGATTATTTAATAATTTGATTATTTGTATGTGGATCATATGTTATTTCTCCTACATGATGGGAGTGGGAGCCTAATTAGATGACCACGTAGTCAAGAGGTAGTGTATTCTTACCATTTGGGTCCCCCTCAAATTGACAAATGTTGGATGCTCCTTGATACAGTGGTACCATTATTATTCTTCCTATTATCTTAAAGACTTCTATTCATTTGATGTATCTATGTATCATGTGTTTTGAGATCCTACATGATATTGTTTTATATATTGATGTATTTGTATCTATTTTCACATACCCTATGACATGTGCAATGGATGTTATTCATTAGATGTGCTTTCATATTATTAGTTGTGCTTGTGCCTATTATTATATGACTATGTGTGTGTTTATTAATTTTATGATTATGGACATTGTAATTGAGACTTAAACTTATTAATAAAACTTTCTTAAATGTGACTCAAAGTGAAGGAACCCTTGAGGAATTAAAACTATATTTATAATTGATTACGTGTTTTTGATGTGTATGTATATATTGCTTCTATATTGTTGTTACTTTGATATTGTTTAAACTTTTTTTTAAAAAAATAGTCCAGTAAACTTTGTAACATATTAAGTTTATTTCTTTTGGGTTCCTGAGTGGAGCGTTACATCTAGTATCAAAGCCTAAGTTTCAACATTGGAAACTCTGGGCATATTGTGCACCATCACTTGAGTAACTAGTAAACTTGCAACATGATTTAAATAATAAATATTTATCAACATCAAAATTGAACATAAAATTTGAAGTAGTGAAACTTTTGAACATGAAACTTGGAAACACGCAACATTTTTGTTCTTAACTTTTGATTTATGTGTATGTACATTATAAATTCTATTTTTTAGATAGATTGAGAGATGTTTATCTTTTGCTTAGAGTATTTTAGGAGATCTATTTTAGTATTTATTAAAATGATGAATGTTGGATCAATACAATTTTTGGTTTATTATTAAACAAGAATCATATTGGTCTAAGTGACTGAAAGCATATACATAATTAACTTATTTGTATTAGTTTCTTAAATGATCATTTTGTTTGAGATGATAGATAATACTCTTTGACTTTTAGTTACCCTAGTCATTGTAGTAGGCTTCCAAGAGTAAGCCTAATTGTAGGGGGGTGGATGTAGTGCCCACCTATAGTTTGTTTTTTCATTATATTTACCAAACTCTTTTATGCCTATTTCATGGATGTGTTAGTTTCAAGGATACTATTTCATAATTTAGACTAGACATATATCAACGATGATTACTTAGTTGACTATATTTCATGTGTTTTTAATGATTATGGTTACTGGTGCATTAATGATACTTTGATGATGATTACTTCATATTCATAATGATACATTATTTTATCTGAGCATTTGATATTTGACTTTTAATTATTATGGTACTTATCTCATACTGGCATGTGTATTGTGTGTGTCTATTTTATCTTTCTATTTGTCATGTTTAATGTGGTTAAGGGAGAGATTCGTAGTCACCTGCTAATTGGGATCTACACGATGTACCGCTCCCTGCCATTGCTTGTTTAGTTTAGATATATTTATATACATGTATATGCTCATCTTTCATGCAGAATGTAGGTATCGAGCATCAACTTTTCTGAATTGTCAGGATGAGCGTGCCCTATCACAATAACTCAATGGTAGGAATGGAGAGATAATATTCAAGTCCAATCTTAGCCATAACCTAAACACTTGTCTTGCAAAGATGACTCGTAATTGGCTTCCCACTCTTTTTAAACTCATGAGTTTATCTTTGCCTCTATTGTTTGATTTTGAGTTTGGTATGTTTTGGTAATATTATTTTTATATGAATTTCGCTATGTGATTTATTTGGTAAATGATTTAATTATAATATTTAGGTTAATCATATAATTAAATATTATTTGATTAAAAAAAAAATATTAAAGCATGAGAATATTTAATTAATTAAAAAATAATTAAATATGAACTTTAATTTAAAAGTTTAGATTTAAGAAATTGGTTAAAGAGAAATTAAAATATGATGACATTTAATTAATTATTAATTAATTAAATATGTACTTCAATTTAAAAGATTTAATTTAAGAAGCTGAACAAAAAGAGATAATTAAAATATTAAAGATTTAATATTACTTTATTATAATTATTTATTTAATAATAATTAAATTAAAGTTACATTTAAATAATGAGCTTTAATTATTATTAATGAATTTAAATAATAAACTATGCTTTAATTAGCACTTGCACTAATTAATAAGTAGAAGAAAATAAAAGAAAAATTTAAAAAATAATTTAAAAATTCTTTAAATGTGCATGAAAGAATTAAATTTAAAAGATTTGATTAAAGTTATACTTTAGACATATTTATATTTATTTAATTTAATAATAATTTATTTAAGAATTTTATTTTTGATAAACTCTAAATAATATTATTAGTTAAATTAATAAAAATTATATTTAAAAATGTCTCATGATTTAATAAGGGAGAGAAAGTTTTAATTTAATAAACTTTATTTTAATTAAATTGTATAAAGTGTGTGCATGAAAATTAAATATAGTAATTAAAGACAAAGGGTTTGCGCATGATTGCACGATCAAAACTTTGATTTGAGGGGAAAACTATTTATTAAGGAAATTAAAGCTCATTTATAGATACATATGTTTTGGAGAGCAAAATTCAAAATTGGATCAAAAGAATTGTTGAAAGTTTCAGAGGATTTGGATATGCATGCATTCACAGATTGTCTCAGATTTTAGCTGAGGTTTTGAGGTAGGGTTTGAAAACACATTATAGAATTTTATTAAAAGATCTATCTACTTTGTGTCTTCCTAGGTGTTTGCATATTGATTATTAATTTTTTGTATTGATTGTTGAATAAAGAATTATATTGTAGATTTTGAAAAAGAAAAACTTATTATCAAGAAAACTTGACTAAAGAAAATTATAGAAAAACTGTAGAAAATTATTGTGATTATATTCTTATAAACCCATTTAGATAATATAGGAAATATTTGATTAAGCAATTTTGAAAGAAAATAATAAATTGAACAGTTAGGTATTCTACTTTAAATTTGTCATTAAGATCTCGTGATTACCATGAATTTTCTAAATATAGATAAATATTATTATTATATCTAATATAATTTAATTGTAAAAATTATTAGAAAATGATAAAAGAATTAATTGAGAGGAGAGCATGATTTAACTAAACTTATGCATGCATGTGAAAACAAATATGCTAAAAATAGAAATTAAGTATAGTAAGGTTACATGCATTTGAAAATAAATATGTTAAAAATAGAATCCTAAGTATAGTAAGGTCACATGCATTTGAAAATTAATATGCTAAAAATAGAAAGCTAAGTATAGTAAGGTTACATGCATGTGAAAACAAATATGCTAAAAATAGAAAACTAAGTATAGTATGGTTGCATGATTTGGGAAATCAAAGACATACGAAAATACTAATTGCATGTGTGTTTTTATTTAACATAATTTAATTTTTCAGATTTTTTTTTTTAAAATTAATTATTTAAAAATAAATTTTAAAATTATTTATTAATTTCTAAAAATTTAAATAGATGTTATTCATTTAGTTAAAGTGAATATTAGTAATATTAGTGATTTTTTAAGTCTAACTAAACTCTTAGTTGCATATAAATTATTTTATATTTATTAATGCAAGAGGGAAGTTAATAACTAAATATTTATTATATTTTAAGAAAAGTTTTAGTGGAGTTCACTTTGTAATCATTTAGTTAATAACTATTTGACTTTATGAAAGAAATTATAAATCATTAAATTAAATTTATAATTTTATCTCTAATTGCATTATGAATTAAATGAAAAGTAAATATTAATATTGCACTTAAATAGAAGTCAAATTAATATTTTAGAAATGAAATTGATATTAGTATTTAATCTAATAATATACATTTATGTTATTAATTAAATCATTTATGATGTAAGATTATTTAAATTAATAACATGATAATATTTCATGATATTTTATATACACGAAAAGATTGGATATTTAAATACTTACTGTTTTAAATAAGTATATTAGCATAACAATTTATATTAACATGTATATTCATACTTTATTTTTAAACACATCTTTATGACCCAAACTAAGTAAAAAAATTGGTGAAATTAAATCATGTGGTTGCTGAAAACTGTGTTTTCTAATATTCTATTTATAGTCTTGTGATGTTTATTTTCATGATAGTTTTTCTTTGTGAGTTGTTTAGTTGGCCAAGTTAGGATGTGAATTAGAGGCAATTTTTGAGATTTCTTTTATGATTATTTGACTAGATGTCATGATGAACTTTATTATTTGAATTGAAATTTATGTTTTATGAGTTTTATGCTATTGAACAATTTTGAAAACTTGGGTTTTGAGAATCAATGTTATTTTTTAGGTTGCCTATTAAAGAACCAAATTTGATCAATATTATTTTTCGTGGTATGGTACACTATTTTGGTTTCTAATTTTTGAAAAGGTAGTCTAGGTGCATGTCTATGGGAGTGGCTTGTAATGGGGGTTGGGGCCCAAAGTGTCATGCCCAGAACACCAACAAGTTTTGTTTTAATATTTAAAAGTGATAATAGGATTAAATGTAATAAACAAGTATTCAATAAATTCACTTAACTTCCTCACGCACATGTATAATTATAAAAATTAAGAACAACTCAAATGCAAATTTTCTTAACATATTTTAAACTTAAAATTGCATAGCTAAGTATATATCAACATGTTATCTGATAAATCTAATTTAAACGAATGTGATTACCAACCATAAAAATGTGCAGTAAGGTAACACCATCACATCTGATTTTTAAATTACATATGCAAAACTGAAAACAAAGCTATAAGACTCAATGCAAGCATATTTACTCAAACACCATTTTATTGGCAAACTTGATTCAAAGGCTCAGTCGGGAAAGAACCAGGAAGAAAACTCGGCTTCGTTGCCATTACAAAAAGGTTTTGAGATACAAATTACATAGGAGTTCAATCTCAAATTACAAAAATTTTAATGGATTTTCTTCATGACCCTCATCAAGGGATTCATAACAATTTCTGCAACACATTTCTAGAACCATGGAGGGAACAAAATCTGATCAGGTGACCAAAAGCATAACCAAGAACAACTCAAACATGCGTATTCATACAAGGTTTTCACAATATTATTCACAATGAATCAACACTAGGGAAAGGTGGATTCTTTCAACCAGGAGAAGTCAAGCACAACACCAAACAGATGCCCAATCGAGGCTATAAACCAAGAACTTCTGTTCTTTCATTTCAACATACCATAATCATACAAGGTTTGTGCTGACAGGTAGGGGCCCATAACACCCTACCCTTTCTCCCTCTTCTCATCCTAAGAAGAAACTCTACACTGGTTGGAGTCCGACTAAACAGACCTTCCCCAAAATTGGTCACTTCTGCCCTATCCAAAGGTGAGTAATACCAAAACACCGATGCAAAAAAATATCAAAATTTTAACATAAACATGAAAAGAAATCATCCAAAATAACATGGTTTTCAAATCTTCCCAACATACCCACAAACATACAAATATTCAAATAACAACAAGGTAGCATAAGCATGAAACAAGAATGAAATCTAAACAAGGGAGATGACAATTCCTACCTTCACAAAGAGGTAATGGCAATGAACAAGTTTGAGTAGAGCTTTCCCCTTCGTTGCTCCAATCTTCCAAGACTCCTCTCTATATGTAGAGATTGGGTAACCACCTCAACTAGTCCAAGAAGAGCCTCTAAATAAGCCTCAAGCTCAACCACCAAAGGGATCAATAACTTCTCCCACCCACTTACAATTCTAAAAAATCCTAACTCAACCCACACTATGGTTAAACACTAAGTGGAGGTGGGGTAATGAAACTCATGGTAGCCATAGTCAATTCTCGCACAAAAGCAAAAAGAGACTTTTTTAGTGGCCTCAAAAGTCAATAAAAGGGGCTTAGGGGTTGGAAAAGACCCCCAACCCATACCCATACCGCTTGGGTATAAATATTTCATATTTTAAAGCCTTAGGAATAGATTAAGAGCCAAACAAAAGCTAGAAAATAATTAGGACCAACGAACAACTCTAACAATGCAGATTAAGCACTAATCTGAATTAAGGGTGACTAAACTTGATTAAGAACCCAATTAGCAAAAAGACACTAACTTAGTCCTACTTAGCTCCAAAGGTTACACAGCCAACCCCAACTAGCACGCTAAAGAGCACAAACAATTCACGAGTGTCAAGTGACACTAAAAGAACATAGTTACAAACATTAACGTTCACTGAACATAGAAATAAAATACATACATCTCAAAGTTAAAATACTTGAATTACGAACAACAAAGTTTCCAAAATTAACACATAGAGATCAGTTTTGTTCCTCCGTCGGTTTCCTCGGCTAATAATATCCTACACACTCATTGCACACATTAGTAGCTCAAGAAAATTTCATGCATATATATATAACTTATTAGGAAAATCACATAACTTAGAACATAATGCTTCAATTAATTAACTATTTAAATTCATTTCTACTCACATTTAATCATCAGTAATTACATAATCCATATGACATATAACTTATTCATTAATTCAGATTAAGTACGAGAATAATCATTGTTAGGCATGCATATACCTAAACATCATAACATCACCAACAATGAATATTGAACTATCTAAATGCATAAAATCTTAATCATTGAGGTAACAAAATCAATAACATCATCATTAAGCGAAACATCTTGTATTATTGTTAGTGCAAATTAATGTTTAAACAGTCGAGATAACATAGTAGTTCTCCAATCTTTAAGTATTAAAGCATGGATGTATCTATTGATCTCAATTTTCATTAGGACATCTAAAACCTACAACATTACTCAATATCCGTTCAAATCTCCTACAACAGATTTGACAGAGAAATTCACATTTAATAAGTACATGCAAGGAGAGACCTTACACAAAGTGGCTGCTAGGGTAACTCAATGTAAGTTGTGTAACAAGTGATAACATAGTAATTAAAATATCTTGCCTAGCCCTTTTCCCTAAGATACATTAAAAAGATAAGTTAGAGATTTTTTTTCATCCATGTCTTGAGTGCTTTTATAGACTAAGGATGAGATGGACATGATATCTTGAGAGGTATGACTAGTTTTCTCATTATCATGAGAGGGTATTCTGGTTTTGCATAGAGTCACTAGGGGCCGAGGTCTTGAGAGACTGCTAGGGTAACTCTAGAGTTGTCTCATGTGATGACACCTCATCATATGTAGCCTGAGTCTCCTTCATATTTTTGCAAATATTTGCCTCTAGTGGTGTACTTGTTGGATATTACTTTTGATGGTGTATTTATTGTGAGTTGTTACTCATTGATTGGATGTTATTTATTGTTGACAATTGACTTTTATTGGTGAATGATTAGTTATTTATTGGTGGTGTTTTTATTATTGGAGTTAATGATTTTTAGTTTACTTTTATTGATGACAGTTTTTATCTGTTGGTCATTGTGCTTGTGACACTTGACATTGATTTTGAGGTGGTTTTATATTTTTGGTCTTGGTATTTTTATGTTGACTTGGTATGTGGTGTTGGTATTGGTATGAGTGTCCTTTCAATTTTGATTATCTCATCTTCTTGAGTAGTCTGTGTTACCCTTGAGGTAGATTTGGCTATCATGATTCCTTACCTAGCATTATTTTATGATTTGATTATCTGTATGTGGATCATACATTATCTCTCCTACATGATGGGAGTGGGAGCCTAATTAGGTGACTATGCAATCAGGAGGTAGTGTATTCTTACCATTTCGGTCCCCCTCATATTAATAGATGTTGGATGCTCCTTGATACAATGGTACCATTATCATTTTTCCACTTATCTTGAAGACTTCTATATGGTGTATCTATGTATCATGTGTTTTGAGATCCTACGGGATATTGTATTGTATATTAATGTACTTGTATCTATTTTCACATACCATGTGATATGTGTAGTGGATGTTATTCATTAGATGTGCTTTCATATTATTAGTTGTACTTATGCATATTCTTATATGACTATGTATGTGTTTTGAGAACTAAATTTATTAATAAAACTTTGTTAAATGTGACTCAACGTGAAGGAACCCTTGAGCAATTGAAATTGTATTTGTAATTGATTATGTGCTTTTTTATGTGTATGTATATATTGCTTTTGCATTATTATTACTTTGATGTTGTTTAAACTTTTTTTTTGAAATAGTCCAATATACTTTGTAACATGTTAGGTTTCTTTCTTTTGGGTTCCCGAGTAGGGCGTTACATGTTGAAGGATATATAAGAGTTTCCAATTATGAAATTCTCATTTAGTGCATGAGTTTATGATCACCATGGAATTGCCTTCAATTTGAATTGATTGATAACCCTTTTTTTCCCAAAATTAATCCTTCAAATAAGACATAAGCCTCAACCATGTTGTTGGTTTTTGATGGAATAGGGGAAACATTGATGTTGGGACAATGACAAGCTTCTTAATGTTGGGGATTTGAGAAGATGTCTAAAAGGATCATAAATGGGACTGTCAAATTTGACTACAAAACACACAAATTTTAAATGAATGAACATGGGAATAAGCAACAAGGTGCAAAAGTATAAACTACATCATACATACTTGCTACTAGAGAAAAACCTACTATATAATATGTTATATTATCTATATTCCAGATTCAAGAAAAGCCAATGGTATTCCTAGCACCTATATAGGCAACTAAAATGTGCATGTAGGGTAGAGAAACAGGTCATGTTTCTTGTAGGATATTGTAAGTCTAACAGTTGTCATAGCCATTTCAACCATTCCATGAGCATCACATTAAAAAGACCAAAGAGGGGCAAAAAAATACAAGTTTCCATCTGTAACTATTTTTTGATGCATCTTTGACCACAAAAATGACATCATGGTGATGAATTCCATGATTGATATTTGGGAAGTCTTGAATACACAAATAGAACTGTTTTGTTTAATTAGTAGTCATTCCCTTGAGAAGCATGCTCTAAATATATCCTTTTTGGTGAGTCCATACTTCATAGTGATCAAAGCTACTAGATGACTTTTCATCTTATCAAATGGAACTACTAACTCATATGCAAGTTGTTGGCCAACATATAAACATTGCAAGATTTTGCAAATTTATTGACTAGACCATCATTTTGAGGCCTATGAAGTGTTTCATGCTTCTAAAAATTTGCATAAAGTATATGCATGTGTCCCATAATGATAAATTGTCATTCCAAATCATTTTGTGAAGTGTTAATTTGAGCATTGTTCAACTCTACATTTTTGCATAAGTGTCAAACAACGATAGGAAGCCTAATTTGCAATTAAATATCTTGCAACTAGTAAAGTTTCATGACCCATTTCTTTGGGAATTTTTATTATAAGAGAACCTATGTTTCATTTTTCAAGTTGTTTCAATATGTTTTGACTAGGTTTTGAATCCATTAAAGTTAGTTGTTTACTGTTGTCATATTGATGCATTTTGCTCATAATTTAGCAAAGCCTTGTTAGACCAATTATAACTTTGACCCAGTTGATCAAAATAAAGTAAAATCCTTTTGCACTACATTCTAGGAGTTAGACACTTTCTATGTTCCAGATTTGAGCCTTTGACAAATCCATTTGACTAGTTTTCAAACACAATTCCAAATGCAATTTATAAAATTTTACTGGTGTCAAAAAGTGCAGATTGATCAGTAGCCCTGTTCTAGATGTCATAACTCTGGATCTATGATAGATGAAACCAAATGGATCATACCACTATGCTCTACTCTAAAAATTCTTTAAGTGTGTCAGTTTTGAAGTCTTGATGAATCCATTTGCACACTTTTCCAGGTCAATTTCATTTGTGAAAATTATCATCCTGCTAGTGTTCTCAATTCTTCTAATCCAAGTACCTAACTTCGTAAGCTTTCCAAATGTGCCTAGTTATTTTTCATGAGCCCAAATCATAGACTTATACTCTCCTTGTGATAGTAAACTAATGGCCCAATTTTTGAGCCTCCAAGTAGCCGTTTGACTAGTTTTCAAAGTCAAAACCATACACATTATTATTTTCTAACATGTTTGTTTGTAGGCAATTTCAAGTGAACAACTTTGATACTCAATATCTTTTGATCCAAATGCCACCATGAGGTGAAATCTAATAGGGTAAAATATTGTGAACTAGAGAATAAATATGTTAAATCTCAAGGTTTGGTTGTTTGATTCAACCAATTTTTAAACCCAACATAGGGGCCTACCTAGCAAAAAGTTACAAGTTTGTGAAAAGGGGTAAAGATGTGTTTTGAATGACCAATTAATTATTTCTCTTATTTCCAATTAGTATAGCAGACTCAATGGACCAGTTTGAAAGATTAGGTGTTTCGGTTCGAAAAAAATTTAGTTAGACCCGTTTTGGGCACCAACTAGTGCTATCGGATTGATAAGTCATCATGACACTAAAGATGTTAAAAAGGAGTTACAATGGTTATGATCATTAGAATACCTCAGTATGCACATTTCAAAACCATGGTGTATATTAAAAAGGTATAATTTATTTTCTTGGTAGTAGAGGCTATGACAAGATGTTCCATTAAATTTTAAAATGGAACCCTTGTTTTGTTTCAAAACACGATCTCATTACTTGTTCTCCAAGTCTACCAAAAGGTTTATAATTAAGCATTTTCCAAATGTTTGCATCTCCAACTTTTTCTTTTGAATAACCTCTTAGTAAATGAAGGAAATATTTATTGGTGCGTGGGTGTATACATTTTGTACAATGCAGATTTCTCCAAAAGATTGCAAGATTATATTTAGAAAGGATTTGGAACTTTGCAAGAAAATAGATCATATTGTTGGGTGATTGATGAGATTATAGAGAAGTTAAGTGGTCCTAAAAAATTTTGGAATGGGAAATTTTGACCTATTTAAAATTATTATAGTCGTTGAGATGATTAGTTAAAAACTTTTTTTTTTTTTGTTCATGTGAAAAGGGTAGTTAAATGTAACCATTGTTTCATATGAAATTAGTTGATATCAATTATTATGTGTAATCATTTATTGATGATGGTAGTTACTATTACTTGTCACATGTTGATGATGGTTATAAACTAATTTATTTACTACTAGCTATGATATATGTTGATATGGATTTATCATGGGAGCTTGTTATTATTGTGGAAAATATGGCACAGGTGATTACAAGAGTAGATGAAGAGGGGAAGCATTGCTTGGTGGGATCTATGGAATGGGGCACTACCTTAGTCCATTTGTCCAATTGACAAGTATATCCTTTAATTATCTTGGTAAGGACCTAATGACTACATAACAGGGTACATTCATTGGACAAACATGAGCTAAAGGACAATCATTAAAACATTAAATTTTTTAACTTAATCAAAATACATACCTTTAATAATTTATATTGGCATTCTCATCACTTCAAATAATACATATATATGTATGTGCACATAGGTATAAAAGCATGGTGTCACCATAGTATTAATTTATACAAGCTCATATCTATTAAAATATGTATACCTAAATATGTGTATACCCTGAGAAGATATGAAGATAAAATAATCTTCCAAGTAATACATGTATTTAGATATGCATACTTTAGTAGGTATAACCTTGGACAAAATGATAATAATATGAAGTCACCATTTGAAATAATATATGTGTGCAAATATATATGTATGCATGTATGTATGTATGTATGTATAATTTTCTAAATTATCCTTTTCAATTTAATAACCTTTAAATTCTTCCTCATGTTTATTAGTATTTACAAGAGATGAGAATGTACACTTGGCATCTCTTTTTTATCGATGGATCAAGAGGCTAGTTTTCTTTTTTATAACTACTGCAAGAGTAGCGGCTTCTTCCAATCCTTTATATTTTTTCATATGTCTTCTTATAGATACAAGTCTGAAGAACCAAAATTTGAGTTTCACATTTTACATCTACTCCATCGTTTTCTTCTCATCCTTATTTTTGTGATTGGATTGAGGAAAAATCCAAGTCATTGGTTTATTTGATTTGAGCTCTATACTTTGGAATATGCACTTCAAGAGCTGATTGTATGGAGTAAAGCCCAAGTTTCATATCTTTCTTGATCAGGTTATGTGGTTAGCTTTCTCAATTTATATTTTTTATATGTATGCATTCGATAGTACAAATGCAAGAATTGTGTCAATGATTTCTATGTATCATTATTTGATTGTAATATCGAAGAGTGCATTCAATTAACCCATCTTTCCATTTTGAATCTGAACCAATTGTATATGTTATGCTAAGACACCTCTTTGTTTAAGTCAGATTCCAGATTCAATCTATTTCTTTGTAGTTCCTTAAGAAAAGTTTTTGGGACTAAAAAACTATATTATGACAATACTAAATTTATATTATTCTTTACACCAGCTGAGTTTCACCAAAAGAGTTGAATTACTCTAAGATTTGACACCTAGGACTCACCTAATTACATGGCCAAGAATGAGGGTGAAGAGGTGAGAGAAAGATCTACAAGAACATGAAAACAAAATCAGATGTGATACAATAAATTTATTATTTTTAATGATTCATTAAATATCTCATGCATGTCCACTTAATTTATCATATTGTCAAGTCGAGTGGTGGTGATCAGATATTAGAAACCCATCCAAAAACTTTGGTCAAGGTCATTATAGGCATGTTTTCCTTCTAAAGATCACATGATGTCAGTAGCACTAGTTATTCAAACATGTCTTTCTATAACTGAGCAGACATTTTAAACATCAATATTGCTTATATGGCTAGGCTATTAGTGCCCCAAGACTAGCCCCAAGGTAGGGAGGGCCTTTCTTTTCAAAAGATTGTGTGGGGATTGATATGTTCTGTGGTTGGGAGGTTAAGTCTAAGCTAATGCTTCTCCTCTCACCTAAAAGCCGAGGCTTAAACAACTAGTTCAACACTCTTCAATTAAATTTGTATGTTTTTACTCTATCCTTGCTATGAATTTACTTTCTCTTGTATCTTATTATGAATGGTAATAATTTGATTTACTTTTATATAGAGATTATACAAAGAAGTTATTCTAGTTGGTAGTTATCTCAGTTAAAAGTTATTTCAATTAACATCTCTTGAAATGGATTTTAAGATGTTATGTTTGGTAGTTTAGTTGAAATATTACTTTCATATCTAATTGAAATTAGATATAGTTTTATTCTTTTTAGTTAAGAAAATTCATTTGTTACATATGGTATTAGAGCACTAAGTTTGACATTGAACTTTGGGCACACTACCTAAGTAGGATTAGTAAACCTGAGATTTTCTTAGATTAAATGTAACAAGATGCAATTATGTAAGACACCTCATAAGAAAGCACAATATCCCATCTTTCCATACCTGATTATGAACATGCCAAACTATGATTACACTTGTTGTAACATGCCTTAGGAAAATGAAACCTTAAAACAAGCTATGCAATGAATGAAGAAGGAAAGAGTTAGGTGGACTCCTGTCAGGAAGGCAACATATAGAAACAAACTGATTCAAACTTGGAACTCCTACTAGGACAATCCTCTTATGTACTTCCATAGATGTTGGATGGTGCAAGATATGTGCAAAATCAAAACTAAAAATAAAATTTCAAAATAACTAAATCTATATTGTAAACATCCTCTGAAGAGGAATTTTTTGTAAATAAAGGTTTTTGTAAATGTAGTATAGAAGTATTAAAGTTGATTAAATAAATTAGTCTATTCATGTGTTTCATCTACTCACAATCTCTTTTATTTTGTTGTAAACATGTAAAAAAAGTCGAAGAAAAGAAAATTTGACATAAGAAGCTTTCAAATTTGCAAGTCAAACAATTAAGAAATATGAGCAGTGACAAGAATTTTGTAGGCCACAACACAGTCCATGAGAATAACCCACAAACTCCTACTAATTTGCTTCTTTAGATTTTGTAAAAAATGAAAATGAAGTTAGACAATGAGGAGAAAATAATCAACAAAATGGCAGCCCAGATGGGGCAAAACCAAGAGGAAATACAATCCTCACCCCCTTCCAGAATAGAAATAGAAATCTCCGAACACAGTGAGAAAACCCCTTAAGCCTCACTTACCCAAACTGAAAAATAGAAGAAACTTGAAATAGTAAGCAACCTATCTGTGGACATTAAAAAGATCAAACCACCTATTGGAAATCTAATTGAAAAGCTCATTGTTGAAGATCAAAGAGGGAGATTGTTGCAAAGAAATAAGATTGATGTTTTCAATCATTGTTTTGTCATTGTTGTCAAACCTGCTATTTTTAGGAATGACATTTTCTTATAAGATCTAAGTATTATCACTTAGTTGATTGATGAAGAGGATTTGATCAACAAGATGTAACAAGAGAACCTAAGGGAAAGGTTGAGTTATGATGTTGTAATGAAGTGCAAGGATTAGTTAAGACAATAGTTAAATGATACATTGATAACATACTCAAACATACAGAGGTTGGTCACACTTAAAAACATTAGAGGAAGAAGTTGTAACAAGGTTGATTGCAAAGCTTAAACTAAGACCATTAGTGGGTGCCAAGCAAGTTAGTTGAAGTCGAGAAAATTCTCAGTAGGATCCAAGTAATAGTAAACTCTAGTGTGTTGAGTGAAGATTAGGTGTCGAGCATCAAAAAACTCTTTGTTGGTGTCAAGTGATCTTTAGGTGTCGAGCATCAAAAAACTCTTTGTTGGTGCCGAGTGATCTTTAGATGTCGAGCATTAGAAAAAACACAGTGGGTGCCAAGTAACATAGTATGTGTCGAGCACCAGTATTTCAATAGTGCCAAGCTCCTGCATTATTTTAAATGATGAAGATTCACCAAATCTAAGCTAACAAAGTGGTTATCTTGAATTTTGTGAATGAGTTGGAAGATAAGGATGATGAGCTGGTGGCACAGAATTCTATGTAAACATTTTTTGAGCGAATTCAAGAGGATTATTCAAGAAGCTTCTAGAGGAAACAAAATATGGGTTAGATGCAATGAATCCTACCTAATCCATATGAATTGAAATTAAAGAATGGAAGAATTGAGCAGGAAAAGAACTCCAAGACTTCTATTTAAGGAGTTATAGACCAAGAAGCAAATACTGTTGATATTGTTGCTGCTGAAGAGCCAAATCTATGAAGTGGTTGGAAGGGTGTCAAGGAGAAGACATCTAGAGAAGGAAGAGCACAGAGGCTCTGCTTCTATAGGTGGTCATAAAAAGATGATTGCACTGTTGCATTGAGCATGGAGACTCAAGGAGACTAAGTTTGAAAGGAGGGCAAACTATCAGAGTTGTAGAGATTGAAAGCTTGGCTAGGGTATGAGTTGAGAAGTGATCTAAGATCTGCAAGATAAGTTGTATGGTGTAGTCAGGTCAAATATTTTCTAATACTCTCTAGCAATTGTATTAGATCTGAAAATCCTATGGACTTAGGTTGGCCTAATAGCCATTTGTAAATCCTTTAACGGGGTGGCATTCCAAGTGATTGTTCTAAAGTCCTCTAACTAGGCCCACTTCTAACAGGATGGTTAAATCCTCTAACAAGGTCACATTTGACAATGTGTTGTAAGCCTTTAACAGGGTAGACCTTTCATAGGGCATCACTTTAGAAGAGTGAGAATTGAGTAGCATGTTACTAGTGGTTTTTCTCGAATTGGGTTTCCACATAAATCATTGTTTTATGTGTTGATTTCTTACGTGTTATGCTTGCATGTTGATTTATAGTAATTTGTTGATAAGAAAAAGTTAAATCTTGGATGAATGAATGGTTGAATGGGCTCACTATACTTAGTGAAAAGTTTGAATAGGACATTTGGACCTTGAATAACTGACTCACCCCCCCCAACAAAAGTTATTCTAAAGCAATTCTAACACCACCCAAGTTCTCTAGTTTTGAATCTAGAGAGGATGCAAAGGCATGGTTAACAAAGATGGAACAATATTTTGAAATTAGGAATTTTTCAAAGATCTCAAAGGCAGTTTGGGGAATATACCATTTTAAAAGAGAAGCTACTACATGGTGGGGAAACACCAAGGTAGAATTTAATATAAAAACAAGTAAAATTACTTGGGAGAAGTCTGTAACCATCTTTAGAAAATATTGGTTACCTGAAACCTTTTGTGACCAAAAGTTGCTAGATTTCCAAAATCTCAAACAAGGAGATATGACTGTACATAAGTACTGGGAGAAATTCACCTGACTACTAAAATATGTACCTCCATACCAACAAGATAGGAATCTGAAGGTGAGGAAATTCATCATGGGATTGAATAATAGGATCGGAGGGGCAGTTGATGTTCTCACTCCTCTGGCCATGGAAGAAGCTCTAGAAAAAGTTGTTCATCGGCAATACAAAATTAAGAGAGATGATTATATCTAGGATAAAAATAGGAAAACAAATTGGAATATAGAAGCTATAGATACTGTGTCCCAAAAGAAATAGTTTAAGGATTAAAAATTTAACAAGCCAAAACCAAGAGGGAATGGTATTAAGGATTTTAAAAGTAACTACAATACAATTAAGAATGGAAAGGGTAGTGAAAAGAATGGAGCACCTTTAGGATGTTACACTTGTGAAGGAGATCACTATGCTAACAAATACCTTGTTAAGACCAACACCAATCGGCTACCCCTCCCGCTACAACAACATGTTTATTAAAAAAGGATTCACATAGCACTTGATAATTAGCAAGTAGAACAACATTTAGGTCTAATCGAAACTTTGGGTAAGATATACGAAAACCTTGTTTCTATATTAATTGACACTAGATCTTTTGAATGCTTTATATCACCTAAATTATTAAGTATATTTCCAAAGAGATCTAGTTTTATGGAAAATCAGTCAAGGGCTAAGGTAGAGTAGTGTTTTTTTGAAGCTCAGGTTGATTTTCCAAATTTCTCCACCAAACTGAACTTGTAGGTAGAACCTCTTGGGTCTTACGACACTATTACAGGCATTAACTGGCTCAATGAGCATAAGTCCCAGGTTGATTTTCTTGCTAAGATTGTAGACTATTTGGATGACCAAGGCAAACTTGTAAGCATTAAGGGAGTTATACATGAAATCAAGTCAAGACAAATATCTGCCATACAACTCAAGAAATGTGGAAGAAAAGGTTGCGAGATCTTTGTAGTAAGAGTTGAAGATTTAAGAGAACCTATAGATGCCACATATGGAGATGACTATTTCTTTTAATGGGGAAATTAGGGAAAAATTGAAGGAATCTTTTGAAGAGAAGTATCCTTAACTAAAGAAATT
Organism: Cupressus sempervirens; assembly: GCA_028749045.1. Taxonomy (NCBI): domain Eukaryota; kingdom Viridiplantae; phylum Streptophyta; class Pinopsida; order Cupressales; family Cupressaceae; genus Cupressus; species Cupressus sempervirens. Next base: position 817,170,708 of record CM053787.1, read on the forward strand.
ATAGGATGTGTTTCTCGAAGAACTCCTCGGACTACCTCTCTCAAGATTTTTTAATTTTACCATAGATTTAGTACCCATAGAAGAACCAATTTCTTGAGCTCCTTGTCAAATGACCACCATAGAATTAATGGAGTTACAACTGAAATTGTAGGATATGTTAAATAAGAAACTTATTCAACCTAGTGTTTCATGCTAAGGAGCCCCAATATTGTTTGTCAGGAAGAAGGATGGAACCATGAGATTATGCATAAACAATACAATGCTCAATAAGTCACCATTAAGAACTAATATTGACTTCCTAGAATAGACAACCTCTTTGATCAAATGAAAGGCACTACAATGTTTTCCAAGATTGATTTAAGGTCAGGATATCACCAACTCCTCATAAAGAATGAGGACATTCACAAGACTACATTCAATACTAGATATGGGCTTTATGAGTTCATAGTATTACCCTTTGGGTTAACCAACACTTGAGCGGCATTTATGAATTTGATGAATAACATATTTCAAGATTGTTTGGATAAGTTTATATTATTCTTCATAGATGATATCTTAATCTATTCAAAAATTGAAAAAAACATCAAGAGCATCTATAAAAAGTCCTACAAAGGTTGGAAGAACATAAACTATGCGGGAAGTTGTCTAAATGCACTTTTTATCATTAAAAAGTCCAATATTTAGGACATATTATATTAGCCCAAGGAATAGCAATAGATCCTTCAAAAATCCAAGCAATTAGGGAATGGCCTATACCTAACAATGTGATAGAAGTGAAGAGATTCGTGGGATTGGCAGGATTCTATAGGAAGTTTGTCAGAAATTTCTCCAAAATAGCTTACTTGATCACTTCACTTCAAAGGAAGGGATAGAGATATTTATGGACTGAAAAATGTCAATCATCTTTTGAGTATTTGAAAGAAAATTTAACTACTATACCTATACTAAGAGTACCCAACCCACAAAAGAAATTTGTAGCCATAACTGATGGATCAGGGGAAGGAGTAGATGTACTAATGTAGGATGAGAAGGTGATTGCATGTGAGTCAAGGAAGTTAAAGAATTACAAGAAAAATTATGCTCCTCATGATCTGGAACTAGCAGCATAGTGCATGCCCTCCAAATCTAGAGATACTATTTGATCGGGAAACCTTTCAATCTTTGATCCAATCACCATGGTCTAAAATATATCTTTACTCAACCCAACCTCAATGCTAGACATAGGAGGTTGGAATTTCTAGTAGATTATGAATTTGATATTACATATATTAATGGTAAGGAAAACAAGGTAGCAGATTCCTTAAGCAGAAGGAGACATATTTCTATAATGGTCTTCATAAATTTTAGATTAAGAGATCAGGTGCTATAACATTTGGAGCATGATGAATTTTTTGCAGAGGTCAGCCAAGTTCTCATCAGAGACCCACAAGATCCCATATACTTAGAATTTAGAATAGAATAAGATGGATTGTTAAGATATCATGATAGGATTTACATGCCCAACAAACTTGAACTTCAAAGAGTGATTCTAGAGGAATCCCACTCAACTCCTTATTCAAGACATCTTGGAGTTACTAAAATGTTGTCAGATATAAAACCACTATATTTTTGGAAAGGAATGAAAAGAGAGATAACAAATTTTGTGGCAAGATGCCTAGAATTCCAAAGAGTAAAAGAAAAACATCATTACCCAGTTGGTCTCTTACACCCAAACAAAGTACTAGAGTGGAAATGGTAGATAATTTCCATGGAATTTTTACAAGGATTACCTATGACATGAAACAAACACAACACCATCCTAGTGGTGGTGGATGGATTGACTAAGGTTGCTCACTTCATACCAAGAAACCTAACTTATGGAGCACCAAAAATTGCTCACAAGTTCATGAAAGAGATTTTTAGACTTCATGAAATTCTAGAGAAAATTATCTCAGTTAGGGATGCTAGCATAACCTCTAGATTTTGGCAAATTTTATTTACAACATTAGGAACTAAGTTAAATATTATCTTGGCTTTTCATCCTAAGACTAATGGTCAGACAGAAAGAGTAAACAAGGTTTTGGGGGATCTTTTAAGAGTTAATTGTATGGATCAACAGTATCAGTGGGAAATGTATCTACTCTTGGTGGAATTTTCTTATAATTATTCCTATTGATCCACTATTAAAATGGCCCCTTTTGAGGTCTTATATGGTGACAAATGTAGAACTCCTCTAAGATGGAATCGTGTTGAGGACAGAATTATTGTCAGACCTAAAATGCTTAGAGACATAGAAGAAAGTGTAAAAGAAAGTGTAATACAAATTTGTCAAAGATTGAAAGAAGCCAACAATAGACAAAAAAGTTATGCAGATGCTAAAAGGACACCTAGAGAATTCTTAATAGAAGAAAAGGTGCTACTAAAAGTAAAACCACAAAAGAGTACCATCAAGTTTGGTAAGAATGCCAAGTTAGCCCCAAGGTATGTGGGACCCTTTGAAACATTGGAATTATAAACCTAGTAGCCTACATAATTTCCCTACCTCCAACTCTTGTCAGGATGCATGACATCTTTCATGTGTCATATCTTAAGAAATACATCACTCATCATGATCATATAATTGATTGGAACCTATTGTAGGTACGAGATCCACGGGTGGTGGAAATAGAACCACTTAGAATACTTGAGGTAAGTAAGCTACACTTATGAAATCAAAAGGTGACTCAGTGCAAGGTCCAGTAGGATTAGTATGCAGAAGATAATACTACTTGGGAAGATTATAATAAGATTTTACAAAAGTACCCACATCTTTTCTTCGGGGCTAGAGCTTGATCTTTTTTCTTCAATTCTTTTATAGTTGTGATATTTTTGACGGACGTTATTTTTAAGTTTTGTTTGTGGTATTCATCAGGGATGGTGAAAAACATAAGGGGAAGGGTATGTTAAATCCCAAAATTTTGACCTATTTAAAATTATTATAGTCATTGAGATGATTAGTTAAAAACTATTGTTTTTCCTATTCATGTGAAAAGGATAGTTAAATGTAACCAATATTTCATATGAAACTAGTTGATATCAATTATTATGTATAACCATTCATTAATTATGGTAGTTACCATTACTTTTCATATGTTAATGATGGTAGTTACCAGTTGCTTGTTTTCTGAATGATGGTTATTAACTAATTTCTTTACTACTAGATATGTTATATGTTGATATGGATTTATCATGGGAGCTTGTTATTATTGAGGAAAATGTTGCATGGGTGATTATAGGATTAAAAAGAGGGGAAGCATTTCTTAATGTGATCCATAGAATGTGGCACTACTTTAGTCCATTTATCCGATTGATAGGTATAACCTCTAATTATCTTGGTAAGGACCTAGTGACTGCATAATAGGGTACATTCATTGGACACCCATGAGCTATTGGACAATCATTAAAACATTAGAAATTTTAACTTAATCAAAGTACATACATGTAATGGTTTATATTGACATTCTCATCACTTCAAATGATACATACATATGTATGTGCACATACGCATAAAAGTATAGTGCCAGGATAGTATTAATTTATACAAGCTCATATCGATTAAAATATGTATACCTAAATATGTGTATACCTTGAGAAGATATGAATATGAAATAATCTTTCAAGTAATACACGTACTTAGATATGCATACCTTGGTATAATCTTGGACAAAATGATAATAGTATGATGTCACCATTTGAAATTATGTGTGTGTGTGTGTGTGTGTGTGTGTGTGTGTGTGTGTGAAAATATATATATTTATGTATGTATGTATGTATCTATAATTTTGTAAATTATCCTTTTTGATTTAGTAACCTTTGAATTCTTCCTCATATTTATTAGTCTTTATAAGAGATGAGAATGTACACTTGGCATCTCTTTTTTATCAATGGATCAAGAAGCCAATTTTCTTTTTTATAACTATTGTAAGAGTCATGGCTTCTTCCAAGCCTTTATATTTTTCTATATGTCTTCTTGTGGATACAAGTCTAAAGAACCAAAACTTGAGTTCTATATTTGACCTCTGCTCCCTCATTTTCTTCTCATCCTTATTTCTGTGATTGGATTGAGGACAAAACTAAGTCATTGTTTTATCTAATTTGAGCTCTGAATTTTGGAATACGCACTTCAAGAAATGACTGTATAGAGTCAAGCCCAAGCTCCATATCTTTCTTGATCAAGTAATGTGATTAGCTTTCTCAATTCATATTTGTTATACGTATACATTCGATAATACAGATGCAAGAATTGTGTCAATGATTTGTATGTATCATTGTTTGACTATAATATCAAATAGTACATTTGATGAATCCATCTCTCCATGTTAAGTATAAACTAATTGTATATGTTATGCTAAGACACCTCTTTGTTTAAGTTAGATTCTAGATTCAATCTATTTCTTTCTAGTTCCTTAAGAGAAGTTTTCAGGTCTTAAGAACTATATTATGATAGTACTGAATTTATATTATTCTTTACACCAACTGAGTTTCAGAAAAAGAGTTGAATTACTCTAAGATTTGACACCTAGGACTCACTCAGCTGGATGGCCAAGAATGAGGGTGAATAGATGAAAGAAAGATATGCAAGAACATGAAAACAGAATCATATGTGATACAATAAATTTATTGATTTTAAAGATTCATTAAATAGTTCATGCATGTCCACTTAATTTATCCTATTGTTAAGTTGAGTAGTGGTGATCCAATATTAATTAGAAACCCATCCAAAAACCTATGCCAAGGTCATTATAGGCATCTTTTCCTTCTAAAAATAACATGATGTTGTTAGCACCAATTATTCAGACATGTTTGTCTATAACTAAGCAAACATTCTAAACATTGGTATTGCTCAAATTGCATGACTAGTAGTGCCCCAAGCCTAGACCTAGGGTAGGTAGGGCCTTTCTTTTGAAAATACTATGTGGGGATTGATATGGTTCATGGTTGGGAGGTTAAGCCTAAGTTAATGCTTCTCCTCTTACCCAAAAGTCAAGGCTTGCACAACTAGTTCAAGAATCTTCAATTAGTTTTGTATGTTTTTATTCTATCCTTGTTATGCATTTACTTTCTCTTGTATCTTAGTATGAATGGTAATAATTTAATTTACTTTTATGTAAAGATGATAGAAAGCACTTATTCCAGTTGGTAGTTATTTTAGTTAATATCTCATAAAATGAATTTTAAGATGTTATGTTCAGTAGTTTAGTTGAAATATTACTTTCATATCTAATTGAAATTAGATAATAGTTTTATTCTTTTTAGTTTAGAAAATTTTTTTGTTACAATAAGGTTTTGAGTGGAGATGTATCAATTTCTAATCTATAAATGAGTATGAGAGACCAGAAGAAATCGTTATACCTTTCCTCTATAGTCTAAGAGATCTAGCACGTGGCTTATTATTGTGAATCATTGTATTGGTTCTTTGCATGTGTGGTGGGTGCCTGACCATTATGGAGAGACACAAAGTAAAATCTAGGGTAGAAAGCTTTGGAGACTATAATATTGATTGCCCACTATTTTTACACAGTCAATGGTGATCATAGATGCAGCAAAAGGGGCAAACTGAGATGGCTAGTGTAGGGATCAAGAGGGACTATTTGAATCATTTTTAGTAGGAAAATTATATATTGATAGGCACCTCTTTCCCCACTGCTAAGACTAATAGCCATTCTTCAATGTTGTCTGTGGAATGGAATAGTAAGTTTGGGTGTGCTCCCTTTTAAGCCTCCCTTAACATCCTCTTTTCATCTTAGAAGCAAACTATTCTAATTTTCAATCCTACCCATGACCTTTTGGTACAGGAGAAACAAAGGAACACGCACATCTAATTAAACATCAAATTAAAGCTATGCATGGAGAATGTGTGGAGAGGAATTTTTACTATAGAATGGGGAGAGATGAGTTTTTTTAACTAAGATTGGAAAGGATAGCATCACCCAAGCTACCAAAAGCCCATAGAGCTCTTTACAAATCTGACTAGTTCTGTTGATTTCAGACCCTTGCAGATCATAAGTTCATGGTTTGTGTTCTCACAAAGGATTGAATTAACCAAAAAGGGCAGTAGTTACCAAGTATCGATCTATAGTGGTTTTTTTGTATATTGATTACTACTTTTGATCATAGAATGGTGCTCATAAAAAGGGTCGAGTGTATGAGAAGGGAGAAAACAAACTGATCCTTTGTGCTATATAAAAATAAGGGGGAATGCTTAATCCCACATTCATCCTATGTGAGGTATTGTAGTTGTTTTTATGCATGGACACTCAATTTTATAGTTTCTTAAGAGACACATCACTTGAAAGATAAGAAAAGATCATGTGGTGGGGCCTATTGACCTGGCGATGACATGAGAGAAATTTTGACAGGTGATGAAGGTGCCATGTGTCATGTGTCTGGAAGTAAATCATAAGTTTGGAGGCCTTCAAATGAAAAATTAAGAAGATATGCAATTCATATGATAAGGAGGAAGGAATTGTAGATTTATGTAGTCAAGCCAAGCATAAGTTTAGGAAAGCCAAAATGGCGGGTTGCGTAGCTACAAATTTTGTGAGATCAGAAGGCTTCAAGTGAAGAGCTAAGAAGCTACAAACACTCCATGAGTTTAGGAGTTTGTGAGTTTGGGAGGATCATAAGTTTGCGAGTCCAAAATCCCAATGTTTTGAACTTGCACTCGAGGTTGTGTGGAGCCCACTTGGGTGATTCGACCAATGGGGAGTTGACAACAGGAGAAATAAGATAAAATAATATATTGAAATATTGAAATGAAATATTCTCAAAAATGAAGGCTCACATTGAAAATTGAAAAAAAATTAAAAGATATAATTATTTCATAAAGTTGAAACTATGTGAAATGTTGAAATTTTCAACTTTTAAAATCTTGTTCATGGCTAAGGTCCTAAATTTTCAAACGAGCACTAGGGGGTCATTTTTATCCAAAATATGGAATGCAATATGCTATCAAAAAGAGGAGCAGGTGAATTTTCCAAATCTACATTCAAAGTATGCATAGGTCATCAGTGGTAAAATTTATAGGAAGATTTTTAAAATTAGGGGCAGTCAAAGCAGAATAGGTGTTTTTCATTATGGAGCATCAGTTCTAGTTGGAAAGCAAACAAAGGAGCTTGTTGGCACTAGATTGAGGGTAAGTGTTCCTAGAAATGTTATTGTGCCTCTAAAATCATTAAGAACTAGTTTTGGCATATGTTTTAACAATAGATCTGGCATCATTTTCAAATAGTTATTTCTCAGTCATTTGGGTAGTTTCAAGCATTTTCAAACAAAATGATGGAGATCTAATTTTTAGTTGAAGGAAGAGAGAAAAGAGAGGCTTTGCAGAAGCATGAGATGAAGATTCAAGTGGACATGTGTCACTTCCAGATCAAAATCAGATTCTTCTTCTTTCTCTATATATTTCTCTTTTTATCTCATTGTAAAGGTTGGTTCCAATTTATTTGAAGGTTTTCCACTGCTATGATACCAACTAGGTTGGTTTCCAAGTTTTCTGAGAAAGTTCTTAGTTGGGTTTACACCATTCTCAACATTTCTCTCTTGTATGAACAATAGTTAACAGAATTATAGAGATATTTCTAGTCTATTCAATTGTTTTATGAGTTATTTTAATTCATCCTCATGTATTTGTTTCAAGGAAATGAAAAAAATGTAGTAACAAGTTTATCTTCAATCTGATTCTTGTCTCTTATTTATGTTGTTTCTGAACAAAAAGAACAGACAAATTTGCAATTGGTTTTAGGTTGCATGTTTTGATATATTTTTCTTATGATTCAAAGAGTCATGTAAATGCTTGATTTATCATCATAGGGTCATAGATTTCATGAAGGGATAGGTCGAGTATGAGATTTAGTTTTGATGCAGATGTCTGATTCACAAAGTGATAGGATAGATATGGATTCTAGATATATGAGATGTATCATTGATATCCAAGGATATGCATTAGTAATTTATGGAATTACCCAATGGATAAGGCACTGATCAGCTATAGGATCTATATGTTTTTTGTTCATACCTTGGTTTTACTGATATTCAACACATTAATCAAAGTCTTTTCCCTTTTATGTTGAAGAGTTGAAAGGATTTACCTGCACTTAGCTTGTCGAGTTCATAGGTCATGTTATTGGATATTTCATGTCTATGTTGTTTGCATAAGCATAGAAGATTTAGGGGTTTTCATTGGCTAAATATGTATTCAGATTTATGGTTTTAGGAACTAGTCACATAATGGAATCTATAGGTTCACCTTCCTAGGTCTTATAGAGATTAAAGAAGGAGTATAGCCTTATAGTTGGCCCTAGTGTCTAAATAAATATGTTGAACATGGAAATTAGCTACCCCTAGTTGTATTTGTTACTATCACTAGGTTATTCAAAAGTTGTTAATTCAAGAGCCAATAGTTCTCTTCGCATATCTTGACCACATGGTCTCTTGTCACCTTTATTGATGTCAAAGGTCAAAAGGTATGTATTTCTTAAATTGGACTCAACTTATTTAAGATGATGATGCCATTATTGGCTGTTCTCTTTGATGAAGCTAACATCTAAAATGATGAATAACATTAATAAAAATAACTAAAAGATAGAGTAGTAAAATATATCTTTGTTAAGATGGAGTTCTTTATAGAAGCAAACCTGAGATGACTAGCCAAGTATCAAGGTCCCTTTATTGATAAGATCTTTGTAATATCCCTAAGGATTTCCAAGTAAATACAATCATTAAAAATTATCAGTAACTAATTTCTAATAACTATCATGAGCCAACAAACCATCAACCCTAACAATTGTCAAGTAAACACAACCATTGATAGTTACAAGTAACTGATTTCAAATAACTTTCATAGACCGACAAATCATTAACATGTGGTCAAGAATAACTAAATGAGCCAATATAATCAACTCACAATGTTTGAATTACTGTATGCTTGATCTAACTCTAGGGCTTTAGGATGTGGCCATTTGAATCTCTTTACTAAAATTTATTTTTTATTATAGTATGTAGTGACCAAATGTACTTAAACTAATATATTTCAATTTCACTAATCTTTAATCATTTGAATATATAGAGAAAATAGTTGTGTAATCAGAGATTGATGAGGATAGATAGAGCTTTGCATTGATTATTTTTGTTGAATGATATATATAGAATATTGTGGCTAGAAATGTTGTATTAAAGGTTTCTAATTCATGAATGTTTCATTGGGAAATGTATATAACAAAGTTGTGAGTTCAGTAGCACTGATCATTATTGATTCTAAACTATTGTATGGTGTCATGCTTAGTTATTTGATACTAGAGTTTCTTGAGTAGTGTGAAATAGGCTTATAATTGATGATAGTAGCATTCCATTTACATGGCATTTAGTAAAAATATAAATGAAAAAGAAATATGTTCACTTAAAATGGGAAAAACATGACAGAATATTTGGAGTAGAATAATAATGTTCTAATTGTCAAAATAGAGGGGAAAAAACTCAAAAAGTGATCTCATGTCAAATATAATTCATATCGATAAATATAAAATATTGAAAGCATTTTTTATACATTAGAAGGGTTGTATAAAAAGCATATGGTTGCCCCTAAAATAGTAGGTTTCTATGTTATGAATCTTTGATGGGAAGTTTTAATGGCATCCATGTACTTTTATTTAAAACTTCAGCAAGGTATAAATTAGAAGCAAAAATTTCATTCTTGTTTAAAATTTAACTTATAAAAGAGACTATCATCCATTCAATGTATAACCAAATGTAAAAGAGAATTCAAAAAATCATATACCGAAAATAGGAATTTCCTTTGTCTTGTATTTTTCCCTATCAATGTAAAAAGGCCAAAAGAAGTAATTAAAAATTAAAATAAGTGAAACTCGGAAAATAGTATGGCGAATGTGGGTCTCAAGTGGGTCTCAATTACTTGGGGTTAATCATGGGTTCTACATTTATTGGTGTAAGTCTATTATATAGTGAATAATTGATACAGCCCTACTCAAGTTGTAGATGAGACTATACTTGTCCATTCATCCTTCTAATGATGTTTTTATATGTGATGTATTACCATTATTTTCCTGCTACCTCAGTGGCTGGTAATGTAAGTGTTTTTTTATTAACTTTTATTGTTCACACTTGTTTGTACTAACATAGAAAACAGGATGGAAAATGTAGGTCATGATTATGGGAACAAGCTAATCTCCCAACAAATTGTGCATGTTATGCATGTATCTACTAGTATAAGACATACAACCATATTCATACCCATCTCATGCATGATGACATAAGAGATGGAATAGACTTAATGGAACAAAAAATATGGCCAATCTTAAATTTTCTAAAAAATAATCTCCCACCGAGAATCTAAAATCATTTCCCCTCTATATAGTTTTAAATCCTATTTTTGTCGGTCTTATTGTTCATTTGCACACCATTCCTTCTAGAGCTTCTGAGATGTCATTTTTGCATTCTGGTAATTTTTATATTGTTGCAGATCTTAAGTAATGTATTCATGTTCTTTTTTATATTGTGTGTTATATTGGAAAAATATGATTTTTTAGATGATTTACGAAGGATTATTTTGTAGATATATTCTAAATTCTAAAAGTATTTGCAGGAAATTTAGCAATGGAAGAAGCAATCTACTAAGTAGTGGAGAAATCAATATTTAGTATATATTTTAGTTTGGTTATTCTAGAGGACGGAAAACTAGACTTATGAGAAGAAATCATCATATATTTAAATGAGATTCTCATTCAGGAGATGATCAATATTTATGTCCTCTTCTTTTATGTTCTAAAATTTATATATTTAGATTTGGGTATAGGTAATAGGTGTTGTTTGAATGCTAGAAATCACAAATGGCTCTTAATAATTGTATTATGAATTTTTGGAGGGCATGGTGGAGAACATGAACTTTCAAGTGGAAGTTTTAGCAAGTTGATGCAATGCATGTGATCATTGGAATATTTTCTGAAGAAACTATAGTGGAAAAGAAGTGAAGAGGCAAAGGAAGAAGGAGAAATACATGTGTCAAATGGAGATAGATTTAGGCTTCCTCTTTATTATTTGAGCTATACAAAGGTAGAGTACAAATAAATGGAGGAGTGGAGTCTTGATTACCTATTTCATTGGTATATCTTGGATGTCACCAACAATGTGGAATACAAGTGGAACTATACAAGTCTTTCCTTTCTTAGGCTTGATTAGGACCTCTGTAATACATTCTTACTACATTTTTCAAGTCTTATGCTTTTGGTTTATATGTTAAGGGAAGTGGGAGATATAATTTGTAAGGTCTCTTTAATCATTCACTTATTAATAGAAATAAATTGCATCTATTTAGCTATCTTTGAGTTTCAATATGTCTTTCCTAATGGGCAATTTATATAAGTAATCTTTAGATGTGTTGTATATGAAGAGTTCTTTTTTTAAGTTGTGAGAATATTATTATTAAAAAAATTGGAATCAATCAATAATTTATTCACTTACTCAAATTTTGCAAGATCGCACCAAGATTATTCTCTCTTTAGACCCACTTGTGATCATGCAAAAAGTCAAAAATATATAATTTTGATGTCTCTTTTCATGTTTCACCATGTGTTTTTTAATGGGAAATTGATATAAGTAATCTTTAGATGTGTTGTGTATGAAGAGATCTTTGTTTAAGTTGTGAAGAATATTTTTATCAATTTTTCTTGGAATCAATTGGTGCAAGCATGAAAGTTGATGATATTCCTATGGGGGAATATTGCAGATATGTTACTATGATGATATGTTACATTCATGACTGAGTTTTTCATTGATGTCAACATAGCAATTTTTTGTAGTATCTAACAGAAGAACAATGAAAAGATCAAGTTGGTATGGATGGCTAGTTGAGAACTATAAGTATTCGAGCTTATGGGAGATAATTCTAAGTATCTAGTATATGTAGTTAACATTGAAAGAAGAAATGATAAATTTGGAAAAAGTTATGTGAGTTTTGAAGATGTCTATTTTGAGATAGAATTGATAGAGGCATGTTCTAGTAAACTTGTTACATCTCCTAATAGAATTGTTATTCTGAGAATCAAGGTTGAGGGCATGAAGAAGACATGTTGGTGATGACGTGGCTGAGTTTTCTCATCATAATATTGCATGTATAGAAAGATATTCAAGTTCCAAGGTGGAAGATTAAGGTTATTGCTAAGTGTAACATGTTCTTAATGTGGTCCTATAATGATTAATTGAGAAGGTCTAATAGTCAACTCAGGGAATTGTTTTGAGGACTTAGTATAAATGAAGGACATTTTACTTTATCAAGCATGACATGAATTGTATTGATACAAAGTGATTGTATGTAGAGAGAGATTTGAATACGAAGTTGAGAAAAGCAAAGCAGAAGAGAAGGAAACTTCATTGCCAAGGTTTTGTTGAGTGATATGAGGTTTGATATTTGGATCCAAGGTTCATGACCTAGTCTTCAAGGTCTAACAATGATTGGTTCGGTTGATAGAACAAAGGATAAAAGAACATAATAGTAAATTTCATGTTTGAGCAATGAGCTCTTCTTGTAATTGAAATTGCATGATTGGGTAGTGGGCTCATCTTGCATACATTGCACCACAACTCCTAATAGGGTTGGAACCTCCTAAAAGGCATTCAAAGTCTCCTAACAGGGACTCATATGTATTGAATGTCATAATAGACTCCTAACAGGGTCCATCCTCTAGAAAGGAATATTTATATTAGTACATCATCTTGTGGGCATCATTCCCACCTGGGTTTTCCCTCTAATCAAGGGTTTCCCTAGTTAACATATCTAGTGTAATTGTCTATGTGCATCTTGTTATGGTTTCTATTTACTTTGGTTGAATGGTTAAGTCTATTTAAAGAAGATAAATGTTTCAATTTTTGGATAACTAATTCACCCAACCCCACCCCCCCCCCCCCCGCCTCTCAATTATCTCGGTGGAGTATTGTTTCTAACAATTGGTATCAGAGCATCAAGTCCTTGATGATAAAGTTTAGCAACTTTGGGAGATCCATGCCAAGCATGTTTAGGAAAAATAGTGTAAGGTTCGATGGAACAAATTATGACAACTAGAAGGAAAAGATGAAGACACATTTATTGTGTATGGGTCCAGGATATTGGATCTTGACAAAAATGGCAAAGACAATCATTGCTGAAAAATATTTGGAAACTTGTATCGAGGTAGAAAGAGATCTTTTTATGTACAACATGAGAGCTAGAGAAGCATTGCACTTCCTAAAATTGAGTACAATCAAGTAAAATCACTTGCTACTTCACATTTGATTTGGAAATCTTTGGAAAATAGTTTTGAAGGTGATGCACATTCTAAAAAATTGAGGCTACAAAGGTGGATTTGTACATTTCAAGATGCTAGAATGATGGAAGATGAATTTGTAAGAACATATTAGGCAGGATATCATAAATTACTGCAAGTATTAAATCTCAAGGAGGAACCAAAGAAGATGATGAGGTTATATGGAAGATATTGAAGACTCTAACACCACCATTTAAATTAGAAATTCATATGATACAATTGTTGATATCTTGTACCAAAGATTTCACAAAGGATTCATCACTTGGAAGACTTGAAGCAGTTGAGAATGAGCTTAGACAGTCTAGAGAATTGACCAGAATAGAGATAGCTTTCAATGCCTTGAATATTCAACCTAATCTATCAAGGAGAACAAGTGCTAGATGAGATTTCACTAGCAATAGAAAATCTGAGGAGGACAAAAAGATTGAAGGAGTATCCCTTTTGGTAAAAAGAGAAAAAGGAGGTAAGAAAATCTTTAAATGTTGGACTTGTGATGAATATGGTCATTATGCATCTAAGTGTCCTAAAAGAGAGAAAAAATTATAAGGGAAAGTACAAACCTAGAAGAGATAGAGAGTGCTTATATGCAAATGAAGATAATGATTCTGTTGAACAAGCAATGAGTGCTAGAGATGATGAAATAGGATTTGTGGCAATTAAAGAAGAAAGTCCAAAGAAAGTAGCTTTGGTGTCACAGGTTGAGAATAAATATGACTAGATAGTAAATAGTGGTTATTCACATCATATGAATGGTGATATGAACAAGTTTTTTGACTTCAAAATTTAGGATGGCAGCATTGTCAGAGTTGGAAACAATGCAACATGCCAAGTTAAAAGTATTGGATCTATAATTCTTGATGGTAAGACTAACACTGAGGATGTATATTTTGTTGATGGTTTAAAGCAAAATCTTTTGAATGTTGGACAACTAGTGGATAAAGATTATCAGTTGCAGTTCATAGAGAAGACATGCATGATCAGAGACAAAGATGGAAAGGTAATTGGAACACAAATTAGATCTAGAGGTAATGTATTTCAGTTGAATCCTATTGAAATGACATGTTTGGTTGCAAAGGTAGATGATAGTTGGTTATGGCATAAGAGATTTTGTCATATAAACTTTGATAGTATTGTGAAGACTAGTAGTATGTTTGCAATTAGAGATTTGCCAAAGATTGTAAAACCTACTAACACAATTTGCAAGGAATGTGTTTTGGCAAAGCATAATAGAACTTCTTTTCCCAATGAGAAGTTTACTACTACAATGAAGTTAGAGATTGTACGTAGACATCTCAGTGGTTCTATGAAGATGAAAGGATTCTATGGTGAAAGGTATTTTATGATTCTAGTTGATGACTTTTCTAGAATGACGTGGGTTGCATTTCTTAAAGAGAAATATGAGGCATTTGATAAGTTTAAGATATTCAAGAACAGAGTTGAGAATGAATCTAGTATGAAGATTAAAAGTTTAAGATCAGATAGAGGAGGAGAATTTACTTCAAATGAGTTTAACATGTTTTGTGAAGAAAGTGGAACGAAAAGATAGTTATTAGCTCTAAGAACCCCAAAGCAAAATGGCATTATAGAGAGAAGGAATAGGTTGGTTACAGAAGCTGCAAGAGCTATGTTACTAGAGAATGATGTATCCAAGATTTTTTGGAGAGAAGCTTTGAATACATCAATCTACACTATGGATAGAGTGCAAGTCAAGAAAGACACAAACAAGACTCCTTATGAACTATGGTTTGGTCACTCACCTATAGTTAAGTATTTCAAAAAATTTGGGAGTAACTGTTATATAAAAAGAGATGATGATATTGGTAAGTTTGATGCTAGTAGTGATGAAGGTACATTTCTTGGTTATTCATTGAAAAGTAAGGCTTATAGATGTTATAATCAAAGAACTAAGGCTATTATGGAAAGTGCAAATGTGAGAATTGATGAGAAATTCAAGATACAAGAAAGAATAATTTATTACAATTCAGATGATGATGTTGTTACTAAGCCAAGGAATGATGAAATATTTCTTGAGACTAACAATAATTTGCAAAATGAAGGAGAGCCAAGGTACGAACAAGGCTTGGAACCTTTAGTAGAGCCAAGAGTTGAGATAGAAACTCTTACTTTAGGAAAGAATATGATAAAGAATCACCCATCCAAGCAAATCATCGAAAGAAAAGACAAAGATGTGATGAGAGTCAATGAAGAACTATGTTTGATATCTCAAATTAAACCTAAGAATGTACATGAAGAATGTAAATATGATTATTGGAAACAAGCTATGAAAAAGGAATTGGATTAGATAGTAAAGAATGAGACATGGGAATTGGTTCACAAACCAGCAGACAAGAATGTAATAGGAACCAAATGGGTATTCAGAAACAAGATGAATGAACAAGGTGAAGTTGTAAGAAACAAAGAAAGATTGGTATGTAAAGTTTACTCACAGCAAGAAGGAATAGACTATGATGAGACCTCTACTCTAGTGGCTAGAATAGAAGTAGTAAGATTATTCTTAGCCTATGCAACACAAAAGAAATTCAAAGTGTAGCAGATGGATGTCAGGTCAGCATTTCTGAATGGAGAACTTCAAGAAGAAGTAATTGGTTCACAAACCAGCAGACAAGAATGTAATAGGAACCAAATGGGTATTCAGAAACAAGATGAATGAACAAGGTGAAGTTGTAAGAAACAAAGAAAGATTGGTATGTAAAGTTTACTCACAGCAAGAAGGAATAGACTATGATGAGACCTCTACTCTAGTGGCTAGAATAGAAGTAGTAAGATTATTCTTAGCCTATGCAACACAAAAGAAATTCAAAGTGTAGCAGATGGATGTCAGGTCAGCATTTCTGAATGGAGAACTTCAAGAAGAAGTAATTGGTTCACAAACCAGCAGACAAGAATGTAATAGGAACCAAATGGGTATTCAGAAACAAGATGAATGAACAAGGTGAAGTTGTAAGAAACAAAGAAAGATTGGTATGTAAAGTTTACTCACAGCAAGAAGGAATAGACTATGATGAGACCTCTACTCTAGTGGCTAGAATAGAAGTAGTAAGATTATTCTTAGCCTATGCAACACAAAAGAAATTCAAAGTGTAGCAGATGGATGTCAGGTCAGCATTTCTGAATGGAGAACTTCAAGAAGAAGTGTACATTGTGCAACCTGAAGGTTGTCCTTTGACAAATGACAAGGACATATTATGCAAGTTGAGGAAAACATTGTATGGCTTAAAACAAGCACCTAGAACCTAGTATGCAAGGTTGGACAAACATTTGAGAAAGCTTGGATATAGAAAAGGTATGGCAAATAGTAATCTGCATTGGAAAGAAACTGATGATGGTTTGATGATTTTGGTAATATTTGTTGATGATATCATATTTGGAGGAAATGATGAAGAAAGTGACAAATTTTCTAAAGAGATGAAATAATCTGAGATGAGTCTAATAGGAGAAATGAAATACTTTCTAGGATTGAAAATTGTACATAATAAAGAAGGAATCTTTATTTCTCAGACTAAGTACTTGAAGGATTTACTGAAAAGCTTTGGTTTGGAAACATGCAAACCTATTGGAACACCTATGATAACTAGACACAAGTTATCTACAAAGGATGAGACACCTACTATTGAGCAAAAGAAGTATAGATCTATGATTGGAGGATTGCAATTTTTGACTCACACAAGGCTAGATATAGCAAATGTAGTTGAAATTGTTGCAAGATTTTAAACTAATCCCAGAGAAGCACATTATGTAGAAGTCAAAAGTATATTTAGATATTTGAAAGGAAAATCTAAGTTTGAATTGTGGTATAACAGATCCACTAATTTTACTCTAGGTGCTTATACTGATATAGATTGGGCAAGCAATATGGATGACAAAAAAAGCACCAGTGGTGGAGCCTTCTTTCCTAGAGGAAGATTAATTTCTTAGTTAAGCAAGAAGTAGGATTGTGCATCATAAAGTATAGTGGAAGTAGAATATGTTGCAGCATCGAAAAATTGCAATCAAGTTGTTTGGATGAAGCAAATGCTGAAGGATATAAGGATAGAAATTAATGAACCTATTGTTAACAACACAAGCATGGTAAATATGTCTCAGAACCCAGTGTTGCATTCAAGGACTAACAATATTTCTATTAAGTATCACATGTTGAGAGAGAAAATTGTAGAAAAGGAAATTAGATTGGAGTATGTGAGCACTAAAGAGCAGATTACAGTTATATTCACTAAGCCTCTTCCCAAAGAGACTTTTGAGTATTTGTGAGGTATGCTTGGTGTTATGCCCCTTCCTACATTAGAGTAGATGGTGCAAGAGTGCATCAATCCAGTGTAACAGAGCACCATTATTGTCTAGATTGAATGTTGATGCTTCCTGTATGGGGGAGTATCTATGATGGACAGAGTTATCTAGGACTCTTATTGGATGTTTTTTTGAATAGTGTCTTTGGACACTCGAGCTAAGTAAGAATCATTTTTTGTTGAGTTTGATGTAGTAAATTTGGTTGCTAAAACCTTTGACATTGATGTCAATGGGGGAGAAGTTTGGCATGAAAAATAGTATGCATAATAGTTGCAAAAGTTTAGCATGAGTACAATATGTTCAGAAGAAGTACATCATGGAATGATAGTTTGACAAAAAGTACATTGAGTTACATTAATGGGAGAGAATGATTGATGAAGAGGATTTGAAAAGAAATAGTCTTTTGTTGGTATTCTTGTAACTAGATGTGTTTCATCTATATTGCCATCAATGTCAAAGGGGGAGATTGTTGCAAGCATGCATGTTGATGATATTCCTATGGGGGAGCATTTTAGATATGTTATTATGATGATATGTTACATTCATGACTAAGTTTTTCATTGATGTCAACATAGTAGTTTTCTGTGGTATCTAATAGAAGAATAGCAAAAAGATCAAGTTGGTATGGATTTCTAGTTGAGTATTATAACTATCTGAGGTTATGGGAGATACTTTTGAGTATTTGGTATATGAAGTTAACATCAAAAGAAGAAATGATAATTCTAAAAGTTATGTAATTTTTTGTGATGTGTGTTCTGAGATAGAGTTTACAGAGGCATGTTCTGGCAAACTTGTTATATCTTCTAGCAGAATTGTCATTCTGAGAATCAAGGTTGAGGACATGAAGAAGACATGTTGGTGATGACATGGCTGAGTTCACTCATCATAATATTGTGTGTATGAAAAGATATTCAAGTTGCAAGGTGGAAGATTAATGTTATTTCTAAGTGTAATGTGTTCTTAATGTGGTCCTATAATAATTAATTGAGAAGGTCTAACAGCTAACTCAGGGAATTATTTTGAGGACTCAATATAGAGGAAGCACATTTTACTTTATCAAGTATGACATGAATTTTAATGATGCAAAGTAATTGTAAGTAGAGAGAGACTTGAATGCAAAGTTGAGTAGAGCAGAGCAAAAGTGAAGGAAACTTCATTGTTGAGGTTTTGTTGAGTGATCCAAGGTTTGATATTTGGATTTGAGGTTCATGACCTGGTCTACAAGGTCTGACAGTGATTGGTTTGGTTGATAGAACAAAGGACAAAAGAACATAATAGTAAATTGCATGTTTGAGCAGTGAGCTCTTCTTGTAATTGAAATTACATGTTTGGGCAGTGGGCTCATCTTGCATACATTGTACCACAACTCCTAATAGGGTTGGAATCTCCTAATTGGGATTCAAAGTCTCCTAACAGGGACTCATATGTATTCAATATTTTAATAGACTCCTAAAAGGGTCCATCCTCTAGCAAGGAATATTTATATTAGTACATCATCTTGTGGGCATCATTCGCATGGAGGTTTTCCCTCTGATCAAGGGTTTCCCTAGTTAACATATCTAGTGTAATTGTCTATGTACATATTGTTATAGTTTCTATTTACTTTGGTTGAATGGTTAAGTCTGTTTAAAGAAGATAAATTTTTTAATTGTAGGATAACTAATTCACCCAACCCCCCCACCCCAACCCCCCTCTTAGTTATCTCAATGGACTATTTTTTCTAACATCAATAGATAATTTACTCTCTTGTTTAGATTTTTCAATATTGCACCTTGAAATCCATTCCTTCTCATACACCTTGTGATGTTATGATAAACACAAAAATACACTAAAATTTTGGCCTACGTAACATTGCAACATGAAATCCCTTCCTGTAGAAAAGACCTGTGATGTCACGCAAGCACAACAATACACTAGCATGACATTGTAACATGATTTTACTTTCTTCAAATGACTTGAAATGTTACAAAAAGTATGAAAATACACTAGCATAATATCATAACATAATTTCCTTTTTCCTACAAAAGACCCACGATGTCAAGTTTCAATATGTCTTTTTTTAATGGGCGATTTATATAAGTAATCTTTAGATATGTTGTATATGAAGAGATCTTTTTTTAAAGTTGTGAAGATTATTTTTATATTATGCATTAGAATGGCTACTCAAGAAAAATCATTGACTACACTCATAAGACGAAGGAAAAATACTTCAATTTTTTTCTTTTTCAGTTATGTACTCCTTATTTTTACTATTCTTCACAAAATAATAGAGTATAATTCCAAATAATGTTATTCATTATTTTCCATGTTTATGATCACAAACCACTTTTTTTCATAAATGAAATTGTTGACATTTTTTGTCATCATATATCTCATTACAAATAATCGATCAGAGACATCTTTCATGGGATAAGTTATGCAGTTTTTGGCCAGATATAGTTCTACATTTTTTAGCTAGATACAGTTGTGCAATTTCAAGCATTCTTGGGTGCACAAAAATATTGTGTAGTTTTTTGCATCAAAGGAGCTATATCAAATGATTAACAACATCCAATTATGGATGAAATCATAATGTTTTTTCGATAAAACTAAAGCTACCCAAAAATATTCAATACATTGTATAAATGTATCTGATTACATAATGAAAATATGAATGAAACTATTATGTGTCTTCGATAACTCCTCCTTTCCGATCACCAAAAATACTCATCACCATGAATTATAGTGATACAACATCTCTATTTATCATCATTGTAATGATTATATTTTCTTTCCATTTGTTGATGATCTCTATATGTTATAGCAATAAGCCTCCTTTATTGCTCATCGCTATATTGTTTTTGCAGTTTCTTCACATAGTGATAAAAGGGATCGCTATATGTCATAGTGATATACTTTCCTCATTTCTCATTGTTATCTCAATATTAGGCCTTCTTTTTATATTGATAGAAGATTTTTCTATATTCTATAGTGATATAGTACACAAAATCTCTTTTGACCATACTACCATCGCTATAGTGTATCCCGACTCATGAAGCCTAATTATTGTAACTATAACGATATATGAAAGATCGAATGAAGAAACAACATTTTTATTGATAATGTATCTATTTCTCATTTCTATAATGATTATATATGTTTTTAGTTTTCCAATGATTGCTGTATGTTATAGCGATAAGCCTCCTTTGTCGCTCATCACCATAATGTTTTTCCAATTTTTTTGCATAGCGATAAAAGGAATTGTTATATGTCATAGAGATATACTTTCCTGATCATTTATCACTATGTCAAGATTAGGCCTTCTTTGTATAGTGATAAAAGAGTTTTCTATATTCTATAGTAATATAGTACCCAAAATCTCTTTTGACCATACTGTGATCGCTATAGTGTATCCCGACTCATGAAGTCTAATCACTATAACTATAGTGGTATATGAAACATCGAATGAAGAAATAACATTGCAATCGATTAAGGTTTCCAACATGCCTATGTGAGATAAAACTCATTAATGATTAAATGAAATTTTGAATGAAAAATTCCAATGCTTATTTGATGGTTCAAGTGAGGCAAGGTGTCGAAGAAATATATAGAGAAGTCAAGGTAGGGTTTCGATGAAACAGTTATGTGTTTAAATGTATGGGATTACATAATGAAAATATGGATGGAACTATTATGAATTTCTAATATTATGACTCGTTAAAAATATTAAAATATAAATGAAATTGTAAAGCAGTTTTGATAATACTCATAATGACCAAAAACACTCATCAAGATACTAACCCTAACCTAACTACCTGATAACAATATCTAATTATGGATAAAACTATAATGCATTTTTGATAAAATTGAAGCTTCCCGAAAACATTCAACACATATCGTATAAATATATCAAATTGTATAATGAAAATATGCATGAAACTATTATGCATTTTTGATATCTCCTCCTTTTCGATTATTGAAAACACGCATCACCATGACTTATAGTGATACAACATTTGTATTGCTCATTGTTGTAATGATTTTTTTTTTTCATTTGTCGATGATCATTATATGTTATAGTGATAAGCCTCCTTTATCTCTAATCGCTATATTATTTTTGTAGTTTCTTCACATAGTGATAAAAGGGATTGTTATATGTCATAGTGATATACTTTCTTCATCGGTCATTGCTATGTCAAGATTAGGCCTTCTCCATATAGCGATAGAAGAGTTTGCTATATTCTATAGCAATATAGTACACAAAATCTCTTTTGACCATATTGTGATCACTATAGTGTATCCAGACTCATGAAGCCTAATTCTTTTTAACTATAGCAGTATATGAAACATCAAACGAAGAAACAATATTTCTATCAATTGAGGTTTCTAATGCACATGTGCAAAATAAATCTCATTAATGGTTAAATGAAATATTGAATGATGGATTCCAATGCTTATTCGATGGTTTGAGTGAGGGGGGTCATTGAAGAAATATACAGAGAAGTTAAGGTAGGGTTTGGATGAAACTGTAATGCCTTTTCGATAAAACTAAAGCTACCCGAAAACATTCAACACATATATCATATACAAATGTATCGGATTACATAATGAAAATATGGATGGATAAAGTAACTATATTATAAAATTAAAAATATGTGTTTAGAAAATATCATTATAGATAATTGATTAGAGATAGCTTTCATGTGATAAGTTCTACAATACTCAGCCAGATACAATTGTGCAGTTTCAGACATTCGTGGGTGGACAAAAATATTGTGTGGTTTTGTACATCAAAGGATCTAAATAGAATGAGTCAAATATTGAATTAATATCTTTCTACTCATTCGACATTCACAAGTCAAAAACTGTGGTGCATTTTTGTGCTTGTGTAGGATCAGAAGACTGTTTGAAGTGAAGGGACTCCTTGTTGTGATCTCATGATGTTGTGCAATTTTGTACATCAAAGGAGATACATCAAATGAGTGAAATATCAAATGAATATCTTTATTCTCATTTGACATAGGTCAAAAATTGTGGTGCATTTTTGTGCCTATGCAGGATTGCAAGATTGTTTGAAGTGAACAAACTCCTTATTAAGATCTCATGATATTGTGCAGTTTCATGCATCAAAGGAGCTAAATAGAATGAGTCAAATATCAAATGAATATATTTCTTCTCATTCGACATTCATAGGTCAAAAACTATGGTGTATTTTTCATGGATGTGTAAGATTGTAGGACTATTCGAAGCAAAGGGACTCCTTGTTGTGATCTTGTGATGTTGTGAAGTTTTGTGTAGCAAAGGAGCTACATTGAATGAGCTAAATATCAAATGAATATCTTTCTACTAATTTTACATTTGCAAGTCAAAAATTGTGGTGCATTTTTGTGCTTGCATAGGATCCAAGGACTATTTTAAGCAAAGGGAATCCTTGTTGCGATCTCACAATGTTGTGCAGTTTTGTGCATCGAAGGAAGAACAAAATCTTCATACGATGAGCCACTCCTTAAATGTTGAAACACACAATTTAGGATAATAATTTTAAAATGAGAAAATAATAATAATATAAAATAATAGTGTGATTGAATTTTTTTAATAATAATATAATTATAAAAGAAAGATTGTCTTTTAAAACCAAATAATACATTTAGTGTGTGATGAATTTCCATCAATCAAATCATATAAGATGAAGTTAGGTGTGCTTTTGGTGACAAAGTATTCTCTGTTTACTTCATTTGTTATGTCAAAGATGGATGGTATGCATGCATAATGTTAGTTTTTTAGTACAGATGGATGATTTGTTGGGAGGATAGCTACATCCAAAAAGGTGGGGCATATCATAAGTTTTGATTAGATAAATAACATATTTTTAAAATCTCCAAAATAAAAAACTAGACTAACATGGAAGTCAACAATGTTGGCTACAATGCAACATATTTGCACCAAATATTGCATCAGACCCATAGTTAGTTTATATGTGCATACCATGCCATTTCTAACCATGAATGCTCTGTAATTCACCTACAATTGTTTTTATCAATAATATTCAAAGACTTTTGACTTCTCAAAAATTTATACTTTCTCATCATGTATTCTTTTGGTTTTGTGCAACATTAGTAAGAGATTATTTTGTTTAGTTATAGTAGTTAGTTTTATTTTTTAATTAATTTTATTAATATTTTATTTTATTAAACAAATTCAAATGCATTTTGAATTTATTTTGGTGGATTGTGTTGTTTTACTTTTGATAATAGATATTTCTTTTTAAATATTTGTTTTACAACATTGATATAATTCAATATATCGAGTTTTGTTGTAATAAAGAATATTTTATCCCAAATAATTCAATTTAGTAATAATTTTATTGTTTAATATATCTATTAGAGCTTATTATTGTTAAATAATAGTAAAGTAAAAAGAGTTACTAAATAAAAATTAAATAATTCATTCTTAAATAATTAAAAATAAAGTAATATATAAATATGTTATATATTTGTTTATACATTAATAAATTTAATTAGAAAAAATAAAAATCTTATAAGATAAATATTTTTAAAATTATTTAAATAATATTTTATTGTAAATATATTAATATAAAATATGAACCCATAAAATTCTTTTACAATAGAATATAATAGATTTGTTAAAAAAAAATTAAAATGTTTATATTAATTAATGTTATAGATTTGTTAATCATTTAGACTAAATTTTATTAATATATTATAATTATTTATAATTAATTATATATTGGTATTGATTTAAGTTTACTAATCTCATCCAATTTAAAAGTATATAGAAATCATGTTTCAAATGATATCTAATAAAAATATTAACTATAAAAAAAATTTAAAATCATAGAAAAAATAAAGTTTTATTGTTATTTATTCATTGAAATTTCTAACTAAAAATTTCTCTAACTAACTATTATATATATTTTGAATGTAACTAATATTTTACATATAATTAATTAGCTTACAATAATTATAGTTTTAAATTTATTTTTTAATTATATGTAAAATATTATTTACATTCAAAATTATAGTTAGAATTCTCCATGAATAAATAATCAACAAAACTTTATTCTATTCATTAATTTTTTAATTTTTTAATTAACATGTTTATTAAATATCATTTGAAACATGATTTCTATATATGTTCAAATTGAATGATAATAGTAAACTTAAATCAATATTAATATTTAATTAATTTTTAATTAATTATAAATAATTATAATATATTAATAAATTTTGACCTAAATGATTAACAAATCTATAATATTATATATTATCAAATAATTAATTTAAATTCATATTAAACAAAAATAATTATGAATTTTACAGAATTAAAAATAATATGAATATTAAAGAATTAAAGTATATATATATTAAATTATAATACATTCCTTATATTTTGAATTTGAAATAAATTAAAACTTAATCTTACCAACAAGAACAATTGGAAGTTCTAAAAATAACTATAAGTGTCATATGGATAAAATATACATATTGTGTAATATAAATATAAAGTTAAATCATTGTTTCCTCTGACAAAAACTACAAGTGGACTATGTGCTATTCAATAGTACCAAATGGAGCATGGCATGGCACGGCATCAGTCATTGAATGGAGCATAGGGGCACAAATTTTGGAGTAGTCGGTGCCAAAGTTGACCCCGTTCCATCCATCACATCTTCCTTTCCAAGCCAAGGTAGGCAACCAGCTTGGGCCATGAGTCTAGGCTTAGGAAATTGGCCAAGCACATGATCCAAAGGTTCATATGGCCATAACAAGGAATTGGTCAATTTTGGAGGAGAAAAGTAGTTTAAGGGAAAAGTAAGGATAGTGATTAGGAAATAATGTTTTTTTGGAGGGGTATGTAAAGGAAGTTTGAGGAAAGGAGATAGGAGAAGCATGTGGATTTATGAACTAGATTAGGATTAGTTAGTATGAGGAATTAGTTATTTAGGATTTTGGAAAATAGTAATTAGTTATCTTAAGTAGCTAGTGTTAGTAGTGGAAAATGAATAAATTTGTGTGGGTTTGCTTTAGTAGTTTCATTGGAAATATTTATATGAAGGTTATTCAATAAGTTGTTGATATTAAAATATTAGTAGAGAAGAATTGCTAATCAAATCATAAGATGATTTAATAAAATTTAAGAGTATTTCAAAAATTATTAGTAGAAGATTAATGATTAGTTATGTAAGACCACTCCCCGTATGTACTTATTTAAATATAAATTTCTCTGTTAAATCCTTTATAAGAGATTTGAATGCATAGATGAGCACACCAAGGAAATGGTAACGGGAAATGTTGTTGTTCTTGTTGGTAACTATGTAGAGGACATCATGATAAATTATGGCTATTTTATGTATAATGATTATGATAAAGGATATGAATTAACGTTTTATGGTTTAGGTGTTCTAATGGAAATTGAGATCAGTTGATACATTCATGTTTGATACCCTATGATTTGAAAATTACTACATTGTTTGATTGTTTAAACATTGTTGTGTACTAACGATGATATGAGTTGTTTCACCTTATAATGATGATGTTAACTATGGTACCTTAATGATTAGGATATATGCATTCAAATAGTTCAATATGTCTTATTGATGATGTTATGATGTTTTTGGTCATGTATGCATTACGATAATTATTTCAGTATTTTAATTTGAATTGATGAATATGT
Source organism: Cupressus sempervirens (assembly GCA_028749045.1). Classification (NCBI taxonomy): domain Eukaryota; kingdom Viridiplantae; phylum Streptophyta; class Pinopsida; order Cupressales; family Cupressaceae; genus Cupressus; species Cupressus sempervirens. Next base: position 817,197,017 of record CM053787.1, read on the forward strand.
TATGATGATTCAATTATGAGATTAGTGATGATTAAATATGTGTGCAGAAATGAGAAAGGTTATTTAAATGAAATTTTTAATGCTTGATCAATGTGATTATGAAAATTTGGTTTAAATACATGAATGTAATGTTATCAAACTACTGATATTCGAATTGAGTGTGCAAGATAATTAACCATGGAATTAAGCAAAGAATCAGTGATTAACCCTATGTGTAAACTATAAGACTAAGGTTGAATGCAATAAAGTGATTCGAACCTTAATGTCTAGTGTTTAATTTGTATTGTAATTTGAATGTATTTGTTTCATTCTGTAATTTTTGATTTGTTGAATTTTATGTAAAAGTAAATCTTATGGTGTCACTTAACACTCGTTATATGCATATGTGTGCCAACATGTCAATTTAGGGTTAGCAGAGTAACCCATTAATCTAAGATTGATTAATTAGTAACCCTAATTAGTTTCCCTTAATTAGGGTTTAGTGGAAAGATTACATGCTTAGGGTTTTTGAAGATCAAATATTTCAAGCCACTTGTATAGGTCATAAATTGATCCTAGAATCCAAAATTAATGCACTAGTAGATTTGGTGTTAATTTTTTACCTTGTCATTTTCCATTTGATTTTAACTTTTTTTTTTGTTAAGATCCTGAGTTGGTCAAAAATTCAATGAACATGAGTTTTTTTGGTCAAAATTTCAACCAACATGGATTATAAACAAAATAAACAAAAGAAGAGTGCATGAGAGGAGGGATTTTCACTACGAGATCGTAGGTACAGGAGGAGGGATAATGCAAAAGATAATGAGGTGAAAGAAAAAAACCCCTAATTTCACCAATAACTTCAAGAATGATTTCACTAAGAACTGGCATAGTGACAACACAAAAGTTGAGTTCTATTCTTTACTTGGTCTCTATACTACTGTACTTCCCTTTTTCAAAGTGATACAATTTATGACTATCCAAGGTATCATTGATGTCGTGAAGCATGGGAAGTGAATTCATGTGATTGATCTAGGAATTCAAAGTAGGTGTCAAAGGATGGTGTTGATTAAATCTCTCTCCATGAGATTTTCTTGTTTTGTAGTTAAGCATCTCAAAATCATAGTCATGTTGACATATCAGTCAAGTTTTTTATTAGTGACACACACTTATTTAGATTGTATATAGCCACCAAGATCATTATATAGTTCTTAGTGTTTGCCATGTAATTCAGTTGCTATGGAGTTTATTAGTGGTTATCGAGCAGTGTAGTGTTCATTGAGTTTAGTGTATGTGATGAAAGTCCAGTGTTAATCAAGCTTTCTTGTGTTAACCAAGTGACTCAGTTTATACCAAGCTAAAGGTGAGAATGTTTACCGAGTCATACAATTTAAATCAAGAGACTTAGTTTATATGACGAGTTTCACAATGTCTACAAAGTCACTAGTGCAGAATGAGTTCAAGACTACTTAGAAGAGATCAGTATTGATCAAGCTTCTACATCTACCAAGTGCATGATGATGTTGAGTATTGACAATGGATGCTGAGTATCAAAACCTCACTGAGTTAATCTTCAAAACCCAAATTTTTATATGTGGGCCGATTTAGTAACATTTGTGGTAACTTGTACAATGGTCAACTTTGTAATTTGTATAATTGGATTGATATATATGTAATGCATTGTATCATATCCAAAGTAGTGTGATGTAAAAAATATATGTAATGTGTGGAAAATAAATGTGAATTACATCAGAAATAAATAGAAGAAGCAAATTGTAAAGCCATAATAGAAAAAGGAGCAGTAGAGACATATCTATCACAAAAAGGTGATCAGTACACAAAGGAATCTCATTTAGCAAACTAAGTTTCAAATTAGAGATCTACTATTGTTTCATCCTAATAGGTGGATCAGTCAAATCTTTTCACAAGGTAGACCTAACAGTATTTTGTAAATCTCTTTATCGAGTGCATACTTAATTGTATGTTTGTAAATCCTTTCACAAGGTGGACCTAGTACTCCTTATTGCTCCTAACAGGGTCGATCATCAAAAGTGGTCAATGTAAGCTTTAATAGGCTAACTTTATACTACAGTACTAAAGTTGTGGGTATCATCCCCACCCTAGTTTTACTTTCTATTTGGAAGGTTTTTGGGTCACCAAATCTTTGTGTCTCAGTGTTATGAATGCTTTCAGTTTCCTATGCATACAATTAGATTAGAATTTATATGATGGATAAATGCTAATTGAATGATTGGATTAAAGGTTGAAATTGTTGAAAGTTTTAGAAGTTACTGATTCACCCCTCCCCTCTCAGTAACTTAGCTTAGTCTTGAATATTTCCAACAATTGGTATCAAAGCTTTTTGGTTCTCAGGAGAAAGCTTAACAACTTGAGCAAAGATCAAGGCCATGGAGATATTCAAACTTGAAAAAGCCATTGAAAATGAAAAGTTGGATTTAGAAATGGCCATTGCCCAACTCAAGAAAGCAAAGGAGCAACTCTCTCAATCCTTGAAAAGAACAAAACAACTAGCAATTAAAATGAATGATCAACTCTACATTGAAGAAAGAATTGAAGACCTTCATTCAAACAATTCAGATGAAGCCAATGAAGCAATCAAAGAACTCCTAGAAAAGAAGGGTTCCCTACAAGAAGACGTAAGAGAGCTAAGAAGAGAACAAGAAATTTAGTCAGTAAGGTTATGTGAAGTCTTGGAATAGAGAAACAAGATAAAAGAACAAATGGATGGAAGGAACAATGAAATACAAAACCAATCCCTTTAGCAAGCAGACCTTATTGATCACCTCTCCCATGAAAATGAAGAAATCATGAGCCTAAGATTTGAAAATGAACGAATGAGGAATGATCTAAATTTTGAAAGGAAAATCAATGAAAGAATGAAAAATGATCTAAAAATTGAAAGACAAATCAATGAAAGAATGAGGAATGATCTAAACTTTGTGAAGCAAATCAATGAAAGAATAATGAAATATCAAGAAGACATGAATCAATTGAATCAAAAAAACCTGTATAGTCAAAAAGGAAAAGCAAGAATTGGATATACAGAAGAAGGAGAATCATCCAAGCAAGGAGCTCAAAAGAATGAAAGACCTACTTGTAATCAATGTGGTAAGAAAGGTCATAAATCAAACAAATGTTGGAGTAATGAAAAAGAAAAATTCAATGGAAAATGTTAGAATTGTAATCAGCATGGTCATAGAGCTAATGAATGCAAAGAAAAACCAAGATTTGAAGGCAAATGTCACAAATGCAAGAAACATGGACACAAGTCATCAAAATGAAAACCCAAGGTCAAATTGTGAAAGCAATATTTGGATGGGACTACAACACTTGGTGCAGATGTCATTACTATGGAGAATTTGGATACATTGGTATAAATTGTGTTAAACATCATATGAGGAAAAGAGATACTACTAAAAGATTTTTCATTTGTACAGAACTTGGTCATCTTGCCAAGAACTGCATGAATACTAGAAGAATTGAAGATGAAAGAAAGGCAAAAGCTGATAAATCTAAAAATAGATGAGATGGCAATGGGTTCCTAAATCTAATGAGGATACAAATCCAATCAATGATGGTCAACTCACTCAAGAAATGAGTGACTCTACCACTTCTAATTAAGCTCTCAAGGGAGAACTAGAACTAGTCTATCAAAGCTGACATCCAAATTAGTTCCATATTGAAAGGTGGCAAAGATCCAAATATGTATTCGGGATGTAAAGGGATCATTGAGTGAGATCAATATCAGTTACTATCGAGTTACTTCTCTACCAAGTGAGGTTGGGTCATAGACTCTACCAAGCAAGGTCAAGAGTAATGAAGATTCATATGGTTACCAAGTCATGAAGAATTCACCAAGTATTCAATGCCAAGTAGTGGATGACAGTCTATCAATGTGATGTCAGTCAATCTACTTTTGTACTGAGCATTAATGATGAAATTTCAACAAAAGGCATGGAATCAAAATCATTTTTTACCGTGAAATTTTGAGTGCTATTATGAAGAGTGATTTTCAATGCAATCAAAGAGATTTGAGAAAATTTCCAGTAAAAGATTTTTAAATTCTCTCAAACCCTACTGAGTGAAAATGGCATCCAGCAATAGAAAGGTTACGTGAAGATTTGACATGTTGGTTCATGGAGTTGATCCAAGTGGTGCACAATCCAAAATTCCTCCCAAGGTACTTCTTATTAATGATATTTGCACTCATTTCAAATGTGTAATTCAAGAAATTGGTACACTAGAAATGGATGATGCCCTAGGTCAATTATGTGTGGATGGAGTCCTAAAATCCGAGCATCAACATCTAGAAACCAAAGGGTTGACACACATCCCCCACATGCCCTATGAATTTCAAATCAAATGGATTAGGTTTATCCTCAATCGAGTACATAACAAGAAGCTATGGCTAGAACAACCATTTCTAATCACTACGAAGATGATTCATCAAATTACTAGCCTCCCTATGCTAGCCAAAGCCAAAATGAAAAAAATCCTAGGTCAGACAGAACTAGAAAAGGAAACCCTAGAAAATTGGGATGGAAAAGGAATGAAAATCAGCAATGTTACTGATGCAAAACTAAAGTTTGGTATTCACATCATCGCACACAAGATATGCAATTCAAGCAGATTGAATAGTGTGTCATGCGAAGCCATGGACTTAACTTACAAGGTGGTTAAGAACAAATTATCATACAACCTTTCCAAGCTATTGCTAAGGCAATTCAACAAGAACATGAAAAGTATAAGAACTTCAAAGAACAATCCATGTAAGTTTAGTTCCTTGTTCTTGCCTATTCTTTTATGTTTAGAAATTCTTTCCTTCTAAAGGCACTGTAGTATGGAGAAAAGATGTTCTTGTGCTCTATCAAATCAATGAGTATATTACAAAGATGGGTGAGAACTACAATAGTATCATGGACAACTACTTTGATGTATTTAAGGAGAAAATTAACAACAAATTTAGAATCCCCAAGAAGCTAGTTGAGGACTACAAAGATCATATATGTTTCGTGGTGGATAGGGATAAGGTGTATATTCAGGTAGTTAAGTCTAGAATTGTGTGGGTAAAACCTCTTGGCTATGAGTTCAACATTAATGAAGCAAAGGATATCATTGAAGCTTTTATTAATGAATCAGTTGATCCTAAGGCTACATACTTTGGAACATATGATGAAGCAAAGGCTAGGATTGAACTTGAAATAAAGCTCCCTTAGGCAATCAACAAAGGGAAATGAAGAATTGGAAAACTAAAATCAAGTTCACCCCTTTTGTTAACTGAGGGAAAAGGTGAGGATGGGCAAGGTGAAGAAGTAGAGAATGAGGATGAGTCTAAGGAAGAAGAGCCACTAAAGAAGAAAGGCAAGGTGATCATCATCAAGCCATCAAAACCATCCACTGCAGTTTTCACTAGGTAGTCAAGAAAGAAAGCTGACAAAGAAGGAGGAGACATCATATTTAGAAAATCTCCACCCACCTTTTAGGATAGGTTAGAGCAATTGGAAGGAGCAGGAATAAAAAATTTAAATCATTGAAATATAAGATTAGGACAGCAGAAGAGTAGAAAAAAGTTGAAGACCTGGTGTTAAGTAAAATGGGTAAGTGTAAATACTTACCAGATTAGATCGCTTCTCAAGTTCCCAATGAATTATTGGAAAAGTTAAAGTCAAGATGGGACTTTTCTATGCAAACAATTAAGGAATGGACAAAGCCTGAGGCAATTTTATCGAGCATATCAAATGCTAAGGTGAAAGAGTCACTAAAGAAAAATGAAGAAAATTTGACTCTAAAATTTAAGGCTTGTCTGGTTTTGATCAAAAACATTGAGCATGTTGTTAGGAATGCAATGGACTCTTGGAAGAATATATATTTTTTATATAAACCGAGTGATTTTCTAGTCAATGTCAAAGATGATTATGAAGAAGAAGATAAGGAGAAAGATGAAGAAGAGAATGTTGAAGTAGTAACTCAATTTGACAATGAAGAAGATGAAGAGGATCAAGGACAAGAAGCTACTAAGCAAGAAAAGAAAGATGATGAGGAAACTGACCCATTCAAGATAGTTGTAGCAGTCATTGCCTCACTTCCTTACTCTCTAATCAAGTCAGTGTCAACATCAAGTGTGGAGACAACATCAACAAGTTTGATTGTGGCCACTAGTGATATATCAAATGTCCAATCACTCTTTGTTCCCCCTCAGCTTAGCACATCACTAACAAAAGTGACTTCCACTTCATCCACTAAGCTATAGATTCTTCCTTCATTTACCGAGATAAGTACTCCAATTTTGACTTCTTTAGTTGTAAGTACATTAGTTTTGGGTTCTACAATTTTGAGCACATCAATTTTGGGTTCCTTGAGCATTTTTGTAAGTATCCCATTAGTTAGTACAGTATCAGTTTTTACTGCAAGCCCAAGCATCTCTACTATTGTTTCTATTCTTGATAAAAAAGTAATAAGTGCAAGGACAATTAAGCCCAAGGTTAAACTGGTCACAATTTTTTTGGGAAATGAAAGGAGATAGAGGAAGACATTGATTTAGATGAGTAAATTGTAATCCCCAATTGGAATATTTACAAGCTTACTCCAAACCAAATGTAGACATCTGGTGAACTCCTACAAAAGAAGGCTAAACAAAAAAGGCTAAGAGAGGAGAGAGATAAAGAGTATAAGATAATTGAAGATCTTAATAACATTTTGGAAAAGGCTATAGGAATTGAGATTGATTCTTCTCAACCTATTTTGTATCAACTAACAAAAGTGGTCCAAAAATTCAATGAAGACACTGATGGACAAGATAAGCTAGTGGAGAATGTTAAAAAGAAGTTTAACAATAAAGTGCTAGAGCACATTGCTCAGCAAATTGCCATTCATCAAGTAGAGCTCTCTACAATTTTGGACAACTTAGAAACATCATGTTCAAATGTGTCATCACTTTTTGGGAAGCTATGTGATGTTTTTGGTTTTACAAAGGAAATAAAGGACAAATTTACCAAATAGATGAAGATCTAAAGGCTAGTGCTCAGTAGCTACAACTTGACCCCAGTTCAAGCTATGCGCACTTCAAGAAAATAAGACTCTTGTTAGAAATGCAAATAGAATTGCTAAGGGAAGAAGCAAGGATCAGAATTACATTGATTGACATACAGAACATGATCCTTCCCAACATGGATGCACTACAAAAACATATTGCATATTCAAAAACTCTAATCCATGACAATATCTTCTCTATTGCATACCACATGATAGAATTGTCAATAGAAGTACAAATTGCACTCTATACATGCAAGGTCCTACAGGAAAATTGGGACAAAAATTTGGCAATCATTCTTAAGGTGCATTCTAAACTTTTGTCTCATTTTGGTGTTTCTATATAAATAAAATAGAATAAATCTTTGGCATTACCATCAAAAAGGGGGAGAAAAGATATATTATTGAGAAAGCCATATGTTATGGGGAATAAGACATGTACAAAGAGACACATAGTATGAAAAAATATGATATGGGGGAGAACTTGCAATAAGTAAGTCATGTTGTATATAGCAGGAAGATGTATATTATATTGTATATACCTTACAAAATCAATTTTGAAAAATCCCAAAAAATAGTATACTCTACCAAGCTAGCATCACATGGTGATGGATATAAGGTATTCAATTTTGACTAAGTATTTTTGTCACTAATGCGAAAGGGGGAGATTGTTGACATATTAGTCAAGTTTGTTATTAGTGACACACACTTATTTAGATTGTATATAGCTACTGAGCTCATTATACAATTATCAGCGTTTGCCATGTAATTCAATTGCTACTAAGTTTATCAATGGTTACTGAGTAGTGTAGTGTTCACCGAGTTCACAATGTCAGTGATGAAATTCTAGTGTTAACCTAGCTTTCCTATGTTAACCAAGTGACTCAGTTTATATTGAGCTCGAGGTGAGAATGTTTATCAAGTCATACAATGTAAATCAAGAGACTTAGTTTATATGACAAGCTTCACAATGTCTGCCAAGATCAAGTTCAAGACTACTTAGAAGTGATCAGTACGGACCAAGTTTCTACATCTAGCGAGTGCATGATGATGCCAAGGATTGAAAGTGGATGCTAAGTATCAAAACCTCACCAAGTTATTCTTTAGAACCTGAATGTCTTCATGTGGGCTGACTTAGTAACATTTGTGGTAACTTGTATGATGGCCAACTTTGTAATTTGTATAATTGGATTGATATATATGTAATGTATTATATCATATCCAAAGTAGTATGATGTAAAAAATATATGTAATGTGTTGAAAATAAATTTGAATTACATCAAAAATAAGCAGAAGAAGCGAATTGTAAAGGCCATAATATCACAAGGAGTAGCAGAGACATATCTATCACAGAAAGGTGATCAGTACACAAAGGAATCTCATTTAGCAAACTAAGTTTCAAATTAGAGATCTACTATTGTTTCATCCTAACAGGTGGATCAGTCAAATCTTTTCACAAGGTAGACCTAACAGTATTTTGTAAATCTCTTTATCGAGTGCATACTTAATTGTATGTTTGTAAATCCTTTCACAAGGTGGACCTAGTAGTCCTTATTGCTCCTAATATGGAAGATCATTAGAAGTGGTCAATGTAAGCTTTAACAGGCTAACTTTATACTACAGTACTAAATTTGTGGGTATCATCCCCACCCTAGTTTTACTTTCAATTTGGAAGGTTTTTGGGTCACCAAATATTTGTGTCTTAGTGTTATGAATTCTTTTAGTTTCCTATGCATACAATTAGATCAGAATTTATATGATGGATAAATGCTAATTGAATGATTGGATTAAAGGTTGAAATTGTTGAAAGTTTTAGAAATTTCTAATTTTCCACTCCCCTCTCAGTAACTTAGCTTAGTCTTGAAAATTTCCAACAAGTCATTGGTACGAATTCTGATAACCTAGAATACAGTGGAAGAAGACTTACAAAGTTTTCTAAATCTTTGGAAGTCTCATTTTGGTATAGCCCAATAAATATCTCAAAGTTGGAGGACATTATTGAAGGTTTATTCAATGTGAAAGCATGTGAGTTCATGGTCATGAATGTTTCAACTATTTTTGGAACTTTGTTATATGAATCTAACAAACATAGCTCATTTCTCTAGTAAGTTATTTGTTTAGAAGGAGCATTCCCAAACAAAGCTCAGAGACATTAATCAAAAGGAGTTAAAAATCATCAGTTTCTAAGTTATTTAATCGACTCTTTGGATGCTAGAAACTCATTCATCATCTACTTGGTGGAGGAAAATGTAAAAAGAAATTATTTTTTGAATCCCTATTGTTAACAATTTGAGCAATGGTGTGTTTTTATAGGGGGAAGTTTTATTGTTTTACAATTTAGAAATAAATAGCCTAATTTAATCTAGATTTTTGGAATTTAATTATTTTTCTATAGATTGTAAAATTTAGATACCTAAGTACTTTACACTAAAATTTTCTTTACAATAATGCAAAATAAGGGTTGTTGTATAATTGTAAAAAATTGCTCATTTGAAATAGGGATAGGGGCAGGCCATTTGTTCTCCCAAACATTAAAACTAAAATTTTCATTAAGTTATTTTTTCTCAATGTTTTGTTCTGTATATAGCTATCGATGTCTTATTGTGGAGAAACAAACAAATTTCTTTGAGCATTCTTGCTAGTGCCACATTCATATGGTTGTTGTTTAGAGTGGCTAGGGTACCACTTGTTGATATTGATTTGCATTGGCCTTGTATTTTGTATGATGGTCTTATTTCTCTGGTCAAATGTTGCATTTTACTTTAACGGGTTAGACTTGTTTTCATATTGTATTATAGGTTAGGCTAATTTTTCTATGTAGTGCCTCACAACATATTCTATCATTAATGGGTTTTGTGCTTTAAAAAATATTTAAGTTTCATATATTTTTCTTTTTAGGTCTTCTCCAAGTGTTCCGCGAATTTCTACTCTGGAGAGTATCTATATTGATGTTGTTATTACTATCAGAAATGAAATTAATTAGTTCTTAATCTTTCTAAAAGATGTTATAGTAGGGAAAGTCATCAAGACATTCCTTGCAGTAATTTTCTTTCTTATATAATGTTCTTTCCTACAATCTTATATCATATTCATCCATTAAAATTTGAGTCATGTGGATTCCAAAATACAATTTTTGAGCTTTACAGGTTGCAGGAGGTTTGTTTATTGCTGCTATAATTAGCAGTTATTGCAACATTTTAACAATATTTTACATAGGTAAGTTATTAAGAGTTTTCCCTAAGTTTCTTTTTACATCATTATGAATAGTTTATTTCTTCTTTTTTGAGTTGGATTGGTAGTTGGTATATTTCGAAAGAGAGAAACAATATGATTTTGAAATATAGAAAGATGCCAATGGTATTGTTCAAGCCCATATCCATAAAATCAAGGAAAATATGATGATTTTGCATCCTTTTAGTCATGGTCATCCTCTTAAGATATTACATTGGGATATCACTAAAAAAATGGAACCTTGTGGAGTACCATAATAATTACAAAGTTCCATGTTTAAAATAAGAAGAAATATAAAATGCCCCCTAACTTATTGGTTGTTGATCATATGACTGACAATGATGTGGTGGTATCTCATATTTGTGGAGTGTAGTCTAGTGATTTTGTTTTAGATATTGAGAAATAGTTGTTACAATATGGCATTTATTATTAGTGCGTTGAGAAGAAAATGGATAAGAACTATAACATTGTATTATAGGTATGGTCCCTTTCTATCGATCAGATCAAAACATGTATGGAGGAAATTAATATCTTTGAAAAATATTTTCTATAGTGACATGCCATGTAGTAGCAAATTTTCAAATACAATGTGAGTAGATCAAGAATGATCTTAGTGACATTAATAAAACCTACAGAATTATCAAGGATTTGAATGGTGTGTATAGGAAAAGAGTCAGTGAGCTAAAGATTAAGTTTCTACATCAACAACAGCAGAGGGAAGACTTGATCAAGATATTTTGGCTTACAATGGATATGACTAAAGTTAGGAAGGTGCAAGTTGCCAATCAATTGGCTCAAGCAAAACTACCTGGACAATAATATGGTATCAATACAAAACAACAATAAAAACTTCTCAAACTTAGGCAAGCAATTTTTTTGTAAGCTCTCATGCACTTTCTTGTACACAAAGTAGAATCAAATATCAAAAAAGGAATTAGCCAGCCACAACAAAAGAAAAGAGTTTTCCTACTAGACCATAATGGTGCATATAGATGTATGATAATTAAACTATTTTTTTCTCACAAGAAATGGACACTTCATACTATAAGGAAATTAACCCTTCCCTAACGATGATAAGGCAATGCCTACTTATCTCCTCTCTATGGATTCACCAAAAGTATTCCCCTTAATACAGGGTAATGGATGCATAAATATTTGTATACTAAACAAAATTATTCAAACACATTCCCCTACCATATATACACACACACACACACAAAAAGCACATAGAGATATTATATATAGTGTCCTTGAGATTGGTCAAGGATAGAAGAGTGGAAGAGTTTCCATGGGCAAGGAGTAAAATTAGATTAAAAACAAACATGAGATTACCATCCCATATGCCTCCAAATGTTCTTGATTCTACCAACTCATGGAATATTTTTGCTACCCAACATGTCTAGCACAAGAGCATGTTGACAAATGGGCAATCAGCATCACCAAATAAGAAAATCATGTGTTATCACAAATCTAACTTAAGTTGCTAAACCTTTTCAAAGGAACCTACACTGATACCAACTATAAGGGAGACAAGGGAGTGAAATGATATTTACAATTTTAAACTTAATTTAACTTTAATATAGCTATTATTCATAAAATATAACAAATGCACTATGAAATCTTTCACAAGTACACAAGAGTGGTAAACGTATTTGAAAATCCAAGATGGGAAAAATTACGGGACAATCAGCCTCACAACAATAATCAATCACTTACAATAAGTAGACAACAACCAGCAGGAGACACCAATCTTAGATTGAATTTATGACCACCAACCAATGGATTACATTTACATCTTTTTCTTGACAATTGAGTGACAACCTAGTGACAAGGACATCAATCTTGTAATATCCCCTTATATTAATTCTTAGGAATTAGGGACAATTAAATCACAAAAATTGGCGAGAAACTTCCTTCCAAGAAGAATATGAAATTTCATTTATTGCTACTTACAAGGTGTGAGTGAATTTTCATATATCCACTAGAGCTAAGATGGTGTTGACCAACCTTCTCTTTCCTAGCTTGTTTTGCCTTCGATGTGTCCTACAGGTTGTATATGTAAACTTTGAAATATGTTAGAAATATGTTAGATTATATAAATACAAAAATTAATTAAACATGTAAATTGTAAGCCTTTTGGACCTATATATGGTTTCAAATAGGCATGAGTTAGCAAAAGAGGCAAATTGTCAAAAATGTGTAAAAAATGTAAAGTTGTCAAAAAATGTTGCTATCAAATTTTTTTGCAAAATGATAGTTTTGTAGAAGATGGAAGGTCAACCATCTTGGATGAGCTCTTTGGGGATGTGAAAGGTTGTGTTATTACATAAACAATGCAATCTCATGTAGAGAATAGAGAATGATATGTGGAGAAGAAACGTGAAGGGTGTGGTGTGTGGTTTCATATAATAAAAGTCACTTTTTTTGTGAAATCTACTAGTGTATTGGTATTTGACTGTAGTCCTTGTATGTTCTTCCTTACCTCGTGGAATTAAATATTTATAAGCTTCCTATATGATGGAATGAAGTGTAGAATTAAAGTTGATGTTAAACATGTGCCTAGTATCATTGGGTTATCACCAAGATCTCATTATCCATTATTTAAGATAGTAAATGCTGTATAGTTTTAGAGTGCAGTGCCACATTAGTTGCATGTTTTCATTGTGTGAAGTCAAGGGAGATAGTCCTCAATAGCTAGGAGCCTACAAGTTGGAATTTTGAAAACTCTTGGTAAGGTAAATGTTAGATATATAATTGTAATATTTTTTAAAGGCATATATCTAGCATAGAATATTATGCATGTTAGATATATGATTATAGTTATTGTAATCAAGTCAAGAATTTTAATGAATAACTAAAGATTACTAATTTGTGCATAATTATATGAATACTACCACATACCTATTTTTTTGGGGTGGTGAGTTAATTCCTTTATCCCTTAGTCTCTTCTCTTTTGCAGCTTCAATGATTTCATTCCACTCCAATTGTGGCACCATAGGAGGATGCTCCTACTTTGGGTTGAGCTTTAGAGCCCTTCTATACTAGTTTCTCATAGTCTTTAGATGTTTACAAGATTTTTTTAGAAGTTGGGCTATGTTCAAAATAGTTTGACCAAAGAGCTCCTCCATAGTTTTCATGAGATGATCTTTTAATTTAGGGGCTTTCTCAGTCCAACTTTTAACAAAAAACAAAATTCTTAGATAAAAAAATTAGTTCAAGCTATGTATGTTGAATATATTACAACAAATGGATGAATGGAAAAATGTAGCAACCAAATATATCAAGCTATGTACTTGTTATGTAATGTGGGCCCAAATATCTTCAATGTTCAATCATAAAAAGTTTCAAAAAATATATCATTTCCTACAAAATCATCGCCACATCATTAGTTGAAAATGAGTTATGAATAAGTAAACTACAATTACACTCTAAATAATTACAATTTTAAAGTACCTAGAAGATTAGGCAATTTTAAGGGAATCATATCTTTCTTGGTGATCAATAGTGATGCATCCAATGATCCAGTAGAAGTAACATTGGCTACTTCAGGAAAGACTGGTAAATTATTAGTAGTTTTGGTATTGATTCTATCCCCATGAGAAGGTGTACCTATCTGTACACAAAGTTAATCAATGTCATAACATACTCAAATGAACAAGAAAGTAAAAAAATATTATCATATTTAACACATAACAAAATGTAGAAAAATAAGAATTTACCAGCTCTAGTGTTAGCAAGTGTGGATGTTTGCATGCTCCTTGTTGTCGATCATGCAATCGCCAATCTCGAAGTGTTCGACAATATTGTGGAAGTAGGTTATAGAAATCATTAGCACCTAAAAAATAATCACATATATACAATGTATTTTTTATGTCCCCTATTTTCCACTAATAGAATTTAATAATAAATAATAAATAAAAATGGCATCGCTATCGGGAGAAACTCTCCACCCATAAGTCCTTCAAAATAAATTATATTATCAAGTCGAGGGTAAACAAAAATGAACATAGTCAAGATTTAGGAAGGAAATATCTTTTACAGATCTTTGGATACATATTTGTCATCATCATCTTTAGCACACAAAAATACAGTCACATGTATGGAGATTTAATTATTAGATCAAACCTAGCACTCATATTGAGGCAAGGACCAAAGTTATAGATGAAAGTTTAATGATATTGTTATGCAGAAATAGTATCACAAGAACACTGTAGCAGCCATCAAAATCATATCATAAGCAATGATATAAAGTTCCAGACTGACTATTATGTACAATACAGATCACCAATAGAACCATGATGAGAGAGTCACACTTATATAAAGGTTCATCAGTAGCACAATAGGACAATAGACTTATAAAGGGCACCAATAACCAAACTAACAATTAGATCAACACCCATCACATATTTAGTAAGAATCATCACAAGCTCATGGACATGGAATTATTCAAGAGGATATACATTTAAGACTATATTATCATAAAGGTTTAGCAATTATAATTAGAAAATATATATGAGTTTTCCACATATAACTAAGATAACATATTAGGAATGAGTATCAATTATAGAGTATGGATAATGAATTGTATCAATCTTAAGTATCAAAGAATGAATACAAGTGGTTAAGTAAAGGAGAAGAATGAACATGAAAATATTAATATAAAACTATCAATAATAATCATGAAGAAAATAATGTCCCTTCTAATGATTGAGAATTGAAATCACATACCTGTAGGATGTATACCAATACCCTCATAAGGTGGAACAATTCTGTGTGGTCTTAAAAAATCATATAAAAAAACATACATATTGTGGTTCATGATCCATAAATTAGTATAAAACATAAAGCTTTATTGAACTATTTTCCTAGAAAAAGACTCATTGTTACTTACTTCCAGACAGCGTGCTCTATGACACAATTCATTTCTTGTGGCTTCTTTCTTTTATGTTGGATGTGGATCCACCACAAGCCCAAAAATTTGTAGATTGATGGTCTTGGGGGTATTTTTACATAGGGTTATAGGGTCACTACTATATGTGATGTCATCATCACATAATACTATGGCCGCCATATCAGCAAGTAATTGTTGTTGTGCAATATGTTCTTTGAGTAAGGAAATTTAGGTGCAAAAACAACTTCCTACACTAATCCCTTAAGGAAAGTATTTTGAAAATTCCTATTAAATCCTTATGATTTCAGATTTGATATTATGTAAACAATAATATTGTTGTAGTGCCTGCCCCTAGTTTACATTTTTTCGAGCTACATTTATGATATGATTGCCAAACTCTTTTAGGCCAATTTATGTTTGATGAGTAGTATTATTATTTTAGAGATTATCAGAGGATGTTTACACTCAGTTTATTATATGATGAGATTACTTGGTACTCTATATTTCGTACATGTATGATGATTATTCAATGGTTTTAGTTATCGATGATGATTAGTTAGATGGCTTATTATTTCATGTGCCTCTTATGGATACTTACCCCATACTGCATGTGTATGCTGTGCGTGTTGTTTTAATTATGTATGGTGTTTCTGATATGGTTAAGGAAGGGAGTCGTAGTCACCTGCTAGTCGGGATCTACACGATGCACCACTTCCTGCCATTGCCTGTTTAGCTTAGAATATTGTGTTTGTACATGCGTGGATTTTATGCAGGTTGCAGGTACCGGGTATCGACTTCCCTGAATTGTCAGGATGAGCGTACCCTATCGCACTGTCTCAATGGTAAGAGAGGGGAGATAAACTCTTAAGTCCAAATCCTAAACCCTTTAGCCAATTGTCCTAATTGATAATTAGGACAAGTATCTGAGTTAAGTACCCTCCGAATGCATCAAATGATGTAATTTGGTGATTATAACCCTTCTGTTTGATTTGGTATGTATTTTTCTATGATGGGTTTTCGTATGTTGCTTTATGAGTCCTTGGTGTATTTTCTATTAATTAAGTCTAATTAAAAAGACTAATTAATGATTTAATTTAATAAGGAATTATTATGATATCTTTATATTTAATTAATTAATTAATTAATTAAATAAAAGAATTAAAATTGGAAATTAAAGTTTAAGATATATTTAGAACAGGATAATATTTATTTAATTTAATAATAATATATTTGGAGTTCATTTTTAAATAAATGCTAAATATTATTGTTATTTAAATTAATTAAATATGTTATCAACTAAGTTCTAAAATAAATTAAAAAGTTGAAAGATATAAATTTATTAAGAATTCTAGATCGCATGATCTAATCATGAGTTAAATATAAGAATTAAATTAAAAGATTAAATTATAAAAATTAATAATGTTATTTTAATTTCTTAAAAGTGCACATAAGATTTAAAGTAATAAATTAATTAAGAATTGAAGTCAAGTGAAATTTTAAATAAAGTTATTTAATCATTCAACTTATTGTGCATGAAAGTTGAATGCAAAAGAATTAGAAAAGATAATAAAAGTTAATTTGAGTTAACTGAGTTGTGCAAAGAGTCTTCTCGGGTAAACGCACAATTAGTGCCCCGAATTGAGGAGAATTTGCTTATCACAACTTTGGGGGTTCATTTTTTTGGAGGATACAAATTTGGACGAGAATTTTTGGGAGGAAGACAATTTTTGGAAGCAAATTTCAGAAGGCTGATACGAAGAAAGTCTTGAAGGGGAAGGTTATTGAGAGGAGCGAATTCGCATACAGTTTTCTGGAGGTTGCATAATAGCATCAGGATCAGGTAGGGTCTTGTGTTTTTTATCCATTAAATATGCAATTATCCCTTCCTGTCTTCTTCGTGTCTGGGGTTTGTAGATCTGAATTCTCTGTGATAAAAGTTTTAAGCTTTCAAATCTTGTGAAGTTATTAATTATTCATCAATAATTTTTGTATCCATGGAGACTGGATGAATTAATTAGAACCATTGTTTTCTTGATTTAGAAATTAAGATCTAATTTACTAAGGGTTTTGTTTTAATGAATTGAAAAGTTCTGGATAAAAAAATATAAGAAAACAAAAAAAAAAAAAAATATATATATATATATATATATATATATATATATATATATTTATATATTACATATTTACCCCTTTGGAAGAAATTGTTTTTATTAAAAAATAAAAAAAAAAATTAATTAAACAAAATTAATTTTTAAAATAAAAACTAATTTTATTTGTATTAGAATAAATTTAATTCAAAAAAAATATATATATTTAAATTTAATAAAGTGGGGGGGAGGGAATTACCTCGTACCCGCCCCCACTGTCGGCGCAGGCCGACAGTACCTGCGTCGCAAGTACTGCGACCCTGCGACCGCAGGCCTGCGGCCAAAGCCGACGGGCTATAAACGTTGGGAATTCGATTTTTTTAAAAAAAAATTTTATATTTTTTTTAATTATTAAAAAAAAAATGAATTTTATTTAATTAAAAATTTTAAATAATAAAAATTATAATATATTTAATTTTTATAATATATTAAATTTTTTTTAATATTTAATAAATAAATATTAATTGCATTGTTATAGTTGTAAATTGTAATTTATTAATAATTTTGTTTAAATATTAATAAATTAACAATTATTGGTTGGATTAAAATAATTAATTAGATCTAATAAATATTAATTAATTTAATTAAAATTAGTTTAATTAAGTTAATTAATAAGGAATGTTATTTGACTAAATTATAAAATTGGATACTGATTTAATGTAAATTATTATAGAACTGGGTTATTCGAAAAAGGGTAGTTGTGAAAACTTTGTTACTTGAATTCGACATTGAACTAAAACACAAACCTTACCTTAATTTAAATAATATACTTTCAGATCCAATCTCTGAGACTTTGATGTTGACTTTGTACTTTGAATGTTTTGGGGTTGGTTTAGCGTTGACCAGTTCAGGTTGTTACCAGAGGCTCGGGGTTTGTGAACCTGATGTCTTGATGATTTGGTCTCGATCTTTCTTAACCTGACCATGGTAATGTGATGAAGTGCTCTATGACATGATTGTGTTTACTGTTTGTGATTGCTTTCCAGTTCCTTGTGTGAAGCTGAGATGTATGTATTTGAGAATACCTAACTTAACCATTTTTGAGTCTCGATCAGTTATATTTGATAACCATTTCTGAGTCTCGATCAGTTATACTTGTATTACTTTCTGGATTGCTCATTAGAGAACCATTGGATTTTGTGACTTATCATTGATGCCTCCAGTTGCTGATAGAGAACTGTCGTGATTACTTGATTACTATTTGATGTTATCTGTTGCTCATGAAGAACTGATATATTTTGTGGATTATCTTTTTATGATATTTTCAGTTGCTCGCATAGGACTAAGATGGTTTTATTATGATTCTTTGATTTATGAGTTAGGGTAGGTTATCTATGTGTAGAGTCGGGAAGTGGCTTGCAATGGGGGTCGGAGCCCTAAGTGGCTGCCTTGAGAAACCCATTGTAAGTCATTTTTAATAAGTGAAAACATTTACACTAAATGAGAGAAAATGAACCTAACAAGATAATTGTATGTTCTCTCCCATGCCATGAGTGCTAGTACAGACTAGGATGGGGTAGAGAGGACGCTTGGTTACGACCTTGCATACCATAGTATGCCTCGTCAGTACGAGAGGATACTAGTGGTCGCAGGATCAGTAGGGACCCGGGATTCCTAAGGGATTGCTCGGGTAACTTCTACATGACTTTTGCGATGACACTTTCCCGCTTGCATATTAGGTTTCCTACGTGTCTTGTGGTACCTCTGGGATTTAGATGTCGGTCTTTTTAGGAACCCTTGAGTTAGCATACTTATAGGATTTCCTAGACTTGGAGAGTATTTATGATTGTAGGTTTTGTTATCCTATTTGGGACTTGAGATTATCTCCTCAGCGCGGTGGGAGTGGACCATTTAGGTTCCACGCGGTCGGGTGGTAGTGCTTTTACTCTTACCATTGAGATCCGTTCCGTGGTCACCGTGGCTGGAGATTTCGTGATTGACATTTACCTACACTATGTTCTTGGATTAGTATGATGGATGGTTAGATGTTATGATAGATGTTTTATCATTATGGATGTATGGATGTATCATGTATGGTGAATAGTTTCATATATTTTTACTGTACTTTGTATCATGGATTTGAGGATGTTGTATCTTGATCTTTACATATGTATATTCTTTTAAGCCTTTCATACCCTGTGACATGTACAGTGGATGAATGAGCATTCCGAATTAATTTGCCAAGGAGCATTCGGAACAAATGTATATTATGGACATTGGAGTTTTTGATTATTCTTTTATATGTATGTGTTAGTTGTTAGACTTAGAATTAATTAAATTTAAACGTGACTCAACATCTTGGGATCTTTAAGAAATGTAACTTGCAATGTATGTTTGTCGATGATTACATGTTATTGCTTCCGCTACTATTTGTTTGATGTGTATGTCATACTTTCTTACTTTAAAAAAAAAAAAATGTTTAGCAAACTTAGTGAAACTTTAGGTTAATTCTTTTGGATCCCTTGGCGGGGCGTTACAATTGTAGTCAACCATGGATACAAAAAACAGACAGAGAAATAAAATACACAAACACAAAGATATGTCAATGGGGAAAAACCTTTCAGTAAAACAATCCCACCCCTTCAAAACCTGCAAAATGTATTATCTTCAACACAAAGGTTATAATACACTTGCAATGCAAGTTCTTTTAGGACTCGAAAGACTAATCTAGTAGTAACCAATAATACACTTTTCACTCTTTCCTATCTAGAACCCTAAAAACACCTATATCATGCACTTTCCACTTTTATGGCAACTTCCAACACACTAGATGGAGGCTTGAGTATACGGTACACAATGATCAATTATCACATGTCTTCATGTCTTCATCCATCATTAAAGCTTCCAAAGATAGCTCTTACACATCATAAGAATCCATCATAACCATTTCAGTCATGATCTCCTTACACACAATTCAAGATGCTAACACATGCAAGTGGAGTGACACATCAACATGCCAACTAGACATGTATACTCACACTTAATTACATTATTTTTTAAAAATACATTTACAAAACAAATAATAAGAATAGGAATTATCCAAGTTTGAGAAATCTTATTCCTAACATTCTCTCACTTTTCGAACACCTTGTAAGACCAACAAGAACATAACAGGAACTAACCACTATAAGCCAAAAGGCTCATAGACTCCGAGCACCATCTGAACTTCTCAGTGTCCACTGGTTTCATTAATGCATCTTAAAAATCCTTAATAGTATCTATCTTCTCCAAATTTACCTTTCCATCTTCCACCATATCTCTCACAAAGTGAAACTACACATCAATGTGCTTTGTTCTGGCATGGAAAGTTGGATTCTTTGCAAGGCAAATAGCACTCTAACTGTTGCACCAAATAGTAATCTGTCTTGCATCAACACCAATATCAAAATAGAAAATCCTAAGCCAAATGGTTTCTCACAAGCATGAGTAGCATCCATGTACTCATCTTTTGTAGTGGACAAAGCAACCACAGGTTATCGCTTACTCATCCAACTGATGGCACCACCAAACATAGTGAACACATAAGCACTGTTGGATCTCCTGTTGTCAATATCACCTACCAAATTTGAATCCACAAAATTAATGCAAAGCTCCCAAAGAGTTACCATGATAAAAAATGGAGTAATTTGATGTACCCCTCAAATATCTGAATACTCACTTAACTGCATCCCAATGTTCCCGTCTAGGATTAGCCATAAACTGGCTCAGAACTCCCACTGCTTGGGCAATGTCTAGTCTAGTATAGACCATAGCATACATAAGACTACCAACTATGCTAGCATAAGGTACTCTACTCATGTCCTCCACCTCACTAGGAGATTTTGGACAATCACCTATAGATAACTTTGTCAATGGTCTACAATCTGTCATGCTAAACCTATCCAACACAGACTTCACATACTTCCTCTGACTCAACCAAAGTTTTTTGTTAGACCTATCTCTACTGATTTCCATACCCAAAATGTACCTTTCTACCAAAAGATCTTTCATATCAAACTATGCTAACACTAAGATTTAAAATTTAAAATGCAACAATAAGAAGGCAATCATTTTCAACTATGAAATAAACATAATGATCTAATTTTGATCTTAAAAATCCAATTGACAACACAAAGGCATCAAACTTAAGGTACCACATCCTAGGAGATTGTTTCAAACCTTATAGAGACTTCTTTAATCTACAAACCAAAGATTTTTTATCTTTAACAATGTAGTGCTCAAGTTGTAACATATAAATCTCTTCCTCCAAATCACCATGAAGGAAAGTTGTCTTCACATCCATCTATCCTATCTCTAAATCATATGACATAGCAAGAGATAACAAAAATCTAATGGATCTCAAGTTTGCAATAGGAGAATATTTCACCATAATCTATTCCCTCTACTTGTGAGCACCCTCCACAACCAATCTAGCTTTGTACCTATCAACACTACCATTTGCACAGAATTTCTTCTTGAACACCCATTTGCTACCAATAGGTTTCCATCCTTTAGGAAAAGGTACAAGGTCCCAAGTTTTTTTTATCCAATGAAGTCATCTCATCATCCATGGCCTCAATCTAGGTTGTTGCATCTTCCATATCCAAGGCATCTTTCATAGATCTAGGCTCATCAATATTAGTAATCAAA
Source organism: Cupressus sempervirens (assembly GCA_028749045.1). NCBI lineage: Eukaryota > Viridiplantae > Streptophyta > Pinopsida > Cupressales > Cupressaceae > Cupressus > Cupressus sempervirens. The sequence goes on from CM053787.1 coordinate 817,218,944, forward strand.
GCAAAGGCACAACTGGAATCTAACATAGAATAACCAAACCTTTTTGGCTTCTTCCTTACTCTCATGGAACTCCTCAAGGGCTCAGGTTGAGGTTTTTCTTCCTCTTCTTCTAAACTATCATAGCTACTATAACTCTCCTCATCATTAGACCCAACATGGTCTTTATGTTCAGTCTTCTTAGGTGTAGGAGGCAACTGAACAATATCTTCTTTCTTCTCTTTTTCATCTGGTTCTAGCACAATAGGAGAATATGTTAGCTCTCTAAAAATAACATTTCTTCTATATAGCACCTTACTAGTAGCAAGGTCCCAAAGCTTGTATCTCTTCACACCAACATTATATCCAATGAAAATACATTTAACAACTTTTTTCTCTAACTTAGATCTTTTCTCCTTTGGAACATGTGCATAAGCTTCATAATGAAAAACATGAAGATTTTTAATTGAAGGCTTCTTACCAGAAACACCTCCATGGGTCTCTTACCAAAAAGGGCTAATGTAGGAGATCTATTAACCAGATTGCAAGCAATGACCACAGCTTCAGCCCAACGCCTTTGTTCAAGACCAGCTCCACTAAGCATACTCCTAGCCTTCTCCATTAGTGTCCTATTCATTCTTTCTACAACTCCATTTTTTGGTGTGGTATAAGGATTTTTCTTAAGCCTCTCGACACCTCATTCTTTATAGAACTATTTAAACTCTACTGAGAAATACTCACCACCATTATTAGTTCTCACACACTTAATCTTCTTTCTAGTTTGATTCTCTACAATGGCTTTAAATTCCTTGAACTGACTAAAGACTTGTGTCTTAATTTTTAGGAAATAAATCCATGTCCTTCTACTATAATCGTCTATGAAAGATACAAAAAATATAGACTTGGAGATTGAAGGAACTTTTATAAGACAAAATACATCAGAATGAATAAGATCCAAAACATTAGAAGATTTGTGAGAACTAGAGTAAAATTAAACATGATTTTGTTTACCATAGACACAATGTTCACAGAAGTCAAATTTGAGATTACAATCATTTAACCCCTTAATGAAGTTATTGTTTTTCAGGGTTCTGAGACCCTTCTCACCAATATGGCCAAATATCATATGCCACAACATTTTCTTTTCTATAGGAAGCTCGCCTTCCAATGTGTTTGCACCCTTAGGTACACATGTTGCACTACCATCATAACCAATAATCACAGTCTTCTTTAATGCTTATTTAGATGGTGGGGATGAAGTGATAGTTGCTCTCTTATTTGAAATAGAAGAACTATTGCACTAAGAAATGTATGCATCAAGTTGAATTAGAGTACCTCTCTTAGCACCCTTAGCAAGCAAGGTAGCTCCTCTCATCATCTAACATCCATCTTTAGAAAAAACAACTTACACACCTACATCATTTAGCATAATTACAGATAATAGGTTTCATGCCAAACCAAAGATGTGCATTAACTGGTTGATCCCCTTTACTTATATATCAGGGAATTTGATAGTGACCTATCCTCATCCAACTATCTTTAGGTGAGAATCATCACCCAAGTACACTTTTCCACCATCAAAAACTTCATACTTTGAGAACTTGCTTTGATGAGAGGTCATGTGGAAAGAAGCACCTGAGACTATCAACCACACATCATTAGATGCATGCACTACCAAGTCTGTAATGAAAGCATCACCATCTTCTTGAGATTTTTCTGAACCTAAATCTGAGGCCTTCTTTTTCTTCTTTGGCTCTTTAAAATCTTTACGAAAGTGCCCAGTCTTATCATAGTTCCATCATTTATCCTTGGACTTTCTAGGAGTCTTTGGTTTTCCACAGGATTTGTATCTACCCTTTTCAAACTTCTTATTATTTTCCTTCCCTTTTTCATTGGATCTACCACAAATAGTGAGCTTCCTTAGGCAAATCTGAAGACTTTCTATGCATCTCCTCAAATAACAGTAAAGACACCACATCATCCATTTCGAAAGTGACTAAATTACTTCCAAGAGCCATCACAAGACGGTCCCATGAATCTAGCAAGGAACATAATAGGGTCATACATTGATCCTCCTCCTCCATCTTGACACCAAATGATGTCAACTATGCAATTAGTAAATTAAAAGCATTTAGATGATCTATAACAGATCCTCCTTCCTCCATCCTTAGAGAATACAACTTTTTCCTCAAGAACAACTTGTTCACTAGATATTTGGCCTAATACATAGACCCAAGTCATGTCCACAAACTATTTGTGGTCTTCTCATCAAGAATATTTAGGAGAACTAAATCAGCTAGACAAAGTCTAATGATACCCTTAGCTTTTAGATCCTTGAGATCCCAATCTACTTGAGATATTGTTGCAGGTCTCACATGAAGTGAAGCTGCCTCTCATAGATCACAATCTTCAAGAAAGTCTTCCATCTTGAGTTTCCACAACTCAAAATTATTGCCATTAAATTTATTCACCTCCATTTTTCTATATGATGAACTAGCCATCTCAATCTACAAATAAGATTCAAAATACTTTGCACAAAACTCCCACTCAACTTGAGATTAGCTCAAAAAACCCTACCCAACAACTAGGATCAAAAGTTGATCAAGCTCTGATACCACTTGTAAGGAAACTTAGGTGCAAAAATAGCTTCATTCACTAATCTCTTAAGGAAAGTATTGTGCAAATTCCTATTAAATTCTTATAATTTTAGATTTGATATTATGTAAACAATAATATTGCAGTCAACCATGAATATAGAAAATAGACAGAGAAAGAAAATACATAAACACAAATATATGCCGATGGGAAAAAACCTTTCACTAAAACAACCCCACCCCTCAAAAACTTGCACAATGTATTATCTTCAACACAAAGGTTACAACACACTTGTAATGCAAGTTCTTTCAGGACTTAGAAGACTAATCCAATATCAAACAACAATATACTTTTCAATCTCTCCTATTTGCAACCCTAAAAATGCTTATATCATGTGCTTTCCATTTTATGGTAACTTCCAAAGAACAACCATATTAGGGTTTTACCATTCTCTAGAAACTTGTGTGTACGGTAATCAATGATCAATTGCCACATGTATTCACATCTTCACCCATCATCAAATCTTTCAAAGATAGCTCTTATGTGTCATAGGAATCCATCATAACCATTTCAATCATGATCTCCTTACACACAATTCAAGATGTTGACACATGCAAGTGCAATGACACATCAACATGCCAACTAGACATGTACACTCACACTTAATTATATTATTTGTAAAAAATACATTTACAAAAAAAAAAAATAAGAATAGGAATTATCCAATTTTGAGACACCTTATTCCTAACACTTTTCTTGTTCCCTATGAATCAAATTGTGACAAAAAATATCAGTAAAACAATCAAAACAAGTCAAAAACCTTCACAAAAGTAACTAATAATATGATATTTTGTAAATTTACAATTGCATAATTTTTTATATAGAAGGTTTACCTACACTAGAGAAGGGGTGGGAGCAACGTCCTTGCCTTTGTCATCCGATGGATTGGCCATGTCGCACTATGACAAAGAATATATATAAAAACATCAACATAATGAAAGGAATGGTTCACTTAGCAAAAAAACGTATTATTAAAATGGTATATTATATATTAGAGTTATAACTAGAAGTAATTAGTTTAAATTCTACATATATAGTACTTACAAGGCCCATGATGGTAACTTTCTTTGTATCTATGCAATTCAAATTATAATCTATTAGCAACTCTTCCCCTAAACTTATTTATTTTATTGCACATACAAAAACATGACCATTAAGTGCACGACTATCATCTATTCTATTGGAAATATAACAGGTGTAACTGAGAGGGAAGGGGTGAATTATTTACTACAAAAATAAATCCCAAATCCCTTAGATATCAATACAAATCAAAACATTAAATCTGATTAAACTGTATTCTATTGTTACTTGGCAAACACACAGGCACTCGATTTATACTAGCAAATGTTGTAACCCAGCAAGTACTAAGAATCAATTGTAACTTGAAAATAACTAAATATACTAATCTTAATGTGATTAACCTTAAATTTAACTTAGTTACCACAAGTGTCACTAAGATTTAATGTGGAAACCCAATTTGGGAAAAACCACCAATTGCAACTAGTTACTAATTTTCACTCTTCTAAAGTGAGCCTTATTAGGAGCTAACACTATTAAAGGTTACAAAACACACTATTAGGTGTGACCCTATTAGAGGATCTGATCACCCTATTAGGAGTGGCCTTGTTAGAGGATTTACAAATAGTTGTTAAGCCAACTCTGTTAAGAGATTTAGATCACCACTATAATGGTTAGAGAGTAACAATGAAATGACCTAATTTTTTATGCAACTAAATTGTTGATTACAAATCTCAATTCTGGCTTGTATACTTGATCCTTTCTTATCAAATGTATCTTTGTATCTCAACAAGGATATTTTGGTTATCCTTCTAATTCGCTTCCTCTAAGCATTTTCAAATATTTTGCTACGTTCCACACATTCAATTCTCAATTTGACCTTATATTTATATCTTGCACATTGTCAAGTCAGCTTTAATACAACTTAGAATACTTAATATTCATCTCCTCACTTGGCTAGAACCAACAATCAAATCAATTGAACTCAAAATGCCAAAACAAGAAAATATTTCGTTAGCTGACCTTGCTTGGTAGACACTAACTCAGAAACATTTTTCCTCTACTAACCGAGTGAACTTAGTTAACACTACATATTCAAAAAGTTCCTTTGGTAACCAAGTGAGCTCAGTTAACATTGGTTCCATCCAACATTTCTTTCATTAACCAAGTGAGATCGGTTAACACTCAACTTCTGTAAACTTTTCTTTGACACCTGAGTGAACTTGGTAGATACTGTCTTCTGAAGTTGGAAAACTCTGGAATGCTCAATAGACATAAGAAAATTTCTTCATCACCTAAGTGAGCTCAGCATACATTAACTAGAAATTATATAAAATTTTGTGTAACATCAAAGATAATACATAATTAACCAAATATTTTCAACAATCTCCCTCTTTGGCATTGATGGCAACACAACATGTCATAATACAATGAAATTTTGGAGCAAGAATAAAGTAAGGAACATATCCTTAGTTTCATTATGATTCTTAGCCATGAGAACTCCCTCTATCAGTGTGAACTTCCTCTACCTTCATTTTCTCCCTTTTTTAGCAAGACTTTGTCTTCAACATCTTCTTCTGATAGAAAACTTTCCTTATTTGATATCAGACCAAGTTCTCCCTATTTGACATCTCTGGAAGTAATAAAATTTATTTGAAATATATACTCTCCTTCTTTAGAAATTTTTTGTGAGATATGATAGCAAACTTCTCCATCTTTGAGATCACATTCCAAAGACAATACTCAAGGAATATCAATGTACCCCATGTACTGATTCATTTTCAATGTGCCCTTGTCAATACTACATCAACTATCTGATCTTCAACATCCTCTGGTTGATGCATCACTAAACTTTATTTGGTGAGCTTCAGATAGGGGAATGACCCCTAACTTACCTCTTAGATACAAAAATGCATCCTTAGGTAATGGTTTAGTGGATATGTCTACAATTTGTTCTTTAGTATTCACATATTCCAACCTTACCTCTTTATCTTGTACCAATTCTCTCAAAAAATGATATTTTATAGCAATGTGCTTGGTTTTGGTATGCATCACAAGATTCTTTGATATATTAATTGCATTGTTGTTATCATAGAAGATAACTAATGGATCCTTGATCTCTACCTTCATACCTACCAACATTTTCTTGAACCAAACAATATTGGAACAATTAACTATTGTTGCCACATATTCTTCTTTTGTTGTGGACTAAGAAATATAATTCTTCTTCTTTCTTGTCCATGACACTAGTCTTTTACCGTGAAAGAATGCTCCACCACAGGTGCTCTTTCTGTCATCAACACTTTCTGCCCAATCAGCACTTGTGAGTGCTTTCAAATCCAAGTTGCCTACTTTTTTGTACCATAATCCATAGTCTTCAGTACCCTTTAGATACCTCATGATTCTCTTTATTTTCATCATGTGATTTTCTTTGGGATTTGCTGAGAATCTTACCACTATACCAACTACTAATGCAATTTTAGGCCTTATGTGTACTATATATTGCAATTTTCTAGTCATTGATATGTATGTGGTTTGATCTACCTCTTTGGAATTGTCATTTTTGGAAATCTTATGTCTAGTAGACATAGGTTTCCCAATTAGTCTTGAATCTTCCATTCCAAACTTCTTTAGCATCTCCTTGATATATTTGGATTGAGTAATAGATGTCATCTTTATTCTATTGGATCACAATCCAACAAAGCATTAGTAGTATCTTGTATATAATTGATAATAATTAAATAATTAATTATTACTATCTCTTTAGTAAAGATGGTATCTAAAAAAATCATAGCTCATTAAATCTTTATCTTTAAAGGGGGAAGTAATGAAATAAAAAGAAGTTTGATTTTGATCCTTAACCAAAATATCATCATAAATCAAGCACATATTAGGAGAAGAGTTAAGATCAATCCCACTGTCATCATAATTCATCAGGGGGATGATAAGATGTTGCATGAGTTGTGGGGTTGTTATAAAGAGAGCATTTCTTAGGTGATAAAGAATAATATAGGCATGGAAGATGATCATGTGTCCATGCTTTATTGGAGAAGTTTCCATGATAGATTTCATAAGTTAAAAGATCTACAAGAATGTAAAAATAGTGTAATACAATCTCAAAAAACAATAAGAGGTTGATTATGAAGAATGCCCAAAAACATCACCTAATTATGTCTTTAGAAACTACTAAATAGTTGATTAAAAAAATAAGTCCAAAATGTAATAGTCTAACCTCAAGAAAATCAAATATATTTGAAAAAGTATATATTAGGGCAATGCTAGAGAGCACGAGTGTTTGAAGGATGAAATGCCAATGAAACCCCTCTATATTCCCAAGGTAAAAGTGTTAAACTTTGAAATCCTTGATGATCAAAGCAACACTCAAGAACTCACATATAGAGATAGAAAAGCTTGCAAGAATATTTTTATTCACTTGATATAAAAGTTTTCAATTTTAAAGAGGTGATTAAATGATTTTCACACTTAATAATCTACAACCAGTCTATCGAAGAATATTATTTTTTAATAATTAAAACTGATAGTGATGACAAAGTGAAGCTACAAATTGGTATGGATTGTGCTCTTTCTGAAACTCCAATTAAAGAAATAAAATCTAAAGAAATCTTGCACCAAGATGATCACATGACTAAAGTACCACATTTATATGAATCATCATCAATTTGGACAATGCTCTTATCTAGCAAGAGAAATTTATACACTAGCTTTTGTCTTCTATCAAGCAAGAAAAACCCTCTATGTATAACCTAGGTACTAATTTAATCCAAGCTATAAATGGGGTTCTAGTTGGAGATTCTCTATTTCAGTCCTTAGAATTTATTATTGCTGAAAATGAAGTTGAAAATTATGAAAATCTAAATAAAAAATTAAGTAGAAAGCTTGTTGTATTTATTGATGCTAGTTTGGGTGATCTTTGGGTGTGAAGGCGGATATAATACCTGATTCATTTCATAAGAATTATGTTTTTGTTACAAATGAAGAAGATGTTTTTGTAAGAATTGATCCATTTCAAAATGAAATGTCTTTATTTCATGTTTAGTTTTATTTAGATTATTTGAGAATTATTCAAATGCAATAGTTAAGAGTTGAGAGTTCTAATTCAAAGCACAAGTTTGGTGGTTCAATCTAGTATATCTCTTACAATTAGTTCAAATTGATTCTAGACGATTCATTGGGTTCATAAATAATTTGTTAGCTTGGTTTAGAGGCACCAAAATCAAACAATTTAGAGTTTAAAATAAAGGTTTGTTAGTCCCAAGGTTCATGATCCAAGTCCATAAGTGCAGAATCAAGTTAACACTTCAAATTGCAAATGTTCTAACTCAAATCAATAGCTTGGGTTTAAAGGTACAATTTTGAACTCAAAGGTTCATGATCCAAGTTTAAAATTTTAAATGCAAATTCAAAGGTTCATTGTCTAGATTCAGAATGATAGTTGTAAGTATGATCATGTGGGATTGGTGGCTTAGCATTTAGGTGAATGTTTCTTTGTTGGAAAATGGATTAATGGAAAAAGACCTCTAAACCTTCAAATCAAGCAAATCCATGCAAGTTGTTTGACAAGATGTAGATGCTATTAATAGGCCAGATTGGTAGCTTAATGGTGATTTACATTACTAACTAGATGCAAAAAATCTATCTTTAATTATTTGACAAATTGTCACTAGATCATATCATAAAGAATTCAAGTTTCTATATGAGATCAATAAAAGTGAAATTCATCTCATCTCAAATCTCAAATTAAAAAATGACCCCAGTACATTGAATCCAGTCATCATTCTTTAATTTTGTTATTATGGGAAAAATGTAATAGTTGGCAATATCAAAAAGAAAGTCCCATCATTTATAATGTCATTATAAAAATTGAAATGCCCACTTTGAAGAACTACATGGCCTATTTTTTGAGTTTCAAAGCCCACTCTTCATGTTGTGAAACTTATTGGATGCAAAAGGAAGGCCATTCTCATACAGTTTTGTTCAAGTGACAAAGAATACACATCATTTTAAATGTAAAGAGAGACATCACATATGCTTGAAAAAATGCCAATTCACAAGAGCTTATAATGAAGCTCTAAATTTGAGAAATCAATTTCAAAAGGATATCAAATGACATCAATGAAGACATTATGGGTGTTGTCTACATTGTGGCCAATGTGATAAATAATCTTAATGGACTCTTCATATAGGAGCTCGAGTCGCCAAGCTAGCCTAAGTTGAAAATTGTATGTGTGAATATAAGGATAGGGGTTCCTATTACCCTTACCAAGGATAAAGCTAGAAGATTTTGGTTTGTGTATTTTGGAAAGATGGAATGCCACATATCATAAACTAATTGTAGATTTAAACCAATGAATAGAATGACATCCACATTTAGTAAAGAAGCACAAAGATATATCTCAAGCCTAAACCCAATAGCATAGCTAACGTACAATCCTCAACTTTCAATGAGATTGGAAAGATTCATATAAAGATGCAAATGAAGAGAAGAGAAATCGATTATCAAAAGGTAATCAGAGATTCCCTCCAACGTTTTGACAAAATGACACCGACAAATAACTCATAGCACAAAACTCGTAGATACACAAAAAATGCTTGACCAAATCTCAAATATGACCACGATGGAATAATGTAGTTTGCAAGAAAAAAAATAATTATAATAACACATTAAAACTATAAAAGTTGAAGTAGAATGCCATGACATCTTCTCTATCTCAAACAGACAAATGAATATGATCATCACACATTAAAGCATGAGTATAGAGCCCTGATTAAGGAGAATACACAACACATTAGTCAGGATGAGTTTTAGATAAATTGTCACAAAGTTTCTAGTGTCATGCAAAATTGGTGAATAGGAAATGACACAAATATAATATCTACCTCTAATAGTATATAAACTCCAACAGTGACAAAAAGAAGGTTTTTGTTTAAACAATATGTAACTACTTGTCAATTCCAATCAAAACATCTCAAGACAATGAAATATTGCTAGCAAAGTATCAAATTATCTCAAGTCGTTCAAAAAACCCTTACCTTCAATGGAACTGTAAAACTCTTCCTGAGCCTCCATCCCATGTGCCCGCACTTTGCCCAGTGAATAAATGAACTTTCAGTTTTCTTTTCTTTTTGTTTATATCCCTAACAACGTCAAAATTTTGACACTGAACTTAATTGTCATCAAAATTTTGACGTTATTGGGATCGTATTTTTTTTAAATTAATTTGACAAGCCAAACTGACTTGCCGTCAAAACTTTAGGTCTAAAATGACCCCCAAATGTACTAGTATAATGTTAGAAGTAATTAACATGAAAAATAAAATAAGTAACAGTGAAAAAGAGAAGGATAAACAAGAAGAATATAAATAAGATAAGTAGAAAGTTAAAGAGAATCAAGGTTACCACGATATAGATATAGACTAGACTAAGATGCCATATGTGGTAAATGAAGATGGACCTTCATTACCCATAACAAAGGATTCCACTAAAATTGATGATTGGAGCACCATGGATGAACAAAGGACTATTGAGAAGGAGAAAGGTATTTCTACATCCTCTATTCCAAGTACATCACTTTAAATATTATTGGTAGGTATAAGCATTACAAAAGATATTACAAGATTATTTGAGGAACACATGGATCAGAAATAATTCAGGTAGATATCACTATTTTCCTAAACTAAATCCATGGATAAGTTAGAGAACGAAATCAGAAAATTACAAGATCATTCTTGAGAACGAATATAATAGGTTGCAGAGAACATTGCCTACACCATCATAGTTGCAAGTGTTGGCTTGCCTCCACCTAAGTTTTAAACTTTTGATAATTAGTCCAATAGAAGGAATCTTCAAATTATTTCCCTTTTTTTTGTAGGTTTTTATTACTAACAAGGCCTTTATAAGGTCTAATCTGTAAAGGATCATTGTTCCAAGGTTGTGTTGAACCTGAACTTTGAATCAGAAAGTTCAAGGTTCAAGAGCATGAATGATCAGTTCCAAGATTCAAAATGTATGATTCAAAGTTTAAAGTTCAAAATTCGCTAGTCCATCCATACAAGAGAACAATTTTCATGTTCAAGATGCAAACCATGAATACTCTCAATTTCTGGTTCACAGTTCAGCAATTTGAAAGTGGTTTCACATATATCATTTCAAACTGTGGAGGTGCACATGTACCTAAATCCGAATGAAGAAAAAAGTATAAAGGTCCTAAACATATATCATAATGATCGTGGGTTATTCCATCATCTAAAATTAAGTGAGATTTTTCTGTGTGACATTTCCTCGTTAATTATCCTATGGAGAATGTTTGCTTCATTAAGGATGCGAAGTAATGATTATATTAAGTGAGATTTTCCTGTGCACAATGGATATTCATGATCTATTCGACAAAATGCCTACAACTGAACATATTACACTTAAAGCCAATCAATATTTGAAACATCGGGGCCCGAGTTCACAACAAAGCATGGAAAGATACGAAGATAAAGAAGTAAAGGTACGGTGCTCTTATCATGACAGTGCCTTCTAATCCAAATTTTTACACCATGTAATGGACACATGACATTGAAAACAAAGGGTTGATGATAGTAAATTGTTTGACCAAATAACCACTTGATCATGACAATTAGTGAAACCTAAAAGAAAGCATATAAAGAACTCTACTTTGTTCTAATACAAACCCATCACCAACCAGGTCGTGGAAGAGTTTTAGATATCTTAGTGAATGCGCAAAGTATGTAGTCTTTGAATTCCAAATTGACCCTAATCACCATTTTCAAATTTGAAGACTTTATTCATAATCACATATGTTCAGCATCTTTACTTGATTAGGCATATGTGAAATATGGGGTCGTGACTCTTTTCTATTGAAATCCTACAATGAAGATGGTAAACATTAACTAGTTATAGAGTCAGCATGGTGCTACAATTTTCCTATTAAAATCAAGTTATTGGGTCATATATCATGGCAAACCAATTTCTCTGTGGGTTGACCGATGCACTATTTGTGACTAAGGACAAGCTGATTAAGTCAGGAGTATGTAATGGATGTGAGGAGGGGGAACCACTGGACCTAGGGATCAACCAGAGCCACGAGATGGCAGAGAAGTCAAGCAGTGATGCCAACCACCATCGCCACCACTAGAAGAGTAGTAGTGGGAATCCTACGAGCATGGCATGTAAGAGCGATCGACAGATGAGTTGCACCTCCGACGGTGGCCCCTGCGTGGAGTGTGATTTGCCGAGACATTAGGAGGCACTCTAGCAACCGTACAGGGAGCATTACCCCAATGATTAAGTAGCTCCTGAAGGTGGGTCACCTCTAGAGCCACCTTATTAGCTTGGACTTGAATCTACATCATTACATTGTTACAAATGCATACTTAAGTGTACATAGAAACATTTATGTTAAGAAAATTATGAGTAAAAAGAATAGCAGTCCTATCTTTAAGCATAGTAAACAAAATCTCCATCTTGAAGGTATGCCATATTTGGGTAAATTGCCTAGGGAACCTGGGGGAGTCACCCAATAGATCATATGTCAAGAAAAAGGTTTTGGCTAAAATAGCTTTAAAAAAATCATGAATCTAGTGCCAATAGTTTTGGGCATGTCTACAGAACCAAAAATTATACAAAAAAAACTCTAGCTACCCACAAAATAAACACCAAGGATTTGGAACCCCAATATGCTTGAGCCAAATCCCAAGGGGAAGACCTTGAAACACTAAGCACCAAGCAAAATGGGCAATCTTGGGCTCAGTAATGGCACTCCATATAGTGTCAAAATGCTTTCTCTACTGAGAAAGGGAAGACTGCAGATGTTAGCACTGGTTGAGGGTATCCACCATCGACAAATGGGGAGAAAGCCATCGATACCCCAAACTTGGTTTGTAGCTAGTGAAGGGAGTGGTAGGATACCACTTCTATTCTATCCACCAAGGTTGAATAGATTGAATACCCACCTTTTGAATTAAGTTATTTGGAATTGCAGAAAGCAACAGATCAAAAGTCTGTCAATCTGAACAAGCAAGCCGAAACTAGACTTGCATATCTTCCCAAGATCTAAGACTCATAAAGACCCTAGAAAAGAGGTCCTTAGGTGTCTTGATGCTATGTTTGAAAAAAATAGAGCGCTAGCACCTCAGGTCTTGGCCAGAGGAACACCTTGGATGGCAAACAGTGGAGACCACCAAATGTTTTGTTGATTTAAAGAGAGCCCATGACAAAACCCATCGCCAAACCAACCAAGGCTTGATAGCTTCCCAAGCTTTCCATATGTTATTGATAACAAAAGAGTCATGTATGTGCATGGGTTCACGCATGATGAGAAGGGTTTGAAAGCTAATCCCCTTCCATGTAGGCCTATTAACAGGAAACCTAAAAGAAATGCAATGTCGAACCAAAACTTTTCAAGCTTCATCTCCAGTAATGGAATGTATAATCCATTTGGCAGAACAGAAAGAGCGAGGCCTTGCTTCTATGTGGAAAGAAGGCCAAGGCCTCCAAACTCTTTGGGATACAGCAAAAATCCCAAGCCACTCTGTGAAAGCCATGATGATGAAAACCAGAAGCCCAAAGAAAGTCACAGAGCAATCAATCTAATTTTAAATAAGAGGCTTTGGAAGGAGCCCAACAGGAAGAATAATAAATATGTGTAGCAACTAGGACTTTTGAACAAATTTGAAATATCCTCGCGAGAGAAAGGGGCTTAGTAAGCCAATAGTCAAGTTTCTTTTCAATTTTAACAAGCACAGTATTCCACAAATCATCTGGCAAAGCTTGAAAGGCAAAGGGAATGCCCAAAAAGTGAAAGATCTCTCCATGAATGACCTATTTCTATTCAAACTAGTCAAGCCATGGTGGAGCTGGAAAAAAATATTCCCTATAATAGAGCATTTTGTGCCATTGAATAGTAGAACTAGAGGCTTGACAAAAGGTGTCTAGGCATTGCAAGCCATTGGCGATGTTCTCCTCATCCTCCAAAAGAGTAAGAAAGGAATCATTAGCAAAGTGCCCATTCACCAACTGAGAAGAGGAATGTAGCAAGGAGATGCCACAAACCAAACCAGAAGAAATCAAGTGGGCTAGCAAGTGACCAAACCCTTCAGCAGCAAGAAAATATAAAGCCAGAGCTAGAGGGAAAACCTTTCGGATGGAGCAAAAAATTCCAAAGGCTTGAGATTGAGAGCTATTGATAGTAATACAAGCATTAGCATCTCCATAGACTGAAGAAAATTGGGACCAAAACCAAGAGCTTGAAGCATAGGCAAGAGGAAAGGCCATTCAATGAGATCATAAGATTTAGCAAAATCAATTTTCAAAAACACAAACAGCTGATTGGATTTGTGAGCCCACTCCATGCCTTCCCAGACAGCAATGGTGTTGTCAAGAATATACCTGGACTTAATAAAGCTAGTTTTCTCTGGCTGCACAATTAAAGGTAGGAAATGGAAAATTTTAAGAGAAATTGCCTTAGCAATAATCTTATAAGATACACTAAGCAAAGTGATGGGCCACTAGTTACAGATATCCTCAGAAGCATCAGCTTTAGGCATGAATTTGATGTTTCCTTTGTTGATAATAGCTCCTAGACTCTTAGAATGATGGGCTTCAAGATAAACTTTGTGCAGGTCAGGACCAATAGAGTCCCAAAGGTGTTTATAAAATTCACAGGGAAACCCATCACAACCAAGGATTTTTCATCAGCCATGGAAAAGACCACCTCATTGAGGTCTTGGATGGTGAGAAATTAATCACAAAAGGCACATTGCTTGACCGCTAGGTAGTTTCGAGTAACAGAAATACACTTTCTAAGGTCTTTCTCTCAAGCAATTTGATGGGACTCAAAATCACCTTCTTGATTTGAGTACCATTCCAAGCTTTTAAGCCCTTTTAAGCACTTTTTAATGCATGCATACCTAGCTGTCCTGTTGAGGCTTAAGAAGTGTTTAACATTTCTAATACATTGCATTCAGTATGTCTATTTGTCCCATGAAGATAAATTGTCATTCCAAATCATTCTATGAAGTTTCATTTTGAGCAATGTCCAAATCTACATTTTTGCCTAAGTGTCAAATAGCAATAGGAGACCTTGTTTTCAATTGAATATCTTGCACCCAGTTATGTTTTATGACTCACTACTTTGGGAGTGTTTTTTATCCATATCAAAGAACCTATGTTTCAAATTTCAAGTCGTTTCAATATGTTTTGACAAGGTTTTGAATCCCTCAAAGTTGGTTGTTTATTGTTATCATGCTGATGTGTGTAGAACAAGATTTAGTATGCAAAGAACATTAACAAATAAAGTAAACATTCACAAACCAAAAACTAAATTCACATATATGCTTAGACAAAGAAAGCAAACAAGAAGTGCAAACCTCACAAGAGAAAACACTCCATGCTTTCTTGATTCTGTAGATGTGTTCTTTTGCTGTGGATGTATGCTCAAGATGCTCAAAAGATGCTTCAATGGAGATGGGTAATGGCAAATTGGTAGCTTTGTGAGCTCTCAATTTGGAATTATAAGGGTAATATTGATGGCTTTGGTTCTCAAAATAGCATGGTAACTTTAGCTCAAAGATTGTTGATGAAATGGCTTGGGATGGGATTCAATTTATAGGCTAAGGGGTAGAGGGATGGAGGGCTTAGATGCAAGGATGGATGAAGGCTTAAGGAGGGCTAGGATGCACTCAAAGGAGAGCACATGAATTGTGCTTGTTTAGCACCAATGGGAAGGTGACACTTGTCACAAGGAGGATGAGTGTGAGAGGGTAGGGTAAAGGGTCGGTTAAAGGCATGATGAGTGGGGTTGAGTATGTAAGAGGGATGTAACAGGAATGAGTGTGGAAGAGGGAAGAGTGTGGAAGATGGGTGTAAGAGTCATGAGTGGGATTGTAAGAGTCTTTTATGTTTTGTAAGAGCACTCATGACTTAGTGGTTGGGTTTTTTGAGGGGAGACTTTGGTTTGGATTAGGAAAGTCTTAAACTTGTTTAAGGAATGTGACAACATTAGGGGGTGGATTAGGCTTGGGTTTAGGATTAGATTAGGGATGTTAGAGATGTGCAAGTGGATGGCATTAATGAGGGTGGGTGAGTTAGTGGCTAAGCTTGGTTAGTATGGGTGGATGGGGTGGATTAGGCTAAATGGAGGATTAGAGATAGGTTAGGGGTTTTTGAATTTGAGGATTTCATTTATCAAATAGATTTATTTAATAAATGGGGATTTTTGGAATTAGATAGGAGAAAAGGATTTAATTGATAAATAATAGATTATTTGATTTATCAATTAGGACTATAGATGATTAATTAAATTAATCAACTAGGGGATGACAAAGGATTAATTAAATAGAAATTTAATTAATAATGCCTTTTTAGATAACTAAATAGGATTACTAAAATAGTGTAATCAAATTTAGGTGTCTACATTTTGCCCCTCTTTGACATAGTGTTGAGACAACACTATTTCAAAAAAGTTTGAATGAAGACGACACGAGGAAGATGTTTTAGCAACAAGGTTGCCCCAGTCTCGGATAAGAAGAGGAGAGACTAGACTTAGATGATGCCCCCTCAAGAAGCCGACGGGGAGAGAAATGAGGCTCGATGACTTCTTGAAAAGTACAAGAAATTGAGATGAGCTGAGACGCAGGTTGGCGAAGAGAAGGGGCTGAATTAGCTCAAACTCTTACTACGGGAGAATGATAAAGGGAAATCAGAGGCACAATAGTAAAGCAAGCTTAAGACTTTCCAGGACTGGGGGGGGGAGATGGAGGAGCGGAGCGCTATTAAAGAAATCCGTGGTAGGGAGATGGATGATAGAATGATAAAGCTGATGCAACAGGATTTCAAAGAGTCAGATTGGCAGAAGATGGGTTTCGGAGATCCTTAGGACTAGGATTGTGGATATCGAAAGATGAGGCTTGGTGGATTGATTTGATTGGTGGATCCCTAAGACTAGGATTGTGGATCCCTAAAGCTAAGCGTGAGGAGTGATGCAAAGAGATACTGATGCATAAGCTGGGATAGGTGTTGGATATGGATGGGGGATAATGGAGATGAAGGGAATCCATTGAAGTTTTTTGAGCGGGGGGATACTTCAAAGAGAAGTACCACCATGTAGTTGAGCACTAGATTTGCTATAGGACTGTTGGTTAATTGCCAAGGTTACCAAGAAAATCAAGGCCTTTTCACCAACCGTCCAGAGGACTGACGAACTGACTCGAAAAAAACACGCAAGGATTGCCCTAGTATCACACATGAATCCCAGAGGAAGCAGCATGGAAACGACACTAGGTAACCCACAAGCAGAAAAAGAAAACAAGAAAAAGACCTGATCAAGACCTTACGCTCTAATTGCCCCATTCGCAGCATACCATGATATGGAAGATCGTGGCAACCTTGAGGAGGGAATAAGGAGATTGCTTGGAAAAGATATTTCAAGACCCAAAAGGGATGATCCCAAATCAAAAGAAAGTGAAAATCCAAAAGAGAACTATTTTCCAACGAGATGGGTAGGACAAGGTACTAACGGACCAAGATCAGACATGAGAAAAGCTATATCCTGCAAGGATCTATCAGAGAGTGCCTAAGCTGATGGATCTGGATGAGTGATGCGTCTCGCAAGCTGAACTAAGAAGGATAACACTTTGGTGACAGGAGATCTAGCTAAAGGATGCATTGGAATATCTAACCAAAGTGTGCGATGTGTGCAAGATGTTGACCAAGGATGAACTAACACGAAAGCCAGATAGATACAATGATACTAAGCTAAAGAGGATGTACAAGCTGACAGACCAAGATATGTTACAAATGTACAAGTTTTTTCATGTTTTGGTTTTTTTGTGAGATGGAAATGTTTGTGAAGGATGGGATGTCTATAATAGTTGATAGGTGGATAGGTAGATGGTTTGTGAAAAGCTTAAGGAAAATGGGATTCTGTGTGTGCATGTGATAGGATACAGGCTAGGATACAAGATTATTTACAAGCTAGAATATGGTACAAGCTTTGGACAAGATTCAAATATATACAAGGTATGGTACAAGATTTACAAGGTATAATACAAGCTTTGGTACAAGATTTACAAGCTATACAGGAGGTATTGACAAGCTCCATCAGATTTTGGATATTTGATTGGAACACCAAGGGAACAAGCAGGTGTTTTATGGGATGGTGGGTGGATGGATGAGGGATAGGATAGTGATAGATAATGGATTAGTCTTTAGCACACAAGGCGCATGAATTACCAGGTTTTCACCAAGGTACCTATCCAAGGCGCTTGAATTGCCAAGTTTTCACCATTGGATGCTTATTTCTTTTTACTATTTTTTTGTATTTTTCAAAAGCTGGGTATGCCAAAGATCTTCAAGCATAGAACTTCTTTAGATGAATGATGTTAGTGGGATCATTCAAGAGTTCTCCTTCTGGTGTAGATAATTGATAGGCTCCAGAGCCAAAGGAGGCAGTAACCACATAGGGACCAAGCCATGTAGGTTCAAACTTGCCTTTCTTTTCTCGATCTGCTTGGACTTTCATATTTTCTTTGAGGACCATATCACATGGCTGAAAGTGTCGTGGGAGCACCTTCTTGTTGAAATTCCTTTTGAGACGAGTTTGATAAACTGTGAGATGGTTATAGGCTTGTTGTCTCTTCTCGTCTAAGAGATCTAGCTGGGTGAGTCGAGCTACTCTATATTCTTCATCTGAGATTTTCCCTCGCAAAGATATGCGTAGTGAGGGAAGTTCAACTTCTATAGGTAATACCGCTTCGGCACCATAGACTAGGGAGTATGGAGTTGTGCCTGTGGATGTACGGAAGGAAGTTCGATAGGCCCATAGAGCCGGATTTATTTGAAGGTGCCAATCATGGCCGGAATCATTGACAACTTTCTTTAGGATTTTGAGGAGGGTTTTATTAGTCGCCTCTGCCTGGCCGTTACCTTGTGGGAAATATGGGCTAGAAAAGCGGTGATGGATGCGGAGGGAAGTGCATAATTCTTCCATGTTGAGATTTTCAAAGTTACCTCCATAGTCAGTGAAGATGGTGGATGGGATGCCGAAGCGGCAAACAATGTGGTACAAGATGAACTTGGAGACTTGAACTCCTGTAGCTGAGACTAGGGGGACTGCTTCCACCCACTTAGTGAAATAGTCTGTAGCTGTTATTATCCATTTATGCCCATTAGATGAGAGAGGTGTGATAGTTCCAACTAGATCAAGGCCCCAACAAGCAAAAGGCCAAGGTGGTGCAATAGGCTGTAGATCCTGTGCTGGAGCGTGCACAAGATTTGCATGCTGCTGACATGGGAGACACTTTCTAACAAAGTCACAAGAGTCTTCTTCAATGGTAGGCCAATAGTAGCCTGCTCTAAGGATTTGTCGTGCTAGGACAATACCACTCATGTGGGCACCGCAAAGTCCAGAATGTACTTCTTTTAATGCCATCGCGGCCTCATTTTCATCTAAACATCGACAGAGAGTATCGTGATAACCTCGACGATATAGGGTATTGGCTATGATAACATAGTGAGATGATTTTTGAATGAGGTTCTGGCGTTGGGTACGTGTGAGGTGAGGGGATATGATACCATCGTTAAGGTAAGCGTGAATTTCATGGTACCAAGGGGATTGGGGACCAACCAAGATACAAACATGGTTTGAATCCTCATTCGCATAGGCAGGTGTGAGGAGCTGCTCAACTAAAAACTCATACTGTATAGCTTCTTGGGGAATTTCCAAGAGCAAGCCGATAGTGGCCATGGCATCTGTTGCCTTGTTCTGCATTTGAGGCACTTGTGTAAACTGAAGCTTTGTAAAATGCTGGGTCAGCTGATCAACTAGCTCTTTGTAGGGTAATAGCTTTTCATCTTTAGTTTGATATTCATTTAAGACTCGTTTGATGACGAGTTGGGAATCACCAAAGACTTGTAACTCAGTGATATTCCATTCTGCAACTATCTTTAATCCTGCTACAAGAGCTTCATATTCTGCTATATTGTTGGTGCTAGGGAATTGTAGCTTGAAGGCTTTTGGAATGTAATCTCCTTGAGGTGTAACTAATAATATTCCTGCCCCTGATCCATGAGAGGTGTATGAGCCATCAAAATAAAGCTTCCATGGGGGTTGTTCTTCAATTAAGCAGATATGCTCATCTGGAAATTCTGTTAGCAAAGGATATGCATCTACTAGAGGTGCATCAGCTAGGTGATCTGCTATAGCTTGCCCTTTGATTGCCTTTCTGTCCACATACTGGATGTCAAACTCACTTAGTAGCATAACCCATTTGGCCAAACGGCCTGTAAGTGTTTTTCTAGAGAGCATATACTTGAGAGGGTCAATCTTGGAGACTAGTTGGATGGTATGACTTAGCATGTAGTGGCGAAGCTTTTGAGTTGAGAAAACAACTGCCAAACAAGCTTTTTCCATAGGAGTGTAATTGAGTTCATAACCAACTAGGGTTCTACTGATATAGTAGATGGCTCTCTCTCTGCTATAATCATCATGTTGTGCCAGAAGTGCCCCTAGAGCAGTAGGTGTTGCTGATATATACAAGATCAAGGGATGACCAGGAACTGGTGGAACCAAGATAGGGGGATTGGTGAGGTACTGCTTGAGCTGATCGAAGCTGCGCTGACATAAAAGATCCCACTTGAAGTTCTCATTCTTCTTTAGCAAGTGTGAAAATGGTGTACACTTATCTACAAGTTGGGAGATGAAGCGTCGGACAGATTGAAGTTTTCCCTAAAGAGAGCGAAGCTGTCGCAGTGTCTGGGGAGGAGGCATGTTTAAGATAGCCTTTACCTTTTTGGGGTCGATCTCTATACCTCGTTTACAAACTATGAAACCTAGAAGCTTTCTAGATGTGACCCCAAAGACACTTCTTGGGATTTAGCATGAGATGATATTGGACCAACCTATCAAAGACTTTCTCCAAGTCAGCAAGATGATCCATGAAGGTGTGAGATTTGACTAGGATATCGTCCACATAATCCTCCAAAATGCTATGGATAAGATCATGGAAAATGGCTGTCATAGCTCTTTGATAGGTGGCCCCAGCATTCTTTAGGCCAAAAGGCATCATGGTGTAGCAAAAGGTTCCCCAAGGGGTAGTGAATGTTGTCTTATGCTGGTCCTCTTCTGCAATCTTGATCTGATTATACCTAGAAAATCCATCCATAAGGGACAGAATTTCATGTTCAGCTGTAAGATCTACAATTATATCTATCTTGGGCAAGGGAAAATCATCCTTTGGACAAGCTTTGTTAAGATCTCTAAAATCAGTGCAGATTCTGATGTCACCGGAAGGCTTAGTGACAGGGACCATGTTGGAGATCCATTCTGAGTAGTCGATAGGTCGGATAACCTTAGCAACTAACATTCTTTCTAGTTCAGCTTTGACTAGTAATGCCACCTTGGGGTGCATTTTTCTAAGCTTTTGTCTAATGAGCTTGATCTTTGGATCGACTGCAAGATGATGAACTACAAGCTTTGGATCAAGTCCTGGCATGTCCTGATATGACCATGCAAATCGGCCAATGTTCTCTTGTAAAACCTCAAAGAGGAGGTCAGCTTGGTCTTGTGATAGGGATGCAGCAATGTGAACAATTCTAGGGATCTCTGAAGAACCAATGTTGACTTCTCTAGTATCCTCTATTAGAATAGAAGACACCTCTGGTCCATTATCTTGAGGAGGAAGTACTAAATCCTCATGTTCTGCTTGTGGCTCTGGATTTTTTTGCTGAGGGGTTCTCTTTGCTGCCTTAGCTAGTCCCAGATTTACCTTAGTTCCAGTTTTGGGTGTATCGAAACTAGGTTGGGGATTTTCTCCAAAATACCCCTTAGGATCTAGCTTGTAGATGTAGGCAGAATCTAGCTTTGTCTTCTTATGAGGAGTTTCAACTCCCATGAATCTTAGAAGCGCCTCCTCTGATGCAAACTCATCAATATGTATGACACTTGGTTGGTCCCAATCTATGAGTTGTGGATGAGCAAGTGGTAGGTCAATGAGATGGATGGATAGTTCTCGGAGAACAGAGTCTCCTAGGAAGATTTGGTCTGGGATATCGTCGTAGGCTCTCTTTTCAACTCCCTCAGGAATGTCTTTGATTTTGACAAGGTCACGGTGGATGTTCGAAAAAGCGTTACCGTTCTCGTTGGTGCCTCCAGTTGTGGGTATGCCAAAGCCAAGACCTGACTTTATTTCCCAATTATGTGCTTCAATGGGACATTGCATGCCCCTTTCTTCTGGTCCTAGTCCACCTCCTTGATAGTTCCATTTTTCAGTGATGAGCTTATTTTGTTGGGCATACTTCTGGCTGAAGTGATCAAGGCGTGCTTGATTTCTTGGAGGTGCATCCTTATGTAGCCAATTGTTGATATCTGGAGTGAGCTCCTCATGAAGAGGGGTTTTTGAGGACACAAAGGTGGTTGGGCCAAACTGTTTGTATTGAGGAGGTGGAATCTCCTTAGCTTTGTGATATGTTGGCCGTCCATGGGTATGTGGATCAAGTGGGATTGCTCCGATAGCAAATGCATCTGATAGACTATATTCTCCACAACCTTTGTTGTTGATCTTTACAGTAGATAGGGTGGAGGCAAGGATGGTTTCTGCGTCATTACAAGTGTGGGATGAGCTGGCGATGGCTGTGCCGATGTCTATTCCAGGGCAATGGTTTGTATATGAAGCTTCAACCACATTGCAGTAAGCAAAGGGTTCTGGATTGGCATGGATGGTTACCTCAGTGCCCTGATGCATAAATTTGATGCACTGATGGTAGGTGGATGGAACGGCCTTCATAGCATGAATCCATGGGCAACCGAGGAGGATATTAAATGGTAGGTTTAGATCAACAACATGGCAAACTGTCTCTTGGATGACCGGCCCAACCTTGATTGGTAGCAAAATAGTCCCTTCTGTGGTCCTTTCCAAGTTGTCATAAGCTTTGATGGTGATGACCTCACTGATCATATCTGCCTCAGTATACCCAGCTTGTTTTATAAATTTTAGGGTGCAAATGTTCAAGGCTGATCCATTATCTATCATTACTCTTTTCACGGAAAAATTGGATACCATGATGGCTATGCGAAGCAGAAGGGTGTGATCTAGCTCAACCATGGGTATGTCGGTGGGTTTGAAAGATAGGGCACATGAGGATGAAAGGTGTCCAACAAGATTACGAAAATCAGTAGCATTAATATCAAAAGGGACACGGGATTCTATGAGAGCACTGTCAAGGATGTCTTTGTACACAGGACTAGTGCGGAGAAGGTCTAAAATGGATATTTGGGCTGGCATGTTCCCAAGGTGTTCCAAGATATTGTACCGGCTTTTTGATGGAGCTGATGGTGCTGATGAAACTGGTGGGCCTGCGATGTTAAATCGCGCTCTTCGAGTGGTGACCGCACACTCATTGTCTGGTCCTCGGATATTGATAACATTGACAGAAGGCTCTTTCTCAGATATACAACCTATAAGGCTACCATAGTCTAAATAGGATGAAGTGTGGTCATTGTTCTTCCCATGCTATTGGTTTGGCTGGCGGTTGTTGGTGTTGTTTTGGATAGGTGCTTTTCCAGTATTTTGGTTGTTGTGTGGAGGAAAAGCATTTTGATAAATCTATAAGCCTGCATTGGGAGAGGTTTGGGCACGAATAGTGATTTCCTTCTGATCAATGAGGTCCTGCACATAGTCTTTCAATCTCATGCATCTGAGGGTGGTGTGACCGTTTACCCTATGGAACTTGCAATACTCATTGTCCTTGTACCATGTAGCTTTGGATTGGCTTGGATCAATTTGCTGGGTAGGTGGAAATTTGATGAGGTTTTCCTTAGCCAATTTCTCAAAAATAACATCTAATGGCTCACCAAGGGGTGTATAGTTTCTAGGTGCAGGTTGGAATCTGGGCTTTTGCCCTGCAGCTACATTGATGGCATTAGCTTGATTGTTAGACCCTTGAAAGTTGGGTCTTGTATTGTGGTTTTGATAGCTTTGTTTATTTCGTTGCTGGTAATTGATAGCTTGTTGGTTGTTTGTTTGATATGGTGGGTTAGATTGGTTTTGAGAAGGTCCAACGATATTCACATGTCTGGTATCAGTAACCCCATCTATTGCAACATGCTTGTTTTTGTTCCAATACCTAGACTTGTCATTAGAATGTGATTGATTTTGTTTGGCCTCTTTGTAAATCTTTACCACACCATCTTTGATGAGTCCTTGCTCAAGAATCATTCCTTTCTCTTTGATATCCTTATAAGTCTGTAAACAGTTCATGGTCATGTGGTGAGCCAAGCTGGGATGTGCATTATCAATAAACATTTTCACCACATGGCGCTCTGGCAAGGTGCAGGATATGCGGGTGGTAAGGGTTTTCCATCTTTGCAAGTATTCAGCAAGGCTTTCGCCACCTTTTTGCTTGGTGTGGACAAGATCAACTATTGATAGCTCTATTTCAACAAGATGGGCATATTGGGCTACAAATGCCTCAGATAATTCAGCAAATTTTTTAATTGTGCCATAGGGGATTCTATAAAACCATTCAAGAGCTGGTCCAGCCAAGCTTTTGGGAAAAAGGCGCAAGAGGAAGACATCATTGTATGCCACGTCCTGGCAATGCATGTAAAATTTTTTGATATGTGTGACAGGGTCTACTTTTCCTTTGAATTTGTCAAATTTAGGTACCTCAAAGTGTTTGGGAAATGGTTTCGTGGTAATGGCTCTGTCAAATGGGTAAGGACACACATTCTCAAACTTGAATGTCTTTGGATCATTCCCTTCTTGGATGGCTTTCAGAGCTGTCTTCATTTGCTCCCACTCTGAATTGATAGGTGATGGTTGGGGTGCCCCCAATGTAGGAGTGCCTTGAGGTAGGTATGTGTTGGATGGGGCCACTGAATATGGATGGCTGTGAGGGATTTGCTGATAGGGAGTGTACATTGTTTGGGCAGCTACATGGTGGATGACGGGTTGTTGAGGGGGAGGTGGCGCATATTGCTGCATGTGCTGCGAGACTTGTTGTTGATATGGGATTTGAGGTTTGGATTGAGGAACATAAGCTGGTTGTGGGATAAATGGATTGCTTTGTGGAGGTAAGATATAAGATGGTTGTGAGGCTTGGGGAAAGGATCGGAGGGCTTGTGGGGTTTGACCAATATATGTGGGTTGTGCCCCCATTTGGGATGGTATCTGCAAATAATTGGTGGTTGGCTGGGGTGGTGGATTACCTCCTAGAAGTGGCATTGAAAAGTAGTTGGTAATTGGAGGTAATGGATTAGTTGGTGGTGGAGGTGGTGGGAATTGAAAGCTTGGGAATAGAACTGATGGGGTTTGATAGCTTTGTGGCTGGATTTGGAAGCTTGGTAGAGTGGTGGTGGGAGTTGGGGTCACTTGGGAGCTTGGTAGAAGATTGGCAGTAGCTTGTGGGTTTTGATAGCTTTGTGGAGTGAAGTTAGTAGCTTGTGGATTTGTGGCTGGTGGTATTGAGCTCCCAAGACTTAATGGAAATGATGGGATTGTACTTTGGGCTATGGTGAACAAGTTGGGGGTGATGAAAGGTTGATTACTTGGCCCCATGGGTGGCATCCCTGTTGTATATTGCTGAGGTTGGGGAAAGATGCTAGCACTGATTTGGGAGATGGGTGGATTTGGAAGGTTGGGTTGGGGAGCAGCAGCAATAGTGAAGGGGGTGAACGGTGAGGTGTTTTGAGTAAAGTGGGTTTGGAGCGGAGAGGTATGAACCAAGGATGGAGTGGTGGTGGCTGGGTTGGCTTGCGGCATGGAGATTTCAACTTGGGTGGATGATGGTATGTTTGGGTCTGTTGGGTCATATGGATTGGCTGGAGGCTCTTCTTTTGGAATATATTGAGGATAATTTGGATCATAAGAGCCTATGCATGGTGGCAGCTGCCCAAACAATGGGTGAGATGGATCTGATAATGGAGGGGGTCTTCCAAAGTCAAAGGTTCCTACATTGTCCCTTCGAAAATTAGCCATGATTGTCTCTTTGTTTTTGTCTATAATGTCGTTTACCAATACTGCATTTCCTGGTTGGTTCATGAAAGCTTCAATGTTAGTAGGTGATGGCAGAGCTTGCTCTGGGCTGAAGGATGGCTGAGTGCTCAAGGGGGGTGAGGTTGTTTGATCCAAATGATAGGGCTCCATTGTTTCTTTCTTCTTGGCTAAGCAAGTGACGGGTGGCATGAAAAATGCTCCTAGGGATGAGATGTAATAATGCTGATGGATGCAAAAGGGGGAAGGCTTTTCTATGCAAATGATTTCCTAGGTTGAGGCAAAGCTATATGACAAAACCTAAAGAGGATTGGGTTGGGGATTCTAACTTCAAAGATATGTTGCCAAAGTGCAAAAGGTCTGCTTTCCTATGTGCAAGCTTGGTGGTGAATGTGTCAACTTAAGAATAGACTGATGATCCTTTAGGAAGAACACGAGATTGACCACTTGTGGATCCCAACCTTTAGCTCAAGGTGATGAGGGATAACAAGTGACAAAGCTAGATTACCCTAGACAAAGCTCTGTCAAAGGGATAACCTTGGTGAGATTGGTGGATTTGGAAGATTTTAGGAATGGCAAACTTTTAGCAAGGTGACAACAATTTTGAAAGCTTAGATGTGCAGATTTTTGATTACTAGCTAGATGGTATGATTCTAAATGAGATGGATGAGCTAATAATGCTTAAGGGGATAACCTAAGATGGCTGGCTTTTCTACAAAGATGACTCTAAAGTGAAGCTTATCCAAGAAGATGTGGAGAAACAAGGGTGTCTAATCATAGAAATCATGCCTAGTTGGTAAGGCATAAGCAAGATTAACTCCTGGATGTTGGCTAAATTTGATGGTGCGCTCTAACCAGGCCTCTTGAAGTGCTTCGTCAGTAGCTTTGTCCTCTACTTTGTGGAGTTTGGCAATTCGTGGGCTTGGTGTTATTTCTTTTCTCTTGGCTGAAAGTTCTTGGTATGCTAGAGATGGCTTGAGTTTGACCTTGTGAAACTTCTGTTTGGGTTTGGGTTGTTCTGACATAAATTCTTGAATTTGCTTGGCTTTGGGAAAAATCTCAGTTGTTTTGCTTCAACTTGTTCAACTTCCAAAATAGGCAGTGACTATGCTAAGTGTGCCCTAAGCTAGGATTGACCAAGTTTGGCAAACATTCATTCAACAAGTAAAATAAAAACAAGCAATAGATAGGAACACCCAGATAGAAGTTTGTGGTTCTCAGAATGTGATACTTGCGCCAAGGAGTGTGTATGTTCTACAAATGTTTCGATTAGTCACTCCAAACACATTAACATCCTAGATGGTTTTCTGCAAGGCAAACAATTGGTTTAGCTAGGGAGTCCTCGATATACGCAAGGTATGTGAGGCCCAAATCTGTAGATGAGACCAAAAGGATGTCACACAGCCGAGAGGAGCGGTAACCCACTTCTCCTCTTTCACTTCTCAAGGGTATAAAGTTCCTTGAGGCTTAGCCTGAATGACAAAATCTTGATCCCAAGAGAGGTGTCTTTTGATTCACCTCCCGATTCTTATACTCCGCCGGAACGCTGGAGTTGAGGTCGTCCAAGGGGTGATGAAATCCCCAAGCAGGCCTCCTAAAAAGAAACAAGATTTTGGATCCTAATCTTATGCACTCAAGATGGCCTCGAAAGACGACAAGGGGAGAGAAGACTTGGATGACCTTGGGCTAAAAAATACACTTGTTCTTTTACCAACTGACTCTTATGTGTGCTAATCTAGACTTTGCAAGCACTCATGTTTAAGAGACAATGTTCAATTCCAACTTGAAGCACCAACAAAAGTAAATCGATCGAAGAATGCAAACAATAAGAAGAGTTAGGGTCAACAAAAGCAAACTCGCGTGCCCGGAGGCCCTCCACTTCAAGTATCGATTAATTTTCTTTAAGGCATTCAAGATTGAGTGTGAGTTTGTTTTAAGCCCAAAATAAAAGTGTGTGAGATTCGATTTCAAGCGCGTGCCCGGAGGCTCTCCACGTCAGTTGTTGTTCAATTTTAGTGCCCAAACTTGAAGTGTGATCGATTTAATCTAGAGTTTTGGTCATTTAAGAATTTTGATAAAGTTAAAGCAAACGTTCAAAGACCAAGTGAGTGAGTTAGATTGTGGAACATTTAACACCTTTTTCAAGTAGACCCATCCCCATAAATGGCACTGAGATTGCAACCAATGGTTAATATTTGATGGGTGATTAGAAAAGAGGTAAGTCCAAGGAACTACTCAAATTGATTTTTGTAAATTTGTATTTTAACTTAACAAAGTTTCTTAAATGTCCAAAAATTAAACTTTACCTAGATTGCATGTGGAAAAGAGATTTGTTTTGTTCAATTTTAGAAGCTCCAAATGAAATGTTTGATATTGCAATGGTTAATTGATCCTTGGCATTCAAGATTGGATTCGTTGTTTTAAGCATGCATTCCAAGGAAAGTTGATTTTAATCCATGGCATTCAAGAGTGTGTTTTGAGCAACATTCATTCAATGGAAAATGTGTTTAACCATTCAAGTTCATTTTTTAGCAACATGCATTCAAAGACAAATGGTTAAGCATTCAAGTTCATTTTTTAGCAACATGAAAACCTGCAAGAAACATGGTTAGTGGTTCCATATGTGCTCCAACCTGCAATGAGACAAAAAAAAGCAATTTAGTTAGTTAGCCAAAATCTTCAAAAATGAGAGCTGAAATACGGAGACACTGAAATACAGAGACGCTAGTATTCAAAGATGACAGAACAGATTTGCGACATAGAACACAGGTGACAAGAAAAGACGTCGATTTGCGCAAATGCAAATTTTCATAGATGACAATTTTCGCAGACGCGGATTTTCGCAGGTGTCAAGTTTCGCAAACGTGGATTTTCGCAGACGTCGATTTGCGCAGACGTTGATTTTCACAGACGCGGATTTTCGCAGATGTCAATTTTTGCAAACGTGGATTTTCGCAGACGTCGATTTGCGCAGACGTCGATTTTTGTAGACACAAATTTTCGCAGATAGAACAAGTTGCAGACGCCAAAACTGTGCCAAAAAAGTTGAAAAACACAAATTTTTTTTTTTTAGATGGTATTTCTTCTTCCTAAGTGCGTTCTTTAACCTGCAAAAATAAGAAAAACACCCTCACAACACACTCAAACAACAACAAACATTAGATGGTTAGAAAAAATGACATATAGATGAAAATAGATGATTAAATGACCCATAGTGGGGTCCCACCGGGCGTGCCAAAATGTAGAACAAGATTTAGTATGCAAAGAACATTAACAAATAAAGTAAACATTCACAAACCAAAAACTAGATTCACATATATGCTTAGACAAAGAAAGCAAACAAGAAGTGCAAACCTCACAAGAGAAAACACTCCATGATTTCTTGATTCTGTAGATGTGTCCTTTTGCTGTGGATGTATGCTCAAGATGCTCAAAAGCTGCTTCAATGGAGATGGGTAATGGCAAATTGGTAGCTTTGTGAGCTCTCAATTTGGCATTATAAGGGTAATATTGATGGCTTTGGTTCTCAAAATAGCATGGTAACTTTAGCTCAAAGATTGTTGATGAAATGGCTTGGGATGGGATTCAATTTATAAGCTAAGGGTTAGAGGGATGGAGGGCTAGGATGCACTCAAAGGAGAGCACATGGATTGTGCTTGTTTAGCACCAATGGGAAGGTGACACTTGTCACAAGGAGGATGAGTGTGAGAGGGTAGGGTAAAGGGTTGGTTAAAGGCATGATGAGTGGGGTTGAGTATGTAAGAGGGATGTAAGAGGAATGAGTGTGGAAGAGGGAAGAGTGTGGAAGATGGGTGTAAGAGTCATGAGTGGGCTTGTAAGAGTCTTTTATGTTTTGTAAGAGCACTCATGACTTAGTGGTTGGGTTTTTTGAGGGGAGACTTTGGTTTGGATTAGGAAAGTCTTAAACTTGTTTAAGGAATGTGACAACATTAGGGGGTGGATTAGGCTTGGGTTTAGGATTAGATTAGGGATGTTAGAGATGTGCAAGTGGATGGCATTAATGAGGGTGGGTGAGTTAGTGGCTAAGCTTGGTTAGTATGGGTGGATGGGGTGGATTAGGCTAAATGGAGGATTAGAGATAGGTTAGGGGTTTTTGAATTTGAGGATTTCATTTATCAAATAGATTTATTTTATAAATGGGGATTTTTGGAATTAGATAGGAGAAAAGGATTTAATTGATAAATAATAGATTATTTGATTTATCAATTAGGACTATAGATGATTAATTAAATTAATCAACTAGGGGATGACAAAGGATTAATTAAATAGAAATTTAATTAATAATGCCTTTTTAGATAACTAAATAGGATTACTAAAATAGTGTAATCAAATTTAGGTGTCTACAATGTGAATTGCTCATAATTCTAGGAGGCCCTATTTGACTTGTTATAACTTTGATCCAATTGAGAAAAATAGAAAATTCCTCTTGCATTGCATTCTAGAGGGTATAAACTTGCTATGTTTCAAATTTGAGCCTATGACAAATCTGTTTGATCAGTTTTCGAATGTGATTCCAAATGCAATTTGTAAACTTTTACTGGTGTCAAAAGGTGCAAATTGGTTCGTACCCCTATTCATGATGTCATATCTCTGAATCCATGATAGGTGAGATCAAATGGATTACAGCATTGCATTCTACTCTAAAAATAATTAAGTGTACCAATTTTAAAATCTTGACGAATCCATCTGCACATTTTCCCAAATCCATTCCATTTGCAAAAATATTTTTTTGCCAGTGTTTCCAGTCTACAAATTTTAGTAGCCCACTTTAATCATTTGCTAAATGTGTCTTGTTATTTTTCATGAGCCCAAATCCCATATTTATATTCTCCTCATGACAATGAACCAATTCCCCAACTTTCATGCCCCCAAGTGTCAGTTTTCCCTATTTTCAAAGCCAAATCCAAACACAATTTATTGTTTTCTGACATGTTTGATTGCAGGTAGTTTTACATGAGCAGCTTCGATGGTCAATATCTTTTGAGTGAGAATTTTTCATGATATGATATTTGATAGGTTGCAATAATGTGGAACATGGAATCAATAGGTATGATCTCAAAGCCTGATCAGTTGTTTTGGTCAATTCTTAAATCCAGTCAAAAGACCCCTTGGTGCTAAATTGATAGTTGGCTAGAAAAGGTGGTAAAATGAGTTTCTTAAAGGTCAAATAAGAGTTGAATTTGATTTTATTCAATTCTAGTTATCCATCAAATTGATTTGACATGTTAGGTGTTTGAAAATGAAAAAAAAATTAGCCGGACCAACTTTGAGGCCTAACTAATTTCATCAAGTTGATAAGTGATTGGGGAGAAAAATTGTTCGAAATATGTTTTAAATGGTTTTGATCATTGAATTTTTTGATTTGTGGAATTAGGATTTTGAAGTTGAAGTTATCAAGGAAAGATGAGATGAAATGGAATATGCAATTGATTCTAGCATAGAGAGAAAACCATGAAGGGCAAGTGAAGGCCATAAATGTTTAGAGATTGAAAAAACTATATGACTTAAATAAAGGATGGGTAGAATGATATTTATTGCATTACTATTGATAACAAGAAGGATGTTGAACTCTCTCCCTTCCTGAAGCATATAAAGAAGAAGGCCTTGTGTGGGCATGGTTTTAACAAGAATCTAGATTAAATTTTGTGTTGGGCAAGGCACTTGTTTGAGAGTTTTCAGTAAATGGTAGAGATAGATCTATTGGGAGATTGGTAGCCTGAACTTTTGAATCCATCTCAAGTACCTTCTATTCTACTTTATTTCCTACTAGTGACAAAGATTATGATCTTAGATTTATATATGTTCTATTTATGATCTACCTCAAAATTGATCATAAGGTGACATTAGATGTTGCTTTCTGGTAGACATGCGTCTAAAAGAACCAGTTGCTGGTGTAAGAAAAACAATCTCTTCATATACATGTCTTCCCTTCTCTTTAGATCTTTTGAAGAAAGAGACAAGAGATTCCTTGTTGTTTCCTAGCTCACCAGGATACAATTTGCACTTGTAGTGCATAATGTAGAGGCAGGGGAAGGCAATTCCTTTCTATAAGTTTGTAGTACAGAATGCATTTGCCTCCTGTTTCTGAGGAGTAGTAGCATGACCAAAGGAAGATGGATGCCACATGAGCCCAAGAGGAAACTCCATCAACTTGTAGTCCCCAAGCACTCCAATCTCATTATATCCCTACCTGACTATTGTTTCTCCCACTTTTAAAAAGATGAAACAAAGAAAAAGAAGGACACCTAATGTTTCAGAGCAAGAGAATGATTGGGGAATCAATGGTTAAAGCAAAGAGGAATCCATGCATGAAAGGGGTCAAAATTTCTGAAAAGAGAGAAATGAAATTATTGAGGAGTTTGAATCCCATGTCCAAGGTAGATCGTAGTTGGAGATTTGATCTCAACTTCACTCTAACCTAAGGCTAGGGCACATTTGTTGTTCCTAACATAGAGAACATCAAAGAAGTCATAAAGCAGTCTACATAGCCTTTCCTACCATCGATGATTGTAATGAAGGAATCTTGTTGTATCTATCAATCATGCGAAAGAGAAGAGTTCCCTGTGTAATGAAGAAAGGTAGGGTACCCATGTTGCAAGCGACAAGACCTGCCTTTTCCACCTAAGGATCCCCAATTGAATCATGTTTTGAGGGAGTGTTCAAAATTTTTAATTGAATGCCATTTGGGAAGTGCAAATATGTGCACAAGTGTGTGCTACGATAAAGGCAAAGTAGAGAAAGAAGTGCCTGCCATGACAGAACAAGGATGGATACGAAGGCACTTTGCAACCAAATCAAACCATCTCCCCCATGTCATTGACTTTGAAATGAAAATCATGAACTTGGATTTGGTGTTGAAAGCAGTGGGTATGTTTACCTCCATCCAAGGTCATTTTTTCCCCTGATTTTGAAGGTGAGTAGTGTGTAGTGTCCTTTCAAGGTAAGCAAAGATACATTGATATATCAACTAAGGGCTCAAAGAACATTTCCATTTGAAAATAGTTAAAATGAGATGTCCTAAATTTTTGTGGGGAAATATTTTAAACACTTTATAACCTCAAACACTCAATATCGTATTTTCTAAAAGACATCATGCTTTTGAAGTGCACAGATTGTGTGTTGGGTGGCTAGTTTGGTGGCTAAAGTTAAAATTGAACGATGATAGCGACAATATAGCATGATGACATGGCATCCAATGAAAAATCAAAATTGGACATGTCGCTGCCAAAAAGACCAATTATAAAGTGACACATGGCAAGAATGACCCAGCTTGGTGCGGATTTTGAGATGCTAACGTGGCATAATAGGGACACATATTGCAAAGGTGCATCCCTACATGCATGGTTAGCATTAGTTGACTGTGATGTGGGAATGCACCTAGATGGTGGTAGCGGGCCCTGGTAAGTGATGATGTGGTGATATAGTTAGAAGGATACGTGGCACTAATGGGGCAATCCAAGAGCCAGTAAGAAGCTAGCATGTGGCGGTCACCAATCAACCAATCAGAGGGTGCCACATGGTGCCCAGGTGGAAGATGACATGGTAGATGCTAACCAATGTCATGCTCCCATGTGGTAAAAAGGTCAAACTTAGTTGATCCGAAATGCATAAGTGAGGGAAAAAAGAAAAAACAATAAAAAATGATTTTTAATTGATTTTTCTCAAAGATTCACGTGCATACTTTTTTAAATCAAAAAAGATATAACCTAAAGTCTTGACTTTAGGAAATATTTAAATTTTGCATCAAATTTAAAATGAAGTGCAGACTACAGAGCTATAACAGGGGCATGATTTTCAAAATGGGATTCTAGGTGTTTCTGGTAAGCAAACATAGTGATATTATATATTGTTGAAACCAAGAGAGAAAAACGTTCCATTTTTGGAGTTTGTTTTTGGACAAGAAGTAATTTGCTTAGGTTATAGAGGGTTGTGTCCTAGATACCTAGTTTGCAACCACATTTAGGTATTGAAGTTTAGATTTGTTTTCTAGGAGGGTGATGAATTGAATATGTGTAAAAGATAGAAAAAATGCAATTAGGGTCAAGTTTGATCACCTCTAAGATAGTTGAATCAAAATATTATCAGCATTTTATGATGTATTTTAGGTATTTTAATAACACAAGGGTTTTCATCATTGAGGAACATATATTTCAAGTTTTTTACAAAACAATGATGAAATCCAAATTAGATTTCAGGGGTACAAAGAGGAGAAATGTTTTACAACTGCAAAGAATGAAAATTCAAGTGGACACATGTCACTTCTAGATCAGATCCAAGATTTCATTCTTTTCCTATACCTCTTTGTTTTTTATTCATTGTAAGGGTTCCAGTTTTGGAAAAAAATTCTCACTTATGTGATACTTGGTTGGCATTTTTCAGTGTGAGACCACATTGTTGGATCTAGATCTGTGATTCCACCAATTTCTTTAGTATATTTCTCTTGTGTGAACAATAGTAGTGAAGATAATATAGCTAGTTGTGATCTATTTGGTTATTTTATGAGTTTTTTACATGCATCTAAATGTATAGTTTCAAAGAAATGAATACAAATGAGTAGGAATCCCCTTAGTTTCATTCTAATTCTTGTCTCTTATCTTCATAATATGCAATCTTATGTGGTTTAGGGACAAAGAACTGAGACCCATTTACATCCCCTTAAGGTTGTATGTCTAATATATTTTGCTATTGGAACAAATGGCCAAATAAATGCTTGATGTATTTGACAAAGTTTTTGGTTAGTTTGAGAAGGATGCTTCATGACAATGAGGTTTATATGAACATTGATGGCTAATTCACAAGGTGATTAAATAGATTTGATATCTTCATGTATGGAATATTTCATTGGTATCACAAATGTGTGTGTTTAATTTGTGGAATTTCCTAATAGGTAAGGCACTGATCAGCTATAGGACCAACTTGTTCTTATTATTGCATATATGGGGTTTTTTTGAAATCAACATCATTAATCAAATATCTTTCCTTTTAATGTTGAAGAACTAAAAAGGATGCCCTCACTTAGCTTATAAAGTCCTTAGGTCATGTCATTAGCTATTTCATGTCTGAGATCTTTGCATAAGTGTTAGAAGAGTAAGGGTTTTATCTATTTTTTTTAGATTCAGTGTATGCTTTTGACAACTAGTACCATATGAAGAATTTATAGGTCCACCTACCTAGGTTTTGTAGAGCCTGAAGAAGAAGAAAGGTCTAGCCTTATAGTTGGCCCTATGTCTGAAAGGCTATGTCGAAGATGGGAAGTAGTTTCCCCTAAATGTATCTTGTTCTCATTGGGGTAATTTGAAATTCAGATGTTAGAAAACACCAACACAACGAAATTTCCCTACAAAGAAAAAATATTTTCATAGTGGTGAACAAAATCTTGTAGGATGTCAAATAGACTAGAGAGAACAGAATTTCCCTATTTGATTTTTTTAATCCAAAAATTGATATGATGGGCTCTAATATCCTAGAAAAATTCTTTATAAGCCTTATCACCAAGCTCCAACCAATAGAGGAAAGCTTTGATTTTAGCCCCTCGAGCAGCATAATTATTTGCAATCTATTTGTCATGATGAAGCTTGGTAATTTGGATTTGTAATGGCCCACCATGTGACCCAAAAGAAGTTAACCTAAAGTTTTACTAAGTTTTACAAAAAAAAAAATTTAAATATACCTACAACAACAGTCATAGAATAGCGGAAGCAATTAACATACACTTATATATCAACGATACATAAACAACTTACAACTCTTAGGGGTCTCATGACAATGAATCACATTTAATTTTAATTAACACTATATCTAATATATAATAAATCCACATCAAATAATAATATTCAAATATGAATCCATTTAAATAATATATAGTCATCTCAAATGCCACTTGGCAATAATCATAATGCAACATCATCCATTATACAAGTCACAGGGTATGAACAGTTGAAAGAATATACAACATAAAAATATATTACAATAATATCTCATAAGATTCACAAAATCAAATATAATACAAAAAGGTATAACCATCCATGATGGAATGCAGTAATAGATAGAAAGGAGCATCTACACAAACACATCCAGCAATGGCATTCAACGGTCAGATCTCAATGGCATAAGAAAAAAATACTACCATTCGACCTCGTGGAACCCAAAAAGGTCCACTCCCACTACACTAAGGAGATAGTCTCAAGTCTCAAATAGGATAACAAACACAAAAGTCAAAATTGACATATAGGTTCAAGGAATCACCTGAAAGAAAACTATCTCAAAGGGTACCAAAAACATAAGTATCAACTAATCTCATAGGCAACACAGACATGTAGGAAATATATAATGCATGTGAGCAAGTGTCATTGCATGAGCCAACTCTAAGGTTACCTGGCTAGTCTTTTAATCCTCTGGCCCCCTAGTGACTCTATATGGCACTAGTATCCTTTCATACAAACAAGGCATACTAACAAGTCAACTCTAAGGTTACCTAGCTAGTTTTTTAATCCTCTACCCCACTAGTGACTTTCTATGGTACCAATATCTTGTTAATTCATTTTAAACCCATTTAATGAAATGTTATCACTTATTAAATAACCTAAAATGGGTTACCCATCAGCCTCTTTAGGGCCTCAACCTCCATTGCAAGCCACTTCCCAACATGACATATAGATAACCTACCCTAAGCTCAGTAAAGAAAAAAGATTTCAAAAGACCACATACTATAATTTAATTCATAAACAAGCAACTAACAAGCATTAAAATATCACTGCTCAAAAATCAAGTACACATAAACCAATCCACATCATAACATGACATCACCAAGAGTAATATCATACAAACACCTCAGTCCTATAAAAGTGACTGGAAAGCAGCCCAAAAACAACTGATCGAAGACTCAAAGGTTATATTAGATAGGTCACACCATTCACCTTAGTTTCACACAAGAACACTGGAAAGTAATAACAATCAATAGATCAAAACACCTTATAGAGAATACAAGACACATTACCATGGTTGAGTATAAAATATCATGATCAAAACATCATCATGACATCACAAAAGAGAACTCCCAAGTCTCTAATAAACATTTTAATTTGGTCAAAGTACTAAGTCAACCTCGAAACCCAACATCAGTAATACCACATGTCATAAAGAGTACATACAAAAGTCATTTTCATAATTCATAAGGCTTTCAAGAACACATGGTTTAATTTTCACTTATAGATTTTTAAGTTTTCAGTTTCATTTTCAAAGCACAAAGATTAAATAACAACCAGGGTTTCAGTTTTTTTTTCTAAGTATTATTGTTTATAGAGTTTTCAATTCTAAACAAGGTTCACATTTTTTTTTCATCAAAGCATATTAATTGCTAAGTTCTCCAAATCATAAAATTCCCCTAGTGTCGATTTGCTAATGTTTATGAGTCCACATGAGTCTCAACACTCAACAAATCATAAAAAGTTGTTTAAGCATAGTTTTCATAGTTCAATTCAATACTGAAAATAGATTTGCAAACATGGAGAAGATAAAATTTTGAAGAATGAAAACTACTATACAAATAAAACCACGAGATCCTGCCTAGATCTGATGCTAAAATGACGGATGTATAGAGCATGCAACAATTCCCTTTTTCTGAAAGCCTTCCAATTAAATTGCTCCTCCTAAACCTATGTAAATGCAAAATGAGCTCTAGATCTCTAATAAAGAGTTCTCCCCTAATTTGGGGCTTTGATTGTGCAATCACAAGAGGGAACCCACTGATCAATTATTATTTATTACTTTATTACCTTTTACCTTTTCATGCACAACTCTTTTAGATATTTAATTACAAAATATCTTAATTTAAACAATTAGCTTTCTCTCTTTAATTAATTTTCAAAGCATTTTTAATAATATATTTATTAATTTAATCAATAACATTATTTAGAGTTTATTATTAAAATAGAACTCCTAAATAATTATCATTAAATTAAATAAATATAACTACGCCACAATTAGAACTATAACTTTATCTTTAAATTTCATGCATATGCTTTATGTAATTTAATAAACATAAAATTATTGTTAAAATTTTTAATTTAATTATTTGAAAAATTGATTTATTCCTTATTATTTAAATATAATTCTAAAGTAAATTGAAAATCAAAGAAATTAATTGAGAAAATTAATGGTTATCTTTAGTAAACTTGGGTTGTGCTTGATGATTCAATTTTATATGAAAATGATTTATATTGCTAGGGAAATTTTCTTATTCAAAAACTTTAGTAATTAAAATACTTTAAAAAATTGTGATGTGTATGTTCACTGAACTCTTATATTTTGATAAAGAATTGAACTATGAAACAATGTTTAAACAACTTTATATGATTTTTTGAATAGTTTGGAATTCTAGTGAACTCGAAAACTTTAGTAAATCTGATAACTAGAGAAATGGAAACTGAAACCCTATTTGAGATCACAAACATTATGAACTGTAATATTTGAAAAATGAAAAATGAAAACTCAAAAACCTTTAAATGAAAATTAAACTATTGTGTTTTCTAAACCTAATATTTTGTGACATTTGTATGTGCTCTTTTTATGATGTGTGATTTTATTGTTGGGTGTCAGGTTGATTTAGTGCTTTGATTAAATTAAGATCTTTATCAAAGGCTCAGGAGTTTTATTTTGTGATGTCATGATGATATTTTGATCAAAATCTTTTATACTCAACCATTGTAATGTGTCTTGTATGCTCTATGAGGTGTTTTGATCTGTTGATTGTTATTGTTTTCAAGTGTTCTTCTGTGAAACTGGGGTGAATGGTGTGACCTATCTGATATAACCTTTGAGTCTTCAATCAATTATATTTGAATTTCTTTTTAGTCACTTGTATAGGACTGGGGTATTTCTATGATTTGTTCTTGGTGATGTCATGTTATGATGTGGATTGGTTTACGTGTACTTTATTTTTTATCATTCCTGTCAGGACGATTGTAGTAGTGGAATGTGTGATTTTGATCAATGATATTTCAATTCTTTCTAGTTGCTTTTTTAAGAATTGATGTACGATTTATGGTCATTTGAGATCTTTTGATTTTATTGAGCTTAGGGTAGGTTATATGTATTTCATATTGGAAAGTGGCTTGCAATGGAGGCCGAGGCCCTAAAGAGGCTGATGAGTAACCCATTGTAGGTTATTTAATAAGTGATAACATTTCACTAAATGAGTTTTAAATGAATTAACAAGATATTGGTACCATAGAAAGTCACTAGGGGGCTAGGGGATTAAAAGACTAGTTGGGTAACCTTAGAGCTGACTTGTTAGTATGTCTTGTCAGTACAAAAGGATACTAGCGCTGCATAGATTCACTAGGGGGTTAGAGGACTAAAAGACTAA
This sequence comes from Cupressus sempervirens, assembly GCA_028749045.1. Classification (NCBI taxonomy): domain Eukaryota; kingdom Viridiplantae; phylum Streptophyta; class Pinopsida; order Cupressales; family Cupressaceae; genus Cupressus; species Cupressus sempervirens. The sequence continues at coordinate 817,257,992 of CM053787.1, forward strand.
CTAGGTAACCTTAGAGTTGGCTCATGCAATGACACTTGCCCACATGTATAATAGATTTCCTACGTATCTGTGTTGCCTCTAGGATTAGCTGATACTTGTGTCTTGGTGCCTTTTGAGATAGTTTGCTTTCAAGTGATTCCTTGAACCTAGATGTTGGTTTTGACTTTTGAGATTGATATCCTATTTGGGACTTGAGTTTATCTCCTCAGCATAGTGGGAGTGGACCTTTTTAGATTTCATGAGGTTGGGTGGTAGTTCTTTTTCTTATACCATTGAGATCTGACTATCAAATGTCGTTGTTAGATGTGTGGTACAAATGCTCCTTTCTATCTACTCCTATATTTCTAAGTGCATGGTTATACCTTCTATATTGTATTTGATTTTGTGAATACTATGAGATGTTCTTGTAATCTATTTTTATGATATATATTGTTTCATCCCTTCATACCCTATGACCTGTATAGTAGATGATGGTGCATTATTATTATTGCCAACTAGCATTCAAGATGACTATATATTATTTAAATGGATTCATACTTGTATATTAGTATTTGATGTAGATTTATTATACATTTGATTTACTATTGACTAAAATTAAATGTGATTCATCTTCATGGGACTCTTAAGAATTATAACCTATTTATGTGTTGTTGATGTATGAGTGTATGTTAATTGCTTCCACTATATTATCTATTGATGTTATTATCTTTTAAAAAAAATGTTTGACAAACTTAGTGAAACTCTAGGTTAATTTCTTTTGGGTCACTAGGTAGGGCATTATAGAATTTTCAAATCAACATCAAATGGGTTAAGGGTGAGAGTTTCAAAAGCTTTCTTGAGAGCCATGGTAGTGGATTCATAAGACTATCATCTGAAAACCACCAACTACTACCCATAGATGCACAGAAATCTAGCAGTTTTGGTAACAACACCATTCCACCATTGAGTCCAACCTATTTGAGAATGTGGACGTGGCTCCAAATTCCAGACATGTAGGATATGAGCAATAGTGGAAGCATGCATCAACACTAACATATTGAGGAAAAATTATGTCCTGACAACTCGTTAGATAGTTGTGTGCCAAGAAATGGAAAAATAAATGGGATAGTGGTCTGATAATGTCACATATGGTAGAGGAATGATAGGTAAATCTCAATCCTTAGAAAAGGAGAAAAAATATTGTGCAATAATCATGGTATGATCAAGACATTTTAAAATGTGATTAGAGCCAACTCAAAAGCTAGACCAAGTGTGCTAGACCCTACTATGTTGGCAGTGCTTAGTATTGGGATCATAAAAGGCCCAATTTATTATGCATGTAGTACCAGGCTTCCCTTTCCTTAGCTATCCAACAAAATGAAAAAATGTCATCTTTGTTAGAGGCCAACTCAACCATATTGAAATCACCACACATAACCCAAGTAGTTGGAGGCAAGTTGTCATCCATCCAGCCCCACAATTTAGATTTTCCACAACATCATTGGAAGCATAAACATTAACTACTCGAAAGGAATGATTGTTGATAGAAAGTAAAATCCAAATAATTATGTGCATGGGGTTAGAACCATGTGAAATAATAGTAGAATGAAGATGAGGTGACAAAAGAGTAACTACACCACCTCTGCCAGTTTTGTACTAAGAGGGAAATATAATGTCATTCGGCCAAATGATGTGACACGCAAGGAAAGCATGAAACTAGATTTTTTAACCTCTTGCATGCAAAGAAAATCTAAATTACCAAGTCTATGATAGGTGTCCCTGACATAGTACTTTCTAGAGAGGTATATAAGACCTCGCACATTCCATGATAAAAAAATTCATGAAAACTCTTCCATATCTTCCTTCTCCTCAAGAAAGGAGTAACTATTTTGTAAGAAAGTTGAAACTTGGATGAAGACAGAAGGAAACTCCTCTGCACTGATAACCTATCATTTCTCCTCTGGTTTATCAGCGTGTCTGGGAGAACTATGAGAATGTCAGACATTTTGAGTCACAATGGAGAATGCATCAAATAGAGTGCAAACCACAAAAAAAATGGTAGCCCTTGTGAATGCCTTGATCCCCTATGAACTACTAGGGTTTGAAACCAAAGAAATAATAGGGTTTGATTACAAAAAAATTGTCGTCAACCCTAAAATGGTAGGGTTTGTGCTCCTATTGAAATTGGAGGAACCAAAACAATAGCCACATATGACTATTTAGGAGCCGAGGGATTCTTTCCCTTGTACCCAACAGTAGTCCATTCTTCTTTTTGTTTCCCTTCTACTAGTTCGGTAAGCACCTCCTTAGGGAGGGGTTTAACCCTAAGCATAGCTAAAGGGCAATCCCTAATCTTGTCTTCCACTAATTGGAACCTATAATAGGTGTTGGGTAGGTTCAAATAGAGCAGCTTCCGAGAGAAGGTTTGAGAACCAATTTTTATCTCCATAGAATACTTGAGATCCTTGGAGAGATAAAACTCAACACACATGCATTTCTAATGATGAGCATTGAAAAAAAATTCATGTTCCTCGGTAATAACTTTGCCAAGAGTATTGGCAATGGACTCAATAAGAGGCCAATACAACAAGGGTAAACCTGGGAACTCAACCCATATAGGAACACTAAGATTTGTGTTGTTAGAGATAGTGAAGTCTCTCGACCATCTTTGAAAAACTAGTAGGAATGAATGCACTAACCAAGGGCCATTGTTAAAAAATGGTGTCTACCTAAGATGGGTTGGCAAAATGAAATTAAAAAAAAAACAAGCATCAAGGTGGACTCCATGAAGAGTCCATCTCTTGTTAACCCATTCTTGGAGCATAGCTTTAGGAGGAGTCCTACCACAAAATACCCTATCAAGGTATGTTGTTCTAACCAATCACAAGCAACATCAAATTCTTGCAAAGGAAGGATAATATTAGGATTACCTCATGAAAGACCTTCTGGACAAATTTGTGAGGGTATTTGTTCAATAAAGGCATCATGGCTTTCTAAAGTAGTAGTGTGAATGCCAGTATCAACAACTGGGTCACCACTAGTTGGGGCCATTATAAACTAGCCTAAAAACTCCAGCACTAAATGTAGTTTGATAGGCAGTAAACACAAAAGGAGAGCTCAGAAAGAGAGTTGTATGCAAGGAAATTTAAAGAATGTATGAAACCCTAGTAGAGCAATGCATCTTAGTTCCATAGGCCATAATTTCAAAAGGACTCTTTCTCAAAGACATAATTTGGGTAAAATAAAAAGGTTTCTTAGAGTAGTTTTCATGTCTTAATTACTTTTCAAGAAGTGGTTATAGGAAAGGTGAAGTGGGGAGGGGTTATGTAAAAGCTCACGGTAAAAAAATTATGTAGATGGGGAAATATTCCTTACAAAGATTCACTTACTAGCAATGTAAAGGAGAAGGAAGGTTTATTTAAGAGATGATTTTGATGGAAGTAGGGTGCTCCTTTTTCGAGAAATCATGTGACTACAAAAAGGGGAAAGAATGTGTTGGTACTAGTTATAATGGAGATGATAGGAGGCAATTTTTCATGGTATCCTAATATCATCGAGATAGAACAAGCATGTGGTTCTTATGTTTGTGTTTGAGATAATGGATACCTGATATTGATTAGATCTTATGGTCTAATTATCTAGTTTCTTGGATTGTAATTAACCTTGTGGTTGTTTCTTTTATATTTTCAAACACTGGTTTCTATTCTATCAAGTGAATAAATATGTTGTTTATGTACTCAAATGTTGTAGATTGAAGCATTCATCTTCTTTCAATTCTCTATCATAGGAGAGGGTTAGTAAATAATCTTATGGTTATTTGTTAATTTTCCTATTAATTACTCACATTTATATTCATGTTCATTCCATGTTTATTGATGAATATTGGAAAGCTTTTGTGTCTTCTACTAAAAGACATAATTCACTATTTAATTCATTATAAATTTTTCTAGGAGGGAGTTGCACCTCTCAATTTAGAAGAGAGTTATCAATCAATGATAATTTGTCCTACTATTGGTGCATTTGTTCTTCCATTCAAGCATTTTGTACTTCTTTCTGAAGGACAAATATGTTTACCAATAGTGAGAAACCCATGCTACAAAGAATCTTAGTTAGGTAATTGATGAATTTGATGATCATTTCACTACTTTGAGTGAGTTAGCTAATATAAGAGCACAACAAGAGTTTGAGTCCACATAATTCTAGAAGATATGTGCAAATATTAAAAATGGAATGCTATTCATGTATGAGTGTATTAAAGATATAATAAATGTGTATTCATTAAGGAAATAAGATGTATATAGCATGTACAAGGTCACACCATTATGTTGAAGATGTTGCTAAAGACATTAAAGATGATGAAGACAAGATAGAGAATCTAGCTAGAGAATTTGA